>OY978099.1:1200000-1938383 GCA_963854735.1 Marvania coccoides | reverse complement strand
AACCCTAAACCCTAAACCCTAAACCCTAAACCCTAAACCCTAAACCCTAAACCCTAAACCCTAAACCCTAAACCCTAAACCCTAAACCCTAAACCCTAAACCCTAAACCCTAAACCCTAAACCCTAAACCCTAAACCCTAAACCCTAAACCCTAAAACCCTAAACCCTAAACCCTAAACCCTAAACCCTAAACCCTAAACCCTAAACCCTAAAGGGCGCCGGCCTCAAAAAATAATGCAACTGGGTGCGGAGCTGGGGGGGTGGAAAGGAAGACATCCTTTCTTCCACCCACCCACCACTTTCTTTTCGCTCCAGCCTGCGCCCGCCGCGCCCTCGGCCTCGTCCTCGGCATGCCAATGGTGCCTTCGCGTGGGGGTGGTTCCCCATACCCAGGCCGCCACCTCAGTACACACATTTGGGGGCACGCACAAAATGCAATGTGTGTACTCCTCTGCGCGCCAGGCAACCACGCTTTTGCCGGCGGAAATTCGACCAGCGGACTGGCGCAGCCCACCCGGAGGGCGCCGGCCTCAAAAAATAATGCAACTGGGTGCGGAGCTGGGGGGGTGGAAAGGAAGACATCCTTTCTTCCACCCACCCACCACTTTCTTTTCGCTCCAGCCTGCGCCCGCCGCGCCCTCGGCCTCGTCCTCGGCATGCCAATGGTGCCTTCGCGTGGGGGTGGTTCCCCATACCCAGGCCGCCACCTCAGTACACACATTTGGGGGCACGCACAAAATGCAATGTGTGTACTCCTCTGCGCGCCAGGCAACCACGCTTTTGCCGGCGGAAATTCGACCAGCGGACTGGCGCAGCCCACCCGGAGGGCGCCGGCCTCAAAAAATAATGCAACTGGGTGCGGAGCTGGGGGGGTGGAAAGGAAGACATCCTTTCTTCCACCCACCCACCACTTTCTTTTCGCTCCTAAACCCTAAACCCTAAACCCTAAACCCTAAACCCTAAACCCTAAACCCTAAACCCTAAACCCTAAACCCTAAACCCTAAACCCTAAACCCTAAACCCTAAACCCTAAACCCTAAACCCTAAACCCTAAACCCTAAACCCTAAACCCTAAAACCCTAAACCCTAAACCCTAAACCCTAAACCCTAAACCCTAAACCCTAAACCCTAAAGGGCGCCGGCCTCAAAAAATAATGCAACTGGGTGCGGAGCTGGGGGGGTGGAAAGGAAGACATCCTTTCTTCCACCCACCCACCACTTTCTTTTCGCTCCAGCCTGCGCCCGCCGCGCCCTCGGCCTCGTCCTCGGCATGCCAATGGTGCCTTCGCGTGGGGGTGGTTCCCCATACCCAGGCCGCCACCTCAGTACACACATTTGGGGGCACGCACAAAATGCAATGTGTGTACTCCTCTGCGCGCCAGGCAACCACGCTTTTGCCGGCGGAAATTCGACCAGCGGACTGGCGCAGCCCACCCGGAGGGCGCCGGCCTCAAAAAATAATGCAACTGGGTGCGGAGCTGGGGGGGTGGAAAGGAAGACATCCTTTCTTCCACCCACCCACCACTTTCTTTTCGCTCCAGCCTGCGCCCGCCGCGCCCTCGGCCTCGTCCTCGGCATGCCAATGGTGCCTTCGCGTGGGGGTGGTTCCCCATACCCAGGCCGCCACCTCAGTACACACATTTGGGGGCACGCACAAAATGCAATGTGTGTACTCCTCTGCGCGCCAGGCAACCACGCTTTTGCCGGCGGAAATTCGACCAGCGGACTGGCGCAGCCCACCCGGAGGGCGCCGGCCTCAAAAAATAATGCAACTGGGTGCGGAGCTGGGGGGGTGGAAAGGAAGACATCCTTTCTTCCACCCACCCACCACTTTCTTTTCGCTCCAGCCTGCGCCCGCCGCGCCCTCGGCCTCGTCCTCGGCATGCCAATGGTGCCTTCGCGTGGGGGTGGTTCCCCATACCCAGGCCGCCACCTCAGTACACACATTTGGGGGCACGCACAAAATGCAATGTGTGTACTCCTCTGCGCGCCAGGCAACCACGCTTTTGCCGGCGGAAATTCGACCAGCGGACTGGCGCAGCCCACCCGGAGGGCGCCGGCCTCAAAAAATAATGCAACTGGGTGCGGAGCTGGGGGGGTGGAAAGGAAGACATCCTTTCTTCCACCCACCCACCACTTTCTTTTCGCTCCAGCCTGCGCCCGCCGCGCCCTCGGCCTCGTCCTCGGCATGCCAATGGTGCCTTCGCGTGGGGGTGGTTCCCCATACCCAGGCCGCCACCTCAGTACACACATTTGGGGGCACGCACAAAATGCAATGTGTGTACTCCTCCCTAAACCCTAAACCCTAAACCCTAAACCCTAAACCCTAAACCCTAAACCCTAAACCCTAAACCCTAAACCCTAAACCCTAAACCCTAAACCCTAAACCCTAAACCCTAAACCCTAAACCCTAAACCCTAAACCCTAAACCCTAAACCCTAAACCCTAAACCCTAAACCCTAAACCCTAAACCCTAAACCCTAAACCCTAAACCCTAAACCCTAAACCCTAAACCCTAAACCCTAAACCCTAAACCCTAAACCCTAAACCCTAAACCCTAAACCCTAAACCCTAAACCCTAAACCCTAAACCCTAAACCCTAAAACCCTAAACCCTAAACCCTAAACCCTAAACCCTAAACCCTAAACCCTAAACCCTAAAGGGCGCCGGCCTCAAAAAATAATGCAACTGGGTGCGGAGCTGGGGGGGTGGAAAGGAAGACATCCTTTCTTCCACCCACCCACCACTTTCTTTTCGCTCCAGCCTGCGCCCGCCGCGCCCTCGGCCTCGTCCTCGGCATGCCAATGGTGCCTTCGCGTGGGGGTGGTTCCCCATACCCAGGCCGCCACCTCAGTACACACATTTGGGGGCACGCACAAAATGCAATGTGTGTACTCCTCTGCGCGCCAGGCAACCACGCTTTTGCCGGCGGAAATTCGACCAGCGGACTGGCGCAGCCCACCCGGAGGGCGCCGGCCTCAAAAAATAATGCAACTGGGTGCGGAGCTGG
Organism: Marvania coccoides; assembly: GCA_963854735.1. NCBI lineage: Eukaryota > Viridiplantae > Chlorophyta > Trebouxiophyceae > Chlorellales > Chlorellaceae > Marvania > Marvania coccoides. Next base: position 1,935,373 of record OY978099.1, on the reverse strand, counting down.
GGGGGTGGAAAGGAAGACATCCTTTCTTCCACCCACCCACCACTTTCTTTTCGCTCCAGCCTGCGCCCGCCGCGCCCTCGGCCTCGTCCTCGGCATGCCAATGGTGCCTTCGCGTGGGGGTGGTTCCCCATACCCAGGCCGCCACCTCAGTACACACATTTGGGGGCACGCACAAAATGCAATGTGTGTACTCCTCTGCGCGCCAGGCAACCACGCTTTTGCCGGCGGAAATTCGACCAGCGGACTGGCGCAGCCCACCCGGAGGGCGCCGGCCTCAAAAAATAATGCAACTGGGTGCGGAGCTGGGGGGGTGGAAAGGAAGACATCCTTTCTTCCACCCACCCACCACTTTCTTTTCGCTCCAGCCTGCGCCCGCCGCGCCCTCGGCCTCGTCCTCGGCATGCCAATGGTGCCTTCGCGTGGGGGTGGTTCCCCATACCCAGGCCGCCACCTCAGTACACACATTTGGGGGCACGCACAAAATGCAATGTGTGTACTCCTCTGCGCGCCAGGCAACCACGCTTTTGCCGGCGGAAATTCGACCAGCGGACTGGCGCAGCCCACCCGGAGGGCGCCGGCCTCAAAAAATAATGCAACTGGGTGCGGAGCTGGGGGGGTGGAAAGGAAGACATCCTTTCTTCCACCCACCCACCACTTTCTTTTCGCTCCAGCCTGCGCCCGCCGCGCCCTCGGCCTCGTCCTCGGCATGCCAATGGTGCCTTCGCGTGGGGGTGGTTCCCCATACCCAGGCCGCCACCTCAGTACACACATTTGGGGGCACGCACAAAATGCAATGTGTGTACTCCTCTGCGCGCCAGGCAACCACGCTTTTGCCGGCGGAAATTCGACCAGCGGACTGGCGCAGCCCACCCGGAGGGCGCCGGCCTCAAAAAATAATGCAACTGGGTGCGGAGCTGGGGGGGTGGAAAGGAAGACATCCTTTCTTCCACCCACCCACCACTTTCTTTTCGCTCCAGCCTGCGCCCGCCGCGCCCTCGGCCTCGTCCTCGGCATGCCAATGGTGCCTTCGCGTGGGGGTGGTTCCCCATACCCAGGCCGCCACCTCAGTACACACATTTGGGGGCACGCACAAAATGCAATGTGTGTACTCCTCTGCGCGCCAGGCAACCACGCTTTTGCCGGCGGAAATTCGACCAGCGGACTGGCGCAGCCCACCCGGAGGGCGCCGGCCTCAAAAAATAATGCAACTGGGTGCGGAGCTGGGGGGGTGGAAAGGAAGACATCCTTTCTTCCACCCACCCACCACTTTCTTTTCGCTCCAGCCTGCGCCCGCCGCGCCCTCGGCCTCGTCCTCGGCATGCCAATGGTGCCTTCGCGTGGGGGTGGTTCCCCATACCCAGGCCGCCACCTCAGTACACACATTTGGGGGCACGCACAAAATGCAATGTGTGTACTCCTCTGCGCGCCAGGCAACCACGCTTTTGCCGGCGGAAATTCGACCAGCGGACTGGCGCAGCCCACCCGGAGGGCGCCGGCCTCAAAAAATAATGCAACTGGGTGCGGAGCTGGGGGGGTGGAAAGGAAGACATCCTTTCTTCCACCCACCCACCACTTTCTTTTCGCTCCAGCCTGCGCCCGCCGCGCCCTCGGCCTCGTCCTCGGCATGCCAATGGTGCCTTCGCGTGGGGGTGGTTCCCCATACCCAGGCCGCCACCTCAGTACACACATTTGGGGGCACGCACAAAATGCAATGTGTGTACTCCTCTGCGCGCCAGGCAACCACGCTTTTGCCGGCGGAAATTCGACCAGCGGACTGGCGCAGCCCACCCGGAGGGCGCCGGCCTCAAAAAATAATGCAACTGGGTGCGGAGCTGGGGGGGTGGAAAGGAAGACATCCTTTCTTCCACCCACCCACCACTTTCTTTTCGCTCCAGCCTGCGCCCGCCGCGCCCTCGGCCTCGTCCTCGGCATGCCAATGGTGCCTTCGCGTGGGGGTGGTTCCCCATACCCAGGCCGCCACCTCAGTACACACATTTGGGGGCACGCACAAAATGCAATGTGTGTACTCCTCTGCGCGCCAGGCAACCACGCTTTTGCCGGCGGAAATTCGACCAGCGGACTGGCGCAGCCCACCCGGAGGGCGCCGGCCTCAAAAAATAATGCAACTGGGTGCGGAGCTGGGGGGGTGGAAAGGAAGACATCCTTTCTTCCACCCACCCACCACTTTCTTTTCGCTCCAGCCTGCGCCCGCCGCGCCCTCGGCCTCGTCCTCGGCATGCCAATGGTGCCTTCGCGTGGGGGTGGTTCCCCATACCCAGGCCGCCACCTCAGTACACACATTTGGGGGCACGCACAAAATGCAATGTGTGTACTCCTCTGCGCGCCAGGCAACCACGCTTTTGCCGGCGGAAATTCGACCAGCGGACTGGCGCAGCCCACCCGGAGGGCGCCGGCCTCAAAAAATAATGCAACTGGGTGCGGAGCTGGGGGGGTGGAAAGGAAGACATCCTTTCTTCCACCCACCCACCACTTTCTTTTCGCTCCAGCCTGCGCCCGCCGCGCCCTCGGCCTCGTCCTCGGCATGCCAATGGTGCCTTCGCGTGGGGGTGGTTCCCCATACCCAGGCCGCCACCTCAGTACACACATTTGGGGGCACGCACAAAATGCAATGTGTGTACTCCTCTGCGCGCCAGGCAACCACGCTTTTGCCGGCGGAAATTCGACCAGCGGACTGGCGCAGCCCACCCGGAGGGCGCCGGCCTCAAAAAATAATGCAACTGGGTGCGGAGCTGGGGGGGTGGAAAGGAAGACATCCTTTCTTCCACCCACCCACCACTTTCTTTTCGCTCCAGCCTGCGCCCGCCGCGCCCTCGGCCTCGTCCTCGGCATGCCAATGGTGCCTTCGCGTGGGGGTGGTTCCCCATACCCAGGCCGCCACCTCAGTACACACATTTGGGGGCACGCACAAAATGCAATGTGTGTACTCCTCTGCGCGCCAGGCAACCACGCTTTTGCCGGCGGAAATTCGACCAGCGGACTGGCGCAGCCCACCCGGAGGGCGCCGGCCTCAAAAAATAATGCAACTGGGTGCGGAGCTGGGGGGGTGGAAAGGAAGACATCCTTTCTTCCACCCACCCACCACTTTCTTTTCGCTCCAGCCTGCGCCCGCCGCGCCCTCGGCCTCGTCCTCGGCATGCCAATGGTGCCTTCGCGTGGGGGTGGTTCCCCATACCCAGGCCGCCACCTCAGTACACACATTTGGGGGCACGCACAAAATGCAATGTGTGTACTCCTCTGCGCGCCAGGCAACCACGCTTTTGCCGGCGGAAATTCGACCAGCGGACTGGCGCAGCCCACCCGGAGGGCGCCGGCCTCAAAAAATAATGCAACTGGGTGCGGAGCTGGGGGGGTGGAAAGGAAGACATCCTTTCTTCCACCCACCCACCACTTTCTTTTCGCTCCAGCCTGCGCCCGCCGCGCCCTCGGCCTCGTCCTCGGCATGCCAATGGTGCCTTCGCGTGGGGGTGGTTCCCCATACCCAGGCCGCCACCTCAGTACACACATTTGGGGGCACGCACAAAATGCAATGTGTGTACTCCTCTGCGCGCCAGGCAACCACGCTTTTGCCGGCGGAAATTCGACCAGCGGACTGGCGCAGCCCACCCGGAGGGCGCCGGCCTCAAAAAATAATGCAACTGGGTGCGGAGCTGGGGGGGTGGAAAGGAAGACATCCTTTCTTCCACCCACCCACCACTTTCTTTTCGCTCCAGCCTGCGCCCGCCGCGCCCTCGGCCTCGTCCTCGGCATGCCAATGGTGCCTTCGCGTGGGGGTGGTTCCCCATACCCAGGCCGCCACCTCAGTACACACATTTGGGGGCACGCACAAAATGCAATGTGTGTACTCCTCTGCGCGCCAGGCAACCACGCTTTTGCCGGCGGAAATTCGACCAGCGGACTGGCGCAGCCCACCCGGAGGGCGCCGGCCTCAAAAAATAATGCAACTGGGTGCGGAGCTGGGGGGGTGGAAAGGAAGACATCCTTTCTTCCACCCACCCACCACTTTCTTTTCGCTCCAGCCTGCGCCCGCCGCGCCCTCGGCCTCGTCCTCGGCATGCCAATGGTGCCTTCGCGTGGGGGTGGTTCCCCATACCCAGGCCGCCACCTCAGTACACACATTTGGGGGCACGCACAAAATGCAATGTGTGTACTCCTCTGCGCGCCAGGCAACCACGCTTTTGCCGGCGGAAATTCGACCAGCGGACTGGCGCAGCCCACCCGGAGGGCGCCGGCCTCAAAAAATAATGCAACTGGGTGCGGAGCTGGGGGGGTGGAAAGGAAGACATCCTTTCTTCCACCCACCCACCACTTTCTTTTCGCTCCAGCCTGCGCCCGCCGCGCCCTCGGCCTCGTCCTCGGCATGCCAATGGTGCCTTCGCGTGGGGGTGGTTCCCCATACCCAGGCCGCCACCTCAGTACACACATTTGGGGGCACGCACAAAATGCAATGTGTGTACTCCTCTGCGCGCCAGGCAACCACGCTTTTGCCGGCGGAAATTCGACCAGCGGACTGGCGCAGCCCACCCGGAGGGCGCCGGCCTCAAAAAATAATGCAACTGGGTGCGGAGCTGGGGGGGTGGAAAGGAAGACATCCTTTCTTCCACCCACCCACCACTTTCTTTTCGCTCCAGCCTGCGCCCGCCGCGCCCTCGGCCTCGTCCTCGGCATGCCAATGGTGCCTTCGCGTGGGGGTGGTTCCCCATACCCAGGCCGCCACCTCAGTACACACATTTGGGGGCACGCACAAAATGCAATGTGTGTACTCCTCTGCGCGCCAGGCAACCACGCTTTTGCCGGCGGAAATTCGACCAGCGGACTGGCGCAGCCCACCCGGAGGGCGCCGGCCTCAAAAAATAATGCAACTGGGTGCGGAGCTGGGGGGGTGGAAAGGAAGACATCCTTTCTTCCACCCACCCACCACTTTCTTTTCGCTCCAGCCTGCGCCCGCCGCGCCCTCGGCCTCGTCCTCGGCATGCCAATGGTGCCTTCGCGTGGGGGTGGTTCCCCATACCCAGGCCGCCACCTCAGTACACACATTTGGGGGCACGCACAAAATGCAATGTGTGTACTCCTCTGCGCGCCAGGCAACCACGCTTTTGCCGGCGGAAATTCGACCAGCGGACTGGCGCAGCCCACCCGGAGGGCGCCGGCCTCAAAAAATAATGCAACTGGGTGCGGAGCTGGGGGGGTGGAAAGGAAGACATCCTTTCTTCCACCCACCCACCACTTTCTTTTCGCTCCAGCCTGCGCCCGCCGCGCCCTCGGCCTCGTCCTCGGCATGCCAATGGTGCCTTCGCGTGGGGGTGGTTCCCCATACCCAGGCCGCCACCTCAGTACACACATTTGGGGGCACGCACAAAATGCAATGTGTGTACTCCTCTGCGCGCCAGGCAACCACGCTTTTGCCGGCGGAAATTCGACCAGCGGACTGGCGCAGCCCACCCGGAGGGCGCCGGCCTCAAAAAATAATGCAACTGGGTGCGGAGCTGGGGGGGTGGAAAGGAAGACATCCTTTCTTCCACCCACCCACCACTTTCTTTTCGCTCCAGCCTGCGCCCGCCGCGCCCTCGGCCTCGTCCTCGGCATGCCAATGGTGCCTTCGCGTGGGGGTGGTTCCCCATACCCAGGCCGCCACCTCAGTACACACATTTGGGGGCACGCACAAAATGCAATGTGTGTACTCCTCTGCGCGCCAGGCAACCACGCTTTTGCCGGCGGAAATTCGACCAGCGGACTGGCGCAGCCCACCCGGAGGGCGCCGGCCTCAAAAAATAATGCAACTGGGTGCGGAGCTGGGGGGGTGGAAAGGAAGACATCCTTTCTTCCACCCACCCACCACTTTCTTTTCGCTCCAGCCTGCGCCCGCCGCGCCCTCGGCCTCGTCCTCGGCATGCCAATGGTGCCTTCGCGTGGGGGTGGTTCCCCATACCCAGGCCGCCACCTCAGTACACACATTTGGGGGCACGCACAAAATGCAATGTGTGTACTCCTCTGCGCGCCAGGCAACCACGCTTTTGCCGGCGGAAATTCGACCAGCGGACTGGCGCAGCCCACCCGGAGGGCGCCGGCCTCAAAAAATAATGCAACTGGGTGCGGAGCTGGGGGGGTGGAAAGGAAGACATCCTTTCTTCCACCCACCCACCACTTTCTTTTCGCTCCAGCCTGCGCCCGCCGCGCCCTCGGCCTCGTCCTCGGCATGCCAATGGTGCCTTCGCGTGGGGGTGGTTCCCCATACCCAGGCCGCCACCTCAGTACACACATTTGGGGGCACGCACAAAATGCAATGTGTGTACTCCTCTGCGCGCCAGGCAACCACGCTTTTGCCGGCGGAAATTCGACCAGCGGACTGGCGCAGCCCACCCGGAGGGCGCCGGCCTCAAAAAATAATGCAACTGGGTGCGGAGCTGGGGGGGTGGAAAGGAAGACATCCTTTCTTCCACCCACCCACCACTTTCTTTTCGCTCCAGCCTGCGCCCGCCGCGCCCTCGGCCTCGTCCTCGGCATGCCAATGGTGCCTTCGCGTGGGGGTGGTTCCCCATACCCAGGCCGCCACCTCAGTACACACATGTGGGGGCACGCACAAAATGCAATGTGTGTACTCCTCTGCGCGCCAGGCAACCACGCTTTTGCCGGCGGAAATTCGACCAGCGGACTGGCGCAGCCCACCCGGAGGGCGCCGGCCTCAAAAAATAATGCAACTGGGTGCGGAGCTGGGGGGGTGGAAAGGAAGACATCCTTTCTTCCACCCACCCACCACTTTCTTTTCGCTCCAGCCTGCGCCCGCCGCGCCCTCGGCCTCGTCCTCGGCATGCCAATGGTGCCTTCGCGTGGGGGTGGTTCCCCATACCCAGGCCGCCACCTCAGTACACACATTTGGGGGCACGCACAAAATGCAATGTGTGTACTCCTCTGCGCGCCAGGCAACCACGCTTTTGCCGGCGGAAATTCGACCAGCGGACTGGCGCACCCCACCCGGAGGGCGCCGGCCTCAAAAAATAATGCAACTGGGGCGGAATGTGCGTAGAAGAAAGTGATATTTTCTTTCTTCCAACTCCCTACCACATTTTTTTTACACCCAACTGAGGCTCTCACATGCTGTATTTTCGTATGTAGATTATGAATATCATATTAACATAGATTCATTCTTCTTAACAATGAATTTATCGTTTGGAAACTAGAAATACTGCCTTTCATTCAGGATTTGACCCTGGTGAACTTCTCTGTTGTTCCTGGTGAGGATACCATTGGATGCGTCTTGTGTTGACGGTTCCAAATACATGTTTATTAGTGTCTGGGGCGCAAAAAATGTAAACCTTAAATGACCCTAAACGATTCCCGGTGGGTAGGTAAAACGCCCCTAGGCACATTTGATTAACTTTTTGCTTGAAGGCACAGTTGATTAACTGTGTTTAAACGTTTACAAGTATTACGCAGGTTTAATGTGAAAACATCGTCAAATTTGTCCCCGCCTTGGCGATGCTCAGAGTTGGCATCATTCGCGGGATGGGTGAGACAAAAAAAATGAACCAGTATTTACTGGCTGCATATTTGGAATGTATGCATCAACGCGATCTCAAAACTGTGTTCGTTTGCTGGAAACGACCAAAATTTCGACTCCTAAACCCCCCTAAACCTTTCGGAGAGAGGGCCGAGTCCTATGTAGATACATCACCAACCACAAATCCCGCCGCAGGCATGCCTTCCTTAAATTCACAGACGCCAGGGCGTGCACGCGGCAGTCGGCTGGGGTCACTGCCAGCCAAAAACTCTAAAAACAGGCCCGCAAACTACGCTCCAGACATACCACCATCCACTGCTGCTGCGCCACGGAAGCACAGCCTCGCGCTCTCCCAGCGCTCTGCCGCCTCTGTGGAGCGCAGCTGCGCTCAAATAATCAAAAGCTTTTGGCCAATTCAACAACTTTTGGAAGACAAAACAGCTTTGCATAAACACGCTTTCCAATGTTTGCATTGTTTGTTTGGGCCTGCGCCTCCAACTCCTGGGAAAATCCGACGGACCCAAGGGGTGCATTGCCTTAGTATGGGGGACCAAGATGGACGGGGGGCGACAGCAGCTCGGCTGCATGCCTCCAGCGGCCTGGGAGGCAGCTGGGCAGAGCCTCCCGGCGGGCGCCAGCCCCTCCACTCCAACGCAGCCAGGTGCCCGAGAGACTGCTGTGGGGCAACGACCGCTCGCCCCATACTTCGGCGCTGCTGCGCCTTGCCCCAAAAGATGCGATCACAATGAGTTTGGTCGTGGAAGCATTTGATTAACTTTTTGCTTCAAGTCACATTTCATTAACTTTTTTTTTTATTTATGTAAATAATACACATTTTTTGTGTGAAAATCGAGTCAAAACTGTCTCCGCCTGGATGTCTCCGCCAGAGTTGGGCATCTTTCGCGGGATGGGTGAGACAAAATTTTAGAACCAGTTTTAAATGACTGAATGTTTGGAATGCTCGCATCAAGGCGATCTCGAAACAGTGTTCATATGCCGGAAACGGCCAAAATTTCGACACCTAAACCACACCTAAACCATTCGGAGAGAGGGCCGAGTCTTATGCAGATATAGTATGTCCCGTTTTATTTGTCGAACACCCTGTATTTTAATTCCTGCGGCAGTCGTGGTCTTAATATCGTTCTTCAATATCTCGTTTTTCTATCTCAAAAACCAACAGAGTGCAACTCGCATCGTCAAAAGCTATGCCCAGACCTTTCCTTGTATGAAAAATGAGACATTTCCTGCATATTATGACACAGAGGCACATTCTCCGAAACCATTCCCCCTTGCCATCGGCTCCGATACACCGGTAAGGACAAGAACATTAACGTCTGCTCGGGGAGACTGGCAATCTGGCTTTCCTAAGACGGGAACAACGCTCTTGCAACACATTCTGTACGAGGCCCTACTTGCACACTACAAATTGCCATTTCACATCGCCCCAACTAGGCTACACCGTGATGTAGAATGCCTCCAGAAACATGGACACACGCTTCATGAAAATCTGCGTCTAGTTCTTGACAGTTTGCCAAAATTTTACCATCATATTGATGGTGCCTCAAATTCCAAATTGGTGTTCACCATCCGATCTTTGCCCTCTACATTAAAATCATACTGTAAATGGAAACATGGGCAGTTTTGCAATGTTTCAGAATACATGGGCATGGCAGACAATTATATCGAATATTATCAACAGTATCTCAATCGTAAGGGGCCAACCCTCGTTGTGTGCTACGAAAAATTGTCTGAAGGTTTGAGTTCCTCATTGGGGAGTAGAGCATACAATGAAGCAGTGCAGATCATCAGAAATGCAGTAGATTTCTATGGATGGCGTTCCATTTCAGATGCCTCACTCGCAACAGCTTTAGGGTACAGTAAGATCAATTTTATGTTTCTTTTAGAAACAGCACTGACGAGGCCAATGTTAAGGCAGCCAAAAATTGGAACAAACAAGATAGAATCTGTTAATGGAGAATGGTCAAAAGATGAGCTTGAAATTCTGCAGCGTAAAGAACAACCTATTAAGTATCATTTTAATTGCACATAGCAAACTATGCGCGAAACGGCGACTCGTGTTCGTAAACAAAGGTTGCAGAATAATAATATTCGAGCTGGTATGGATGGTGGCATGTGTTCTAGAGATACTTTGTTTGCAACTCTTCAGTTTGGGCCTGGTATGGTGCTTTGTCTACTGAAAGTGTCAAATTTACTGCTATTCTCATGCAATATTCCTGCTGCGCATCTCTCGGAAGACGGTTGTAGGAAATTTTGCAGCGCATTTAATCTGGTTATGGATCGTTGCTCTGTTAACAGCCAAGCCGTCTCGGGAGCAACGGCCTCCATGCTCACGTTGGCTGCGGCCACCAGCCCCAGGCCATAGTCCCGCAACGCTTGCGCAGCAGGCACGGGACGTACGTCGGGCAAATAGTTGATGCCAGTGTGGAAGCCCAATGCTAACCCCATTGCATGACGCTGGTGCTGCGGCAGAACATCACCGTATGAAAGCGCAGGGTAGTCCGCAGTAGAAGAAGGTGCAGGGGCCGAACCAGAAGTTTGGTTCTGCAGCACCTGAGCCACCATGCCACGCAGTTCGGCCACCTGCGCAAACAATTGGATGAGAAAAGTGAGTAAAAGAGGTGTTGGCGAGCCAACGCAGAGGTTTGGGCAGGAGGGAATAATCAGTCTGGGGCTGACAGCCTGTGCAAAAACACTGGCATATGTTGCTGGCCCCAGGCAACCTCATCTCCTAGCCAAACTCTTTATGGCTTGTCCATCAGTGAGACAGATTTCCAGCGTTTGAAGCTTTCCATCAAACCCCTTTTTTTGTGACCACCAACGTCGTTGCCAGCACAGCCTGATTCAACCCAAAATTGCACTTTGACAGCACCAAATAGATTCGCCTGATAGCACCAGAGCGGGCATGGAAGTTGATATTTGTGGGGTAGGAGCGGTTGCTGCATTAGAGAGAAATTGACAATGGAGGGGAGTCTCTGGAGTATTTGATCGGTGCAACCCTCGGCTCCCAAAAGGTATCTAGGGCCTGTAGAAGTGGTTCATACGCTTTGGAACTAGATTTTGGCCAGCAGAGGCATTTTTTTGCAGCGAGAAAGACAATAGAGATAAGTCACCCATTATCCCACTCGAACTATTTATTAAATATGTACAAAACCTTTATTTTAACGATGAAGGCAAACTCGCTGCCTTTAACCCCAAGCCCAGAAAATGAAAATCGACCACGTGCCGGGTTTTCCTTTTCTAAAACAAAACAAATTCCCCAAGGAGGGGGGGTGACTGAAGGGGCAAAAAATTGCCCCTAGGGAATGGAATAGGGAATGTAATATATATAATTTTTTCCAAGGTGGTGTGCTTGTGGGTTTTTACTCCATTCACTCTACTCATTAACCCTAAAGCATCCGCGGAAACCCCTGGGGGGAAACCTCAATTAATATATATGGAAAATTCTTCTCTTCCCTCATCATCACCATGTGTATAAATTTTATTTAATTTATTTATTTAATATCTAAATATGCGTGACAAAAAGAATCGCATACAGTTCGCGAATTTATTTTTTCTACTGTTAATTATTTTGGTCGTTGTTACATTGCTTACTACGAAGCACGTATCCTTCAGGGGCACGTCAAATGTTCTTTGCAGCCAGCCCAGGTTGACATCTCAAAGCATAGATGATTGTGAAGATATCAGTTGGCAAGCTGAGCTTGGAAGGCCACCACTTTCAGCCTGGAAGGCCCAGCTGGTGAACGAAACTACGTTTGAGAGTCCAGTTGTTAAAAACTGCAAATTATTGATCGTTGCAGGGGGGCTCCCAAGAAGTGGCAGCACTCTCCAACAAATGCTCATAGTGTTGTCGTTACAACATTTAAATGTCACAAATGTTCATCGTACGTACTGGAATGCTCATCTTCATTTGCCGTCTATCAACGCATCGCACCGGATGCTGTTACTAAAGAAGCAACGCGATTTCGCATGGAGAGTAGCGAGAGATCCTGACAGCGTTGTTCTTCTGAAATCCCACGAATTCGACCCAAAATTATTGCATTACTGTCGCGACCGCATCTTTTTCACAACACACCGCGACGTATTCGATGTCTACGGCTCATTGTCCAGCGCTTTCTGCAACAGGTCTGACGTTGGGGATGCCCGTCCCATAGACAATTCTTGCCTAGACGCAATTCCATACCTCGAAAAGAGTGTGCGTCATCACAATTGCTGGACTAGCCATGACGCAGTGAGTATGTCATATAAAGCTTTGGGCAAAGATACCGAATGGGCTGCACTTGAAATCGTTGCTGCAATCGGCTCTGCCCTCAACGTATCCGCCAAAAATATCTCGATTCAACAATTGCTTCATGATGCTCGAGTCTTTCAACACATGGATGCAAACCCTAAAATACCTGGTCGAAGATTTTCTGGGCTGCAAAACAAAAACGCGATTTCAACTTCAATGAGCGACGCAATTTCAAACCGCTTTTGTACATGGCAGAAAAAACATGGCTATAACTGCTAATTGAACGAATTGAGTGATGTACGCCAGCTTTTAGGTTTGTTACTAGTGTAATACTATTATCCGTTGGATTTATATCAATTACGAAAATTTCTCATCCCGCAGCAGACTGCCGGATTCGATTTCAAAACTGCAGGTGACCCTGGGCTCGGGCAACTCGCACCGTGAGCTGGTGGCCACCCTTGCAAAGCGCCTGAGGCCTCCCCCAAATGGCATGTTGCTGTAATGCGTGGCATCTCTGTGGAGGAAAGTACTCTCCTTCTCACGTTTCGTAAGCAGCAAAACCATAATATATTCTACGTTTGATCTATAACTGTATCCAATCAGAACTGCATCGCCCAGCTCATGTTTGCCTTTTAAAGAGCACCATTGTGCTATCCGCATTCCATGATCATTCGACATTGGTTATGCTTGCACAAAGCGGTGCAGAATTTCCGCAACCCAATCGCCCCCTCTTTTCACCAGGTGACTTAAACCCACTGCCTGCAGGTACAGGTAGTAATATCAAAACAGGAGCTTTAACGTGTTCGCTGCCCTTGAAACAAAGTACGTGCTGCTGGGCTCACGAGAAGACTATACAGTTGATACAGCCACATTTCAGGCGCTGATGGGTGGCAATAATGAGTGCAATCGCCAGGCTTATTGTGCGCAAACCAAAACCCTTTCAATACTTGATAAATTGGGAGATGAAGGTCAGCAATGCCATCCAGATACGCCTGTGAAGCATTGTTCCAATATTGGCCCACAGCAACCACGGGGTTCGTGAGGTTCAAACGGCGACATGGATCTGTTTTGTCGCCAGACCAGCTGAAGTGACCGTCTGCAGTCGAAAAGTGTTGAGGCGGCGTCTCCATCCATACCATCAGTGGTAGACTTTTTTGGTTCGCTAGTTTCCATTTACGGTATTGTTTTACCAGCCGCAGGTCATAGTTGTAATCATACCCATCACCTTGCCTGGGATAATGCAACCCAAAGTTGAACACAACAACCGTGTCTCTCCACCTCGTAAACCTTGAAGACTGCGTCAACAGATCAATTGCAAGCGCTGTGTACGATCCTGCTCTGTTTCCAAGCCCAGGACGAATGTTGCATATTTTTGTGCCATCGAGAAACTCGCGGCAGCCTGGTGGAGGGTTCCACGCCGTTCTGCTTTGCTCTTTTTCTAACAATTCTGTGAGCTTGTCATCGTTTAATATAGGAACAGTTCGATCATCGTCGGCTTTATAGTCAACACCAGGCTGAGGGCGGAATAAGGCAAACTGCCGGAGAAAAAACGCCGTTGTCAAAAAAAATGCATTTGATTGGCTGTCGCCAATAAAATAGATGGTTTTCCCTCGGATTGCTTCAAATAACTGGCATGGGGTGAATGAACGAAGCGTATCTATGGGGATGGGGAGGTTCTGCTGCACACGTTCGGAAACACTTTTGTCACAAAGTGACTGTGGCCACCAGTCTGATTCCCACCCTGTAAAATTCAACAAAGGAACAGATGATTTATCGATGGTGCACATGCTACTAACATCTGTGACAGCGGAGCGTGGAAAATACCAACCGCGATGCTGGGAAAGGCTGGCAAAAAATGTGAACACCGCTACAGCTGACACCAGACCAACGAGCGAGCACTTCGGGATTGATTTACACTCATTTATCAACAATACTATCTTTGGTGCAAACAGCCAGTGGCTCTTTTCCATGGTGTGTAGTCAGAGCGGCAATGCTTGCCTGGCAATTGAATAGGTATGTAGTATACTACAGCGCGAGCATATGCTATAAAATGGAATAAATATAAAATAAAATAAATAACTGAATGCCTGGGAATCTGAGAAGGGCATGCACTTCAGAATGCAATTTCGAGATCGAATTGGCGTTCTTGATACGATTGTCAAGCATCGTGAATAGCAATTTCGGACACGTCGTTTGTTGCATTAAATTAAACAATAACATAACTAAACAACGAACAACTTAACCCACAGCGGGGGGTGGGGGGGGAGGGGCCCTATAAATACGGCGCTCACAGGGCGCGCGTCACATTGATTAAAATTAAGGGAATTTTGGGAGTCGCTGCGCTCGGGGGGGTTAGTGACTGGAACAGCACCTTGCGGAACAACGCATTGTAATAGGTGACGCGGGATTCAGCGGCAGGTGTGCGCGTGAAGTGATCAAGAAGGGGTCTTCTAGCGTGTATCCCTTTAGCCACGCTTGTTACGTTAATCATTTTCATTCGCAGTATAATCCCCGCCAAGATATATAAACTAAAATGTTTCAAAATTCGACAGTTCGACGCTCAGCACTCTCACCCGACGAGTTCAGGAGCCTGCCAGCCCAAAATTTTGCTTTTTTGGCATATATAAACTGATTTTCGAACGTGAATGGTGAACATCCAAGCCAAATTCGATAACAGGCTATTTTGGGGGTTTAGTCGTTTTGCCGTGGCGCACCCTTTTGCTCATGTTACTCCCCTTGACTCCAAATTCTGTCCCTATTAATATGGCGTATCGCAAAATGCATAGATCAATCATTATGCTTTCAGTTGTTGCGCTGCTCGTCTGCATGTTTTTTACCTCCTGCCATAAAAATATTAGTTTGGTAGCATCATCTCCCATGCAGCCGGCATTTGTTTCTTCTCCATTCACAGTAGGCATTGTTGGCTTCCCCCGAACTGGCTCAACGTTCCTCTACAATCTTGTGCGGATCATGGTGTCATTGGAGAATCCGAATGCAATCAGTGGCTGGTGGATGGATAAAATAGGCGGAAAGTCGTTGGTTAATTGGATATCTGTCGCTCACAAGAACATTTCATTCGTGTATAAATCCCATAGCATAAACAGCACCCTTATAAACTCCACCGATTTTTTCATATTTTCGCACCGAGATCCGTTTGACAGCGTCTGCAGCGCACTTTTGATGTCTCAAAAAAAGTTAAAACACAACTACACACTTTTGATGTCGCAAAAGAGGTATATACGCAATGAAACGCACATTGTCACGATGTGCAACAACTTTAAAAGATCTCAAAGCGTTGCCATACAAGCTGTGGAAGCGTCGGGGCGCCGTTGGATTGATATCAATTACGAAAATTTCTCATCCCGCAGCGGTCTGCTGGATACTATTTCAAAACTGCAGGTGTTCCTGGGCTCGGGCAACTCGCACCGTGAGCTGGTGGCCACCCTTGCAAACCGCTTGAGGCCTCCCCCAAATGACATGTTTTTGTACCACCCAATTTCACTTTTGCATCCTGGCCACGTTCAGACCAACAAAACAGAGTGCAGTTACGTGACCAGCATTCTCGAGAACGATGCAGCCTGTAATGCGTGGCATCTCCGTGGAGGAAAGTACTCTCCTTCTAACGTTTCGTAAGCAGCAAAACCATAGTACATAGTATATTCTGCGTTTGATCTATATCCATATCCAATCAGAACTGGATTTCATAAAACCTCCGGGGCATCCATGCAATCAAACATTTACAGTTTAGCCTCCGTACAGAAATGGGCAAAATAACAGAGGCGCACTGAGTGCGAGTAGATGTAAGGCGGTACCTATTGCGTTTGTACCCAAGTGCAGAGCCAGGGGCAGCGAACGAATATGCGGAGCAAAAACTAAAAAACTTGATTAATTTTGAGACTCCCCCCGGAACAGGCAACAGGGCAATGGCAACCCTAAAAACCCTAATGCAACTCCATTTGATCTGAAAGAAGCGGTCAACCTTCTGGCTACAAGACCGTGTATACTGTATGCACCGTTGGGCTCTGAGGCTAACAGGCGAATTGATGAATTTCTGAAAGTGCAACATATCCGCAGCGTTCTTAAAGGATTTTCAAGCATCAGGAATCGCGATTTCGCCAAGGTTTGCGTGAGGCTGGAATAAAGTGCCCTGGCCGGGCCTGGTGTATTGTTTCCCCTCCCGTTTTTTGCATCATTGGTATCTCCCCCACCCCACCGTTGTACCCAGAATGCAGAATATTTATTTAGGATTCAAGATCTGAGGCAAAAGTTCGAAAACCTGTTGAAAAAAGGGGGGTTACTAATTATATATAGTGAAAGGAATTGCTGTTACCCCCAAGATGGCAAAAAAAAAAAAAGTATGCAGAAGATATGCCGCCCACAGTAAAAAAACCGCCCCGGCTGAAATGCCGAGTTGGCGCCAGAACTCCCTATCCTACGCAGGAAGTGCAAATGCTTGTGTGTACAGCAAAGTAAGATTGAAAGCCTTTTTTTCAGATTTGAAAGCTGAATCGAATAGTAAAATAGTATTTTGAATACGGCTTGGTTTCATGAAACCGGGCCCTGCCCCATACGCCCCGCCCCCTCTTAATGTCTGGAGTTGTGTCTGTGTGTGTGTGATTAGTATAGGTGCCTGAGCTCACAATTTACACTGGATATGTATGCAATTGTTAAATTGTAGCTATCGTTGGTTTAAGCAATCATAATTCACACGTTTAAAGTAAGCATGAACACGGCACTTGCTGTTCGCAAGTCCGTGTCTGTGGGGACGCAGGGGATGCAGTGCATTGCTGCAGTGATAATATGTTTCTCGGTTTTGTTAGGATTAATTCATCACATTAGCTACATAAATTTCGATGGATTGCGATCGAGACATATTGAGTCCCCTCCAGGGTGGAAAACTGTCTCGATATTTGTTGGAGATTCTTCATTTCCAACTGTTCAGCCACAAAAATGGAATAGTCAAGTCGGACAAGACAAAACAATCGTAGCACTATTTAATGAGAGAAAAAATGGATTTTTTGTTGATTTAGCTGCCAACGATGCTGTGAATATCAGTAACACCTTGTCATTAGAAATGTTTTACAATTGGAATGGAATTTGCATTGAAGCTAATAGTATGTATATGTGGGGTCTCGCACACAGGAAATGTCAGCTTGTCTGGGGTGTTGCATGGAACTCCACTGGTTCTACTGTGCATTTTGCGCTGAACAAGGTGCGTGGAGGAGTTGTATCCAATGAAACTGACAACCGCAAGTCCAGCTCGCCCTCGATTGGCTTGCCAACAGTTTCTTTAGTAGATATGTTGAGATTATGCGATGCTCCAAAAATAATTGACTATTTGTCATTAGATGTTGAAGGTGCCGAGCATATCGTTCTTCAAGATTTCCCATTCGACGATTACGTTTTTTTGTCTCTCACGGTTGAGAGGCCTAATCTTGAACTTCGCGAGCGCCTCTCTAAGAGTGGGTATATCTTTGTCAAAGAGCATGGCACTTTTGGAGATTTGCTGTACATCCATGATAGCTTTCCAAACCTAAAAGATGCTCTTATTCGTGTATCGAACTCGAATTAAGCGCTGAGAGTGCTGTGCAAGTGTAATCACAAAGCTGTTGACGTCCCTGCTGACTAGAACCTTATGACGAGCTGCGTAACAAGATGTGTCCATTAAAAGATCTGCTATATCGTATATATATTTATTATAAACGCTCCAGGGTAGTCCAATGGCGCTATTCGGCCCCTCGTCTATTCTCAGGGCAAGCTTCTAAATCGTGGTAGCTGGCATAACTATTTTCGATGCGTTGATGCATACTGGAGAAGAATGTGGATGCTTTCTTGATCGACAGCTCTGCTGAATTGTGTCAAACCAAAATTTGTTGGATTCATATGCCCGATAAGCACCGAGGGTAATTAAGCTCAGTCTTATTTCTCGACAAAAATAAGATTTAAAGAGACCCCAGGAGGAACGCCCTATAGTAGGTGCACAGTTCCTACTCAAAGGTTTGCCTCGTCCAGTCACTTGTCGAGTGTACCACAATCAAAGACCGATTCCAATTCTTCTGTAGATTGTGGCGTTGCCGTCGCAGTATGTGTAAAATATATATAATGGTCCAGAAATTTCACACCCCCGTGTGTTTAAAGGGAAAAGGTAAAAAGTGTTGTTGGATCCATGAGCGTTGTACCGAGGTAAATAAATTGTCAACAACAGCGACGTTCATTTGAATCACCAAGGATAACTCAGCAATAAGAAATAAAACGCATGCGGCGCACGTGTTCGAATGCTGGATTCAAATTTGGTGACGGGGAAAAAAAAGAAAACAAAAACGACAGACAACCCGAGCATTATTGGTGTGAATTTACCATCAAATCCAAGGCATAGCCATGGGTGTCAACGCTCCTGTACAAATTGCAAACCATTTTATTTTCACACGTGAAATGGCATTTTATGAACAACTTTCTTTCTATCGTTTATTTGTAATAATTCATATATTGTGGTTCTCACTGAAAAAGCGCTGCTCCCATCGTGCATCCTTTTTGCACGCCATGTCGGCAATTTTGCTGTATTTATCGCACCACACTCACTGTGGCTCTTCAGGTTAATCGATGGACGCCGAGCTGAGACTCGAGGGATTTTTGAAGAAATGTTTTGAAATCGATGGTGTATAATTTCCGTCTTAAAAAATTAGAAGAATGTGTCCCATTGGATCCCCGTCAAGTTTTGTAGGAAATCGCGCATGTAGCGCTTTTTCATAATAAGGACGGTCCATTCACCGCCGGTGGCTCCAATATCAGAAGAAGCAGGCGTTTGAAGAGTACATAGGATCCGGCTAAGATTGTAGGTACGAAACCGGTCAAAAAAAAAAAGAATATTTGCCAAAGAAAAGAAACCAGAGGGCGGTTGTGAGAAAAGAATCATGCCCCCAAAATGGCCCCGTTTGGGCGGGCGGGGCAGCGGGTGCATTAGCAGGTTGTGATGGTGCTGTAGAAGGAGTAGGATCAGGAGTAGGAGTTGGTGTAGGAGCGACGAAGAACGAGGACGGTTGAGTATAGATGGCGTGAATGATATATAGTCAATTCATGAATGACCACAGTCGAACAAATTATCATTGACGCTAGCTGTGAGACCCTGCTCTCCGCTAGCGGGTGTGTGTGGCCAAGAGAAACTGTAACAAACAATATTGAGACAATTTATGTGCACGGAGAGGGGGGTCAGGTGTGCAAGCAGGGTACTACTCCATGGTGTAAAACCTTTGTAGACCTTGACTAGCAGCACAGCACCAACATGATGCATACCAAGTGCTGCAACAAAAGTACAAATAAACGTCTCACACCGCGCTACAGAGAATTAAAAAAAAAAACTGAAACAGCTGCGAAGCAGCGCGGGTCTGCATGTTTAATTAAATTTAGCTATTCACAAGTGATTTGAATGACCGGCTTAATTAGTACAATGGCGCATTTATTCATTGTTGTTTTATCTTCAGCCATAGAAAAACTTTGTTAGGAATCCTGCACGCTCAGAAAATGGGCTCTCATAACAAATCTTGGCAGTTTGCTCTGCAAACTGGCAGTGCATTGTTTTTTTTCTTATTGCTTTCATGGCTTGGGTCCTCTCATTCACAAAAATATGTGAGCAGAATACGTGCTGAAAGCAGCATCCGTTCTTTAAGTGGCATACAGCCATGCTCTTATTCGCCGGGCATTCACAATTTGCCTCAGTTTCGAAATGATTCTCGGCATTTTCGTTTTCCCAGAGAGAAAGAAATAACGCCGCTCATAAATATAAATTCATGGGGCCCTGGATTGCAAAAGGTCTTTTCTGGACAAATACAACAATTTTATGTGCGCGAGCCTTGCACAGCACAGCAATGTCATGAATTGTATGTTTGGTTTCAGGGGCCAGCAATCTTTACAGCATCAAACATTACTCGAAATGCCACGATGGCGACTGTTCAGTATTTTGCAGCCGATGCTGGTGACTACGAAGTGTACATTTACCTTTTCAAATTTAGTCGGCTTGACTGTACGATGCGCATAGTTTCTTTGGACCCTTCTTGTAAATCTCCATCGTCGATATTCCGTTCTAAAGAGATACATCAATTGAAGATTGTGCACGACGGTCGCATTGCACAGCAGTGCATTCTGCCTCGCTTGGCCTGCCCAGATGGAGCGTGGCGATCTGGCCGTTGGTTGCCGTGCTCTGGGCCGAGTTGTCCACGCAGTGGCTGGATGTGGGTCCCATATGAATGTTTTTTCCCTCACTATTCACCTTCTAGTTTGGCTCTTCTGCCAAAGCCCATGTGGATAGTGATTGCCGGGACTTCTGTACAGCGTGGCACTTTTTTTTCACTGGTTGACTCGATTTTGAAACACAGAGCCGCTAATTTAACCCAGTCATCATTTTGGAAATGTTGGGGGTGGATGGATTTTTCTCAAGGGAACTTTAGAGTCAGCTATCTTGATTTTCGAGTTGTTCGTATGTTTCAACATAATATAACAGCCAATGTTGAAGTGGAGTATTTCAAGCATGCCATGCAAGCAGTGCGCGCGCTGATGAGGCAGGACAATAATCGCGGTCCTGATGTATTCTATCTTGAAATGAGCCGCTCTTCGTGGCAGGCTGATGATCTCCTTGTTATAAAATCGTGGTTTGGTCTCGAGTGGAAAGGGCTGCTGGCCGTCACCGTTGCAAAACCGTTAATTGGGCGTCCCAAGTCCGCTATGACAACATTCCAGAAAACTAGCCTGCTTTCATTACTAGAGCAGCACCCAGACCTTGGATACATTTATATTGACGAGGACCACATGGCTGTGCCATTCATGCACACAATGGAAATACACCCTTTCAATCAAACAAACCCACTGCATATTGGACAGCACTACCACCATACTTGTGATTTAAACGGGGTGCATTCATGCTCGCCAGTTTGCGACATGGCGGCTCAGATGCTGTTGCACATTTCCTTTAAACATTCATCTTTGAAGCTGCCAACCTCGACAGACAGAAAAGACCCGCCTTTCAAATTTTGTTTGAGTTGTCCTCGAAGTCTGGTACCGTTTACAATAAATGTCGCAAATATTGAACGACCACAATGCCACAATTACTTGCCAAAAGAACAAAAGCAATAATTTTGTCAAGACGGGACATGAGCAGTTACTAATGAGATTGCGATGCAAAATTAACACCTGTCGCACTGCCTCCAAGAAACCTGCCAGCAAGCAAACCTTCCAGCAGTCCATCTACCTGCTGCCGCCCCATCTGCTTCCTCCTACCAGAAGCAGCCAAAGTTTTCAGCGAGCATCCCCACAGCGGCATCATAACTCCAATATAATCAGGTCCAAACTTCTTGGGCCATTCGACTTAGCAGCCGGCATAGGCTAAAGCGAGGATGGCAAGTGCCCTGCTCACCTGCAAAATCAACCCGTGGAGATGAGACATCTCCAGAGAGACAGCTGGCAGCTCAAAAGATGCAAAACAACAAACGAATAAATAAATCGAAAAAAACAAACAAAGACCCTAAAGGGGATGATTCTTTACAACCTTCATCGTGCTGCTATAAATTGCTATATTTATTTTTCTCTTCGTTTATTTTCCCACATATATTTCAAGGACTGCCCTAGTGACATTAGTATTATTTAGATTATTTAGAATATCTTGTCTATAGATTACACAAGATAATCGATCTATATGTATTTATGTATTTATTTGTTTATTTAATTATTTGTTTTCCGATCTCAAATATATAGTTTTGGTGGCTGGCACTTTCTATTAAAACAAAAAAACTACCCAAAGTATTGTTAATGTAGCGGCGGACCTGTGGCCTGTATCTTTTTTCCTTGACCGGCCGCTCTTCGTTTATTTTTACCCCCACCCACCCACCCACCCCTTTACAACTTTGTTCCAGCAGTTTTCCCTTAACAAGCACTTCTGAGGGGAGACGACACAATGCTATGCAATGTCCAACCCAGATTTCTCATTCCCATAATTTGTTTGGCAATGTACGGAAGCGCTTATTTTTTTCTTATTTTCGTAAAGTGCCAGATACATTCCAAGATGCCGGGTGTTCAGCCCGGTTTTCTTAAACTCTCTCGCTCTGTGAGCTCACAAAATGTTTGCAAACATTGTAAATATACTCTATCGCGGCGCATTGGTGCAGTTCTGGACTCATCAGACTATGTCATCGTTGTCAACAGCACAAAGGGAGCAGGAAGAACGGGCAATGTTGTTATTCGTCTGTGGAGAGCTGTGATACAAGCGCATGCGTGTAAAGGAATCGTGTCTTTACCACAGACTGATGCATTTGGTGCATTTGAGCCAAGCAATAATTTTTTTCACTTTGATTTCAGAAATAGACCTGGAGGCAATCATCATTTATGCAATTTTCCTACAAGTATGACTGGCAACATCGGCATTTTAAATACAAGCATATGGAATAGAAATTGGGCGGTTCCGGATAACTACAGTAGTGACATAGAAGACCTCGCCAATTGTTTGAGGCAATATCTTGGGTTTTGTGCTCCTTCTTTCTGCAAAGATATCCCGAGTGCAGATCCAGATGTTTTAGTGGCACACGTTCGAAACGGTGATATCTTTCCTTCAAACTTTAATAAATCGCGCTACTCTAATATGGGACAGCCCCCATTGTCATATTTTCTTGCGGCATTTTCGTGGAAACCTTGGAGAGAAATAATCGTTGTGGCAGAACCTTCTGATCTTCATAACCCTGTTTATTCCGCCATGAAGGTACTGAATGACACTCGAGTTCTTCCGCTGACTTTTCAGCCGGAAGCACAATCATCATTCCGGTATGATATCAAATTATTACTATGTGCGCATTCTATTGTTTTAACTCACTCAAGTTTCGCAACATTAATAAATTTTGGGTTTGCTGCAGAGATGTTTAACTATCATTGCAGCATGTATAGAAAAGGTGTTCAACTGTTTCGAATAATTTGGAGAAAGCCATATTCCCATTTTTCAAACCACACCAATAGTGCAGAAGAATGGGTAGCTATGTTATTGACACCGACTCCGTTAGGCGTCACCAGATGTTCCGAAATTGTTGTAAAGGGGCCAGTGTAGGGTCCAGAAGCTTAGCTTGTATTCTCTTGATAAAACTCTTGATACAACGAACATTATTAGGGCTTTTCCAAATTCGAAGAGCGCGTCGAAACACGCATTTGGCTTTGACGGTTGCATGGCATCATCCGTGCTCGGCTGCATGTTTTTTTTTCCCTGGCATAAAGTAATTGGTCTAGTTTGGGAGCATCTCCCATGCAGCCGACAGAGTCTGCTGGGCACTATTTATAGGCGCTCCTGAGCTTGGGCAGCTCGCACCGAGATCTGGTGCCCGCCCTTGCAATGCGCTTAGAATCTTCCCCAAATGGCATGTTTTTGCCGCACCATCCAATTTCGCGTTTGTATGCTAGTCATGCGAATACATCACAGTGCAGTCACCCTGAAATAATGTTTGGCAGAGGGAAGCACTCCTCTTCGTCGTATGAATACCAACAGCAGTAGTTTTATCTTTGAACCAATTATTTCAAAAGTGTAAAAGAACACACAAGGTGTTCAGGACCCGCAACATAAAATTCTCATTTATTTGGAGGAAGTCCACTCACTTCGGTGCACACCCCCAACCTGGTGCAACATGCATAAACAGTCTTTTATTTTTTCTTACAGTCCTTGCCATATTGTGGCCAAATCTAAAAGAGAATCGTAGTCGAACACGCCGCACAGGTCTGATTTTCTGCGATTTATACTGCGCTTCAAGCGCGCGGAATTCATAGAAAAACGAGGATCCGTGGTTTGAGGGAACAGAGCGTAAATGTGGTTCCAATTAGGTGATAGCCACGCCCCTATCATTCCAAAGCCAGAATTTCTGGTCACCACATGATAGTCGGCATGCCGGAACGCATGCAAGTCTGCAGCAGACCACTGCATCGCGTCTTTCATGGTGGGATCGTTGCACGTTGCGTTATTGAATTGCTTGCAATGAATGTGAACAGTGGTTCTGTCAATATCGGTCAGCAACTTGTCCCCAAAAGTTATCTTTGCCGAACGCCGTAAAGACAGAGAGTCGCTGATCAAGTACCACACAACTGTTTGGCCAGGCAGCCTCCGGGTTCTTTCGATTTCCTGCGCAAAAAATACACCACCGTTGAAAAAAAAAAAAAACGCAAATCAAAGCATTCAGAGCAGATGCTTACCCGAGCACAATCAAAAAAGTTACGGAACTGAGCAACAGTGAAATTATCAAGGGAGGAGTTGGACATTAATTCGTCCCCAGTTCGAATGCTAATGCCTATCTTCAGAACGCCGGGGGCTTTCAAAGGCTCCAAAAAGGGCTGCGCAAGGGCCAGGGTCTCCGTGTTGGGCTTGAACAGGAAATCGAAAGCGCACCGAAATCCATTCTCGGGATGCAGCCCCAAGTTGTTGAGCTGCTCCTTGTGGTATGGGTTATGAAACAACCGATAGACTAAACCACGGTTCGAGGCGAACAACACATGAGGTACCTCAGGATTGGGCAATGGCTGGACAGAAAGGTTGGATCTCATGAAAAAATTGATGGCGGCTGCGTCATTGTTAGTGTGACACACTGGCCAGTACTTGAGATTGTCTTCATGGGATGGATACCCATCCGTGAAGTTCACTATGGCAGCATGGCTCTTTGGTTTGAACTGCAACGGTGCCAGAAGTCGTCTCGGGGGAAGATACTGGTGCTGTACCTCTGTGTCGATACGCGTTGGTAGGTCATAGGCCCATTCAAAAGGTGGCGTGTCCTCAAAGGTCAATATTTGAAACGCTCTACCTGAGAGCAGAGCAAAATAAAATGCACTGATAATGCCGCTTATGCGATCAGCAGCTCCCGATGGCACGGACACCGAGACGACGTAACGAGGCGCCGCCCTTCCAGCCAAAATTCGGTTGTGTAATTCAATGTACTCGGCAAATCCAGGGCATTTTCCAGAATGTTGCGAGTTCAGTAATGTGTGATAAACCACATGAGAGGGTGGAGCGCGTGATAATAACCCGCTGTGGGTATGGAAGGCAATTATAAATACGATTGAAAGAACCAGGGATACCGCCACAAATACAATTCCGAGAATTGAGCGCATTGATGCCGTTTTTCTTCTTCAAAATAGCATATCGATGCTGGAATCAATATATTCAAGTTGTATTTGGAGCCTGACCGGCCGGCACATACGCTCGTTCTCCACCATTGCCAGACCCACGATCGTGTGCGTTAATTATTCAATGCGGCGCCTGGTTTGGGATTCGAGATGTTGAAAGCAGCCTTATCAAGATGATGAAAGCAGCCTAAAAGACGAAATTCTGGGGGGTGGAAAATCGGCGCGTCTGGGGACATGTACATACTATATACTGTATGGAAAACAAACAAAACTCGGTAGTTACGTTTTATTTATATAAATGTTGCGTATATTTACTAACTAAAGGGGTCGGCGTGCTTGCCTGCGGCCTTCTTCTCGAAGTTCTAGAAGATCGATCTCCCTTTTATCCCCTTCCGCTCTCACAGCACCTCCTCCTGCAAGAAGATGCCGGCCTGCCGCTGTATGGGTTGTCACCACCGCTGTCCCGGCTCTTGGGAGCCTTGGCGGCGATGCCGATGCTGGGCCGGCGGGTAACAGTATCGGTGCAGTACACTCGCTTGGAGGTAGATTGGCTGCCCCGAATGGCGCTCGTGCGGTGGCGGTTGTACCGGCCGCGATGCTGAGGCTGGGCGGCGTAGCGTGGGCTGGACCAGCGTCACTCCCAGGTCGGCCGAGTGGCTACTCGCCCTGGCGCTTCCGAGTCAAGGTTGGCACCCACCTCCTCACCGCCCCCGCGATGGAGGAGAGAGCCCAACGATTCGTGGATTTCGTGGTGGAGCGCTGCCCCAAGACGTGCCTACAGCATCAGCAATGCGCTGCATTCTGCGTAGGCTGTGGCGCCTCCCTGTCCCCAACAAGATGAAGGAACCGTTCTGGCGGTGCTTCCTGCAAGGCCTCCCCACAGCGGCCCGCATGAAGAAGCGCTCGCCCTGCGGGTGTTCAAACTGGCTACAGCACCAAATGCCTGACCGCAAACACCACTTCCTGGAGTACGCGGTCGCTCAAGCGGTGGGTGCTGAGGTGCGGGGCTGCCTCCCCACGGCGTGTGAGGTGGGCCAGCTGCATATCAACTTGCGGCTCGTACGCCACCACTTCTGCCACCACACACCTGAGGGCAACCACCACGTGGCGAGGGGCGCTGCACTGGAAGCCGCCGGCGTCAATATGGCCCGAGAAGTGTTTTGGGAATTACTGGAGGAGGCTAGTAGGGCGCCGCTGCCGACCGCGTGGAGGCGGCCGGTGGGGGCTGCTACAAACCCCTTCCTGCGCTGGGACCCTGCTACCGAGTGCTGGGTGGCGGGGCCCCCGGCCCAATGATTTTTCCTATAGTTTTTGGTTTTTTTGTTATTTCTGCATGGATTGAATATTAATTTCAGCCCAATTCATTGATTGGCTGTTTTGTTTCCTTCCGGTTGTGTGATCCGGACAGCGGCTCTAGCTGTGCCTGGAATTTCGTGGCTGTGTTTTGACTCCAGCCCACCGCCTCCCACTGGGGGGGGAGTGGGGACAACGGCCGCACCATGCTGCAAACTCCCGGGTCCCCGCTCTGTATTCCCGATGGGCAGCAGCTGATTGGAGATATCCGTCATTTTTACAGTTTATTCTAAATATTTTTTGTGCCGACCCCCGGGATTTTTATCCCTGCACCGCCTGCGGCGACTTAGGCTTGTAACACTTCCATCCATCCCCTTGAGGGTCCCCTTTATCATCGATTGAATAGCGGATTCCTCCTGGATCGAGCCTTAAGAGCCATCAGCCGGGGGACCAATGGAATGTCTGGTACTCATTTTTCGTTTGTAACTCTTTGCCAACCAGCACCAGATGACACTTGCACACGGCTCGTGCGGCGCATTTTGGTGCACATCTGGCTCTGTTTATCGCTTCGTCTAAGCATGTCATCGATAAAATTTGTAGATAAAAAACTTTTTGTCACTAAATTGAAAACCAGTCAAAAGGTTCGAAGTATTCAATCATATATTTGCAGGTATTTCGTTTATAATACATCTGAAATCCCCACGCACGCATGATGGCAAGATACAGGCACCACTGGGCGAGCCAGTTCTCTCATGCACTTCCGCTCCCAACAGCACTAGGCCTTGGTGGCTGGCCTTAAATGCCCCTGGATTCTGCACTCACCAGTGCCGGGTTCGAAACCCTGTTAAAATACTACAGCGTCTGGCAGTCAGCCTGGCCTCCAACGAAGAAAACAGATCTCGCAAGCTGAAACGCCACCTCCGCATCAAGAGGATAAAATCCTATATATAATAGACAAAGTTTGAGCGTTAGGAGGTCCCAGCTCCAGCATACATCGCGGGCATTTCCTGCTTCCTGTGGCCTTCAGTTGGGATTTCGGCCCGAGCAGGGCGAGAAGTCGCGCTTTCTGCGAGTGCAAAATGCGATGCACTACGCTCCCTGCTTCCACCCGGATCCCCTCTTTGCGCAGCAAAATTGGCTGTACGTTATTTATTTCCAGTTTCTCTTGGCCACACATCCCGCTAGCGGAGCGCGGGGCCTCACAGCTAGTATAAGTAAACTCACAAAACCTAACGAGGAAAAAAAAATCTCTACAAGCACGCTGGCCTCAGATGTGAGCCATTGCCACCAGTTTTATCAATGCTACGGTTCAAATAATGCGATAAAAACTGTTGGGATTCCATAGGCATGCTGTTTGGCAAAGAACTCCACCGCCGAGAGTCTAAAAGGAAGTTATATTGCATTTTTTTATTATATCGACCCAAGGTCATATTACCATCAGCCTGAGTCGATAGGGAATACCCAACCATCGACAATGCGAGCTGAGCACGCATTATTTCACCAGGTGGCGTCAATATGTTATCTTCAAAATAAACTGCATTTGCGTAGCAGTGCGGGTAGCGCCAAAGAAACATTGCGTAACCTACGAGTAATTCGGCATCTAATCCTTCCACGTCTAATTTTAGAATTTTTACTCGGCAGACTTTATATTTTGTCATAATTTCGGCGATAGAGAACACCGGCACAGTTTCTGTCCGCATTAAATGCTCTAGTTTGTTTTCCACGAGCAACCGCTGGGCAGTTGGATGCACCGCCCCCACTTTGTTGCATCCTCTCAACCACTTTGGGAGATTGTATTTCACAATATCTGCGGGTTCTATAAAAAATACTGGCAGGTGCAATTTGTGAGGCGCTAAGCCTACTACTGCTGCATTTACTTTGGTAACTAAAGGAGGATTGGGTAGTTGCTGTAAATACATATCTAGTGCTTCAACGCTGATTCCTTTTGAGGTGTCGGTGGCATTTTGAACCATTGTATCGAAATTGCTGGTCCCAATTTCCAAAAAATCAAACGCCAGTCCGCATCCTAAACGTGTTGAAGTGTTTTTAAAGCGGGGAGCCCTCAGAAGATAAGCCACCAACAAAACGCACAGGAGAATTTTTGCTGAATTTTCGAGGGAAAACAAGGAGATCAACATGGTGAGTTTTGGCGTGTAGTAGAGGGATTCTCATAATAGTATTACGAGTATAATTCGTATTATTAAAATCAATTCAGTCTCAAATTTGCATCACCAAGAACAAAAATGTATATATAAATGGTTTATAAACTAATTTGCAAATTACCAATTGGGGTTTAGGGCACCCTCTGATAAAATTTAATACTTTCGCATTCGTTAAGAACTTATCCAGAAATGCAGTAGCGTCGTTCTGAAATTCAAATCGCTGAGCTTCCTGTAGTATGCGTATAGTCTGTTCGATATGAAGTCCGTCTTATTAAGTTTTGATGGGTGTATCACCCCACCATGCGCCGCCAGCGTTCGCAGCAGCTCATTGTTGTGCGATCAGTTGTATGCATCAAGCTCCAAATTTGGTTGGTTGGAATGGCAGTGCCTCACTCGGCAGCTACTGGCAATGCGCTCCTCCTCAGCCCATAGCAGCATTTATTAGCCTAGAGGCTTCTTGAATTGGGGGCACCATGCCAAATGTATTTATAAACAGAAACATTGCGATCCTGTTGACATTGTTTATTTCTTGGCAATTGCATTCATTTTTGGGGCCTACTCTTCGAGGCAAGGTTTTAAATGCTGAAGACTTGAGGCAAGGTGAAAATTTCTGCATCAGCCAGAGCGATATCCAAGCCTCCTCCAATCATCATGTGTTTATTGCCTCCTCAGCTCGGAATGCCATCAATTTCCTGCCTGCGTTTTACGGAAGCTTAGTCGAGCAGAATTATTACCCTATGACCTTAGTGTTCTGTGACGATGCATCATCAGATGGCACGCCAGAATGGATTGAACGGCGGCGTAGTTCATCTCCATTTCCTATAGTCTTGCTCGAGAACAGAAACAGAACTGGGCCTGGGTTGTGTAAATGGCGAATTTCGAAATATATTCGAAATGTCGCAACTCCAATGGACATCGTCGTATGGGTAGATGGGGATGACATGCTGTTTCGTCATGATGCATTGCGCACCATTGATTTTGAATTCAAGCGCCACAAACCATGGTTTGCGTATGGAGTCCATCGAGGTTATTTTGAATCCGAGTGTGCTCCGCCCCCACCACTGGAAGTCAATTTGCGAAACTCTACCTGGGTGTTTTGTCCACCACGCATGGCAAGAGCATTTTTGTTGCACTACTTGAATGCAGACGATTTCCGTGCGCTGGATGGCAAATGGCTCCAGATATATGCAGAGCGTCTCATGGTCTATAAATTAGTAGAACTAGCAGGTAATGCGGCAGCACTCAGTGCGTAATTCGTGGTAGTAATTTGCCCAACGCCAAACAGCTATGATGCGTTTTCTGCAGGCAAGGAGCGCATCTTGTACATCTCCAACACGAAGCCTCTCTACTACTTTCGAGTTCATCAGGCGAGTACCTTGTCTGCTGAAAGCATATGTCGTTTTAATCTGGTTTGATTTACATTTTTATAAAATGATGCGCATGCAGGGTTGGACACGGTTTACAGTGCCACAAGAGGTCCAAGAGGATACAATTAGGTATCTTGCATCGAGTAATCCCGTGGCCCAAGTCGTTCCCATTGATATACACATAGTTATGTGCGTCTTTCAGAGAATCTTTGAATTGCCGCGAATACTGGACAGCAGCATACAAATGCAATCCACCCAAGGTCGCAACGTAATTCTCCATGTGTGCAACAACGGTGATAGCGGACAAGAAGAGGCAATCCGTAAAGCAGTATCTGCAGTCAGCGCGATATCCAAACTGCATTTAAAAACGTTCGCCCATAATCCTGGTCCATTCGCACGATTCTACATGATGAAATATGCGGTGCAGCTGTACCCTGTTGATTACATTATTTGTTTGGACGACGATCTTCTGCTTGGAAGAAATTCCTCGCTCCTGGAGATTTTGGCTACAGCAGGTCCTGAGCAGTACAGCACCTGGTGGGGACGTGTCTATAAGCCTTTCGCAGCCTATGGGTACTCTGAATTGAAAGTGGATGATATATATTCAGGGCAGGGTATTCACGATGCATTTCACTATGGTGGCATCGGCCTCAGCATCATAGATGCGAACATAGTGCGTTTTTATCACAATTTGATCGAAAAGGTAAGAGCGCCAAGCATATATGCGTCCACTGTTCTATTGAATTCCACTGCGGAATAGCTAAACCACTGAAAGTGTTTTTCCAGATTCCCCAAAAATACATGTTTGTCGAAGACTTGTGGCTCTCTTACGTGGTGCATAAACTGGGGTGGAGAACTCGGCGGATTCGATTACCTGGAGTCAACAGCCTGGGGACACGTACAAATTCAAATGTTACTTCCCGCGGGATTTTTAATTCGACTGCTCTCTGGAGAAGAATAAATTCCACAAAATACGTAATGCTTGATGAGTTACGAGATCTTTGCCATTGGAACGTCTGATATTTAAATAGGAGCACAGTAGGTTGAAACAACAGTTGATAATCATCATCCCCTTGGGCTTGTGAAAGCCATGAATTTGATCACGTGCACAACCAAGTCAAAAGAGCTGCATTCCATGTGTCTGGAATGCCAGGCAGGCACCAGTGCAGACAATCGGAGACGTTTTGAAAATGTGAGGTTGGGTGAGCATCAAGGCGAGGACTACTCAGCATAGTGACGTCAAATATCTCAATCCTTGTGTTGCGAGCATGGCGCAGCACGCTTTTGTGCACCCACTTCTGAATTTGAAAAAAAGGCAAAGTGACATAATACTCGTCTGGAGGGAATGTGCATCCATCTCCATTGGTGTTGATCAAATGTCTAAATTCAGGCGTTCGAAAAATGAGTCTTACGCCCTTGGGGAAATGTTCCAGGATAGTACGTATCCTTTCACGAATACGCCTGTCGATATAATCTTCAGCTGTGACATTTCCATCAGCGGAATTTGATGTGAGGTGAATATATTCTAAATCGTGTGTCCACCAAGGGCCCGTTCCAAAAATAATAACGTCTCCAGATTTGGCGCAAATTTCAGCAATGTTTTCAAGAAGTTTCTGTGTGTAATATAGAACGCCCATGTTATAATCCGGGTACGTTGAGTTATAATTAATTTTCCAGCCATGACTGTTGAAGCGCCGAGCAACATCAGGACTTTCCAGCAGCATGCACTGCAAAGATTGCTGCTGGTTGCGGGAGAGGGAGTCGCCAACAAATACCATACTTCTGTTCTCCATACATCGCTTGATTTCATGTGGAGACAGGGACATGATGGGGCAATTTTTATCATCTGGAACAAAATATTGTGTCAGCAAACTGGAATCAGTAATAGTTCTGTTCGATGCTTTGCATGCTTGGCGATAATCGACTGCACAGTAATCGTATCCCCGATAATACTGTGCGATTTGAGACTTCCTCCAGGAGCCGTGTGTATATGACTGCAGAGAACATTTCATACGTTTGCTATGTTGAGAAGAAATATTGGAAGCGCCATAATTAGAGGTGCCCATTGCATTGTTGTGTAAGCTCATCACGCCAATAAGGCCAGTGCAAACTGCAAGTATCCAACAAATGAGTTGCATAACCCTTCCAGGGGGAGGGTTGGGCCAAGGGATTATGCCTGCCGCCAGTTCTCCCGTCGGCTTTTTGAGCCAGACATCTGTTGGGTTTGCTTCCAAATGACATCGCTCCTTTGCCTCCATGTTATGAGGACAGAGGAAAAAAAAAAAAAAAAAGGACAAAGATCCCATTTCTGGAGGGGCGATAAATTGCCCCTTCAGATCTTTAAAAGAATATTAGCCGCATGTGGCAGAGTTGGGAGCTGGTGGTACAGCGCCTGGCAATGGAGGGGACAGTCGCCAAATAGGAAGCTGAAAAGGTTGCTAACCGCTCCAGAGTTCTTTTTGGCTGTACACTGCAAAATGCATCTTGATTATCTTGCAAATGCATCCCTGTAAACATGTTATTGAAAAAACAGTGGTTCATCCCCTGAAAACGCAAATAGTTGTCACTTTAACAAATAAATAAAATATGAACATAAACTAATCTTGCAGAGATGAAAAATACTGCGACCTCCAAATACGACTTCCTCTAATAAATCTTGGGTTTGGAAATTTTCGACCAAATTTAAATTAATTAATTTTAGGGAGCCTGGGCTACCTAAAATTCTTAGTCTTAAGAGGGCCTTTCTTCTAGTTGCGTAGTTACACAGGGATGCATTTTCGGATTATTGCTAAGGTAATGTCTCACACGCAGTTAAATCATTCAGTCATGTAATCTTCTTCTTCTCTTAGTCATCATGTAATTTAATTTCCCGTCATCGCCGCTCTGCGCCGCCTCCGCCGGTATCCCTCCGCCTGGCCGATATCCCTCTTCTTCCTTGTACCGCCGCACTCCTCCCTGCTGCTTCCAGGTGCTCCCCCAGGTGCACCTTTGCCCCAATCGTCTAAAGAATGCACTGTGAGAAAGGTGGTGAGGAACAGACCTGCCAATGAAGGGTGGGGGGGGTGGGCGAATGGCAGTTTGTGTCTCCCAGTGGGAGAGCACGAACTGAGAGTAATCCAAAGCTGAAGGGAGCGACGGAGGGAGCGGTTACATCGAATCAGTCCTGCTTCGATAGATGGATAGAAGAAAGCATGCTCTCATTGCAGACAGGCCGCGAAGAAAGCTGCCTTTAAAGGCAAATTTGCCTAACCCCGTCCAACCTGTGGATGGAAGAGCTATTGGCATCGTCTACGTGTTAACGTGCAAATTTAAAACTTTAAACGTATGTTCATATAAGATTTGAGTCACAGACAAAAAAACACGAGGTAAATATTTCTGCACCCTCCGCCTCTAACCTTCACTCTCTTCCTCGCTCTCCTCCTCACCACCCTCCTCATCCGAATCTGCCGTCGTGTACGCTGTCTCCTCGTCGCTACCCCGGGCGCCATCGCCGGGCAATGCCCGCCTCCCCCGCCCACCACCGCTCGGCCGTTCCTCACCGTGGGGGGACTGCTTGATCAGCCCACGGCAAGTGGTACAGATAAATATAACCTTGATGTGCACCTACATCACCTCTGCTGGAGGGCCAAAAAGCTCGTCCAGAACGCACACGACGCACAGATCGTTTTACCTGCCAGCTGCCACGCATGTTAAAAACTGCGTCTCCATCTCCATCCCGCAATTCAGCTCTGGTTTCGCGTACACCTCCTTGCACAGTATCTGCGCCACCTCATGTGCCCCCGGTTTCGGGAATATCGGGGTCGAACACCACGCTGCCGAAACCGAAGTGCATATCCTCCAGCAGACCCCGCAGCCGATGCAGAACTGCCCTGTCCAGCTCCTTCGTAGAGACAATACAGCGCTGCTTGTCGCACAGACTTTCTTGCCGCAATCACAGCGCGCACTGCTCCACTCATTTCAGCCCGCCACATGCTGCTCCCACCACCGCCAGGGCGCCTCCCGCCTACTCCCCTCCGGCTGGGCTGATCCTTGCAATTTGGGCTCCTGGTCGTTCACGTCGTCGAAGTTCTAGTGGACCTCGCCGCCCTCCCCAGGGTCGACGCGCTCCAGCGGCAGCGCTAAAAAAAACACCGACTGGAAATCAGGAGCAGCCATGCACCGGCTTCAGCAGGCATGCCATGCACCCAGCGCAGGTGCACCCTTCCACCTTGCGCACTTGGGAGCAATAGGGCGACTCTCTCACGTGGCGCTAAAAAAGCTCACCAGCCGCCGTAAATATTATTATCTGCTTACGTGATATATAGAGTCACAGGCCCGAGAGAGGCCAAAATTTGACATGGATGGTTCTGACGAGCAAAACCTGGTTTTGTGCCCAAGAGGAGGGGGGGAACCTGAACCGGGAATGTAGTGTAGTCATCCTTACAGAGGTAAACGCTTTGCAGACTCCTGGACATGTGGCTTACAGAATGGCGATATATATATTACGATATATATATTACAAACAGCAGTGAACCATCTCAATTCGTTCCAACAAATTTTTGAATTGCGTTGACAATACGTCCAGACGCCAAACCATCCCCAAACGGATTTGAAGCGTTCGCCATAGCATGGTATGCATTGTCATCGTCAAGCAGATGAAGCGCTTCTCGCACTATGGTGTCATGATCTGTGCCCACTAGTTTGACTGCGCCAGTATCGATCGCTTCAGATCGTTCAGTTGTAGCACGTAGCACTAGGACCGGCTTGCCCAGGAAGGCCGCTTCTTCTTGTATACCCCCAGAGTCGGTCAGAATCATATATGTCCGACTCATGAGATAAATGAATGGCAAATAATCTTGCGGCCCAAGTAAATGAATATTTTCCTGATTTCTCAAAATCTGATGCACTGGCAACAGTACAGCAGGATTCAGGTGAACAGGGTATACAATTTGGACGTCATTACGTTCACTCAAACACTTCATGGCGGCACATATTCGTGCCAGATCATTGCCAAAATTTTCTCGCCGATGACTTGTAACTAAAATAATGCGCTTGTTGGCTTCCAGAAAATCAAAGCTACCTTCAATGTGTTGCAATTTTGCTGGCGAAGACTTAAGATTGGTCAGCGCCTGCTGCAGGGCGTCTATCACTGTGTTCCCGGTAACATGGATGCTGCATGTATCAATGCCTTCCTTAATGAGAAACTGGCGCGCGTGTTCGGTGGGTGCAAAGTGCAGTGTAGCAATGCGACCAATGATGCTTCGATTTATTTCTTCCGGCCAAGGTGCATACATATTTCCTGTGCGCAAACCTGCTTCGACATGAGCGACGGGAATTCCGGCATAGAATCCAGCTAGGCTGGCAGCCATTGCTGAGGTGGTGTCGCCGTGCACCAATAAAAGGTCATAATGCTGCTCTGCGAACAGGCTACGCAGCTCCAGCAGAATGCGTGTGGTGATATCGGTCAAGTCCTGGCCGGGTTTCATCAAATTCATGTCAAAATCGGGAATTATATCAAAGGCGTCAAGCACCTGGTCCAGCATGTGCCGGTGCTGCCCAGTCACGCAAATTTCGGTTTGGATACTCCGTATCAGCTTCAATGCGTTCAGTACAGGAGCCATTTTGATTGCCTCAGGGCGAGTGCCGAAAACGGCGAGAACTTTTTTAATCTCTACGACCATTATTGAACTATATATATCTATGGAGCGCAGTTCAGCTTGAGGTAGAACGGGGTCCAGGCAACTACTGGCACGATGCCCCACAGTATTGGGCAGGCGAAGGCCCAAAGAGTGGATTGGGTAAATGGTCGCTAAGATGAATATTGCTGCTTAAATTAACACATATGATCAAAAACGTTCGCAATCTGACAATGCACTCTCCCAATTATGCAGAGTTCACTTCCAGAGAGGCGAATAATCGACGCGGGGGGGGGGGGGGGGGGGGATTGAAACGAACCATGGAATCTAAACCAGCGCCACTTACGACAATTACTTGCAATTGAAAAGACGAACGAGAAATAAAACATGTAGAAATTAAGGAGACGGGATGTTTTGAAATATCTGTCTGGCATATCTGGCCCTCCATATCTGTCTGGCAGAAATTACCTGCAGAAATATTATATTTCGCTACTCGAACATCGCGAAGCCGTGTCAGAAAAGTCAGAAATCAGTATAATAAGGCGTTATTTTCACGCGTTGAAAGAAAGAGAAATAAGCTGCTTTTAATTATTTATCCTACTTTTACATATATTTAATTGCAAATAAAACCAATTTGAATTGAATTAACTAGTTATTTCCCACCTTGACTGGCATCAGCGGCCCTGCCCCCTAAAGGAAACGTCCACATTTTTTTCCTCTGTGTTCATCTCTTTGAAGCTTTCTGTGTTGCTAAACATTTTCTCTGCCTGCCGGCGGAAAAATATACATTAATACACACTTCTTTAGGAAAAGACACGATGTTTGACACTATTTCAGTAATTGGGCTTGGGTACATCGGTTTGCCAACAGCGGCCCTATTTGCCTCTAGAGAGAAAAAAGTCATCGGTGTCGATGTTGTCGAGGAGGTGGTCAATGCAATTAATTGTGGCAAGATTATGAATGTGGAACCAGGACTGGATAGCTTGGTCGAGAGCACAGTGCGTGGAGGATATCTATGCGCAACGTCAACGCCAGAATGTGCTGATGCGTTTCTAATTGCAGTTCCAACACCATTCAAAGAGGATCATAAAGTAAATCTAAGCTTCATTAAAGCAGCATCCTTGTCGATGGCACCGGTACTAAACGCAGGCAATCTTGTCATTTTAGAGTCCACCTCACCAGTGGGAACAACCACTCAAGAACTGGCTGCATGGCTAGCTGAAGCGCGGCCGGATTTGACGTTCCCACAGCATGCTGGAGACGCGGCTGATATTCAGATTGCATATTGCCCTGAGCGGGTGTTGCCTGGTAAAATTTTGACGGAACTAGTATCAAACGACCGCGTCATCGGAGGGATGTCTCCCACCGCAAGTGCAATGGCTGTTGAGCTGTACAAGATTTTTGTGCAGGGCGAGTGCGTTGTGACAAATGCACCAACCGCGGAAATGTGCAAATTAACAGAAAACTGCTTTCGTGACGTTAACATTGCATTTGCAAACGAGATATCAATACTTAGTGATACTTTTGGCATCAACGTTTGGGAGCTTATTTCCCTGGCAAATCGCCACCCGCGCGTCAATATTCTTCAGCCTGGTCCTGGAGTAGGTGGACATTGTATCGCTGTGGACCCATGGTTTCTTGTGGAGTCCTGCCCGCGTGATGCTCGGTTGATTCGCAAAGCTAGAGAAGTGAACGAGTTCAAGTCCACATGGATGTTGGAAAAGATCAAGGCTGCAATTACAGATGCAATGGTTTCTCAGCCAAATTTACTACACATAACTGACGTCAAGATTGCTTGCCTTGGTTTGGCTTTCAAGCCAAACATTGACGACTTGCGTGAGAGTCCTGCTCTGGCAATCGCTAGGGCAGCATCGTCGCTAGGTTGCACAGTATTGGCAGTTGAGCCCAATATTGCTCACCTACCAGCAGCAGCCCCTCCCAGTATGCTTCTGTGCACACTGCAGACTGCACTGAACGATGCCGACATTGTCTGTGTGTTGGTAAAGCATCAGGAATTTGTTGATGCGAGAGAGTCAATTGCAAGACATAAGCATGTGATTGATGCAGTTGGTTTGAGATGCGGTTAATCGATGAAATTATTTTTTCAAGTATTTTACTTTAAGAAAACATCAAGTTAAAAATAATCTCAAAATCGCATGTTTTTTGTCTCTCAAAACTCGCAGCTGGGGAGCCTAAGATGGACTTTATAGCAAAGCCCAGCATTTTCCGTCACTTTTGTCTGTGGAGAGCATTCTAAGAGCTTCCCTCCAGATGATTTTTCATATGCCCGATAAGCACCGAGGGTAATTAAGCTCAGTCTTATTTCTCGACAAAAATAATATTTAAAGAGACCCCAGGGGGAGGACTCCCTATAGTAGGTGCACAGTTCCTACTCAAAGGTTTCCCTCGTCCAGTCACTTATCGAGTGTACCACAATCAACGACCGATTCCAATTCTTCTGTAGATTGTGGCGTTGCCGTCGCAGTATGTGTAAAATATATATAATGGTCCAGAAATTTCACACACCCGTGTGTTTTTAAACTTTAAAAAGAGAAAAGGTAAAAAGTGAAGATGATGATGAGGGTGTTAACAAGCATAAGTCGCCGCTGATAACGATGTTCGAATTGAAAGAAGAGAAGGAAGGGGGAAAGAGAAAAAACATATTTATAATCTATACACAATTTCGCATTCTGGAAACGGGAGGGGAGGTAACACGTCCATCAGGCACTGCGGCCAGGGCAATTAATTTCAACCTCGCGCACACCGACTCAGAACAACAAATTTAAAGCATCTCAGAATTTAAGGCAATTAATCCTAAATAATAAATATGGAGTCTTTAAAACAATTGATTTTATATATCTTTCTCATCTTCCTAGGGATGATTGCCCTGACCTGGTCCCCCAAAACACGAATTATCCTATCGCGTTAATGTGCATTTCCGTACAAGCGTTGTTTATATTAGTTCTCAGCTATACACTTGACAATTGAACTGCATGCAGTAGTTTTTCATCTTTATCCAATTTACTTTATGCATTTTTCAATTAATTGTGGGGTCTATTTTTCGTGTGCTGTGAACTGACGAATTTCTCTCGTAGTATATCCAGCTATTATAGATTGTCGATAAACATGTTTACTTGATAAATCGAGAAAGTGTTTCTTCGAAATGATCCGTTTGTGAAACCAACCCGGCACATTCATTCGTGTTCCTGCCACGCCGTCTGGGCAGCTCTTTACAGTATACATAAATGGGATCAAGAAAACCGCCCCAAAGCCCGTCTGTGCGCAAAAAGACAAGAAACCATGTGTCGGTGGCGGGGTTGTTGCTGGCTATATCTGTTGGCCTTCTTACTTTGGCATTCCCAGTGGCGGCCCCTTATTTGCCATGGCTTTCTCATCTGTATGGTACTGGTGTAGTTTTTGTAGCACGCAATAATAATGTAGATGACCTGTCTCTAATTGTTTCCACCACATACAGGGAATATATGTATTATTCAGCAGCTTTTTTCCAACGCCTTCATAATGTGGAGGCACCGCCCCTATCGATTATAATAATTGTCTCGGCAGTTCCTCGAAATTCCATCATACAGCTACCATCCCATGCGGTTAACACAAACGTTGAAATTTTGCCATTATTTGCACCACACAGTGCTGCCACGTGTAACAATATTGGGGCTTCGATGGCGACCACGGCGTTCGTCACATTCTTCGATATGAGCTCTATTCCCCACCCAGCTCGATTCAAATTCATAAGGCATGCGTTGAAAAAATACCCCTCTCTTGAAGGCATTGTTTTTAGCTCTATAGTGGGAAATTGCTCGGCACCTGATAACATCGTCCAATTACAAAATGAATCAAGCATGCTTACAGAACCACGCAGTGCCTCGACGAATACCAATGCCTGTGGCTGGGGCTCGTACGGCCGGGAGTCTTTCATGAAATATTTATATAATGGTCAGCTGGATAAGGGCCAAGGCGTTGATCTAAACGCACGTTTAATTCTCGATGGACATGATGTTAAATTTTGGGATGTCGTCATGGAGTGCAAAGTATCGCCAGATCCGTTCTGGCAAATAGAAGTAGGTGCTGCGTGGGACCATTATAGAATGTTTGGAAAGCTAACTTCCCTACTGGATACTCTGAAACAGCTGCGCGAACGAGGCGGGCATATTGAGCGTATAGCATTTGATTACCTTCAAAGCTTGCATCGGCTGAAAGACGGGTGGATCATCCCTCGCCGGAGGCCCGCCGCTGCCGTACCAATCCACAACAAAGCGCTCCTTTATTGTCTCTCCCATTCCATTCCAAATCGAACCGACGGGTACGCTACCCGGTCGCATGGCGTTGCAGTTGGTTTACAAAACTCTGGTTGGAAGGTCTGGGCCACCACTCGCCCAGGGTTTCCAGAAGATTTGGCTTCCAGCTATCGTGAACTCGTGATAGAAAACGTTACCTACTCAGCAGCCACAGGGTGGCCAATAGGAACTATCGCTATTCCGTTGGATTCTCAATTAGCTGCAATAGCAGATCATTTCTTCCGGGAGGCCCAAGGCAAGCGTGTTGAAGTGATTGTTGCCGCGTCTAATCACCTTACAGCCTTACCAGCACTAGCAGCAGCCCGACGGCTCGGCTTGCCATTTGTATACGAGGTTCGTGGTCTTTGGGAGGTAACGCACGCTTCTTTGCATCCAGATTGGGCTGATTCAGAGCATTTCCATATCATGCGTACGTTAGAGGCGCAAGCCGCCAAAAATGCTGATTTAGTGGTCACGCTGACGTCGGAATTAGCTGATGAGTTAGTTTCTCGAGGCGTTCATCGTAAGAGGATCGTTTTTGTGCCTAATGCCGCTGATGCTGACCGATTCAAACCGCAATCTTGTGACCGAGATGTTGTCCAGGAGTTACAGTTGAATTTGGAGGTCCCTGTGATAGGTTTTGCTGGCAGTGCAATTGCATACGAAGGGCTGGAATTGCTTGTTTCGGCATTGGCCGGTTTGACTCGCAATGGGGTTGCCTATACCTTTCTTTTGGTGGGCGACGGGGCTGTGTTTGAAACTGTGAAAAGCCAGGCTAGCCAACTTGGCATTGAGTCAAATTGTCGGTTTACTGGCAGGATCCCTTTTGACCGTGTATCTCGGTACATTGCATGCATGGATATTATGCCTGTGCCACGGCTTTCATCCACGGTGACCGAAATGGTCTCTGCGCTCAAACCTCTGGAGGCAATGGCCATGGGCAAATCAGTTGTGCTGTCTGATGTCTCTCCTCATAAAACCATAGCAGGCAACAACGAACGTGCCCTGCTGTTCCGAAAGGACAATGTTTCATCGCTCGGTGAGACTTTGAGTTTTCTTTTGGCAAGCTCGGAAGAACGCCAGCGCCTGGGACGTGCAGCACGCCAGTGGGTTGTTGAGCAGCGAAATTGGAATGAAGTTACCAAAACGTACGCGCAAGCTTTGCTGACACTGAATAATACGGCAACTGCTGGTGGCTGACACTAGCAGTTGTTTTAGACATGTTGCTACTTTATTGTAAAATTTTATACCTGTGTTCTGCGTGTTATATATGGCAAAAAACTGATATATAAACTGCCACATTAGACAACTACTCAATAAAAAAGTAGAAAACACGATCTACATGTTTCCTATGTATTCTGCAAGTTGTTTTCTATCGATCAGCGTGCTACTTTTTTCATACCTTTAAATGTATTTGCTGCTTTATCATTTTTTTTACCGTTTGTGTGTTTTATATGGTGATTTCTATCATAGAAAACACAATGATAGATAGCAAAAAACAAATTTAAAAAGTAGACAACGGTGAAATGCCTTTTGCTGACATGAGCTCGTCCAGCACCGGTGCCAAATCTTCGATGCTCGCCACCGTGTTCTGGTAAATCCATTTGTTGTGGGGCAAAGCATTGACTGGCCGAGTCCAGCCTGGCTGTGGGTGCAGCGCAAACGAGGTTTTCTCCGACCTCCCAAAATCCACCCTATTCATGAACGCATGGCTCGCAAGTTTGTTCACCCACGCCAAATGCGTCCCACCCTGCATGGCGATGACGTTTCTGTACGCAGATCCCCTGATGTACTCAAACACTCGGTCCGTCCGCGAATCCTCAAACTTCCAGCCGTACGGCATGAGCTGGAGGGCAGCCGCTGATGGCCGAAGGAACAGCGCATTTGTCCAGCCCGCACCGTGCACCCCAAACAGCACGTCAGTGCTGTTCATGATCTCCATCATCTCCAAGATTGGTTCTTGAAACGTGGTGACGCGGAGGGTCACGTTGTACCTGGCCAGGATGTACTCCAACACGGTGGCCTCATTCAGAATGCACCGGCTGTACATAGTAGAAAGAAAGAGGTGATGCGAAGAGGGAAATCAATGCAATGAAATCATGTTTTAGTTCAAAATCACTCTTTAAGAAGGAGAAGTAAAAAACAGTAAATCAATTACCTCATGTCGCGCCACATAAATGTTACCGTCGGGCGAAGCGATGCGCTCTTATCCCAAGCAGTAGGCGGTTCTGTACGAACACCCTGCTGCTTCCCTTCTGCAGCCCTTCCTGCTGCTGCTGCTGCTGCTCCTGCTGTCCCTTTGCTGCTGCGCTCCTCTTTGAGTCCTTCCAGCACGTGCTGCAGCTTTTCGGCCTCCTTATCAATTAGCCCAAAAACCTCTTTCTTTTCTTCTGCGGTGTAACCCCGGTGCGCCTCTATGGCTGCGCCTCGCATATGGCGCAGCACCTTGAGCACCTCTATTTCCTCTGGTCCAATGCCCTGCCGCAGCTTTTCCATTGTGGGGTCGGAGTATCCAGGCCACTGCTTGAGCTTGGGCGTCTCCTTTCGACGAACCGTCCGCTTCTCCAGCTCGGCAGCGTGGACCAGGCGCTTGAATGCTGCCAACGCACGCTGCCGCATGCCTATTGTGGGATCCGTTTCCGGGGTGGCTGTCGAGGCGTCCAGCACGCGGGTGTACAGGTTCAGGGTGTTACTCTTGCCAACGTAGAGCTCCCTGAAGCACAGCCCCTCCATTGACTCCCATTCCCGCATG
Organism: Marvania coccoides; assembly: GCA_963854735.1. NCBI lineage: Eukaryota > Viridiplantae > Chlorophyta > Trebouxiophyceae > Chlorellales > Chlorellaceae > Marvania > Marvania coccoides. The sequence goes on along the minus strand of OY978099.1, from coordinate 1,892,999 downwards.
TCCTCACTCACAGCATCAAAAAGATGCTGCCAGTGAGGTGGGGGTGGTGCGCCGCCAGGTGCCAGCAAGAATATGGGCCCAGAGCTGCGATTCACCGCCACCAGCCCAGGTCGGCACCACGAGTCCTGCTGAGGGTTGCACGTCTTTGCGGTGACCAACCCTTTCCTAGGGCGGCATGCAGCAGGGCGATACGGCGCATTGCGTTCCCCTGGATCGACCACCAGCGGGCACCCTTCCTCCAGGTCAGCAGTGTACTCCACCATGTTGCCCTCTGCATCAATCTCAGCCAGCGGCAGCAGCCCCTCCTCTCGCAGCGTTTGGTAGGCCCCCATCAGCGCATCATTCAGCATGTGCCAGATGTTGTCAGAGTGCGGGGTATACAGCACGTACACCGGGCGCTCCACCCACCTCAAGCAGTGCGGCTGTGTGGTGACAGGGCGCACATACTTGACCGCAAACTCGCTGTCCTTCATCCCCCACGACTTGACACGCGTGGGTAGCCGCGCAGAAGAACCGTTGCCGCGAATGGTGCCTTGCACAGTGTCCACGGTACGCTGCCTCCTAGGGAGGGCCACGCTCTCTGGGAGGTAGACTGCAAGTGTGCGGGCATCTGCGAGGTACACATTGTCATAGCGGTACCGCTGGTGGGTGAAGCGGCCGCAGTAGTCCAAGCTAGCCATGAGGGTGACAGTGGATGTGACGCAGCCGTCGCATAGGGTGGGGGACGCGGGCGGTGGTGAGGTCATGCGCGGCAGTGAGGGAGAAGGAGACGGCAGAGTAGTAGTGTCGCGGTGTTGAGGTGGCGACTCTGGATGCCGCAGCTGGGTCGCTCGACCTGCATGCACCCAATGAAAAGCTACGTTACACTCACATTTCTATTTATGCTTTATAAACAGGGCTTAAAACAAAACTGGCACTCACCGCCATGGAACTGCGCACGAGGCTGGCTGCTCCTATGTTCAGAATAGCCGCTCCAAATGAATACGACGATCAGAATTGACAGAGATAGGGTCCACACGCGCTGTGTTTGGAATTGCCGTTTGGGGGTGCTGGACAAAAGGGATTGATGGGGTTAAAAAGGGGGTTAAATATAAAATACAAGTGCGATGGCATTTGTGAAACAACGGCATACCTAACATGCATTTCATTTCGGTGTAAAGGGGTTTTTAAACATCAAATATGCATCAAACAACTGATGTTTGTGATGAAATTTTCCAAAATAAAGCACACGCAATTATCAATGCAGCTCTCCGACTGAAAAAAAAAACGGCGTGCTCAACGTGTACCATCTCAATTGGTTTCAAAGCATCGACCTCTGCTCTATAAATCAAAATTTTAAGTTTTTTTCTTGCTCGGCACCACCCTGAACCGTGCAAAAAAATGCTGGAAATTCAAAATTATGCTGGAACCCAGCGGCCTTCAATTTTATTAAGCTGTTCGGTCTGTTTGAAAATTATATCTGTATCTGCGCCTGGTTGCGAGTTATTTGGCTGTTGGTTTTCAAAATCTGTTTCGACCCCCGATGAAAATTTCCAAGCCGTCAGACAGTTTTTTCCGGAGCAATCCATTTGTTGGGATGAGCTTCTTGCGTCAGATTCCGCTGCCAGCGGCGAAGAGCCCATCCGTACTAATTTTTGTTCTTTCAATTTCAATCACGGCGATCTTCTTTTTAGTTTCGCGGAATAATGCGCTGGCGCAGCAACTGGATGCCAAAGTTAGAGAGGTTAATAGAATGGTGTCAAAAGACACGCTCGAAAAAAATTACATGAACAAAGTGAGAGAGCGGACGGCATTTATGACGTGCATTGAGGGTGAAGCGGCATACTATCGGAATATAACGCTGCACGAGGCGAAAGCGCTGGCGCTCTTGTCGCCGGCCTACCCATGTCCCTTCTCCATGGTCAAAGACCCCAGCACCAAGGTCATGTACGATGGCGGCAAGTGGACCTGCGGCCTGGAGGAGCTTGCTGAGCGGAAATCGAGCAAGAGCTGCGTGGTTTACTCGTTCGGTTCGAACAACAACGACGCATTCGAGAAAAGCGTGCACGCTGTGGCAGGGAACTGTGACATTCACGTGTTTGATCCAACTTCGTCGCCGTTGCCTCGCTGGAACTACCATTCGTATGGCCTCAGCGCAGAGGACGGAGAGATTGTATTGATGGGCCAAAAGCACCCTGTGAAAACTCTGGCGACAATTATGGACGAATTGAAGCATTCTCACGTTGATGTCTTGAAAATTGATATTGAAGAGTCTGAATGGCCGGTTTTGGAACAAACTGAGTGGGACGACATGTGCATTGGTCAAATTTTGGTTGAAGTTCACGATCGTGGGGGGTCCCGCCGCCTTCCCTATCTTGTCAAATTGTTTGAACATTTGGAAGACGCTGGGTTCAGGCTGTACAGCGTCGAACCAGTTTGCTCTTTTTGCACTGGGCAGTTTGAGCTGGGCTTCGTCAATGTTCGCTGGGACCCCAGAAACGCAAAAGCTCCGTGTGCCCCTGTCAAGAAAGCCAAAACCACAGCGGTGTAATGAGTTTTTATTTTATTTTATTCTTAGGAATTGGCTGGCTACAAAAGGAAGCTGCACAAATATTGCGCCCTTTAAGTAGCAATTCAGGATTTTTTTCTGACTACTTAATGTAGAATACTCAAAGTTAGTTCATTATTTGTGCTAGGGAAATAGGAAATAGATCAGCGCAGCTGGAAATCCTCTTAATATTTCCAGCTGTACCCAATGCAACGCAGCAATAGCATTTTATCTATCTCATTTCTTTTTGCTTTGCTATTTTCTTTGCTAAAGCTCAGATGCACTAATATTCAATAAATATACGAGCTTATTGGTACAATTAGTATTAAGATTAAATATATATTTATTTCCCGAATTTAAAATGTGCAGAATGCAGCATACGCGTCAAAAATACATGGGTCAGTCACGGTGGCCAAATAAAAGGCTTAGAAGAAAAGCCCTGAGCTCAAAATGTATTTGTCAAAGAGTCTATTGTTTTTACATTCGTACAGCATAGCCTGAGCAGTCCCCTGCAAACTCATACCAGATGCGCAGCCCGTGCATTGAACAAAATTCGTCAACAACATCCTTAAAATCAGATTGTCCATTACTGCACTCGTACCGATCGCCTGCCAGCCATCCAGAGCCAGGCTCAATGACCCGCCGCGCCGCCTCCAGGTTTTCTCTAACTCTTTCCATCGATTGCCTGCTACCCTGGACATAAACAAGGTCCACGCTGCGATTGTCAAAAGAATATTCGTCGCACAAAATACAGCTTGGGTCGCGATATATGTGAACGTTGGGCTTGGAAGAGTACTGGCTTGATATACTCTTGTACAGAGAGAACCCATTGTGCGTCACGGACATGCCATTCACATAAGTTTCGATATTTGAGTCTTCCCAAGAGTCGAGGAGCCACATCTCCTTTGGTCGGAGCGTCCTGTACAAATAAGCAGAGAAGTTTCCATCAAAAGCACCGACATCCACAACTCGCGAGGCAGCAATAGAGGTGTGCAGCAGAAACCGGTTGGGCACCGCAGTTGGTGCATTGTGGGCCACCACCGCCTTCCATGCGGCCTTCAATTTGTCCAGCTTCATGTCCAACGTCAAAAAGTTGTTAGGGACGTGGATGATGACCTTCGTCTTAATAAAATCGTTGAACGACACAAACTGGTGCAGGGAATCCACGGTCAGCAGCCGCGGATTGAAGTAACGGTTCATGTGGGATTGTTCGTAAAAGTGGGTGTTGCCCATCGCCTTCTCAATCGCATCATTAAGCCCAGAAAAGTGTTCGCGCATGGCTTTTGTGGGGACAAACGCAAATTGGCCGGCATTGAAAGGGCGGATTTTATGAGACAGCAACAGGTCCATTTCCTTTGAAGTGTAATCTTCGTGGCTCCAAAAATTCATACTGTGCGCCTGTGTGAGGTTTGGCGGAGCAAATTCGTCGCGCTTAACGTGAAGAAGTGTTTCCTCCTCGCTCACTTTCGTCAGCAGAGGCTCCAGTGGGCCGAACACAGCGATGTCTGCATCCAGAAAGAGCACGGCTTTGTAGCTTTCAATGTTTGGAACTATGTCAAAGACTTCAGTCTTCCGCATGCTGGCAAGAACACCAATGCACGGGCCTCCAACATAGCCTCGACACCTGCTGAGATCCAGCTCTTTGGGTATTATTGTGACAGACTTGGGCGCAATGCGGGCCGTTGCCTTGGCAAATCTCCGGTCTGCCAGGACAAATACGTCGATGTTGTCGTTTTCTCTAAATGATCGCAAAGTCGTAAGGCTGAACCGCAACATCTCAACGTAGGATACATTGTCTCCGCCAACGCTATAGTACACCATCCATTTGTTTCTGTTTCCAAGCCTTGATGGTTGGGGAGAAGGAGAAGGAGAAGGAGACGAGAAGGAATCAGAGCCACTAAAACTCCTAGATGGAGAAGTTTGCCCTAGCAATAAGAGCAGGAGTACAGCAGCAGCAAGAGGGATGCTCCACAACAGGCGTGGCGACACCCTGTTCAAAATCTTGGGAAACCGGGAAGCGGCTGGGGCGCGCGTCAGTACAGCCATTTAAGCGTTGCAGAACTGTACAAAAAAGAACGAACAGATAAGAAACTATGTGCAGCCTAAAAAACTAATTTAAAGACCCATCGAACCCCAAAAAAACGAAATTTCAAAGGCAGCAAAGCCCAATAGACATTCCCATACACTTGAATAGCTACACGGAATGCCAGGTTCTTGGATAATTAGAATATACGCGCCGATTCCTAAAAAGTTGTAAGTTGCACATGAATTGACCTCTCAGGATTTGAAAAATAAAATAAAAAACAGGATGATCGCCTTATGATACAACACAGAGACATTTAAATGGTAAGTGGAAAGCATGCATAAAAAAAAAATACCCAAGAAAAGGAAGCAGGAAAAAATCAATGGAGAATTCAACAGCACCCACAGCTGCTCGACCTCAAAAGGAATGCAAATTTTAAACAATGCACGGCAGCAGCAGTTGTCATTAGTTATCATTTATTGTAAAACCAAAATGAATCACCCCCCTGGGCCACGCAAAGTTTATAATTCATGTTATTACACTAACAGCATGCAAACAATTTTTCGATGGAATTGAAGGGCAGCTTGCGCATTTTGGCGACGCTTCCTGCACCAGCCCCGGCAGTGAACGTCAAGCCGCTGCAGTAGGGTGGGGTTGACACATATTTTCTGCTGGCAGCATGGAGGCAGACATGATTGCAGTCAGTGCGGGCAGGGGTGATGCTGAACTGTTTTGCTGTGGAGAAAAGATTGGAGGCAGCTCCGGAGAGGAAATTTTGGGGCGTCCGCGGTTGGCCTTAAAGAAGTGCGTTGCTGTGGCATTGGGACCGTCGGAATTGAATTTGGAGTTGGTGATCCAATCCTTGCGAGCATCAGCCATGGCTCCCTCAAAAACAACATATGGAATACCATTATACCAGAAATGCGCAGCGGTGATGACAAACTTCGTGCTAGCTCCTCGAAATAGCCTCTTTACTTACTGTCAATTGTGGAAGGAAGCCATGGCAGGCGCTGTGGGCCTTTGCAGACCTGCTCTTTACAGCCACAGTAGCACATACAGTTCCTAGGAAGCAAATGTCAGCAAGGATCACAGCTCAACTAAAGGAGCAAAATTACTGACAGCAAATTCTAGAGATAATAAAACAAAATTCAGCACGTCAATATTGAATAGAATAGTGGGAGAGAAAAAACTGATAGCACAGGATGCAGGCACCATGCAGAAGCAGCCTGCTGGCTTCACGCAGCCTGACATTCAGAAAAATCACCGTCGGCAAACGGGGTCAATGGCTACAAACAGTTTGTACATGTCTCGCCAAGAAAGCAGTTCGCTTTTCAGGGTCCGCATGTGGGCGGGGATTTCCGCATGCAAATATTATTGTGAGAAGGACGCGATTATGAGCGTACAGTGGTCACCTACAGAGAGTCGACAGCGATACTGAAACCTAAACCTGGCATGTGGATTTCCACCTTCAATGCTTACCTCGATTGCCATTTGTGTTTGCCCCTTCTTTTTTCTTGGCAGCAGCGGCCGAAGCCCCACGCTGGGACTCCTCTTGAGCCGATGATCTCATGATTCCGCAGGATTTCAAGTGAGGGGCGGCGGGAGAGATCAGAGCACCAATCATTATTTGGATGGTTTCAAATACTTCTCCGGACTCAACGTGATGGATTGCAACTTAATATCGTGAGAACATGGCATTTTGCCAAATAAAATTTCCGCAAGATTGCTCCTTTATGTGATGCTAGTCCGTAGAACGATAGGAAACCGTCTTCTGATGTCAAATATGCATTCAGGTGAGAAATAACAAAAAAATCGCGATATATTGCTGAAAAGCTGCAAATTTTTCGTTATAACATTTGTGTTCAATACGAGCGTGGCGCGAAGTTCCTAGCGTCAACTAGCCATTTTCATCGCGCGTTAAAACCCCGCGTGATGCGGGGGCAGGACCAAAATCAAAGCAGGGGGAGGGGGCAGCCAGCTTCCCCCCGTCGTTTTTCTTCCTGCCTTCGTAAAAAGGGAGTCGCAAAGCTTCATTCGTAGATCTTACTCAAAATTAATAGGTATATAGGCAGCCATGAAGGCCACATTTGCCTTCCTGCTGCTTGCAGGCTGCATTGCTTCGGCATACGGTATGTGACGCCCTACGATTGATCATTTTTTTCCCGCCTGCGGCAATTTAGGCTTGTAACACCCGCATCATCATCATCATGCTTCCTTTGCAACCCTGCAGCCGGCAAGGCCGAGAGCCTGGTTCTCCCCACATTCGCCCCTCCCTCGCCCCCGCCGCCGCCGATGACTGGCTTCGGCTGCCCGTCGGTAAGGCTGCGTGATCAAATGGGAAACTATTTCATATCCCTACCTCAACTCGCTGCTTTAAGGCCATTTGGCACTCAATTTCACTTCTTCCCCCCCACCCAAACCCTCGCGCGCAGCTCGAGCTGGCTTTCGTGCTGCACCAGTACTCCTACCTGAACTTTGGCAACGAGGAGGGCGCTGCTGTCTGCAAGGCCATCCGCTCCATGACCCCCTACAAGTACGCGAAGTGCGAGTTCGTTTACCGCTACGGCTACCGTTCCAGCAATGAGCTCCCCGCTCTGCTGGAGGGTGTCGTTGCTGGAGAGAACCCCTCCACTGTGGTCTTCCTCAGCATCAAATTCGGCATCCCCCAGCTGCCGAACCAGCAGAAATGGTACGACTACGCCGCCAAGAACCGCACCAAGCTCATGTCTGTGCTGTCCTACCAGCCCACCCTGGAAGCCAAGGTGCAGAAGGCCATCCACTGGGACGGCGACGTCACCACCCTGGAGAACTGCGCTGCGTTCATGTACGGCTACGACACCTACACCTCCGACCCTTTCGAGTACGAGTTCACCTACTGGGAGCCCCACCCGTCGCCCCCTGACGTGCTCCCCGACTCGTCAGAATTTGTGCCCACCCCTCCATTCATATATTTTGGCGGCAAGGGCTGCCCCTGCTATTACGATGTCGACATTGTCGAGTACGGAACCGCCGAGGAGGAGACCACCGAGGGCGACTGGCGCAAGCGCAAGCTTATGGCCGCCGAGGAGGAGCTCACCGAAGAGGAGCTGTTGGCGCTGCTCGAGGAGGAGGGCTCTGAGGAGGAGGTTGTCGAGGAGGACACCGAGTACGGCAGCGGAGAGCAGACCATCGTAGCCCACGCCCAGGACTTTGACAACCCCACCTGCCAGATCTTCCTGAACTCCGACAACGAGCCCGCCAGCAAGTACTACAACTTCCCCGACTCCTACTGGTCCGCTTTTGCCATTGGCGAGAAGGCCGCCTACGGAATCCGCGGCTGCCTCGCCGAGCTGCCCACCCCCGACCCTACCAAGTGCACCTACAAGGGCGTCTACGCCATCGAGTCCAAGGTGAGAAACCGCGCGATGAGAGCAAAGTGAAATGCGCAAACACCCAACTGTGAATATGAAAAAGTGCCAAACAATTTTTTTCCGTTCCACCTCTGCCTGACTATTTCGCCCCTTCCCTTCTCGCAATGCAGTTCTGCCCCAAGAAGCTGCTGTCCTTCTCCATCGCCGACTGTGGCCAGTCCACCATCAACCTGCGCACCTCTCGCCAGGCCAAGGGTGCCCGCAAGGAGTGGTTCCTTGGCAGCTCTTTCAACTCTGAGGGCGCCACCACCAGCGGCGCAATCAGAGCAAACCGCAACTGCCCCACCAAGTACATGACTGGTGCCGCCGGCAAGCTTGCGTCCACCTCGTACTTGGGTGGTTTCAAGATCATGCCCACCGGCACAGACTGCAACACCGTCTACATCGTCACCAGCAAGGCATCCAAGTACTTGGGCGTTGGCGACGACTGCAACGGCCTCGCGTATGGCGGCAGCGGTGAGCACAACGCCGTGTTTAGGCTTAAAAAGATCCGTTAAGAAGATAGAATTAATATTTTTTTCATTGGAAACATATTATTTTCTTGTATTTGCTCCTTGGTTTTCATCTCCCTGAATCAAAATTATATTCAAAATTAAACTCCCCTGACTTATAGAAACACAATTCAGCTAATTTTTGTTCTGCTGCTGCTGGTCTTTCCCTCCCCCTTCACAATTCAAAATTTCAATAGGAATTGCATAGTTGTTCACGTCCTCTTACCTACCCTTTCAAACTGTGTGCATGCTGTCTGCAATTGCGACAATGCAAAACTTTTTGGCTAGCTTATGCAATTTCAATAGTAAAGCGCCAACCAGATGCCACCACGACCACCCCAAACGATTGTAACGCGCGGCAGGCATGACCTCGGCAAAGTCGTCGATGATCTCTCAAGCAGACGCTTGACAAGTACCTCGAGGGCTACACCAGATTATGATCGATGGCCAGTTTGTCAAGTTTTACAACTACACGCTGATTCAAGTCAACCTGAAGAACGCCACCGACATTCAAGTGTTCAAGAACCCACAGCCGTTTGATGGAGAAGACAACCTCCAGAATGCTGTGTGGGATCTGGGGGGGAAAGGGGGGGGCTTTTTAGTAAATGCCATTCGTAGGCGGCGGTGGCCTAGTTGTATTCGCAAAAGGAAGGCATGGCTATATATAATATTGAAATGGTTCCGGGAAATCTCGCTGCCAGTAGTTCGCTGTACATGCGGGCAGCTATGGCATCCGTTCAACGTAAGTTGTAACGCTATCTCAATTAGTAGGATGGTGAATGTATGCAGGCAAAGCGGCACTTTGGCCACAAGCTGAGGTCGAGTGGAGGGTGGGGCGGACCTGAAGAACGTCCGCCGCGAGTACCAAGTGGAACTGCAGATTGGTTCTATTGCGAACGCCATGTTGCCAGTCCGCCGTGTGCATAAATATATATATATATGTATATATATATATGTCAAATGGGAAGTCACCCTCATTGGGGGGTGACTGAACTAATTAAAACTGGTATTTTTGCTCGCGGAGAGAGAAGGGGGAAACTGTCTTACACACAAATAATTAAAATTGCTGCGGATTGAGCTCTGTCAGCAATTATCTGCCAAAATTCCACGCGTTACGTATTAACTGTTTTATTATTATCTGGTATTTTTTCTGTTTTTTTTTTTTACTTGAGGTAAAGCCAATCATTTAATGCGTCTGATGGTGCTTCAAAACGTACTGGCCTAAGTTGCGGTCCTCAGGAGAGGATGCATTTATGATGTGTCTGCCGCTGTAGGCAAGCAGGTGCTCCCCAACGGCGACCAACGGCGGTGATGCGGCGTAATGAGAAGCTGTGCTACCGCCGGTTGCAGCCACTGCTATTTATTGGCCTGGCTGTCTTCTTGGGCGTTGCAGCATTACAATGGTCGCAACGGAAGAATTTCCTAAAAGAGCCTCCCCCTTCTCTCCAAGGCCAAGGGGTCAGCAGCCAGACAAAAGACAATCTTCCGCCATTGGGCGTTAGCGTGGCAAAAATACGAGTATGTGCAAGTGTTGCATTAAGACTGGAATTGTGCGCTAGGTACTAATCAACCTTGTTACTTCCTCCATTTGCCAGGTCAACAACTCTTTTCTCTACGGATTCCTTGGTCATGACGCCGATTCTTACCAGGTCAAAGATGAAAAAATTAGGTAGGCAGGTGTGTGTGATGGCGCAGCTGCTGCTCACTATTGGCCGCCTCTGAAGATTTTCCATTTTCTGATGCAGAGCTCTGGAGCCGGGCCTCTCAGCCCTCTGGGTCCACAAGTTGACAACTTGCTGTGAGGCCGGTGGCATGGTGATTGATATTGGTAGCCATTTTGGATACTACGCACTGCTTGGAGCCAGTTTGGGCTGCAAGTTCGCCGCTGTTGAGCCGGTTCCTCTGTTTCGCTCCGTGCTTGAGATGAACCTCGTTCTCAACGGCTTCACATCCCGTGGTACCGTGTACCCCTACGCTCTGGGAAAGACCGAGGGCCACGTGCACATGCGTGTGCCAATGCAAGGCGTCCTGGGGGTGGCTCGCGTCGATCCAAATGCTACCGAGGGCATTCTAGTCGAGCAGAAACGGTTTGACAAGCTCTTTCCGGTGGAATCGCTCCCCCAAGTCTGTGTGCTGAAAGCTGACGCCGAAGGATCAGAGCCCACAGTGATTTTGTCTGCAGCAAAGCTTCTGAACTCTGGCAAGGTGAAGCATGTCATGATTGAGTTCTCTCCTGGCTACGGCACTGCTGGCCTGGGCGAGATGCTGGCGCTGCTTTATAAATTGAAGTACGCAGCTATCGAGGTGCCATGGGCCATTGCTAAACAGGGGCTGGCAATAAACGACGTCGACGTTCACAGCTATGAAGAAAATTATTTGCTTTTCTCCTCTGTTATTTCTAGGCAGAGATTTATACAACGGATAAAAAAGGCGTTCAATACCAACCTCTGGTTTACCAAGTATTAAACTGTTCATCTCTGTCACAAATAATTTTACCATTTATGTATATAATAAATTATACGATTTGTTGTACTATTTAATAATAAACGATTATGCGCAGAAGAAAATACAAGATTGGTCCCAAACCAGGTGCTCCGGGCGTGGCCGTCGAGTAGCTGCCGGAGCCAGGAGCGGCCGCCGCAACAACGGAGACATCATATGAGCCTATTTCAAGCACAACGGCATGACAAAATTGGAGTTGTGTGCGCAAGTCAGGCAATGACCCTCGCCCTTTTTTCTTCATGCTGCTGCTTTCTAATTAGGAATGAAGAAAGCATACACAAAAACAAAAAAATACAAAAATGTACTTTTATCGAATCCCACCACATGTGTAACTCTGTTTTCACTATGAATTTAATGTTACCTTCGCCATGAAAATTTTAAACTCTGCATACACTGGCAAAGCGGGCTGCTTGCATCGATTTCGACGTTTTTTTGCTGCAGCTGCTGGACTTATTCTGTTAATATTATTATTTAACTTTCGGGAGATATGGAGCACACATAGTGATGCAAGGAAACATGTGGCAGCAAAAAGATCCGTTTTAGTTTTGCCATCTTCAGTTTCATCAATCGGAAAAGGGTTGCAAGAGCTTGCGAGATCGCACAGCAGCAGCACACGTGGGGTTCACTCTTGCTTTGCGGTCAAAGGCAGCTGGTGCCAGCAATGGGACGACAGGGACACCATCCCATGGAAGCCTCCGCCGCAGGGTGAAAAGCAATGCCTATGGAACTGCAACAGCGTTGGGGTGAGTCTTGATGCATATTTGTTCTTCTTATCGTTGTGTCGACAAACTGGTAAGAACAAACAATGGTTTCCAGGTGTGTGATGCTGCAGTGGGCTGGTGCCGCTGCCCTGCTGGCTGGAGAGGAGACGCCTGCGATGTGCGAATGCCACGGCGCTGCAGCCAGTACTACCGCACGCACGGCTTTGAGCCTCATGGCAAGCCGTTGGATTGGAAGGGGCCGTATGGCATCCACTCCCGATGCGCTGGGTACTGCGATGAAGACATCGGAATGTGCTTCTGCCCCTCAAACACAACGTACGGCAGAAAGCCAGCCAGCGAGTATGACCCACCAGGTTGGCATAGAAAAATATTTCTCAAGCAAAAGCATAGAACGGTTTATCAATATATCTAAAATGGGCGCCATTGCCTACAGGGTCACCACCAAAGCAGTATGGGCGGCCGCTGGGGTACCACTGCCAGCCGAGCATTGCCCCTGACGGCAGCAAGGCCGCCATCGGGATAGTCCACCCTGACAACCTCACTGGGCCCGATGGCTGGTGCAACGCCAAAACGCCTAGCTACCGCTGCCCTTGCTACATGGATGGACTCGGAGGGATGCACTGCGAAATGAACTCGGAGCAAGTGTGCTTGAACCAATGCAATGGTGAGCTCGCCGATTTTCTTTTGAGAATTTTCCAAACTTCAGCTGTAGCTTTCCAAATGTTGAGGATCTGTGGTCCCTGCTGCAGGTCATGGGGAATGCCAATCCGGGTGGTGCAGGTGTCATGATGGCTGGTTTGGCCAGGACTGTGCGTATCGCACGTCAAACACATCCTGGGAGCCTGGGCTTGAGTTGGAGCGGCCATGGTTGGACCTCCATGTCCACACGCCTGCAGCTCAAGATCCGCCCCCGGCGACCACTCGGAGACGGCCTTTAATATACGTTTACGAGCTGCCGCCGATATACAACCAGCTGCTGTTGCAGTACCGGGTGGATGCCCATTCGTGCGTGCACCGGCTATTTGGTGGCCCAAATGACACCCATTTCACTGGATGGACCTACAACCTAGAGCTCGGTTTGCACGAATTCCTTCTGCAAAGCGAACACCGGACGTTGGATCCTGAAGTGAGCCCTCCTTTGTTTTGTTACGCACAAAAGATAATTTCATCTTTTGGGGGGAAATGCTAATTCACGTCTTCCCCTTCTGCAGGAAGCCGATTTCTTTTATCTGCCAGTATATACATCGTGCAACGCCCATCCCATTTACGGGTTCAACGACTTCCCCTGGTTCCATGGTGGCCCTGGAGGGAACAGGGCGCACGGGGCCACAAACATGATGATAGAAGCGTGGTCCTGGATTCGCTCACACTATCCTTACTGGGACAGAAAAGGTGGCGTCGATCACATCGTGGTACGCCAGTTTCGCAGCCTCCTTTGATTTCTTTTTATTTAGTTTTTGCAACCAACGCTCGATGAAATCAAAAATTCAATCTCAATCTCCGCCTATGCCGATGTGCAGTTGACAACGCACGATGAGGGCTCCTGTTATGTTCCTGAGGTGTTGCGCCCGGCGATTGTCTTGGCACACTGGGGATACACCGGGTTTAATAACCAGAGCTTTACTGCGTACATGGCGGACGACTTCACCCAAGAGTTTATTCACCCGGTGTACCAGCCAGAGGGCCACTTGGCAAAGCTTGGCAATTATCCATGCTACAACTCTTCCAAGGTAAGTTGCCTGATTTTTAAGAGTTGTGCTATTATTGTTTTTACATTTTGTTTATTCCGGCGGACATTCTCAACAACACCCGTCTGTCAAACATCGCTGCACAGGATCTCGTTGTTCCCTTAATGTGGCCACCAAACAAGTGAGTCACTGCCACCCTACGCTGTACATTAGACATTAACATTACATTAGAGAGCACTGGGCAGTCCTCCGAATACTGCCCAGCACTCTCCACACTACACTTTCTAATCTCTGCGTGTGTTTCCTGGGCTGCTTTGCAGATACTCTAGCGCCCCTATGTTTGGTGCACCAACTCGGAATCGCACAATCCTTGCATTTCATAAGGGTCGCATCCAACAGGACTTCCCCAGGTATTCTCGCGGAGTGAGGCAGAAATTAGGAAAACTGTCAAAAGATAAGAAATGGTGGGATAAGCACAGGATTTATTTCGGGGACGGTTCCCCGCCTGACATGAAATTCCATTCTTACTCGGATCTGCTGGCGTCTTCCTTGTTTTGCCTTGTCATTATGGGCGATGGCTGGTCTGCTCGCTTTGACGATGCTGTGGTGCACGGGTGAGTACTGCCGAAGCTCTTTGAGGACACATACACTAACGGTGCTTATAATTGAATTTACTAATCGCTGTTTTCACCGTCTGCCCTTCAGTTGCATTCCCGTGATTTTGATGGAGGACGTTCATGTCGGATTCGAGTCAATTCTGGACGTCGCCAAATTCTCTTTGAGGTTCTCTCCCTTTGATGACTTGAAAGAGCTGCCAAAGCTGCTGAAGGCTGTTTCGGAAGAAGAGATCAAGTCCAAGCAGCTTGCTCTCGGCAAAGTATGGCGGCGGTACTTTTACAGCGGCTATCGCCCCTACAATGCGACCGTAACGCGGTATCTTGAAGAGCAGCGGGCGAGCAGGGAGAAAGATGAACCCAAGCTGTGGTCGCTGCCTGCTCCTGAAACTGGCTATGATCCATCAAAAGGCGATGCATTTGCTACAATTTTGCAATGGCTGAATTCAAGGAAAATAGCTCTGTCTATTTAACTTTTAAATAAACTGCCACTACCAGTAGTCAGCATATTATATGATTGTACTTACATATTTTATATCAAGTAAATGTCATTATTTGTTGCAGGAGAAAAACATGTATAAATAATATCACAGAATATATGCAGTGTACAAATAATTTCGAACATAAATGGATTTCAATGCACTACACATTGCAGCGTTCAATGAAACCTCGAACAAACGAATGTACAGCGCTGCTCCGTCCTAGAAACTGGTCTAGAAAAGAATTACTTAAAGAGGCCTGCCAGTGCAACGATTTTAACAACCTTGGGCAGCACCTGCTGTTTTCCGTCTTGTAAAAGTCCAAAAGAAAGATATCACAGTCAAAATCAAAATCAGGGCGCCACACAGCTGCTCGAACGCCGTGCTCCTGGCGAAGTACCTCGAGCACACCAGACACCGAATAAAATTGTTTGTTACCCACTAATTCCCGTATCGCACCGTAATACCATCTTTGACGAACAAGCAGCGTATTTTGGGGGCCTATTATGATATCAACCTGCTCTCGGAGAGCTTGGCGAAACATCGAACCAACAAAAGCAGTGTCGAGTGCAAGATGGAATGGAGGCAAGATGAGAACAAAATCTCGCTGGTGTCGAAACTGAGGGGGCTGCATGAAGCCGCCCACCTGCGCTTGGAATAAATATTCGGGCAAAAGTGTGGTCACCTTGAGCTCAAAAGCGCTCTGGCGACTCATTGCTGACAGCACGCCAGCAAACTCAAACTCAAAGTAGTGGCGGTGCAAGGTCAGTATTTCTTGTGACGAAAAAGGGGATCGGTGCTGAAAAATAGCTGCATTGGCCACGGCGAGGTCGGCATGCACGCCCAAAATGGCGTCAGATGAGGGCGCAAATGCCGGGATCATCACATGAACATCGTCCTGCAGGGTTTAAAAGTGAGCTGGTTATATGCATGCATGTTTAAGAAGGACCAAGTAATTCAATAGGAGACCCCAAACCTGAAAATAGTCCAGGACCTGGCGGGAGAAAGCCTGCCGCATGGCCTTGACCCTGGCTTGAAAGGGAAGCAGTTTAGGGATCTCAGAGGCATGATGGCGCAAAAGCTTCCCAACTT
This sequence comes from Marvania coccoides, assembly GCA_963854735.1. Classification (NCBI taxonomy): domain Eukaryota; kingdom Viridiplantae; phylum Chlorophyta; class Trebouxiophyceae; order Chlorellales; family Chlorellaceae; genus Marvania; species Marvania coccoides. The sequence continues at coordinate 1,877,451 of OY978099.1, read as the reverse complement.
TGGAGCTCAGCGATTCGTAGTCAAACATTTCCCACTTCCACTCCCTTGGAATCTCAAATTCAGCGGCATGGCCATGGTTCGCAACAAGAGGAATCACGTTGAACAGAGAACTCTCGAGAACTGAGCGCTCCCTCCCAGGAAAGTACCCGTCCAACAGAATCTTTGCCCGCTTGTACATCCCTACCATGCCATTTCTATCGTAGCCGCTCATCTCCACAATCTTTGCACCTGGCGGCAACTGCACAGAGTGGGAAATAACATGCAGTTTAGCACCAGTTGCTCATTGCATATTCTAAAAAAAACAAAGCAGAAAAGGCTACCCACTCACTTGGATGCGAGATAGATCCAGGTCTAACGAATCCGGGTCGTACAGAATAATATCTTCCTGGAAAAAGAAAACCCCGGGGAACAGAGAGTTTGGGAAGGGGCGGCTTGAAGTTGGATTTTTCCGCAGTACAAAAAATTAGATAGTATGTGAATACCATGTAGAAAATTATTACCTTGGCCTCCCAATCCTCAGAGTAAGACAGCGCCCACAGTTCAGCTGAGCGGAGGAAGAAATCATTCATGGGCGTGGTAATGACGCTGCGTGTTGCACATCCGTACAGCGCGGCGCCGTAAATGGTGAGGCAGAGCGGCTTGAACCCCGCATGCGGCAGAAACTCCGAACGAACTCGTGTGTGGTGCTGCCCCAGGTGGTACACCATGGGGACCACACCAATGAACACAAAGGCATTAACCCAGGAGTTATTTGCTCCGCTAGCTTGCTCAGGTACCAGGAAATAGTCTTGGGAGGCAAGGTCTGTTGGGATTTCCACCTGCATGAAGTTTGAGTACCTGCGCAATGCAAAAAAACAGGATAGAGTGAGAATTCTTCCTATTTATTTTTGCAAGCAAAATACAACAAGCAAACGTACCGCCTGTGATAGTGCAGGGCGCCTGCCGGAAACGTCGACTTCAGCGCAAGGTCTCCACTTTGGTGCCAGTAGTTTATTTCTTGGTGAAGCTGGTGCAGAGACTCAGAGCCTCCAGAAATATGATGCGACCGCGAAAAGAACACGTGCACTGTCGGTGCTGCACCAGGCAAGGAGCTCCTTGCCCAAGCACGCTCAATGCGCACTGGCGTGGGGTCTGAGCACACCCGCTCAGGCCCAACCACGCAGGCGACTATTGAAGAAATGCCAGTCTCCGAAACATGAGGCAGCTGCACTGCGAACTTGCCCCCTTCTAAATTGGCGATGCATGAGCCGATTTCAAGCCCGTCGAGAAAAATCGCTACTTTTGGATACCAATTTAAAACGGTCGTCACAATGTGGCCCTCAACAGCTATCAAGGCTGCGGTATGCAGGCTATTTGCGTAGCCAAGAGCAACACGGCGAACAGGATTTAATTCAGGAGAAGCAGTTATGCGATGGTCACAGAGCAAACCCTCCAAATCGGCTTGCAACTTGTGCAGGCATCGCCTACTACTTTCTTGCTGACGAAGGACGCCTAAGTAGGCCGCGCCGCGTTTCCCGCTGAACAAATGCGGCTTGAGCACCCCGCTGTAAATGCCATATAGCTTTGCCTCAAATGCCACGGCGTCGCCAGAGGACGCAGCCATAGGGGAATTGTAAAACAGCGTGTCAGAAAGGCTTGCCAATGGATCACGAACGACAAACTTCTTGAACCTCACAAAGCTGGAGAAGAAAGAAAACGAGTTGCCAACGAAAAAATCAGAAACTGCCATGAGCTGCAGCGAAGCTGGAACGGTAATTTCTTTTGGAAATGATTTGCAAATGGAGATATTATGGCGCATGGCACACGTGCCCGAGGGATACGAGACCGTCTCAAACCCCGCGTTCAAAAACAACAGAGCTTCATTTTCGCTGAAGGTACCAGCATCAGCCGCCACTACCAGGTGTCGGTATGCAATTGGGAATCGATAGTTTTGAAGCAGCGACGCCACCAGGCTGCCTTCCATGTAGCACTCGTGGATGTTGCCAAGGTCTAGCGCCTCGCAGTGCGACTTCCAGTCAAAGTCGTGTCGGAGGTGCAGCCCAAGATAAGGCCGATTTCGTGGAAGAAATCCATTACTATAAAGGGCCGAGCGAGCGGACGACAGAACCTGGTTGCTTGGCCTGAGTCCCAGATACAGCGCTGCACGAAGCCGACCCAGTTCCTCCAGCATTTCAGTAAAGTTGGTTGTGAGAAGCTCGTAGAAACGTATAATAACAAGGTTTAATACAATTTAAGGCATATTTCAAATTAAATTTGCATACCTCGGTCGTCCATGCCACTTTTCCTACTGTGCAGCCAACTGTCAAAACTCTTGAGAACTGCAGCATCTCCTGGTAGCGAACCAACGAGGTGGGTTTCGTAGGATCGACAGGCGACGCGTCGACCCATGCTCCGGGAATGCTCGTATTCAAATATTGAGGAAGCGATGATGCAAACTGCAGCAGCAACAAAAATGATGAGCTTCGATAGCAATGCCACTTTCTACTTATAAAATGATTCAATCTCACTCTAACAAAGCTTGTTAATGCCGAATGAAGGTGTCGCACGTCCCACAGCTCCTCCATTCTGACCGCGTATTGGCTTTGGGTGTCAAAGTGGGTCATTCGTCCGGCAACAGCACTTTTATGCCGCGAACTGCGTGACAGGTAGGAAATGCACAGATTGAGTTATACAATCTTCAGGATCTCTACTGCTCTCTGCTCCCACGCACCTCCATGCTGGATACCATGGTGGAATGACAATAGTGAGGTTGAGCAAATATGCCAACGCCACCCCATTCATAAAAGCATCAATCTATAAGGAAGATGTTATGCGAGTTAAATGGCAAAAATCGAATAAATAATTTCGAATTGTTTGACGCCACCAGGGCTGAACAAGCAACGCACCTGGTGGCCAAAGTCCGAACACAAAATAAATTGAAAGTAGCGGGGCTCCTGTCGCGATTCAAGCTGCCTGTGCCGTGGTTGATGTAAAATTCCAGGCAGAGTAGCTCCGATGCAGGGATGGAGAAGCAGGCTCGTGAAGAGAGCGGCTATGAAAAACGAATTAAAATTAATCATGTCCTTATTATTAAACGATGCAATGCCCTGTGGCTAAGTGACCATAGCTGCTGGTCACATACTGTTTGGATGAAATAAAGAAATTGTTTATTTGCATCCCAGCCAGCTCCAGAGATTGATATCATTTTCAATTTGAATATCATATGAAAATGATATCAATATATAATATACATAATAGTATTATGCCTGACAACTCGCTCCAAGTGTATTTCAACTTACTCTCAATTCATATTTACAGCAGGATAATGGGACATGGATGTTGGCAATTGACGCCAAGCCTCATGCTGTGAGGAGGGAGCAGAAGTGGAAAATAGCAGCAGCAGCAGTGACATAGTTGAGGGAAAGATGCTTCATTAATGGATAGGATAAAAGAAGAAAATGAATGAATGTATGAATAATGGAATACTTCGTATGAGTATACACCACAGCAGCAAACGTAATAATTGGCAACCGTGTCAGTCTTGCTTTGCATCGCCGCCAGCCAACGTTTTGAGTCGGAGCTCGCTCGCTGCCTTTCGCAGCTGCGGGCTGGTCTTGGGCGTTCTTGTCAGGAACGGGAAGAACACCGCGCGCACCCCCTCCGCCTTGATGATGGGGAAGATGATGCAGCAGGCCGCATGCAGCAGCAGCAGCCCCACCCACAACCCACGCACGCTGGGCCTGGGCCACAGCAGGCGACCCACCCCGTACAGCGCCACCATGAAGAAGTGCGCGACCAACACCGAGGGCCGCGGGTTGAGCCCCGACAGCAGCGACACCGGGCCTGACGAGCAGACGCCACCCAGCTTGAGGTAGTCAAAGCACGCAGACCGCATCTCCTCATGCGCGGTGGACCCCGTGGAGCAGAACACCTTGTACAGCGCGTTTGCGAGGGTGTTGATCGTCGCCGACACCGGTTTGCGTCGCACGTAGAACGCTGCCGTGGCGTCCGAGGTGGCAATGGGGTCTGTCAGGTCGGGGAGGGGGCGCAGCATCTCACACAGCAGCGCGGTGTCGGACAGCGCCACCGTCATGCCCCCTCCAGTCAGCGGGTGCCGCATGTTGAATGCGTCGCCCAGGAGCAGGGCGCCAGGGGGGTGCAGCGGCGCCGAAGTGATCTGAGAGTTCTGCAGCGAACGCACGCGGCCCGACTTGGCCGCCACATCGAACGCCTCCCTGAGCTCGTGCGGCACCTGCGGCGCGATCTTCTCCAGCAGGTATTTTTGAAGGTCGCCGGCAGTGGCAGAGGGCAGATTTGTGCCGGGGTAGTCCACCAAGCAGCGCACCGCGGTGGAGGAGATAGGGTAGAACAGCACGGGCGAGGGGTTGGCCAGCACCACGTGGCCGTACCCAGGGTGGGGCAACGCCACTCCCTCCAGCAGCAGCGCAACGAAGAAGGAGGGGTGGTCGATGTCGGGCACGCTGAGCTTGGTGCGGAAAGAGGAGTACATGCCGTCGCACACGACGGTGAGGTGCGCCAGGGCCACCGCCTCGGCGCCGTCCCCTGCCGCCCTGTAGCGCACGCCAGTCACCACCTGACCCTCCTCCCAGTTCTCGCGCTTGTCGTTGATCAGGCGCTTCACGGTGCCCTGGCGAACCGTCACATTGGGCGCGGCGGCGGCTGCGCCACGCAGTTTCTGCACGAAGCGTCCGTGGTGGAATGAACGGCCGGCAACGTCCGCGGCCTGCCCCTCCAGCGGGTACCCCATCTCAGCTTCGGCGCCGTCCTTGTACAGGCAGTAGCCCTTGACGCGCTGGGCGTCGATGCCCTCCACGCACGACTCCAGCCCCAGGCGCTTGAGCACAAGGTACCCACCCGGCTGCAGCAGCTCGCCAACAATGCGGTCGGGCTGGCGAAGGTCGCGCTCCAGCAGCAGAGTGCGGCGACCCTGCAGCCCCTGCTCGTATGCGAATGCCGCTCCAGCGATGCCAGCGCCCACAATGATGAGGTCCCACACCTGCGGCAGCAACACAACCACAAAAAACAAAACGTTGGTCATGGAGGCAGTGTGGGCGGCAAAATAGAGGCTGTAAAAAGAAATGGTTGAAGAGCACCACCATCGCCCACCTCGGGGTCCAAGCTCCGGTCATCTTGGGAAGGAATAGGAGCCAAAAACAACGGATCCTCAGGTGTTTGGGGCTGCTCGCCGCCTTGTCCCATTTTGCGCTAGGTGGTTTGAGTCTGGCAGTTGTTAAATGAAGCTGTGGGTTTTAAATGGGACAGTGCGAGCTCACTAAGCACAAAACATCGACATTGACTAAAGGTAAGTTGGCAAATGCAGCTGCTGGGATATCTATAAACTGCTGGTTTCAAGTGATATATTTTCCTTCTAGCGATGTTTTCAGTCAATAACAAAATAAGACGACGTGCAAGGAAGTGTGGCATGACCCAATGACACGCGACTCGTTTTTATGGCGGGAAGCTATTTTAAAATCTGTGTTTGATGCTTACGCAGAGGTGCATTGCAAAAAAGAGCCCGGCTTTGATTGTGCGTTCGTTGAAGCATGGAGCCGCCGTTCATGGGGACGGAGCCGCAGAAGAAATGGTTGATCTTTGTACGACACTCAGCAAGCTTGCACTCGGCACTCGTGAAAGTTGCATTTTGTTTTACCAATGAGTAACCGTGCAAACGCTTGCGGTCTCCCCCCCCCACCACTCTCTAAATAATGCCTTGTTTGCTCTCTTACTAACCCCATTTCGACCAGTATGACAAGCCCCGCACCATCGGCAAACCCCCCTCCACACCCTGTGCAATCTGTTCCTCAAGGACATCATTTTCCTCCAGGGCGGCACACAGACGGGGATCTCCTGGCAAGAACTGGCCGCTGACAGGGCCCAGGGGCGCTTGTTTATAGCCGGCGTCTGGGCAATTGGCGCTGGGCCTGTGACCCCTGCGGCCGCCGCGGCTGCTACTGGATCTGAGACTGCTGCTCAACACGGAGCAGCACAAGCCTTACACGGGACTGGGTCTTCGGCTGAGATGGTACAAGTGTTTTTGGGCGAGGTGCACCAGGACGTGTCCCACGAGAGGTCACAATAACTAACGCACCAGAACTGGCACGCAACGAATGTTGCCAGGGAGAAGCCGATTCCCAGTCGCACAATGATGAAGGAAACAGGGCTGTTGACGATGGCCATGCAGAAGGTTGCAGAGGAGGTGACGAGCTGGAGCCGTGGCCAAAAAAAAAGGATATAAGGGGAGAAGAATATAATAATAAATAAATCTCTGTTTTTTCTTCTGTGACGAAGATTCGATTTCATCGAGTAGTTTGATTTTGCCTGTTAGTTAATTATCTTTTGATATGGATGTGACGGCGGTAGGGTGATCTTCGAACGCTATATGCTGAGAGAGAGAGAGAGAGAGAGAGAGAGAGAGAGAGACCCCCTATGGGAGTATCCCAACTCAACGTTTCTCAACGTGTAAGGGCGGGGCAGAATTGCTAAGAGCGGAACCACTGGGCCGCTCTCAAAACTTTATATACAACAGTTCATTAAATACTGGGTTTAAATGTACGTAATTAGAGCAAGTTTTCCTATTTTCGTCGCTCGTTCTTCCCCACAAATGCTTGTTCCGCCAGGTCGATGGCCCTCCCCAGCGCCGCCGCCTTGTTCACTGTCTCCTCGTACTCGCTCTCCGGCACAGAGTCAGCAACGAGGCCGGCGCCAGCCTGGAGGTGCACGGTCCACTCCTTGCGTGGCGAGGGGCCGTCGTAGCAGTACAGCGAGTCCCTGCCTGCCGTTGGAATCACCATGGTGCGCAGCGCCAGCGCCATGTCCATCCCGCCTGTTAGCAACATAGGGATTGCGACAAGTGAACCCCGTAATATATATTTTCATACATTTAAGAAAGCAGTGATATTACGCAACCAATCACTGACCTGTGAACGAAACGTGGCCGATGCCTCCCCCGTACGGCCCTCTCTTTGACGCCTCCAGCTCGTCGATGATCTGCATGGCACGCACTTTGGGGGCGCCAGAGACGGTGCCAGCGGGCAGTGCCGCCCGCAACGCGTCCCAGCAGCTGAGGTTTGGCAGCAGTTTGCCGGTGACTGTTGACGATATGTGCATGACGTGGGAGTAGCGCTCAACCTCCATCAGTTTCTCAACAACGACACTGCCATGGGAGCTCACCTTGCCCACGTCGTTGCGCCCCAGGTCCACCAGCATCACGTGCTCAGCGCACTCCTTCTCGTCCGCCAGCAGTTCCGCCTCCAGCGCGGCATCGGCTTCTGGGGTGGCGCCGCGCCTGCGGGTCCCCGCGAGGGGGCGGTTGGTCACGGTGCCGTCCTCCCCCACTCTGCACAGTATCTCAGGGGAGGATGCGACCACGATGGATCCCCTGGCCTGCAGGTACGCCATGTAGGGCGACGGGTTGACCACCCGCAGCGACCGGTAGATCTCAAAGGGGTCGGCAAAGGTGCGGCGCTCGAAACGCTGCGACAGCACCAGCTGGAACACGTCCCCGGCCTGGATGTGCTCCTTTGTGTCTGTTATTGCGTCCATGAACTGCTGCTTGGTCATGTTTGAGTCGCGGGGCGGCGTTGGTCGCGACGACAGCGAGAGAGACACCGAGCCCAGGCTGAGGTGGGGGTACACCTCCGCAGACAGCTTGGCAGCCACGCCGTCCATGCGCCGCACCCCCTCCATGTATGCTTCCTCCAGCGTGGCGTGGTCTGCGGTGTTAACCCAGGTTACGATGTACGCCAGCTTCGTAGCGTGGTCAAAGAGCACCGACTCAGTGTACAGCGCCAGGTGCATGTCGGGTAGCCCACGGTCATCCACTGGGGCCGATTTAAATGGTAGTTTCCCTCCGTAGACGTACCTGACTGTATCGTACCCGCAGTACCCCACCCACCCACCAGTGAACACGCGGGGGAGGCCGTCAGCAGGCACAGGCACCCAACCCTGGGACAGGTCGATGGGGATGCGCAACGGGTCCTCCACCCCCGTCATGCTTTGCCTGCTGCCGTGGCGGTGGTCCATGATGTCCACGCGGTGGCCGTGGGCAACAACCTCCACGGCGGGGTGGGCGCCAACAAAGGAGTAACGACCCTGCTGCGCGCCTGCCACCACAGACTCGAACAAGAAGGACGGCGCGTCCCTGTCGTCCTCTTTGACCAGGCAGCGGTAGGCCAGCACGGGGGTGAGCTGGTCGGCCATGAGGCGGCGGTAGAGAGGGATCAGGGTGCCCTGGGCAGCGGCAGCCTTGAACTCTTCAAATTCGCCCAAAGAGGCGTCAAAGTGGCCCTCAAATACCTCACCAGCGGCACCTTCAAGCAGGGAAAGAATGAAATTTAATAAGCCTTATGACGCAGTGGCGGGGAGACTATGATTTTCACTTGGAAAAAACACGCAGTGTTCACTGCGCGGGCAAAGGCATGTGCTCTGCACCCACCATCAGATGTGGTGTATGTGGCATTCTCCTGCGCTGCTGCTGCTGTGCGAGCGTACGATTGGAATTGATTACTTGGAGATGGTCTGCCGGGCAGCGCGGGCTGCCCTGGCCTCCTCGGCGACTTCACGCATTTGGGAAAACATTGTGGGGCTTTTGAAACAGACAAGCCCAGCTGGGCATGCGGCACGCTCTGGTTTCGCATCTAAACCAGGCTCGATGGCGGCAACACGCGCGTTCACCCTCAGCTATAGATTCATCCAATTGAGTATAAATGGCATTGTGGCACTCGCAATGCAGTTTTGTTTCGTCTTTTTATCTTTATCAACAAAAGAAAGGACCCAAACCCTCTTGGCAGGGCGACCTGCTGATACCCTTGGGCAATTAATTATTAAAAATTGGTATTCGACGATCAACATCAACGACCCCCTGGCGCTGCAGTTGGGTTTCGTATAAATAGTTCAATTTTTCTTCAGTGCCAAAGCCCTTTCTTGGTTGCACCGCAAGATCCGTCAATATGAATGATACAGAAGTCACGAAAACCATCCAGCAGATGGTCAGGTGCGTGCCGCAACTGAGAAAACGGGGACTTTTTTTTTTAATCTGTGTCTGGGAAGTGAAATTGACCTCTGTGCTGACACACCATCTCTCTGCATTGCAGGTTCATCAAGCAGGAGGCAGAGGAGAAGGCCAGCGAGATCATGGTGGCAGCAGAGGAAGAGGCAAGTAACTAGTTTATTTTTTGGCGGCGTTGCCAATTTACTTTTCATCCAACCCTCCCCACTTCCTTCTGGTTGTGCAGTTTAACATCACAAAACTACAGCTCCTCGAGGCCGAGAAGGCCAAGGTTCGGCGCGAGTACGAGCGCCGCGAGGGCGCCACTGAGGTGAAGAAGAAGGTCGAGTACTCCAAGCAGCTCAACGAGTCAAGGCTCAAGATCCTGCAGGCGCAGGACGACGCCGTACGGGCCATCCGCCGCGACTCCCAGGCCCGCCTCGCCGCCCTGTGCAACGACGCCCCCGCGTACCGCAAGCTGGTTCGCGGCCTCATGCTGCAGGCGCTGGCCAGGCTGGGGGAGCCAAAGGCCAAGGTGCGGTGCCGCGCGGTGGACAAGCAAGTGGTGACCGGACTGCTGTCCGAGGTGGCTGCTGAGTTTGCCACGCGCACCGGCGTTCCTGTGGCTTCTGTGGTGATTGAGGTTGACGATGCGGTGACGCTGTCCCCTCCGCCCACCAAGGGCACAATCTCGGAGGAGTTCGACACCTGCGCGGGAGGGGTGGTGGTCACCACATACGACGGCCGCATCGTGTGCTCCAACACGCTGGACGACCGCCTGGGCATTGCCTATGGCTCAAGCCTGCCAGAGCTGCGTGCAGTGCTGTTTGGCACCCCTTCCTCCGAGGCCTGAGAAACACTATCCCCAGAGGGGAGGAGAAGAAATTTATAATCTCTGAATTTGGAGGGAATACTGCTGCTGCTACCCTCCTCCTTGTATTTGTGAATTCTTGTGAACAGCGTTTCTTTCTTGCAGCAGCAAAACGTATTATTGCTCGTGTCGGTCGGCCCAGTCCGTCGATTTGCTTGTTACAATTACACAGTGTGTTATGAACATTGGTTTCGTTTTGGAAGGCAAAAATGAAAAATGAAGAAAGTCGTGCTTCTTTTAAAAGAATCGCCACGAGTCTTGGTCAGGTGCCACGTAGTCAGAACCAGGCTGGGACAGCGTGAAAGACGTCACCCCCCTCCTAAACCCCTCCTCCAGCGCCGCCCACCCTTGCTGCGGGCACGCCATGTTGAGGGTGTACAGAAATGGACTGCCGTCCAACCCAGGGCGCATCGCGGTCACCGCCAGCGAGTGCCGGTACGTCTCGCGCGTCGTGCTCTGCATGGTGGGCGACCCTTGGCTGACGTGTTCGTAGATGAAGTAGGCCACACCGTCGCGCTCCACCTTGGTGGCGTCCTCCACCGAGTTCAAGCTCACGCGCTGCCCTGAGGTGACGCGCGCGGTGGACCTGTCTGCGAGCACCTGCTCAGCCACCTGGCGAGCGGTCCATTCTGATGCGGGGGTGGTGCGTAGGCTGCCTGCGGGTGGGCCCACCGACACCGAAACCGTCACAGCATCAATGAAGTCGGCAAGCTCGCAGACGATGCGCTGGCGGGCATCAGCTGTGAGCGGGGCTGCAGATGAGTACCTTTCGGGTTTGCGCGAGAACACCATTGGGATGGCCTTGCCGTTGGCGTCCATCACGGGGAAGTCAAACTCGTAGGCAAGGATGGGGTCGGACATGTGGCGGTCGGTGGTGGTTGCAGTCGTGGCTGTGACAGGAGAAGCCTCTGCGGAGTGATTGAGAAGCAGCAATAAATTGTTGGCAAACGGTTTGCGAAGAAGGAAATACCAGAGAGCTCCTTACCGGCCGCCAAGGTGGGGCGGGGAAACAGCGCCAAGGACGCCCCCAGCGCCATCGCGCTCAGCATCGCTTCTCTGCGATCAATATGCACCGATTGGGGCACAACAGGCTTCGCGTCCGCCGCGCAAATTGTGTGTGATCGAAATGATGCGTAGTTTGAAGCGCCGCGCGGCGCCAGGCGCAGGCTGTGCGATGCTCCCACAACCGTTCCGACCATTTCTTTTTCAATGTTGTTAATGAAAAGCAGCGCAAAGTATAAATATCTCGCAGCCTGCATCTTCTCGTTCTTTTTTTTTCTTATCTCCTGATGGTGTCCTGTCCATGCTGGACGACGGGGGAGCCTGGGACGTGGAAATTTGCAGCAGCACAGTGTTGGTTTAATGCAAGCTTTCATCAATAAAGGACACGTCTGCATGCAACTCTCTGCCAAAGAACTGTTTGCTGTCGTTTTCATAAATTGGCATGATGCAGCAGAGCAACGAAAGCAAGAAAGTATTAAAGTTCTACTACTAATTTATTATCACACTGTCCTCTTTCAGGACCAAAGCGAAAAAAAAAGAAAAAAGTATAGCACATTGCAACGAAAAAAATGTGGTTTGAAACATATATGGCATATGAGGGGGGGATTGTTTGTTGGTCATTCATCTTCGTGGCTGCCATCCCCACCCCCCTGCATTCTTTTGCTGTTCACGCCGATCTCCTCTCCCGCTATCATCTTCTTGATCCACTCCACCGCCTCATTGTTGATGATTGAAAATCCCAGCGCATCATTCATCCTGTAGATTAACAAACATCCACTTGAATCGTTTAAAACGCGGTGCAATGTAAGCACGCCATGCATCATCCACTCACGCTGCGCTAAACTGCTCCACCTGCTGCAGCATGGCCATCACACTGCTGCTGCTGCAGGGCTGCGGTGTGCCGTCGCTCTCAGCGTGGGGCGCAACAGAGGTGGTGTCTACGTCGTGGTTCTGCGTGTCATTCTCCTGGGAGTCCTCGGTCACTGTGCAGCCGTCGTGGTACCCTGCGCTGCCCACTGCGGCAGGGCTGCCTCCCAATCTGGGTCCGAATCCACCGCCGCCGTCACTGGAGTGGATGCCAGCCATCGCCAACATGACGTCGAGCTCGGGGGCGTGCAACTGAAGATACTGCTGGTGAGCGTCCTGCATGGGGGGAAGAGCACTGCCTAGGCCAGCTGTTGTGTTCAGGGTAGCTGCTACTGTGGGGTGGGCGGAGCTGTCTTTGCGGTAGGGCCACTCAGGGATGCCGAGCCGCCGACAGCACCGCTTGAAGCTCGTGAGTCCCAGGCCCAGCTGCTTGCAGGCAACATTGGCCGGGACGTGAAAATATTGTTGCACCTCAGCCAGCGTGATGTCGTTGATGAAGCGGCCCTGCATACAGTTGGATATGATGTTGATGAACCGTTTAAACGAACAAACATCCGGCGCAGCTGGCGAAAACGCAGGCAATGCCTTGAAATGCAACGCACCATTTTTGTTTTTTTCATGCGGCTCGGATAGGCGGGCGGCACACTCCGGGCGTATCTATCGTCGTAATATTGGCCCTCTGGACCCATCTTTGCACCCAAAAAATGAGGTCTCCTCTGATCGGGGGAAGTGTTGATAATTTCGGTACTTCTCCTTCCCTTAATGCGCAGCACGATCTGATCATGCGCATATGCTTTTAGAAACAGCCGGTCAACACGGCTGACCAAGAGTATTTTCATCCATTGCAATACATTCTGTTTTATTCAATAATTGAAGAAAAGTTCGGAAAAATTCCACCCTAATTAATGCCGTGCACGTGCCCGGGGGTTTGGGATCTAACAATGCAAACTGCATTGATGGCACTCGTTATATCAGAGTTAGTTAGTTGCAATCGTAAAAACCCCATGCATACACATTCCCAACAAGTATATTAATCGATTAATCTATACCCGCGTGTTTCCGTGTACTAAACATGCTTGGATCTGTAAAGAAGACGGCCAGTCTAGCGACCGTCGCCTGGAGGTGAGCAGCACCTCGCATTGTGGAGGGCAAATAATGTTTCTTTGCTATTTCACCGTCGGCACCCGCATTCTCTCTCCTCTCTCTCTTTTGCAGCCTATGCCATTGCCAGAACACCCTACTGCCTTCGCCTCCAAAACAATAGCAAATCTTCACCTGGCTCCTCCCCTTCATTTCTTTCATTGCCCATACAGATGGCAACTCGGTCTAAGCCGTGTCGGTCTTTCCAGCCTCCCCTCGTTTGAGTACCATGCCAAGGACTGGGCGGATACCGCTGTTGCACGGACGCACGGCCTGGGGGTGCTCCACGACCCTGGTGGGTGTTGATTGTATATCATACTGCTGTTGGCCGTTCTCGAAGCCCCAAATTTGTTTCCCTTCACGTCTTTCCTCCTGAACCCCCAATAATTTGTGTGCACCTTCTTTATTTTTTTAATTCAGTCACAAACAAGGGAACAGCGCATCCGCTGGTGGAGAGGGAAAGACTGGGGTTGCGTGGGCTGCTGCCTCCCCGCGTTTTAAACTTGGAGCAGCAATTACTGCGCTCTCTGGACCGTTACAAGTACGGCCAAGACTGGTGAGTAGCGCAACTTTCATGTGACACTTTCTGCTCTTTATTTCAAGAAATGCAGCCTTTTTGCGAGGGAAACAAAAGTGTAAACGTTCTAATTAACACTCCTTGTCCACACCTAAGTTTTATTTCTTTAATCTCGAATTTTTAGGCTGACTGATGATGAACAGAGCGAGGGCAGCATCACCCACGAGAGCCTACGCAAGTGGTCGGTGCTGCAGGAGCTCCAGGACCGCAATGAAACGCTTTTTTACCGCCTCCTTGTTGATAACTTCGTAGAGATGTCGCCAATAATATACACCCCCACCGTTGCGCACGTCTGTTTGAACTTTCACAGATTCTACCGCCGCCCTCGCGGCATGTTCTTCAGCGCTGCAGACCGCGGAGAAATGGCCACCATGGTCTACAACTGGCCAGCTGAGAAGGTGGACGCCATTGTCGTGTCAGATGGGTCCAGAATTCTGGGTCTGGGGGATTTGGGAGCGTGCGGTCTAGGCATCAGCATCGGCAAGCTGGACCTTTATGTTGCTGCAGCCGGATTTCAGCCTGGGAACGTGTTGCCCTGCGTGATTGACGTTGGTACCAACACGGAATTGCTGCGCAACGACCCTTGGTACCTGGGCCTGCGCCAGCCGCGGCTGACGGGGGACGAATACTACTCTCTGGTCGATGAATTTGTGTCGGCGGTGATGAGTCGATGGCCAAACGCGGTGCTGCAGTTTGAAGACTTCAGCATCGATCACGCTGAGCCGCTGCTGCAGCGCTATCGGCACTCCCACTGCGTGTTCAACGACGACATCCAGGGCACGGCAGCCACCGCTGTGGCTGGGCTTTTTGGCGCAATGTCGGTGATGGGGCGCCCCCTCAGCGCGCTGGTCGATCAAAAGATTGTGGTTCTGGGTGCGGGCAGTGCTGGCATGGGCGTCGTTCGCATGCTGGCGCAGGCGATGGTGAAGTACGGGCTGTCAAGCGAGCAGGCAGCAGGGCGGTTCCACATCGTGGACGCGCAAGGCCTCATCACTGCTGCCCGAGACAACTTAGCTCCCCACGTGAAGCCGTTTGCACGCCAAGACCCCGGCAGCGTGGAGGGGGAGAAGCTGGTCGACGTGGTGCGCCGTGTGCAACCCACCATACTTATTGGCTTGGCTGGCGCAGGGCGGCTGTTCACCCACGACGTGTTGAAGCTTATGGGCGACATCAACGAGCGCCCCATCATCTTCCCCATGAGCAACCCCACGTCAAAGATGGAGTGCACGAACGAAGAGGCGCAGGCAGCCACAGGAGGCCGCGCAATTTTTGCCTCTGGCAGCCCCCAGCCTGAAGTTGAAGTTGGCGGCAGGGTGTGCGCAGCATCGCAGGCCAACAACATGTATGTCTTCCCCGGGCTGGCGTTTGGCGCCCATCTGGCGCAGGGCAACGTTGTGAGCGACTACATGCTGATGGCGGCAGCAGAGGCGCTGCCCGGGCTGATCACGCAGGAAGAGCTCGACGCTGGACTCGTGTTTCCCTCGATGGAAAAAATCAGGGACATTTCGCTGAAAGTGGCGTGCGAGGTGATCAAGGCCGCCGCAGACGAGGGACACCTCGCAAACCTTCCCCTCGTGCATGCGCTGGGCAAAAGCGAGGAGGCTCTGCGGTGGTACGTCAAGGAAAGAATGTACTGGCCCGAATACAGGTCGCTGGTGCCACCGTTGCCAGGGCACTGAATGAGAGATATTGTTTAAAATGAACACACGAACCGATGATATAAATCAGCTAGTACGTATTTTGAAGCTGAGTTTTCAGCCTCTCCCGTTAATGGTTTTAACATACTTATTTGGGATTTCCCAGATCTGGCCTGCCGCAGCTGGACCTCCCAGGGGCACTCCCCCTGAGTTCTTATTTACTCAGTTTTTAACAGTTCTTTTCATGTTTTGCATATATGCCTCCCTTTTTCATGCATTCACGTTATGTGCAACTTTTTTTTTTGAAACAAAGCACTGTGGACGGTTTCGCCAAACGAAACCTGGTTTTGCGCCCAGTTGAAGGGGGGGGGGAGAAGGGGGGGGGGGGGGGGGGTAGTAGCCTGAACCGTGAATCTAGCTTATATGGCCTACAACCCTAAATCCTAAAGCTGAAATGTTGCCAGCGTGCTACTCATTGTCGTCAGATAGCAGCTCGATGACTTCTACATGTCGGGGTTTTGAGCGCTGCCTGCGCTGCGCTGCTGCAGTTGGTGGGCTGACCAGGTCCACCACCTCGATGCTGCTGCTGCTGGCACAACCGCCGCCCTCACTGTCCCCCAGCTTTACTTCTTCTTCTTCTTGCTGCTGAGACCCGCGCTCGCTGCCGTGGGGCGAAGTGCTGCAAAAGTCCTCCCATGGCAAAGCCTCGCACGGCTCGCTTGCGTCTGACATTGAGGGAGGCCGCTCGTCCAGCCAGGCCGGAGGGGAGAATGCGCAGTCCTCTTCGCCCTCCTCCTCCTCCTCCGAGACTTTTGCTTCTGATAGCCCCACCTGGCTGGCGCTGCCTTCCGGCGCAGCTGCTGCTGCGCGCCGTCTCCCTTCTGCTGCACCCGCCCCTTTTGACTTCTTGCTGGCCCCCTCCTCCTGCTGCTGCTGCTGCGCCTTTGTTGCCACCGTCTTCTTGTGCTTTGCCCAGCCGGCGTGCTGCGAGGTCTCCAGCACCTTGCCCCACGTGGTGGCCTCGCCGCAGCAGGGGCACCGCCCTGCAGTGGGCATGCTGCTGCTGCTTTCCGCCGACTCCCCCAAGTCCTCCAAAAAGCGCTCGGCCAGGCACCCAAGGTGGCTGCGCACGCTGCACTGCGCGCACACAGCCCAGGTGCGGGTGGCGGCGCTGCCGCATACGATGCATGAAGTGGACCTGCCGCTCTTGGGGCGCTGCGACAGGGACAGCTCTTCTGCGTCTTCCAGCCCCCCAACCAGCATTGAGCTCTCTCCCGCCCCCGCAAAAGACACGTCGTCTCCACCGCTGCCTGATCCTCCCATAGTGTCGCTGTACTCTTCCGGCAGGTCCTCCAGCGGGCCCACCCTGAGGTCCATGTGGGCAGGCAGCGGCGGGGCCCCGGCCCTCAGCCGCGCCCCCTCGCCGCTCAGAAACTGCACTTTCAGGGGGTAGTACTTCCAAGGGCTGGTGTTCAGCATCTCCATCAGCATCAGCACCTTGCCCTTGACGCCGTACCTCGCCTTGCGCCCCACCTTGGCCGCCGCCTCTCGCATGTCCAGGGAACGCTCTGGGTGCTGCCACGCCCACTCGAACTGAAGGGCGGCGGTCTGGGTGGCAAAGCCGTGCACCACCAGCACCATCTCCCAGGGGCGCCACCTGCACAATTTAGTAAAATTAATAATGAATGCAAACGGAGGGGGAGTGTCGGTACCCAAAAATGGATGCCCCTTTCCCCTCACTTTTTGGTTCTGACCGCCCCGTTGGTGATCTCTCCATTGTGCTGGCGGATGCGGCGGCGTGGGTTAACGGTGAACCTGAGAGCGGGAAAGCAAAATGAGAGACGTGTTTCGTGTTTTGTTTACTGCGCAAAAAAAAAAGGTGAACACGTTTTGCTCGCTCACCCGATGTAGGACCTTCCCTTTGCCTTTTCGTGCAGGGACTGCAGCAGGTAGCACCCTATGAAGCCCAGCGCACGTCCCTCACTCATCGGTGGTGGTTGGCAAGGTTGGTTGCACAGTGAGAAACAAGGCAGCATGCAGCGAAGCAATGCCGCTTCACGAACGCATCCAGCCGGATGCAAAAAAATTATAAACAGAGGCTCAGGTCTTCAAATGAGGCGGGAACAGGACTTGGATTTTTCACGGAATATATTTTCACACAGGATGTCCTCTCCTCTGGGCAAGATCCAACGGGTGCCTGAACTTGAATTATATTACATTTATTAATAATGAATGGGGGAGCCAACGGAAAGTGTTTTTTGCCGAAAAACAAGAGTCCAAAATTCGAGCAAAATTCGGATGACGTTTCGAGCGAAGTTCGCATGATTCTCTCTGCTGTTTCTGAATTAAATTTAATCACGATCGAGAAGACGCCGTCGGAACCATCGCCTCGGCTGCAAGATGATGACGATGGGGCCTGCAAGTGTGCAGATCAATCGTCCTAGAGAGCCTCGACTGGCCACGCCAGCTCTTGCCTTGGACCTTCAAAACTCATTTCCACGTACAATGTGCCATTTCAGGGCGCTCTCATGCCGCAATGGCTCAACCGCAAGGGTGAGCGAAAATCTGCCCTTTTCGCAGTCGGTAACCTCCAGAAGCAGCACCACTAGAAGAGCCCAGAGGTATTCAATGCAGTGCGGTGGTGGTTTTTCTCCCTCATGTCGCAGATCGCAAGACATCGTGGCGCCCTTCTTCCCTGCTGCGCAAGCCCTTCTTCCAGCAGCAAGCCCAAAGCGCCGCGGGTGACGGTGGCAGACCTGCGGGGCAGAATTGCAGAGCTGGAGGCGGAGAACGAGGCCCTGCGGGCCGCACTGTTCGCTGGTCAAGGCGGCCCTCCTTCTTCAGGCCTGCATCCCCTTCAATCCACCTTGTTTGAGCCTGCGGAGGATGACGCTGGGCGGGACATTGCCGCTGCCCTCCCCGCCAACGAGCTCATTGCGCAGCTGCAGAGCGGCATCGCATGGCCCTCCCCCGGGGAGTCTCCCCGCTTCTTCGAGCGCCCTGCCCGCTCTTCCCCCCTCCCGCTGACGCCCGCAAGCGGCAGCGATGGTGCCGCCCCTCCCCCTCCCACCCCCCAACGCCCCATGCACGTGGTGCACGTCACTGCGGAGATGGCGCCCTACGCCAAGGTCGGCGGCCTCGGCGACGTCGTAACCGGCCTCACCAAGGCGTGTCTGGCGCAGGGCCACCGCGTGGAGATCGTGCTGCCGTTTTACGAGTGCCTGAAGCCAGAGGTGGTCGAGGATTTGGTGCTGGAGCGCGAGTTTGAGTGCCCCAAGGCGCGCTACCAGGATGGGGAGATGCACTGGGGGCCGTTGCGCACGCAGGCATGGACGGGACGCATTGAGGGCTGCCCGGTCATCCTGCTGAGGCCCAACTGGGACGCCACCGGCAGCCCGCTGTTCCGCGGCAACAGGATCTACGGCGGGTCTTACAACGAGGCAGAAGCCTACCTCTACTTTTGCCGCGCTGCGCTGGAGTACCTGGTGCACTCTGGGCGCCGTCCCGACATCATCCATGCGCACGAGTGGCAGGCCTCAGCGGTTCCCATGCTCTACTGGGAGTGCTTCGCAGGGTTGCTGCCTGGCGCCCGCCCCGCCCTCACCATCCACAATCTGGACAACACGGGGGAGTGCAGGCAGGACGAGTTTGCGGCAACCGGCGTTGACGGCACGCTGTTTGCAGACATCGACAAGGCCCTAGACGAGCGCACCATCGGGCACAACCCGGAGAGACTGTGCCTGCTCAAGGGCGGCATTGTGTACTCGTCCATCGTCACCACTGTGTCGCCAACCTATGCCCAAGAGGCCATCGGCGGCGGGGCAGCGGGGTGGCTGCGATCCACGCTGGCCCGCCCTGAGGTTTCCAACAAGTACTGGGGCGTGCTGAATGGCATCGACGTTGAGGCATGGGACCCTGCCTGCGATGCGCTGCTGCCGGCATGCTACTCAGCTGCCGTGCCGCAGGGCAAGGCGCTGTGCAAGCGGTTCTTGCAGCGGGGGCTGGGCATGAATGAGGACCCCAGCAAGCCCCTGGTGGCGGTCATCAGTCGCCTTGTACCGCAGAAGGGCATCCACCTTATCGAGCACGCTGTGGGGCGCACCGTGGATCGTGGCGGCCAGTTTGTGCTCCTGGGCACTGGCCATGCCGACGGAGGGCTGCGCCGCATGGTTGGAGAGACGTTCCGCGACTCTCGCGACGTCAAGATGGAGTTTGCCTACTCTGAGGCGCTGGCGCACCTCATCTACGCTGCAGCAGACATCTTCTTGGTGCCCTCCATGTTTGAGCCCTGCGGTCTGACACAAATGATTGCGCTGCGCTATGGAGGGGTCCCCGTGGTGCGCGCCACCGGTGGACTGGCCGACACAGTCAGGGACGTGGAGACCGACGGCGAGACAGTAGCCCCGGGTGCCCCTCCGCCGAACGGCTTTGTGTTCCCGGGCACCGACGCTGGGTCCCTGAACTCTGCGCTCGACCGCGCCATCGACATGTACAAGCAGCAGCCGCAGGCCTGGGCGGCCCTGCGCGACCGCAACATCTCGGACAGCGAGCGCTGGAGCTGGGTGACGCCTGCCCAGAGCTATCTGGGGCTCTATAGTGGCGTGTTGAGTTCCACCACTTGAATTTTATGAAGATACGCGTCCGTACAACCAATTTTCCACCCCTGGTTTGCGAGATGACAATTTGGCTTTTTCTCCTGTTCTTATATACAAAATACCAATATGAGTAAATATTTTGCTTTTACATGCTGGTGTTGTTTTTGTAATCTGACCTGTATTAAAATTTGCAATCTAATTTATCCTTATTCTCCGCCGCCACCTTGTCCTTCTCCATCCGCCTGTCTACCCCCTGCGCCACCGCCACCGCCGCCGCCATCAGCAGCATCCCCAAGGGCCGCATAGTCCGGCTGCTGCCCGTCCGCCACCCAGGGCACCAAGGACCGCAGCAGCGCAATCAGGGGGTGCGTGGCCTGCAGCGCCTCCAGGTTGCCGTCGCCTGCCGCTGCCGCCTCCGCCATCAACCGCTGCGCCTCCGCCACTGCAGCTTGGACCTCGTCCTGCGCCGCTGCAGCCCCAGCCATGCCGTGGATCTCCTCGGCGGGCAGCTGGGGAGTCGCATCAGAAAAATCATGCAGCCGCAGGTGGCTGTAGGCATTGTCTTCGCAGGGAGCAAACGCCTGTACCCGTACTGCTGCCCAGTCTGCCGCTCCCAGACCATCGGGCAGGTCGGCTGGGTTGCTTCCGCATGCTCGTCTCACTCCAGCGAGCAGCCACTCTTGAATCGGGCCAGCCTTCCACAGCGCCTCCTGCCGCTCCACAAAGATATCGACAAGATGGCCCAGCCCAGGGCACCCCCCATCAGTGGCGTTGGCGAGCAGAGGCCGCGCCAGAGCATCAGCCCAACGCGAATCCTTTCCCACTCCCTTTTCCTGCAGGCGCCGCTGCAGGCGCACCACCACCAGGGGGTGAAGCAGCACCGCTTTCACCAGCAAATCCTCGGAAGAAGGACGCACAGCACCGCTGCTGCCCTCTCCCGCCTTTCCCTTTTTGGCGTCCTTCTCTTCCTGCTCCTGATACCACCTCGCCAGGGCCATGGAGAACACCATGTTGGGCAGCAGGGAGGCAGACACGTCGCCGCCGCCTTGGCCAGCCGCAAACGCGTGCAGGAACCCGAATTGCCCAGAGCGCACAGCGTAGTAGTCCATCACCTGCATGGCGCCCATAGGGTCGTCGGGGCACAGCTGAAGAAGAAGCTTGCAGATCTCCAGCGCCGTGCGATGCAGCCCACGCCTCCCCATCGCCTGCACGTATCGCCACATCGCCAGAAACAGCGGGGCGTTGGCCTCATCGTACGCTACTCGTGCTGTGCCTGCGGTGGCTGCAGCCATGAACCCAGGCGGCCACGCCACCTCGATCGCGTAAAGGCACCGTTCGACCATCTCGTCAGCGTAGTTTCGCTCCCCCATCGAGCCGTACACGTCAACCATGGTAAGCAGAGCGTCTAAGTGGTATGGATGGGAACGCAGCAGCGCAGCAACATGGTTTGGGTCAAAGGTAGCCTGGCATTCCTCGTACAGCGCCTGCACCGCTGCGTAGTGAGCGTTGTACTCCAAGCGAAACGTGGGGTTGCCCGCCGCGTCTGGTCCAGCAGATTTAACGCTGATGCCGCCATCTGGGCGGGGCCAGGTGTCGCGAGGAGCGACGATAGCACCAGGCCGCAGCGGGGTTGGGCGCACCAGCATGCCGCGAGCAGCAAGCCGGCGGATGCGTCTGGAGGCGCCCTCGTAGGCTGCGGCACCGTCGCTGTCCCCCCGCCCGCTCTGCGCACCACGCATCGATCCAAACATGCGCCGCAGTTCGTCTGCGGCTTTCAGGTGCGCAGGCGCAACGGCAAGCAGCGGACGCTCGGCAGACTGCTGGGAGCTGGGGCAAGCTGCTTCCGCTGGAGCAATGTTGAGCTCCTGAAGAATGGCGTCGATGTCCTCTTCCTCCTTTTTGCCCTCGCCTTGGCTTTTTTTCTTATTCACAGCGCGGGGCGGCGGTGGGCTAGGAGCTGGGTGCTCGGACACATTTCCCGATTCGCTGCCATCGTCTTCATCGCTCGTCGTTTCCTCGCCATCCTATATGAAACAGGGGGCTAGTTAGAGAAAACGTTTCGAGACTGTGAAATTTTGATCCCTCTGCTTGTAACTGTTGTCCGGGAAAGGTGCCCAAACGGAGACTGGGCGGACGCACCTCATCGCCATCGGTCAACAGATCAAAGGGATTGAACACTTTGGAGGGGCGAGCCTCCTCTTCATCGCTGCTTTCAACTTCTTCATCCACGAGTTGGTTCCTCAGCAGTCGCTGCAGCTGTCTGCCAGCCATGATATGGGTTACTCTGACCACGTAGATTGATTTCTTATTTTTTTTAAATGGACTAGGGAGCTCCCGGGAGTGAGGAAAATTAGCAGCCAAGGAGTTAGTGGCCAAGAGCCACCTTTTTCTGTCGAAACAAGGAAGTGGTGTTCGTTATTCTTCTCTAATAATTGAAAAAAAATCAACTACACAAATCACTGGGACGTGCCCGCGAAGTGACCATGCTCTTTTGAGGATTTGAAAATCAAGTGATCATTATTAAATAATGATAGAGTAGGACCCCGCCATGCAAATTTCGGACGAGAGCGTGGAGTATGCTACAATAGATGCATTGCCGGCAAGTGTTTTATTCTTAATCTCGTTGTCTGGCTTGTCGCTGCACTGACTCTGACGTCCCCTTTGTATTTTTGAGACTCAGGACAACCTGTTGGCGCATTGCCTGACGTTCCTGGATGAAAGGAGCCTCGCACACACCGAGCTGGCGTGTTGGCGCTTCAAGCGCACGGTGGAGAAGGAGCGGGTGTGGGTGGTGCTGGCCGAGCGCGCGTTTCCTCCGCTGGCTCCTCTCTTGCGCGACATCGACGCCTCTGATCTTGCACAATTGCCGCAGTACCGAAGAGGACGAGAGGGCGAAGGTGAAGGCGTCCTGGCTGAGCGCCGACAGTCAGCCGCCTGCAAGCGCCTGCAAGCCTCCCTCGCTGCAGCTGCTGCTGGCTCAGAGGAGATCAGTCTGCTGGCTGACGCCCCCTTTGCCACTTCCACGGACCACCCAGAAGAGCAGCTGAAGAACGTGCTCTCCCCCACTGTGCGCAGCAACCACACGCAGCACTATTGGAGCTCAGCAGGGGCAGAGGAGGAGGGCAGCACCGAGAGCGCGATGTTTGTGCTCGCCCACCCGCTGTGAGAATACATATACATTCACTACAGCACTCTTATCGGCAGTATTTAAGCGCTTCTCTTACGTTGTCACATTGTTTTCAGGTGCATGGTGCATGAGGTCGCGATCCGCCCATTCAAGGCATGGTTCCAGCTGGGGCAGCCTGTGTACGCACCCCAAAAGATTAAAGTCAGGCTAGGCAGGGTTGGGTGCTACAGCGAGGAGAACGAAAACGTGTTTGAGTCTCGCAGCAGCGCTGCGGCAGCTCATGCTGAGCTGCTGTTTCGCGAGCGCGACGACTCTGGCAGCGTGCAGAGTGGAGGAAGGGGGGGCGAAGGTGGTCGCTGCTGGGGAAACTGGGCGTGGTCCTCTGAGGAGAGCCCAGTGGGCCCTGCAGATGAGCTGCAGTCGGTATGTCTCTCTTTGCCGCCCAGTGCGCTCGGTGCTGGTCCTCTGTGCGTTGGGGGCCACCTGCAAATCGACCTCATAGGCCGGACGCAGCGCCAGGAGGCAGATGGGCTTTTTTACAGTGAGTGAACTAGCTTTTCCACAATTTCCAGGTACATTTATGGCGTGTTTGCTGAGTATCATTGCCTGGTTGCTGCAGCGTGTCTCGGATATGTCAAGGCCATGGGGCGTCCCATATACCACTTCAGCTTTGCGACTCCGCCTGTAGCAGGAGAGCCTCGTGATGAGAGCTTAGAGGCCGCGTTATATCCAGACAAGTGGCCTGCCAGGCTGAAGGTGCACTACGTGGATCCGCTGGTGCAGCGAGGAGGACTGTTTGCGGTGGCGGAGGGAGGGCGGAGGGCAGTTGAAGGGGAAGATGCGCAGCCCCCCCAGTTGGCATTTGATGGATTTCATGCCGGCGACGACAGCGAAGACGAGGGAAGCAGCGACAGCGACAGCGAAATGGAAGACGAGGAAGATGAATTGATGGAGTGAATGTAGCAAATTGTGACTTCAATTGATAGCAAGTAAATAATGAAAGTATCGATACCAGAACCATTTTCCGCCACCGCCTTGCGTTGGGGCAACGATGTGCTACCTCTCGCCTTGTGCTCTGTTCAGGGGCAAAGGCTTCCAATTGCAAGGCCAGTCCAACTGACCAAAAAATGTCTTAACTCAAGACTCGATATAAATAAATACACGTATTTCAAAAATGTTTTTTTTCCTTCAATATCCTCGCATTTCCAGCAGTGGGTTGGACACCAAATAACGATGGGCGAAGAACTTTTCGATTTAAAAAATAGCGGCCGGCCAGCGAAGCGTGCGAAAACGACGGGCGAACCCCTTCAAAAACAGCGCTATAATACGAGTGACGAACCACAGAACTCTGCGATTTTGATCAGCACGCAGCCAGCGCATGACCCATTTTTCTCTTCTGACGACGACGGGGAAAACGGCCCAACGATTGCCACCCCCAATGACACAGTACTCACTTTGGCACTGCTGAAATCGCAATTCCCCAAAGTACCCGGGGTAAGGAAATTTTGCATTCTGAAATGCCCTTTTCAGTTGCGATAAACCCACCGCCTCTTCTCTCCACAGGTCACCCCCTTCTCCACAAAGACCCAGATCTACACGGTTCTCAACGATAAAACACTTGCAGACCGAGAACTTGATGAATTGATGTGAGCTTCATTGCATTACTGTGCTGCCATCAACATAGCATTATTTTCTCATTCAGCGCTGTTGCGAGCTTTGCGCTGCAGACACTCCAATGAGGTGCGGCTTTTCAAGCTGCCGTCAGGCCCCGAAGACTACGCGGTCATGCCAACAGGAGAGTACGCTGCAGCAGTGCGCGCGTGTGCTGCTGCCGTTGCTGCAAAGGGGCCGGCGCTCACAGCCGCATTTGATTGGCTTATAGACAGGGTGCTGCCGCAGTGCTGCGACGTGAGCGTGACGCATACCGAGCTGCTGCGCCTGCTGGGCTTCAGAAGCTCCGGGTGAGTCTCTTTAGGGTTTAGGCTTATATATATATATTTGTTTTCCTGCGCTTTAATCATCACAGGGCATGCTTTCCTCCATGCCGCTGAGACAATCACAGCGCGCAAATCATATTTGCATGGCGGTCTTTGTTTTACGAAGTTTGGGGAATGATTCATCAATTCAGTGCCAGCTTTGTGTCAGCTGCCTGCCAAACACATCAAACACATCAATCACTCTCCCACACCTGCGCTACCCAATGACACAATTGAACTGTTTCGTTACCCTTCAGTCCAAGTGCTTCCTTAATCTTTTTCTTCCAGGCCTGGTTCTCAGGCGAGCGACGCCCACGTTGCTCTGCTGCTGCAGTCGTGCTGCCTGACCCGCTACACAGGGACAGGAGACGGCCCAGCAGCGCCAGACTGCTATCACTTTGCAATGCCGGGCGCAGGGCCGGCTGTGCGCAGCATTTCCGCTGGGAGGAGAGAGATTTTGGATGCACTGAACCGCCGGCAACACCCCGAGATGTTGGAGAAGGAGCTGGAGAAGCGGAAACTGAGGTCGTCGGTGATGGGGGTGCAGTGGCACCTGAGGGAACTGCTGGGGTCGGGGGCGGTGCTGCGGCTGGAAACCACGGTGGGGCCCCTCATTCGAGTAGCCAAGCGTGGATGATTAGCAATGTAAGTTAATTATGAATTAATTGTTAATTAATGGCTGTAAGATGGTTTTGGTGTATACGACCGTGTCTCTCCTCTGAGATTTACTTCTCCTTCAAATTACCACCTGTACACTTTACACTTGCATTGAAATAAAATTAGTGTCATAAATCATTAAAATAACGAAAATCAATAACATAATGTGAGAAAAACACCCGCCGCTCGCACGTTTTTTTTTTTTTACAGCTCCTCATGGCCTCCAGCAGCGGGTTTCAACTTTGCCTCCACAAACGCCATCAGGTCCTTCTCTGTGCGCTCCCCCTTGTACTCCACTGCCCTGCCCTTGGGGTCTGCGGGGATCCACCACAACACCGGGTAGGTGGGGATCTTCTCAAACTCAACCCGAGCGTCAGGAACATCGTTACGCTCCGCGTTGAGCTGTGCTACCGCCACGTCGCTGCGCCCCTTGAGCGCCTTGGCCGTTGCCTCCCACGCTGCCTCCATCGTTTTCAGGCGCCGACCGCCGGGGACGTACACGTTCAAGAATGTCGCCTTGCCCGACCTCATCACCATCTCATTGTAGGTCTTCCCTGTGACTGCGAGCACTGGTCCCGACTGCATCACTGTTGCCGGGTCCTCTGAGCGGGCATAGGGGTCAAGGCTGCCGGCCCTAAAGTCATTGATGAACGTAGGCAGGGTGTCCAACCTGACGCCAGTACTCCAGTACTTGAGGCCGTTGACGCCTTCGATGAAGAACGCGGGGAAGGAGGTCATGGCGGCGACAGCAATGCCAAACGATGTCAGCTTGCCCTGCGCCCAATAATTCATTTTCTCAGTGAATTAAAGTCGCGATCAATTAATTTATTCGATTGTTTGTTTATTTAATTATATACGCCATTCTCACCTTGCCCTCTTCGTGGGTGACCACAAAAAATTTGAGTCCGACGTTGGCCTTTGCAGCATCGGCCACCAGCTTCTGAACCTCGGTGGTGTAGTCTGCAGCCTTTTCCAGCGCCACCACCACCTTAGGCAGCCCCACCCTCCACGCCCGGTCGAAGTCTCGGTTGACTGAGTGGGCCTCGGAGCGCTTTTTCACCCTGCAAGCAAGAAGCACAGATAATAGGGCAAGGCGGGTTAGTTTAGCGCGAAGATATAATTCAAAGTTATTACTTATGTGATAAAGGATTTGTGTTTAAAAAAAATCCGCAGAGAAACCGCCGTTCTGTAGCTGACTGACCCGACGTATTTGGCCACCAGCGGCGCTGCCCTGCTGCCTGCCCACTCTACCAGCGACTCGGCCACAAAGTCACCCTCGTAGCGCTGTTTGATTGCCTCACTCTTTTTGCGCATCAGTGCCAGCGGGGAGGTGCACTCCTTGCCCTCGGGGCAGGCCTCAAGGAAGGAGCGATCGGTAACGTAACCGCAGTTCATGTCTGAAAAGCAAATATAAGAATTAAGTATAGATCACAGCCATATTCATTTTTTATAATATAATTATCCTTCATTTATTTTCTCACCATCCAGGTGCGCATGTGCCGCCTGCTCCAACGCAGCCAGCGCTGCCGAGTCCGCCGCAGGCACAAAGGCCACCACCGCCACGGGATCGGCATCGCTCATGAACTTCTTCACATCCACCTCCGAGTCCAGCTTGGCCACCAGCGGCTTTGCACGCCTGTCCATGTGCCGGGCGATGGTTGGGCCCTTGACTTGCTCAGGATGGGAGTAGGCGATGGGGCTGGCGATGTCACCGCCCTTGAACATCAACACCGTGGGGTAGCCGCTTACGTTGAATCGCTGGTTCAAGGGCAGCCCCAGCTCGGTGGTGGCGTCCACCCTGGCCAGACGAGCGTCAGACGAGCGCCGCTTCAGCTCGGCTGCGGCCTTGACCCACTCCTTGTCGAACGCGACACACGGTTCGCACCACGGTGCGAAGAAACTGACGGCCAGCAGCTTGAAGTCCTTGGCAGCGGCGGCAATATCATCAATCCCACCCAGATTCAGCACATCTGCAGGTGCAGCGGCGAAAACGAAGGCTGGTGCCGCCAGAGCAAGGATCGTCAAAGTCAGTGATCTCATTGTAAGCCTTCCTTGTGGCAATCAACGCCTTCAATTGAGCAAAATCGCTGTGGTAGTTAAGTATTTGTTAAAATAATAAAAGAGGCAACAGCCGTGTCTTCTCTTCCGTTCCATTAACACATATCGTGTAGATCTAATAAATTTTAATGCGGTTCGCGTATTGGGTGTCTGAATCGAGAGAAAAAGCCACAATCACTGAAGAAAGGTGGAATGGACTGGCCCAAGCATTTTTGACTGATGTAGACCCAATGTAGGACAGCGGGCCCGCTAATTACTTGTATACCGCGTTATTATCGCAATGGGGAGGGCGTGATTAAGCTTTACTTACACTTTTTAAATCAATTCAATTTTGAGGCGAAGCCACCTCCTATTTAAAGAGGGAAAATCCACAATGGCACCTCAATTGAACCACATGAAAACCACGTTCGCGGCGCTCCCGCCTCGGGGCAGCACAGCCTCGCTCCTGCGCCTCTCATATCACGCCACCGCCCACCACCGAAAAAGTCATTCTGCAGCTGGTGTGCGGGCGCAGGAGCGGGACAGCCTTCCTGAAGAAGACACATGGGGATCTTGGGCGGACGCTCCCGATGTCCCCCTGCAGACAGACCCCTCCAGCACCGGCTGGCGCGGCTCTGAAGTCGAACTGGACTCAGCCCTTGACGCCTTGGGCGCCCTGGCATCAAGCCTGCGCTCCGAGCTGTCCATGGAGCAGGAGTCTGCGATAGCTGCCTACTCTGGCGACTCTGAGCCCCGCGAGCGTGCATTTTTGGTGGGCGCAGCGCTCAAGTCAGCACAGCGACCAAAGGCCATCGGCTACGGCGTGTTAGAGTCGCTGGAGGAGCTGGGTCGGCTGGCAGAGACCGCTGGGCTGGAGGTGGTTGGCCACACCCACCAGATGCTGGACGAGCCCAACCCCAGGACGTATGTGGGGGCGGGAAAGGTTGCAGAAATAGCGGCAGCGGTGGTCAGAACGGGAGCGCAGACGGTGGTGTTCGACGATGAGCTGTCCCCGGGGCAGCTGCGCAACCTGGAGCGGGCTTTGGGGGGCGAGGCTCGGCTGTGTGACCGCACCGCTCTCATCCTCGACATTTTCAGCCAGAGGGCGGCGTCAAGGGAGGGGCAGCTGCAGGTGGAGCTAGCGCAGGTGGAGTATCAGCTGCCCCGCCTCACCCGCATGTGGTCCCACCTTGAGCGCCAGTCTGGGGGTGGTCGCGTGAAGGGCATGGGAGAGAAGCAGATCGAGGTCGACAGGCGCCTGCTGAGGGGGAGGGCGGCCAGGCTGAGGCGAGATATCGAGGACGTGAGGACGCACCGCCGCGCGTACCGCGAGCGTCGTGCTGCTGCCCCCATTCCCGTTGTTGCGCTGGTGGGTTACACCAACGCAGGGAAGTCAACGCTGCTCAACGCGCTCACAGACGCAGGGTGAGGAGGAGGAAGGGCTGCATTTTGTTTTTCGATTTAGCTATTAAATATACAAATACATTCCTAGCCTTACTTTATCCTGTTTTCAGGGTGTGCATTGTATTGTAATGTATTGCTTTCCCTTTCTTTTTCTCTTTCTGTATTTGTGCAGCGTTGTTGTTGAGGACCAGCTGTTCGCCACGTTGGACCCCACCACCCGGCGAGTAACGATGGGAGGGGGGCAAGAGCTGCTGCTGTCGGACACAGTGGGTGAGTTACGATACGACGAATTGGCGAAGAACACGACGATGATTTGTTTATGATGATGACACCTCAAGAAGAAAGCCACAAAAATAGCGTCACTGAATCAAAGCTCAAACCTGTCAATGCTCCCCACCAAACTCTACAGGATTCATTCAGAAGCTGCCCACTCAGCTGGTTGCAGCCTTCCGTGCCACCCTTGAGGAAATCAGCGAGGCCACCCTGCTGCTCCACGTCGTTGATGCCTCCCACCCCTCTGCTGCCGCTCAGTTTGAGGCTGTGAACACCGTGTTGCGGGACCTTGGGGTGTCCAACGTGCCAACGCTGACGGTGTGGAACAAGGTGAGATAGAAAGGGGGAGGAAAGCTGTGGGTGGCAGTGGATCAAGGGAGGCGGAACCACGAGGACTGGGTGTATTATCGCTTCCCGAAAAAAAGCAGCGTAGCTCATCTCCCTCCAACGCAATTTCTCCCACTGTGTGCAGATTGACGCTTGCGCCGACCCTGGAGCAGTGCAAGCCGTTGCTTCTCGTCGCGAGGGCACTGTCTGCGTGAGCGCCCAGCGCGGCCTGGGCATGGACACTCTGCTTGCCGCCGTTGCGCTGCGCCTCCAAAACTCGATGGTGGGTGTGCACGTGCTGGTGCCGTACTCGCAGGGGGAACTGGTGGAGGAGATCCACAGGTGCGGTGTGGTGGAAAGCACAGAGTACACAGAGATGGGGGCTGAGCTGAAGGCGCACGTGCCACCCTCGCTGGCAGGCAAGCTGGAGAGCCTGCTTGTGAGCACCATCAGCAGCAGCTACAATGAGCAAACACATTGATTTTTATTCCTATTACAATTTCTTTTGGAAGAATTCCTTCTCCCTATATTGCACTATAATTGCTGTAAAATTCACTCAAATCATGAACCGAAGCAGCGCCCATGTCTGCGAGACGGCAGGGAGCGGCCCTCTACACACACTGCCTCAGCGCGTCTCCCTGGCCTTGGAAAAAGAGGAACGACAGCGCAAAGTCGAACACGAAGATGAGCACCAGCGAGATGACCACGGCTGCACACACAAAGCAGGGGAAACGGGAGGATTACAGTAAGAGCGAGAAGAAAAGATAAAGATAAAGAAATGCAGCGCTGTGCTGTGCTGCGCTGTCTCACCTGAGGTTGTGCTCTCTCCCACCCCCTTTGCTCCCCCCGAGGTTGTGTACCCCCACGAGCACGACACCACCGATATGATTGTTCCAAACACCCAGCACTTTATCATCGACGTGATGATGTCCCAGGCGTCAATGGCACGGCACGCAGAGTCCAGAATGACGTTGGCGGACACGTCGTACACGGCGTCAGCCAGAAACACGGAAGCAGCCATGCCCATGCAGAAGCACAGCAGGTTGAGCACGGGACCTGCACATACGTTTTACTTTTCAGAAATTGAAATATTTTCTTGGCCTCTTTCTCGCTTCCTCCCTTTCTTTCTTTCTCACCCGCAATCATGCACGCCAGCACCCTGGGCGTGATGAGGTAGTCCACTGGGTCTGACCCCAGCACCCGCAGCGAGTCAGTCTGCTCAGACACCTGCATGGTGCCCAGCTCGGCAGCAAACGCAGAGCCCACCCTGCCAGCCACGATGATGGAGGTCACCACGGGGGTCAGCTCACGGGACAGAGCCAGCGCCAGCACACCACCCACCGACTTTGTCAGCCCCAGCTTGGCAAACTCCCTGAGAGAAAAAGAAAGAAAAAAGAGCGGTGAAATAAAACGAGGGGACTTGAAGGGCGAGTTACAAAGTAACACACTGCAATTATAGCAATGCGAATGTACCTACCTGATGAACTGGATGGTGAACACCATTCCCACAAACGCTGCCGTCAGCAGGCACACCCCAAGGGAGCGGGGGCCAACAAGGTCAAGCTGGTCAAGGGTATTGCGAACGTGGACCTTGCCTGCGCATAATGGTGGACGGGTGCGTGGGTGGTTACTATTTGTTGGTTTATGATCGAAAAATCAGCACAATATTAATTAATATAACACTTATTTTGCTGCGCTCACCTTGCAGAATGCGCACCAGCACCTCCCCTCCCAGAACCAGCGCAGCTAAACTGCGCCACATGTAGCGAGGGGGCTTCCACCCTGCCAGCGAGGTGAAGCCACCCCGCATTATGCGCTCCCAAGACTGCTCAGGAAGGCCAACCCCCGCCGCCGCCGCCGCTGCCGCTTCCGCAGGGGTGCCTGAGGGCTCCGGGCCGCTGAGCTCGCCTGCTGCGGCGCTGTGCGGGACAACGATGGTCCTCAGGGACGTCAGCCGCTGACGTGCCTGTAACAAGCTGAATTCTGGGTGTGGCGGTGTGGCGAGTGGCTGGCACCTCAGGTGCAGGGGCAGTCCATTGTTATTTGCGGCGCTGATATTTGCAATGCGAATTGTCGGCAACGGCATCCTGCCCAGCCCGAGCAGCACCATTTTCGTTTTTCGATCTGCAAAATTAGTTGAGTTCGATCGAGAGAACAGGGCTGTTGACTGCTTTAAATGAGAGGCGATCTCAAGAATGACTCTGTAAAAATAAAAACATAAAATTAAAACCACGGTTGACCGCATTTCGACACGATTGTTTTCCGAAAACATGAAGTTCATGTTTTCGTGCTTTAGTTTTCCCACCATCCTTGGCAGTTCTCCTCTTCTCCTTTCTATAGCTCAATCAGCATTACCAGATAACTGATCACCACCATCATCCACGCCTTGCGCCCCTCTTTTCCCACAGCGGCCCCGCCTCTCCTTCCTCTTTTGGGTGCAGCGTCTCCCACGTGTCCCTCAACCGCTCCACCTCCTCAACCAGCCTAAACTGGTGGGCCTCCTGGAAGGCCCTCATCGCAATACTCCACGTGGCATCATCAGGCTCCACCTCAGGGCATTTCTCTAGTTCATCCATCACCGCCTTCACCCCTTGCCAGTCCTCTGCGTCAGCCAGCACCGCCATCAGTGAGTTAAAGGTGCGCACGTTGGGCTGCAGCCCCGTCGATCGCAGCATGCGCAGCACGCGATGTGCCGCCTTGACTGCCCTCACTCTTTCAACCCCAGGGGGCGCATGGCGGAAGGAGGAGATCATGGCGGTGGCGATCTCGACGTTCAGAGAGATGTCGTGCCGCTGCATCAGCGCCTCCACCCATGCGGCAGCTGCGGCTCCCGCCCTTGCCCCCGCCCCCGCGTGCAGCAGTGCCACCATGGAGTAGGCGTCTGGCACAAGCCCAGCACCCTCCGTCATTCGCGTGTACGCGCCCAGGCACCCTTCGTAGCTGCGGGCCTCGGCGTAAGCCATCAGCAGCGCGTTCCAGTGGTGCCGCTTTGGTCGCATGCCGTCTATATATGAGGTAAAGGGAAAAGGAGTTTGAAATTTGAAATTGAGGACAAGATAGCAGTTCCAGTTTTAGTAAACACGGTTTATATCGTAATTACCAATTATCAAGGATGATTAACGGCTTATTTTATCCTATATTCCTACTAAAGACTCACCGTCCAGCATGGCGTCCATCACCGCCTCCGCCGCCTCTGGCCGCCCAGCGCAGGCGTATCCTGACATCAGCTGTAGTGAAAGCACTGAATCCCACGCCACTCCCTCCTGCGCCATCATTTTGTGCACGGTGGCCATGCGAGACCAGCGCTGGGAGGCAGCGACAGCGGCAAGGAGGGCGCTCATGGTGCGGGCGTCAGATGCAGCCCCAGGGTGCTTCCGCAGCTGTTCTGCGACCAGAAACGCGGCGTCCACGTCCCCCGCGTCTGCTGCATTGCGAATGACGACGTTGAATGCGTACTGGTTCAGAAGCACCCCACGCTGGCGAAGCTCATCCAAAGCTCTCAACGCGCCACGCAGGTCTCCTGTCACGCGAAACGTCTTGAGCAGCGCCGCCGCCGCGCGTTCCTCCAGCTTGAACGAGGTTGGCAGCCTTGCCGTTGTGCGCATTGCCTGCATGGCGCGGTGGGGCAGGCGCACGGCCTCGCATGCCTCGCAAAGCTTCACGAACGAGTGCTCGTTGGCCAGCTGGCGCACTCGCATCCAGTGGAACAGCTGCTCCGCCAGGTCCAGTCGCTGCTGCCTCCCCAGCGTTTTGATGGCCCAGTTCAGGGTGTGGACGGGGGTGGAAGAAAGAAGAGCCTCGTCAAAACCACCGCCCAACAGATTATCCACCACCAGGCGTTGGGGCCCAGTGGGAGCTGCTGCTGGGTGGGCTGGCGGTGCCACCTGCTGCTCGCGGGCACGGGGCTTCTTTTGCTGCTGCGAAGAGGACGCCACGAATTCGTGGACCAGCTTGGCGGTTAAGGCTGTCCGGTCGTCTAAGGACCAGTCTTGGATGGCGGCAGGGTCGATCTCTTCACCCTCCTGCTTCTCATATTCGTGGGAGGGGAAGCGCGGCTCGACAGCGGTGCGCGCAGCCCAACGCTGTGGTGGACGGCGCCGCTGGCAGGCGGTTTGAGGAGCTATGCGCAGCAGCCAGAGGGTTCGTTCCAGCCTTTGGAGTTGGTGAGAGATGGGATGCAGCATTTTGAAAAATTAAATAAATAAAATATTCCCTCGCTGCTCAATTTCCTCCATATATATTCATGAATAAATCAATTCGTCATAAATGTGATGAGAAATAGAACTAAAGCTAAATTTGTCGTCTTTTATCTTTTTATTCAAAAACTCTCTTCGAAATCCGAACATTTATTTGTTTACTGGTCTGAAATTAGCATCATTATATGCACATAATGAAGCCAGGCGTCGCCCGGAACGGGCTTCAGCAAGATTTGGCCCTATCTCTCCGACATGGCACATGTTTGCAAAGCCGAGCTGCAGCACCCCTGTTAACCACGTCTCCTTGTCCTACCGATCCTACAATGCGACAATTTTCATGCCGCCCCCTTGGAATTTCCGGTTCCAGTTCAGCCCGCATTCGCCCCATGGTGCTTGCTGCGGCCAAAAGTGCGCCTGCCGAACAAGAGCTGCCAGACTCCAGAGAAGAATCAGTGGCGCAGGCGTGCGCTGCCGTGACCGTTAACCTCCAAGGCCTCGGACCTGCCACTACCAAGGCCTCGGGCAAGAGCAGGAAGAACAGCGGCAAGGGGACTGCACCTCCTCCGCCTCCTATTTCCATTTCTTCCGGCCCTGGCGGGTTTGCCAGCGAAGCTCAGCGGCTGTCAGTGGAGATCCCTGTGGTCGAAGAGACGGAGGGAGCTGCGCTGCAGCTGGCAGAGGACGTCATTCGCGGCCTCCCCGCTGCATGGCGTTCCCAGTTCACCATCGTGTCAACGTTTGGCCCAACGCCGTCGCCGCCCCCTGGTCTGTCCACCAAGGTGGTGTCGCTGCAGCAGTGCTTGGCGGGGGGGGATGGCGTGGCACTAGCGCTGGCTGGGTGCCTGGTGATTGCTGCGCCCAAGACGCAGCAGGTGGCTGAGGTTGAGCGGGTGGTGGAGGATCTGTGGAAGGGCCCGGTGGCGGTGCTGCTCAACGCGGAGTGGGCGGCTGCGGGGGGAGAGGACGGCGCAGGGGTGCCGCCTGAGCATGCTGAGTTTGCCCTCAGTTTTGACGCCGTCTACACCTTTCTTCCCATTCTCATCAAGGCGTTTGTGGTGACGGCGCAAGAGGGGGCAGTGTTTAGGTTGAAAAATGAAAAGAAAGGCGCTGGCGGGTTCAAGGGAGGGGACTCCCCATCCTCGGAGTCCCCTTGGCGAATTTTTATGCGGCAGGGAGATGCCTGGGAGGCGGTGGCGCGCATGCAGCGACGACCCTCATCAACGGACGTTGAGGTGGCATTCTACAATGCCTCCGCCAGCAATTCGCCGCTCACCAAAGGCGCCAAGTTTTTGCGCGGTCTGGTGAAAGGCAAAAAGTAGCCGAGCGCATTCCATGCAGCATTCCATATTTTAATTGTAAGAATAATGCCAGCATACTTTTGGATTCGATTTTGTTATATCAAAACTGTGGCACGTACGCCGTGCTGCTTATTGTTGTTGGGGGTGATGAATGAAATCGAGTTTACCGCCGCTTGGTCTGCCCCCCACCAGCCTTAGGGCTCTTCTTTTTGGCTTTACGGTCAAACCACACGTCAGCCAACCCATCGTCGCTGCTCTCTCCATCGCTCAAAATGCTCAAAATGCCGCTCAAGCCCCCGCCTGTGCCATCTGGCAATGCCTTTTTGGAGGGACCAGCCGGGCGCTTGCCTGGCCTCCCCTGCCGCTTGCCGCTGGACCTGCCCTGCGCCACTGCAGTTGATGCTCCTCCCACGTCCAGCCCAAAAACCCGCACTGCCACAAATGCGCCAAAGACCACCGTGCCAATGGTGAGGATGAACTGCGCAGGGGGGGAAATGATGCCAACATAAATTAAGTAGGTTGAAACTGATCGCCCTTCAATAATTGCTGCTTCACAGTATTGCGCTTACCGAGAGAATGCCCTTCACAAAAGACAGCGCCAGCAGCACCAGCCCTCCAGACACTGCCGCCCTCACTGCTGACGGAGAAGCATCCTCAGGCGCAAAAGTGAGCGCAACCTCGGTCAGACGATCTACAACAACACCCACCGCGCGGAACGACTGCGTTAAAATGGGGCCTGCCAGCGCAGAGGAGGAGCCCGCGTCCTGCACACAAAGAGTGCGGCGGGCGACGGTGAGAACTAAAAAACAATATTCGGCATAAAAACGAGGGCCCGACACACCTGGTCATCCCATAAATTTTCACCATCAAAGACGACATCGTCATCGTCGTCCTTTCGCCTCCGGGCTTGCACTTTGATCACGGGTTGTTGTCGAAAATGAGTGTTGGGAGTGCGAGCACGGGGCACCGGGATGGCCTTGGAGGGCGACAGGAGTTGCAGCGGGCGATGAAATCTACTTCGCACAAAGCACGTCGCCTCAAGTGCGTTAAAACAGCTTGCCATCGTTATAACTGAAAGCAAATGAGTGTGTGAAGAAGACTGGGCTCTACTACTGTAATCCCAATTAAATGAAAAAAAGATCAAGAAAAATATAGTGCACAGTGGAAATGAAAGGAATGCCTATTCCTTACTTTCGAACTTGGAATGAATTCAGATTCATACTTTTTTCTGGGCAGGAGAATCTGCTTGCATAATAACATTGTACAAAATAAATAATTGTATATTGCATTCATTCATGACGAGGGAAAGCTTCAAATAGCCCCTCTCTGCTCTCCCGACTTCGTCGCTGCCTCCGAAACACCGCTGGAAATGGAATGGCGCCCGTGTGCCCCGTATGACGCCGCGCTAACAGCTGCCCTCACTCGTGTCGACATGTCCGTCACCTCCAAAAAAAGTTGACTCATCTCCTGCTGCAGCTCGCCCTCCACTTCTTTCACCCCGGCGGAAAAACTCGAGGCCTTGCCTGCCGCAGTCGCGCGCCACTCCACCAGCTCGTTTCGCATGGCCTTGACTTTTGCTACAAGCGCTTGATGCTCAAATGACAGGCTCTGGACACAAAGAGGGGGGAGGAGAATGGTCGTTTAATTTGTTCAACCTTCACCAACGTGCAAATAGTGGTGGCATGCAATTTCAATTACCTGGACGTCGCCCATATCTAATGAATGCCACATCGTGGCGTCAGAGCTCGCGCGGCGTTCGTCCATCGGGCTGAAAGGACAATCTCTCTAATCCGTTGCTAATTCTTCTGGTTTGTATTCTTCCCGCAGCAGCTTTTTATCACAAATTCCAAATGTCGGGCAGCTTTATGAATGTGTTTAAATTTTTTTATAAAGAAGCTGACGTTTGTGTGAACAAAAATCAGCTCGCCCACCGATTGAAAACGATGAACAAATTATTTTCTTCTTCGTTACTCGTTGAGCTCCATGTCTCCGCCTGCATCTGTCCAGCAGCAATTTTCATCGAATTGTGTTCGTTCCCATCCCGGAAAGCCGGACCGAACTTTTTTTTAAAAGAATAATCTACTTTTGCCCTGCCATATATTTTTCAACTTGATAACCCATCGCATAATAGGAGGAAAAAATGCAGAAGCTCCTCAGCAAAACACTGGGGGCTGGGCTTCGGTGGCAGGCATCTTCGGCGGCAGCAGCAGCATCGATTGCGTCACAGCGAGGATTTAGCAAGGCCACGACCGGCATCGTGGGGCTTCCAGTGGATGAAGAGGCTCGCGAACACCTCAGCGAAAAGTTGAACGAGATTTTGGAGGCGATCAAGGTCATTCCCGAGAGCGCAGAGTACAGACGGACCGTGGAGGCAACGGTGAAGGCCAAGCTTGAGGGGGTGGCCTCCGACCTGCCCGACGCTGCGCTAGAGTCCCAGTTCGGTCGGCAATTGGAGCAGGAGATTCGGTTGTGTAAGGATGAGCTGAGTCTCATCCCCAAGATGGCGGAGTGGAAGCCCTGGGACGCGCCGCCGGGCCACATGGTGAGGGCCTTTCATGATGTATTGATGGAACCAGGCTAGTGAATAATGGTGCACTAAATACATTTCATGTATACTTGCGCAGGTGGAGATCGTTGAGGAGAAGGACATTGAGGCGGCGGGGGCGGCAAAGTGACAGAAGAAATCAAAATGAAGGCGACACCCCTCCCCCCCCCCCCCCCCCCGATTGCAGTTTTCTTGCAGCCCCACGTATTATTCCCAGAAATTTACATTTTTTTTCTTCTTTTGCTCGAATTTAACACTTTCCGCACGCAATAAGAAATATCATTCTTATTAGAGATCTCTAGAGGGAAGGTAGCGGCAAAATTGTATATATAATAGAAAGCTATCTTTTTCGTACTGCGGCTAATAATCAGCAGAAGCAGCTGCAGCTACCCATCATTCATTTACGCCTTGACTGTGGCAGATTTGACAATCTCGATAAACTCAGCCTTGAGCGAAGCCCCGCCAACCAGGAAGCCATCGATGTCTTCGCGCCCAGCCAGGTCCTGACAGTTGCCAGCGTTAACGGACCCGCCGTAGATGATGCGCACCGCCGCCGCCGTCTCTGCGCCCACCTTGTCTGCGAACCACTGCCTCAGCGCAGCGTGCACCTCCTGCGCCTGCTCTGGCGTGGCCACCTTGCCGGTGCCGATGGCCCACACGGGCTCGTACGCAACCACGATGCGCGACCAGTCTTCGGGCTTCAGCTTGCCCGCCAGTGCTTCCATTTGCCGGGTGCACACCGCCAGGGTGTTGCCGGCCTCACGCTCGTCCAGCTTCTCTCCGATGCAGTAGATCACCGACATGCCCTTGGCCAGCGCTGCCACCACCTTGTCTGCGGTGAACTCGTCCGACTCCAGCAGGATGTGGCGGCGCTCCGAGTGTCCCAGGATGACCCAGTTGAGCCCCATGTCCACCAACATGTCAACCGACACCTCGCCCGTGTACGCGCCGTTGCCCTTGGTCCAGCAGTCCTGGGCAGACACGGAGAAGTCCTTGCGCAGGGCGGCCAGGGTCTGGGGGATGTGCACAAAGGCGGGGGAGACCACCACCTCTGCAGAGGGAGGAGAGGGAGGGAAAGGAGATGGGCAGCTGAACGGGAGAGTTGGTAAATATTTCTCGAAAATGGAGTATCTATAAAAATGAAATAGATGGCGTCGATTGGATTCGAAATCAGGTCAGCACCCCGTGGCCCGGCACATGCTCCTATAAAAGAAATAAAGACAGGGCTGAGCTGAGCAGGACACCCACCCACGACGTCAGTGCTTGGAACCTCGGCGCCGTTGAGGAGCGTCACCAGGGCGTCAATGCTGGCCTTGGTGCCGTTCTGCAAGTCAGGCGGGAGCAAAAGCGTTGCAATCGGTCGGAGAGAACGAGGGATTTCAATAGGCATCAAGACAAAGAGACCCAAAGGCTAGCCAGGCGGGCTTTGACGTACGCATTTCCAATTTCCACCTGCACAAATAACGATGTTGACTAGGGTTTAGACCTTCAAGGAGCAAACGGAGAGGGAACAACAACGACGAGATCAAAAGGAGGTTCTAAAATCTGCGACCTACCAACAAAGAATTTGCGACCCATCTTGGTGTTCCTCTTCCAATTACCACTTGAAAAATAAATAAGGTTGTGTTGATAGAGCAGCTGAGCTTCGGGTTTGAGCAGCTGAACTGGAAAGTTCTTTGGTGGTTGTGAGCTGCAGCTGGTCATGCAGCAGCGTGCCATGCGACGAAGGGGAGGCGCGTAGTGGAATCTAGGGCTTGCGTTATGGACAAGATGATGCTACTGTCATTTTCGGCCGCTTCTCGCCGAAAACTTGTGCATGGCCCGTCGCTGAAGGCAGGCCCTCATTGCCATGGACCCGAGACCATAAAGATATTCACTTTCAATGCAAAGCCTCGATCTTGGTGGCTCAGCTTGCCTAGCATCTTGGCAATGTGGGTCAAGAAAGCGGAGATGCCAGCGACGGCACATTTCTGCAGTGCGCCTTTACGGCGAGGTGCCAATGCTGCCATACGAGACATTCTTATGTTAAAGGGCCAACTGCTTTTCTCTGGATTCTCTAGTGGGTAGCTTAAGCACCGGACGGCAGCGTTGCACTTTCCTTGGCAGCAATCGGCCAGAATTCGGACCCGGTGGCCGCACATCTCATATGACCAAGCCCAGAACCTGCTCCGTTCGGGATCAGAAGCTCCCATGGCCGTCTTGAAAACTTCAGCTTCGCCGGTTTGAATCTCACACCTCATCTTTCGAAAATACAAAAAACAATTTCGGTTTCCCGCTGTCTCTCGAGACCTGGTTTCTGGATTATTTTAGATTTTGTTTACATTATAGAATAGCGCCATTTTAAAGGACGGCAGCAACCGAATTTCAAAACTGCCACGTGATGCATGCACCCGCCCTTTTAAAACGCGTGTTCTGGCCAGCCGCTTTCCCTTCACACGCGGCGTGGTGGTGTCAGTTTTCTGGAAATATAGTGTAGTTAGAGGGCTTCCCCCTCTTGATGGCCGCAGTCTCTAAAACTCCTTGGGCCTTTGGTCACAAAACTGGCCAATTCAAAGATGTGAAAGTCAACGTTTTAGCCGGCGAGCCAGACGAGGCGATTTCGGTCTCGGCCGACAGCAGCGTCTCGGAGGAGGGAAACATCGCCAAGGCTGCCCGTTTGGAGGAGCCTGGACGCGTCCACTGGGGCCCCCCTTCTGAGGCATCGCTCGAGGCCATTCGGTACCCTCCATCCCCAGCCGCGTGGACATCCCACGACTCGGCCGCGCTCTACAACGTGCCTGGATGGTCCGAGGGCTACTTTGAGGTCGCCAAGGAGGGCCACCTGGCGGTGAAGCCGCGTGGAGGTGAGTTGCGGAGCTATTCAGCGAGAGGCGGCCACGCAAAAAAAATAACAGTCTGACTCAACGTTGTGTTGTTTGTGCCCCCGCAGAGGTGGGTCCATCCCTGGACCTCCACAATTTGGTCAACCAGCTCGAGGCAGCTGGGCTGCGCACCCCCCTTGTGCTGCGCTTCCCCGACATATTGGGCGACCGTGTTGACAGGCTGAACGTATGTTTAGAGCTGTAGATAAAATTAACTGGGACGCACCGTTACACTTTCTTCCTAAAAATTGACGCGCCTACTTGCGCGCAGGCTGCTTTTTCTTCTGTCATCCGCCACAGCGGATATCCTGCGGGCTTCCGCGGCGTGTTCCCTGTCAAATGCAACCACGAACGGGACGTGGTGGCGGCCATGGTGGAGTTTGGGCGCTCCCACGGCTTCGGTCTTGAGGTGGGCAGCAAGGCTGAGCTGGTGCTGGCCGCTGCTGTGCTGGCAGAGGTAGACGCAGCTGACACGCTGCTGGTATGCAACGGCTACAAGGACGCAGAGTACATGGAGCTGGTGTGTTGACATGCACTTCCCTCATTTTGTTATTTTCAATGTTTCATCCATTCCCCCTTTTTATTTTTGATACATTGCAGGCCATGCGCTGCGCCCAGCTGGGCCCCCATGTGATCATCGTCATGGAGCAGCCAGAGGAGGTGGAACTGGCGGTAAGAGCGGCTCTCCAGGTACCCGGCAGCCCAGCCACCCTGGGCATCCGCGCCAAGCTCGGCACCGTCCACGAAGGCCACTGGGGATCAACGTCAGGAGAGGCAGCAAAGTTTGGCCTCGCGCCGCGGCAAATCATCCGAGCGATGGCCACCCTGTGCACCGCCGGCCTCCTCCCCCGCCTGGAGCTGCTTCACTTCCACGTCGGGTCCCAGATGTCTGCGCTGGCGGAGGTCAGGGACGCGCTGGCAGAGGGGGCGGCGCTGTACGCCGAGCTGGCAAAGGTAAGGGCAAAAGCTAAATACATTTATTAGAACTAAATACACTGAAAACTGGCCGAATATTTCGAAACCGTCTCGCTGCAGCTGGGCACAACTGGGCTGCGTTTCCTTGACGTTGGCGGTGGCCTGGCCATTGACTACGATGGCTCAGCTTCAGATGGACACACGTCAAGGGGGTACGGGCTCAGCGAGTACGCGGGGGCTGTGGTGAGCACCGTGGGGGAGGCCTGTGCTCAGCGCGGCGTTGCACCTCCCACCCTCATTTCCGAGAGCGGACGAGCGCTGGCATCTCACCATGCGGTGGTCGTGTTTGATGTGCTGGGCAACGCTCATGAGCAGCAGAACAGCCACGACTCGGAGGCTTCGGACGGCAACAGCAGCAACTCGTGCTCCAGCTCATTTGTTCAGCCACCGCCTGCAGCTGCAGCCACGCTGCAGAGCCCCCTGCTGCGCTTCTCGCTGGCCACGCCTACCTCTCCTTCCCCCGGGGCCACCGCCGTCACCGCTACCCAGTCCTCCCCCTCCAGCGTCAATGCTGCTTTTCTGCTGGAAGCAATGAGGCGGGTGCTGAGTGAGATGGGGCTATCGCCGCCCACCGTACGCTCTGCCCTCAGGGACGCTGCCTACTTCAAAGATGCAGCACTGAGAGCCTTCAAGGTGGGTCTGGTATCGCTGCAGGAGCGTGCAGAGGTGGACGAGTTGGCAGAAGCTGTGGGCGCAAAAGCAAGGACGGCACTCGCGTCTGAGAAGCCCCCGGCAGTGCGCGCCCTTCACGTCAACCTGAGCGTGTTCAAGTCAGCGATCGACTGCTGGGCCATTGGGCAGGTGTTCCCCATTGTGCCGCTGTCGAGATTGGACGAAGAACCAGAGGTGCAGGCGGTGCTGGCGGACCTCACGTGCGACTCTGACGGTAAAATTGACACATTTATCAACCCCAACGGCGGCCCTCCCCTGCGCTCTCTCCCCCTGCACCGCCCCCGCCCCGCTGAGCCGTACCGTCTGGCGATGTTCCTCACCGGGGTCTACCAAGAGACTATGGGCTGTAGCCACAACATGTTTGGCTCGCTCAATGCAGCAACAGTGCGTCTGCGCCGCTCCACTATCCCCGAAGTGGCTTCCGCTACGAGCATGTGCAGTGATGCCGCGGCAGAGGCGCCCGCTGAAACAACCATCGCCACCTCTGCCGCAGCAGAGACATTTTTAGTGGAGAGGATGCAAGCAGGGGAGAACGTAGAGACGGTTCTTTCCCGTGCTGGTCACGACGGGCAGAGCATGATGCGCAGCTTGCACAACATGGCAGCGACTGCGGTGGCTGCCCAGCGCTTGGAGCCAGCTCAGGCAGAGGCCGCTATCGAGTGCGTGACCCGCAGAATGCAGGGTTACACGTACATGCTGAACACCCTTTGTTAAATTAAACGATGCCGTGTGAATTGCAATTTTCCTTTCCTTTGACAAAAAAAACTGAATCTCTCCTCCCACGAACCCTGCAAAACTTCTTTCTGAATGCTTCTTCATATATAATATTTTTCCCTTCTACTTTTCGAAGACAGACTTATGCTTTTAATTCATAATTGCCTCCCATGCTAATGGGTTTCTTCCTCCAATGTGAGAGGATTTTTATAGGGAAAACATTTGCCGGCACAGAGATTATCATCGTTGTTGATGCCCTACTATGTTTTGTATGATTGTCTCCAACAGCACTACAGCAATCTTCTCTTTCAAATGTAATAATAAAACCGCAGATTATTCCTTGGTTCTTCATGGTCAAGCGAATTTGAATTTGAC
Organism: Marvania coccoides; assembly: GCA_963854735.1. Classification (NCBI taxonomy): domain Eukaryota; kingdom Viridiplantae; phylum Chlorophyta; class Trebouxiophyceae; order Chlorellales; family Chlorellaceae; genus Marvania; species Marvania coccoides. Next base: position 1,834,339 of record OY978099.1, on the reverse strand, counting down.
TGCTTTGTCACCGCCTCCGCGCTAGCCCCAAGAAGAGTTCATCATCAACCACGCAGAGGACGGCATCATCATTGACCATGTAGATATCGGGTGCGTTCTAAGCGCTTTGGCGCGCTTGGCAGTGAAGTTTTTTTCGTTATCATTATTGTTTCGTTGCATCAGCCCTTCTAGGTCTCACTTTTACAATTTCAGCTTCTTTAGTAAATCACGCAAAGTCAAACAGGCAGACGCTGCGGTCGTCAGACACCGAGGCCACGCGGCTGCCGTCCCCCCGCCACGCCACGCCCCACACCTGGTCGCTGTGGTCGCTCAGGGTCTGCACGCACGTCCTGGTGCCCAGGTCCCACAGCTTCACTTTGCCGTCAGCCCCGCCAGTGACGCAGGCAGAGCCGTCTGGGTGGGCGGCCACCGTCACCGCCCAAGACTCGTGCCCGGAGAAAGAGTCGACCAGGGCGCCGCCCTCGACGTCGTACATCCCCACGTGCATGTCGTCGCACGCCGTCAGCAGGTGCTTGCCGTCTGGTGTGAACGTGAGCCCCCTCACTGGTTTGAAATGGCCGTCCAGGCGGTGAACCAGCTGGCCGGTGGAGGAGTCGAACACGGCAACGGCGCCGTCCATAGCGCCCGCAGCAATGCGGCGCCCGTCGGGGGATACCGCCACACTGAGCACGAATCGTTCCCTGCGCTGCAGCTTGTCTTGGTTGGCCGGCATGTCTGCGGCGATGACCTCCTTCCCTGCGCTGGCATTCCACACACGCACGCGGTTGGAGCTGCCGCCGGCCAGAGCCAGCACCACCGGGTCGGTGGCCGAAGAGCGTGGCATAAATGCGATGCCCCACGCCTCTGAGGGCGGCTGATCCAGCTGGAACGCTCTTTGCAGGGTGGTCATGTCCCACACGCTGACGGCGCTGTCAAGGCTGCACACGGCGCCATAAGAGCCAGTGGCATCGACGGCCACGCTCACAGCGCCCAAAGAGACGTCATGCTGCAAGAAACAGCAGAATGCGAAGAAAGCAATGAGCGGTGGCAGTGGTGGTGCAAATTAATGAGGAAGCAAAGTTGAAACGTCAGCCACTCACGAATTTATACGCCTCTTTCAGCGTGTCCTCCTGTTCCTGCCAAATTTTCACCGTTTCGTCTACCGACCCGGTGATCAGCCGGTTGCTGCCTGCAGCCCAAGCAACGGTCCACACTGAATCTTCATGCGCATTCTCCACCTTTTGAAGTAGGCTCAGCCGCATTGTGGCGTGGTTTCGGTGTACGGTGGCAGCAAAAGGGCAGAGTTACGTGCAAAAGGCGACTGAAAAGATTATTATTTTTCAGTGATCAAATCAGTTTTTCTCCCTCAATGCTGGGCGGTTGCGAAGCGTGAAAGGATCAGGAAGACCATTAAATTTAGAATTCTAATTTGTGTTTAAACTAAAAAGGGCGAGAGGCAGACGATGGAAATAATCGAAGCATTTTTTAACTTCATTCTCGTTTGCTGAAAAGCGAATAATTATGTTTGTAGTTTTTTTCGCATCCTTCAAAACCTGCAGTCAGCTACTCAGAAAGCCCAGCAGTCTTTTCAACTGATCCCCTTTTTTTATATCGACTTCCTCTCTCTTTTCAAAACCATTTTGGCAAAGCGGGCGGTGAACGTGATGGGATTCAAGGTGAAGATAAACCACTGGCATGGCGTAGCCAACTGGACGTGGAATGCAGGCAAGTTAATTTAGTTGCTTGCTCTCTCAAAGCTCCCACTCGAAAATAACAATACAACCCACATTATTGTCTCCAGGGGACGATGTATGTGGCATCTGTCGCTCCCCGTTCGACGGAAACCCCCCTGAGGCCAAATTTCCTGGTGACGATGCTCCCGTGGTGTGGGGCGTTTGCTCCCACGCCTTCCACATCCAGTGCATCAACAAGTGAGGAGACGGGGGTATTGGATATTAATAGATCTTTTGATAAACTCTGTTTTGCGGGCTATGCGACTGCGAAACTAACGCACCTGGCTGTTGTTGCTTTGCAGGTGGCTGTCGTCACAGCCAGAGCAGAAATGCCCTTTCTGCAGAAGGAACTGGGAGTTCAAACAGGCAGAGACAGAAGTAGCTCGACCAGGGGCCACGCCCTCGTAATTTAATGGCTTGGGTTAGCAGGATGGACCTACTGTATAAAAATAATGAATCTCGTGTATTCTCATGACATTGTATATTCGTTACTAAATGCATGTGCCAATAAAAATTTTCCATTTGTTTCTTTACTTATATTACTTGTAAACGCGTTTTCCTGCTCGATTTCCCCCCTCTATATCATGCCCACTCGGCCTGCCATCGCCGCATCGTCAGCACCACTGCTCCCGCCGCATCTGAGCGCCCCTCGAGCTGCAGCTGCAGCACTTTGGCAGCCATGCGCTGGTGAGCTTCGCTAAAGGGCCACATCACCGCGGCCAGCCATTCAGCTGCTGCAGCCGGCGCAGGTTCGCTGCTGAGGGCCACATCACCGCCATGCTCGCTCTCCAAATGATCGCCAAATGCAGCCCATGGGACGCGGCTCAGGGCCACATGCAACGCTGAAGGGACATCCAGCAGCAGCGCCCACACCTCCTCTTCAGCTGCATCCGCATTGGAGCGCAATCCTTCTGTTCCGCTTTGCCTTCCAACCACCGCCGCACGCCGCACCTCTCCCAGCGCAGCCTCAAGGTCGGCCAAATTGGGGACATTCTCGGAGTTGGAAGTCTCCCTCGCCCCGTGCAACAGACGGGCTGCGCACCGCAGCCAGCCTGGATAAAGCTGGAGCACAGTAGGCGCAAGCTGCAATGCATGCTGTGGTGACGGGGAGGCAGCAGCGATGGAGAACAGCTCCCAGTGAAGGCGCCAAACTGCCATGTTGCCACTGGCAGCTAGCCACGATTGCAGGGTGCTGCGTGCCGTGACGTGCAGGGCAGGGCTCTGGGCAATGGCAGAAATGCTTGATGCCCACAGGGGCTGGGATGCGATGAGCTGACGTATGGTGGGAGTGCCGTTTAACTTTGGAAGTTGAAAAGGTGCTGATGCAGCAGCAGCGCACAATATCTCGCGCAGCACGTCGAACATGGCCTGCCAAGTACAAACATCACTACTTGGTGAATTATATAGCTGCACAAAAAAAATATGCATGGCGCCAAGCATCCCGCGTTTCACACGCACCTGGGGTCTTAGCGTGAAGTAGTCTTGCAACGATTTCTCGTGGTGCGCTGTAGATAGATTGCCCTGCGCTAACAAACTGTCCATGCCGCCAAAAATTGGTGCACAGTTCTCCAGAATCGCATTCAACTCGCCAGTGACGGGATCGACCGTCTGCTGCCCAGCCACCATGTGAATCATGGAATTCAAAGGTCCGCTAGAATTCGTATCTTCCTCGGGCCTCTGGTCCTGCATCGCTATGCACGCTGAGTCTCTTGCCTTGCTCCACCCCGCAAAGCCGCAACCCTGCAGCTGCACGAGCTGCCGAACCGCCAGACGCTGCAATTCTACATCGGAAGGTGCTGCTTCCGGCGCCAGAAGGTCTTCGCGCTGTGCTTGGGCATGGCAGCGAAGCCACGCTGGCAGTGTTTTGCCGTGCACTAAAGTCTGGGCCAGGATCTCCGAAACGAGACGCAGCACTCGCTGCCTAGGCGCAGAATCGCCATCTGCACGCTGCTTGGCGAGCATGGCACTGCTGATGCAGGTGAGGGCAGCATCGCTCAAACGCTGGCACATGGCGTGGTCGGCTGCCGCCGACGCCTGCTGCAGCAATCCGACCAAGGCAGCTGCCTGGCGCACACCCTGCTCATTTTACAAATACACGGACTAGCATTTTTCTCGATATCCGAATAAGCGATATACACATTTTTCAGATCATCACTTCACTTGCCTCGTCAAAGCGATCGGACCGTTGATCAGCCAAATTTTGGCACGTGTTGAGCACTAGAGCTTCTAAAAACGTGCCTTGTGTCATATTTATGTGTGTACTTCGAAAATGTCTATGATAAGTTTGAAATGAAATTAAAATTGAAACGCTCCAGGCAACTGCTTTCAAAAGAATGAAACAAACCAAAGAATGGATTCAAAAGAAAACCAGTTCATTTATTTTTATGTTTGTAAAAAAAATAGATTATAGTTGATGGCAGCAAGCAAAATGGCATTTTTTCTCACCGCCCGCCAGCCCGCCCTGTGTGCTCACCCTCACTGCTTTCCCGCCAGCTCCTTCAGCAGCTTCCCGCTGTAAGAGAATGTCCTTGCGGTTTCTCTGAGGCACGAGTCCTTGTCCGCCCTGCTCCACCCCTGGGTGACGCTAATGATGCGCCCCCGAACGCCGTTGACCAGCACCGACACATCGCCATCCCACTTGTAAAAGTCGCCCATCCACCCGTCCAACGCCACTTTTGACACCTGTGCGCCGATCATGCGCCCTCCCGCCGTGTGCGCAAAGTAGTAGTTGTAGTAGTGGCACAAAAAGGCGGGGGGCGACGCCGCAGCCAGGTTGCGCAGGAAACCGGCGTAGGCGTGCCCAGGGCCGCCGGGCACAGGAGGGTCCACCTTGAGCCCCCATGTGGTTGCCATGTAGGCGATGTCCTTTTCCAGCGCAGCAGATCGCTCCAACCCAGTGTTGACAAATTCACCGTCTGCAGTCAGGAATATTGGGTAGAAAAAAACGCGGTCAGATAAGGCAAAGAGGCAGTTAAAGTGTGTCTTATACGATCTCGATACCAAGTGCTATACATAAATTCTGCCGTCTCTCTCACACATGGGGTCGGCTCCGTTTGCCATGATGCCCTCAAACGCCTCATAGACGGCCTTAGACTCAACCAGGAAACGGAGGTAGCCCTCCTTGGTGGGCACCCACTGCATTCAGGGCAAAAAAGGTAAAATTATAAGCGCGTGGACAGTAAGAAGATGCATATATGTGGCTTCGCTTCTTCATTTTAAACCCACCGGCTTCTGCTCCCTGGGGGCAGCGGCTTGGCCCTCCCTGGCTTGTTCTCTGGTATGCAGCCGCATAGCGTATCCCCTCAGCTCGTCCATGAAAGCTGCAGCGCAGGAAAGGAGCAGGAAATGGTGAGAGCACTGGCGGAGGCGTTGGCGTCCACAAATTAGTATAGCATCAAGAAGCTGGAAGCCAAAGGTGGTCTGGGGGAGCATATAAATGCAAAATCAGCTTGAAACCCACTCCTGGGGCCCCCTGAAGAGGCAGTGGCGTGGGGAGGAGCTGCGCTGACAATCAATTTGGGATGTGGACGAGCACCCATCGCCCTGCGAGGTCGCATTTGCTGTGCGCTCTTTCCACTGATTCCATGGATCAGGGTGCGCGATGTGGTAGGCCGCGTGGCGTTCATCGTTGGTTTTTGGTCAAAAAATCTCTCGGATACAAAGTTGTTGCAAGTAGAGCTATGTTCGCTGGGTAATTCGTCAGGTCACGGATATATGGGTGAGAGCAAATTTTTATTTAACCAAATCGCTGCGAAAACTGCTTTTTTTTGGAAGATAGTATTTTTCATAAATGTTTTCATCGTCTTGCGATCCCCGCTCGAATAAAAAAACTGAATAAAAATAAAATAAAATAACATTTGATACCATCTTGTTTTTTTAAAAGAAGCGGCGATTGTCGAAATCGGAGTTGCAATCCATAATATAACATCTTTGAAAGTGCCATGTCTGAAGGGAGGCACTGGGAGGCACTGTCCTGCTTATCAGCTTGAAATTTATCTAGAAAAGCTTGCCATGTCTGAGGGGGAGGAGCTGTGGACCGAGCTCGAATATGAAATAAACGCTGCTTTCTGTGTGAGGCGGTGAATGCAGGGCCAAGAGGAGGCTTTGGGTCCCTCTCTAAGTTAGAAGGCTTCATTCCAGAGCTGTGGGAGGGTGCCACAGTCGCACCTCGCCTAGCTCAGTAAGCAATAACTTCAAATGTCTTTCAAATTCAAATTTATCATCGACGTTTGATTTTTGGGGGACAAAAATGGCCGTTCCATGCAGTTTTTTTATGGGCCCTTTTATTATTTCCTTATCCACTCTCCATGCCGAATGATTAGTTCTTTGGCTGCAGCCATCACCTCCCTCTGGGAGAATTATTGCGGCAGCATGAGCCAAGGCGACTGCCAGGGGTGAACCGACAACGAAGTGTCGGTCTCAGCCTGGGTCCATGTCAGCATATTCTTCCGCGCCAACCAACATGCTCCCACAACTGCCCCCGCCATGGTGCCAAAGAAGCTCACCAGATCGTTCGAGGTGCTGCCACCTGACGGCATCAAGTAAACCCCCCCTTAATCATCGACGAAGCTAGGTGACGCTGATCATGCGCTGTGGCGCCGCGGCGCACGAGAGGTTCAGCAAAGCGCATAGCAGCCTTTTTTTTTTGCGGCGACCTTAATTTTGTTATTTTTCCACAAATCTCATTAAGCTCAACATTAAATTTACATTAATGCGGTTGCCCATCTTTCTCTTCGTCGCCGCCGACAATGCGGCTGTCAACAACAAGCCTGAACCCCTTGTGGCCGTCCTCCAGCTCAACGTGCAGTGCCCCACTGGGCAGCCTCCCATTGGCGCGCATGTCCAGCATGCGGTCCATGAGCTCTGCGCCAGACATTCCATAGACGGTGTACAGCGCTTGCTGGGTCACACTGTGCAAGAACGATATGGCGTCATCGGTGTTTCCTGCCCACCCAGGCACCATCTTCAACGATGAAGCGCACTCCCCCTTCACATCTAGCCGCTCCAGCACTTGCGAACGCGCTGCGCCAAGCAAAAAATGGTTGGCCGTTGCGTCGGCCGCGCGATTCGATGCTTCTGCCGCCTCCATATCGCCAAAAATGTGGGGCGGGACGTAATCGCCCTCTCGATACGGCCGCTCAAACAATACAACCAGCGCATCATCTGCAATGAATCACTCCACGCAATTGAGATATTGAAGAGGACGTTGAAAATTGGAAGATTTCAAAATATTTCAAAGCATTTCAAGCACGTTCCCTCACCATTGACGGGCACCCCGGCCAGAGAAAACATGGCATCGACCTCAATGGCGTGGCAATAGTCCCACAGCCGATCCATGGGGAGCCCCACGACGCCGGCCTTCTTCAGCGACAATCGAGCCAGCTGGTGGCCGGGCGGCAGCAACGGAATTGAAATGTCGTGGGAGGAAAGAATGTTGGGGTGGTAAGGGTGTCCTCCGTACCCCAAATGCAAGTCTGAGACGCTTTTTGGCAGCCCTCCCAGCATGTAGTCTTTGAATCCAGCAACGTGAAGCGACGCGAGCGCTGTAAGCCCAGACAGCGGCGCTGCATTAAAAACGATGCCAAAGCGCCAAACGTCGGGAAGATCTAGGACGAGCGAGCGTAGCTGCGTCAGCCTGCCTATGGGAAGCATGCCTGAGCCAAACTGCTGTGGGTTGTTGTTGAACACGTCTGCTGAGAACCAGGAAAGATGAGGTTCATCGCTCATGCGCAACCCTTCAAGATAATTATCGTGCTCATCTTGAGCAACGCGCAGAGATGCCACATGCCAGTTTGGGAGAAGGCGGCCTAGAACGTCGCCAGGGCAGTGCGCAGAGGCACAGAGGTGCAGGGGCGGTGGGGTGTCAGTCAAAGCCTGCAGCAATGGCTGAGGTGTTGGCAAATTATAAACGCGGTCACCAATTTATTAAAGGACTCGCCTCGGCCCAATGGCGACAGACGGAGCGGAGGGATAAAATTTGCTGGAAGACCAATCGCCATGGCTGTTCGCCTTCCAGGGCGGAGAACAGACGATCAAAAATATTCTGAAGGACACCTTTCGGAAGGCCGCCCCAATCCTGCGTAGGAGGACAAAAAAACAGTGACAATTGTTGATATATATATAAAATGGGCTCTGTCTCAATGTTCACCTGCTCAACGCACTCTTCGGTCATTTCCAGAACGACCAATTATAAAAGTTTGAGAATAATCAATCCCAACAAAAATAAATTCGCCTCATTGAGCACTCTTTTTCTTCATTCTCTCGTCCTCTCTACTCCATTGATACAGATAAAAATTTGAATCACTGGCTTAACACTCTTTGTCGATCCCATGCCAGCGGCGGGGCACCGCTCTCTCTCTCTTTTCAATTATTTTCGATCACTTCGAGCTTGTGCTCACCCAGCTCGGCCCAGAGCTGCCTTCGTCTTTCAACCCAACGCGTTTACCGCCTCCTCCGTCGCGTCCCGCACTGCGGAACCCTCTTCCCTACTGTTTTTTCCTCACCGCAGCGCCACCGCCGCAATGGCCACGTGGAGCGGCGCCGGCACCCAGGAGGAGCTGATGCACAAGGACGAGTGCATCCTGGTGGACGAAACCGACGCCATCGTGGGGCACGGCAGCAAGTACGACGCCCATCGCTTCACCGCCAAGGCACCCCGCGGCCGCCTGCACCGCGCCTTCTCCGTCTTCCTCTTCGACTCCAACAACCGCCTGCTGCTGCAGCAGCGCGCAGCCAGTAAGATCACCTTCCCCCAGGTCTGGACCAACACCTGCTGCAGCCACCCCCTGTACGGCTACTCCCCCACTGAAGTTGACATGGCAGCGGACGTGGAAGCAGGCACAGTGCCGGGGGCAAAACGAGCGGCGGTGCGCAAGCTGCTGCACGAGCTGGGCATCCGACCAGATTCCGTGCCCGAGGAAGGATTTTCCTTTTTGACCCGGTTGCGGTACTGGGCAGCAGACAGCAGTACTGCCACTGCAGAGTGTGTGTGGGGGGAGCACGAGGTAGACTACATCCTTTTTGCGCGCGCAGACGTGGAGGTCGACCCAAACCCCGAGGAGGTGATGGACACGCGGCACGTGACCCCTGCAGAGTTGCGTGCCATGATGGACCCAGGCAGCGGCCTGCTGTGGTCGCCATGGTTTAGAATTATTGCAGAAAACTTTCTGGATAAGTGGTGGGCGGACCTGGATGCGGTGCTGGGGGAGGGGGCGCACCGGGACACCGCCATCCACACCATCACGCCTTCGACAGAGTGAACAGCGGAATGTGCGGTGCAATTTTTTTCTTCTTCCCGCCTTTCTTCTTCCTGCAAGAATTCCTTCCTTTGCTATAGTTCCTTTGTATTTGGTGTTTCTGCTTCATCGCCTGTCCCAATTTTCCCCGTTCTGTTGCAATAAAAAATCTATGTTGCATCTCTTTACATGCAAAAGCACGCAATAGGAAAATCGACAAGGACACAAAGAACACATATACGCCAAAAAAAAAAAAAAAAAAAAAGGTACACACAGTAAAATGAAAGCCGCTCAGGATTGGGGTAGGGGGCAGGCCAAAGGCAACTTTGAAAATATGGAATCAACTCACCCCAAGCTAAGAGAAAATTATGATATCACAAAATGAAATACATCCCCAGAACGGAAGTCTAAAAAACTTAAAGTCTAAAAAACTTCAAGAAAACAAGTGAAAGAAAGAACGCCACATCGTGCTATATTAGAGGCAATGCAAGGGAAAGAAGGGGCACAGGGAACGAGGGAGAGATAGTTTGCCCCTCAAAACCCGCTGCCGCTTCACCTGCCTGCAGCATCATATCATGATTGGTGAGCTTGGCATCACGGCGCATATTTGGTGGTACAGTAAGGACTTCAGAGGTGCGAAGGGGGGAAAGGGGCCCAGGGCACGCCTGCTCGCAGCTACACAGCTGTTCTTAGGTACACGAGCGACAGACAAAAAGTCCAAAGGCAGTGTGATGTTGTTGTATTCACATCAAGGGAAAATTGAAGGGGAAAAACCAAGGTCATGCGTTTTTGACAGGGAAACAAAAAAAGTGCACCACAGTTAAAAATTGGCGTACTACGGGTGTTGGCAGGGACGAAATGAAGAAAGATTTCGAAGGGGACTTTTCAAAATTGGCGGGGGCCTTGATCTTTGGCAGGCAGCCCCCAGTTACTACTACTCGAGTGCCGCGCGCTAGTGCGATATCAATTTGGCATGCAAAGCGCGCTGGGCAACCAAAACAGGACTTCTCGCAAGAATGAACGTTAAGATTAAAAGTGCAGCTCGTATTCCAAAGAAATCGGCAAAGGCATGGGCGCTCAATTAATTAAAGGGTGGGGTGCGACGAGCGCCCGGCAGCCAAATAAAAAAATGTTTCTTCCCGAAGAGGCGGAAAATGCTGGAACCGGTTTCTTAATGAAGGGTGAAACGAATGAATCAAGAGGACTTGGGCAAGTAGGGGAGTAGTTGGTAGCTAGGTAGACAATAAACTCTTTGCCCTTGGGGGTGGGTGACGGTGTGTTTTATAGGTAGGTTGGTATGCAGCATTTTGCAGCCCTGAGCGTTGAAAATTGAGGGTAGGGAAGTGGAACGCTTCAGAGGCTGCCGGTGCGGACGAGTTCGCAGAAGGTGTAGTAGTCCAGGCCGTCAATCTTCTGCTGCTTGCGTCGGCGCCCTCCCGGGGTGGTGGGCGACTTGGGCGAGGTGGGGGACCCGGGGTCGTCCAGCGAGTTGCGGGGGCTGGACAGCGACGCGCAGTGCAGGTCCAGCGAGGACCTGGGGGTGGAGGCAGAGCCGGCCTCGGTGGTGTGTTCGCGCATGAGCAGGTGCGCCACCGAGGTGTGGGGGATCTTCAGCGACTTGGTGGTGATGCCGGAGGGATGGATAGATCCCACCCCGAAGGGGGAGGGGCGCGGAACAGGCCGGGAGGACCTCACGGACTCGTACTCCTCTTCCTTGATGGAAGATGAAGGGGGGAAGGCCGCCGAGCGCCGCCCGGAATCCTCTCCGGCGTGGGAACTGTCGGTGTGGTTGGTGAAGGTGTCATCGGCTGCACGAAAAGGGTCACGACAGCGTTAGAGTGTGTTTGGCAGACGCACATCTTATTCGGACCTAGCCACTCCGAAAAAGGCGTTCAGGTCCCGCAGGCTCTAAATTTCTCACCTCCCCAGTCGTGGGTGTGCATTGAGAAGTCGTTAAAGGAGTGGGTTGAGGGGAGGGCGCGAGTGGAGCTCGAGTCCGGGTCCACAGCGGTGCGCCTCTCCAGGTTGATTGAGATGCGGCGAAGGAGTCCAGCCATCGATGTCGGAATTAGCGAGTCTAAAAATAACCTTAATTAAAAAAGACGAAACCGGAGAGGAGAGGAGAGCTAATTTTCATCTTTCTTCGGAATCGGAAAAAGGACTGGCCGGCCTTACTTCACTCTAAATTGAATGAATCCAGAATCCAGAATCCAGATCATCGGCTGATCATTCGATGTGGGAGGCAATGTGTCGCCAACGGCCAATACTGGAATCCAGTTTTTTGTCTACGACATCTTGTTTTGCGGAGGGTTGAATACGCAAGCGCAGCAGGCCAGGCGTGGGGATCATTGTCCGTGGGTTTCATTTGAACGTGTTATTGAAGGGCTTTCGGCGGATTCTGCAGCAAGGTGCTCTTCTAAATCCGCCCACCATAATTAATTCCTATTTTCAATGTAAATATTATAAGAAGATACAATATGCTTTAAAATGACTCAGCAAAGCACCCAGATCAGTAAACAGCATACACTCGCTGAACTACAATTCAAAATTTCGACGATTTTTATCGCACTCCATCATCACGTTTGACGCTTGAAAGCCAAAATCTTGAGCAATGCAAAGAGCAGTGCGTCACTCGGGAGTATGCACCGGCTGTCCAGAGGTCATTTTTGCTGCATTGATACTTGTTGCAGTCATCGTGGCCTCTCGCTGGGCTGCCACCGGCGCATCTGTGGCAGCCATCCTCGTCAAAAGTGTGCCCCCGTCCCAGTCCCAAGCGCTGGCGTCTCCCCTCGAGTCCTTGGACATCCACTTCAGCCTAGCTAGTGTGTGGGACTACTGCTGGATGAACGCAGAATACTTTCATGGCAAACCAGCGCTGGCAGACGCCTCCCGCACCACCCTGACTGGGTTCTCCAAGGCCGTCACCCCTGGGGAGCTGGTGGTGTGGCGGGTGGCCACCGCTGACGCTGACGGCCGCCCCCTTTCCCACGGCGGCGACTCCCTGCACGTGATGATCAAGGGCCCGGCGCTGCTGCGCGCTAAGGTGTACGACCTTCGCAACGGCACCTACATTGCGGCCTTCTCCCCCACCGACGAGGGCGACTACGCGGCAGAGGTGACGCTGCGATGGCGCGCCTGCAAGGCCTACGCATTCTGCTCCGTCGCAGACACCCACCAGCCCATCGACACCGTAAAATCGCTGACGTTCACTGTCACCAGCGCATCAGGCAGAGGGAACCAGGGCGAGAAAACGAAGAAGGCAGCAACATCAACATTTCTCGCTGCCGAGCGGATGGGCGTTTTTGGGCGGTGGATTGCCACCCCCAAGGGGATGCTGCCGCAGCTGCACCCGCTGCTGCGAGACGAATACCTGTGGCAGCCCTTCCGCGAGTCCCTGCAGCCGTTTCCCACTTCCCGGCTGCGTGGGCGGTGGGTGTACCTGGTGGGGGACTCGCTGTCTGAGCACGCGTTCTCGGAGATGCTGGAGGGGGTGTTCGACACGTCGGTGTGCGGCCAAGGCAAAGGGGACCGGGTGCACCAGCTGGTGGACCGGTACAACGGCAAGCGAATGGCTGAGCCGTGGAAGCGCGACGGCATGCGGTTCTTCTACTGCCGCCCGCTGGATCTGCTCATGACATTTGTGTTCTACCCAGACAGCTTCCCTGTGGGCGGGTTCCGCACCACTCGGTTCCCGCTGGTCAACGAGTCTGACAACTCCATCGCAGAGGCCAAGAACGTGACGTTCAAGGTGGCGGAGTGGACGAAATACCTTAAGCAGGAAATGAGACGCAGGCCCAGCGTGCCCAACCACGACGACCCCCACGCCGTAATTTTCAACTTTGGGCTTCACTACACCACCCCCTTTGACCCCCCTCTCTTCCAGGTGCTGCTGCGCCACATGCTGATGGCGCTGCGGTCGCACTTCCCCCGCCCTACCCCCATCCTGTGGAGATCCATCGCCCACACCCACTTTGAGCAGGAGGAGCTGGCTGTGAAGTGGAACTGTCGCACGCCGGTGCGAACAGAGATCCAAAATGAGGTGGCAGGCAGGCTGGCAGGGGCGCTCGGCGTGGAGACGCTGGACTTCGAGGGGCTGACTGCTGCGCGAGGGGATGCCACGGCGGACAACCGGCATTTTACGCTTGGCACCGTGCGAGCTACTTACAACAACATGCTGCTGAACCGGCTGCACGAGCTGTTCGGCAGCGGAGCCGACAACGAGCGGCAGAGTAAAAGCAGCGGCAGCAAAAATAACAAGGAGGACCCAGGAGAGCGATGGCCTCGATTATGAAACCTGATAGATGCATCTTTAATTTAATTTGATTCAACATTATTGTTACTAAATAATGATGTGATGTGAATACGGACAGCGTTAAAGGACCCATAGCAGACCGAAGTGCACAAACAAATAAAACTAGCTCTCTGCAGCAATTGCATCATGGTGTTAAAGAAAAGGAAATCAGCTGCCAACAGAAACTGTGAATACTGAGGAAAGAAGACGAAGAAATAAGAAATTCAAACTCTCTGGTATGTCCAGCCAGGGAGCAATTCAACAACCTCCAGCGCCATGGCTGGCTTTTAACAAAAGAGGCAACTTGCAATTGTGATGTGATGCAATGCTTCTTTGTTGGCAGCTTCAGCCTCCATCGCCGGCGGAGTAGCCGGCTGTCTTGAGGCGTCTGTGCCCGATGGCGGCACCCTCATAAAACAACAGAGAATAACTGCTCAAGGAGAAGAAGGAGAGTATTTTCCTCCACGCAGACGCCATGCATTGCAAGCTGCATCTTTTTCAAGAATCGCAGACACGTGGCTGCACTCGGATTTATTGGTGTGAGCATGGCCAGCATGCAAGAGCGAGATGGGGTGGTGCGGCGTAAATGTACCCATTGGTGGTGATTCCAAGCGCGATGCAAGGGTGGCTACCAGCTCACGATGCGAGGTGTCCAATCCCAGGAACGATTGTAGCTCGGAAATAGTTTTCAACAAACCATTGGGACTTGAGAAAAGGGTCTCAAAATTAACGTCAATCCAACGACGCCCGGACGCTTGCACTGCTGTCATGGCGTGTCTTTGAAATCTTCTCAACATGCCACATCTTGAAATGATGACCGTTGCATTGTGTAAATGCTCCTTTTCAAACATTAGAATTTCGCTGCAGACGCTGTCAAACGGATTTCGGTGAGAAAAAATAAAAAAATCGGTGGCTTCGACAGCTGTGCTTTTCACAATATGAGCTTTATAAACGAATGATACGTTCCTATGAGCTTTGTATATCCACTGGTACAAAGGACGACTGCCAATTGTGTCATTCAGCCAGCCAGTGACCGCATTTGGATTCTCCAGGGACACCATGATCCGCACAAGATTGTATAGAAACGTTGAGCCACTTCGAGGAAACCCAACTACGCCCACAGTGAATGGAGATGAGGCAACTGTTGGCTGGGAAATAGCTGCCGGCTGAATACAAGGTAGTTTAAAACCGGATTTGCTCTGGAAGGAGACCAGAGATGCATATAAGAGCAGTGCAATGGCAAGAAACGCAAGGAATAAATTGTGAATTTTGTAGGGAAGCATAATAAATGGCCCCAAAATTGAGTCAAGCACGAGGTGAGTACCGCTCGGTGGTGGGCTGCTGATTGCAACCAATCCAGGAAAAATATACACTCGGTGGGGTGCTACGCATGTTGAAATAATTACTAGTTTGATTATATATATGACCAGGACATATTCCTTGGGGAAAAAACTAGTGGACAAAAAAAGGAAGAGCTAAATGCAAAGTCCACGCGTCGGCGCGGACTTGCGAATTCATATCACAATTTGAAGAGAAACAATAAATGAAAATGAATAACGCAAAATGCGTGGCTAATGGGATACTCGGGAAACAATCTACCGTTCTACCAGGCAAAGCCTTTAAAAAACCTCACGGCACACCACCTTAGAACAACAAATGTAGCATCTCAAATTTATGATTTTATAACAACAAATTTAGCATCTCAAATTTATGATTTTAATACCATATTTCATTAATACAATCCCTTTAGGGGTACGTGAATTTGACGACAATTCGGCTCCTAGGGGCTGAATGGGGGGGGGGGGGGGCGTAGAACCTTGATTATTTGGGAGCGGCGCAGGGGTGGGGGGACCCACCGCCATCCGGCAGGGCGGCGGGAGGGGTGTGGGGGGGCCACCTACCCAATTCCCCGCCGGAGGCAGCGAGGGCTGGGGACAATAGGCCGCCCTGCGGGTCCCCAGAGCTTTCTCCAGGCCCATGGATGTCGTGTCTAACTCTTACGCTGCGGATTCTAAATTCACCAGAGAGAAGGCTTTAAAAGGTGGGAAGGGATCGGGAAAATGTGGAGACGGTGGATCCGGCGCAGCACCCTTGGTAGAGGAGCACGGCGATGTGGTGGAGGAGAGGGTTGCAGGACTGGTTGATGAATACGGCCGCGGCAAAAGAACCCCCCCAAAAAATTCTCTGCATAACACACAAAGTTTGAATGAACCCAAATATAAATGAATGGCGCATGCCATTTGATATACATATATATATATATTGATTATACTGAATTTGTTACATTATCACTAAAATTCAAGCGGTAGGGAGGGAGACGGGGGGACCACCTACCCCGCCAACTCGTTGCTGCCAAAAGGTGGGGTGGGGGTTGGGACTTGCGACGCGCAGCGGCGCTTTCTTGGAGGGGGTCCACCTCCATCTGAAAAAAATGGCCATTTTCTACCAGGGTAGGGGCCGTTTCAAATTTACGTCCCCCTTAGACTCGCAGAGACCGCTCTGCAAAAAGAAAGGAAGTAGGAAAAAAAGAAAAAAAAGAAAAGAAAAGGAAAATTCATTTCAAAATGAAGGAGTGTTTTTTTCTCTTCATTCTGAGCTGTTTCTAGCTTTTAGCAGAAGTGTGTCGTACGTCCACAGGAACTGAGGTTGAACCGGCGGGTGGAAGGGGCACTGCCTCTCTCAACGGGGTGGCTGTGAACACGACTCCTGTTACTCTAATAATGTTGATAGCAGCTGAGCTGTTTACTATCACCATCTCTTATATATTGTCATTTGTGTTACAGAATAATCCATTTTATTATTATGGCCCCTTGAAAATACCGCCAATCAATTATTCAGGCTTGTGCGTTGCTGGCAGCTTCAGCTTGAGTTTGAGTTTCGTAGGGGGCGCAGCGGCAGGAGCTGCATCAGGAGCTGGGGACGGAGGGGCAGGCGCAGCTGGAGCAGCCTCCATCACTGGTGGCGGCGGAGCTATCGGCTGCTGCAATGCAGATGGGGCCGAGGTTTGTAGCTTCACTTTGAGTTTCGCAGGCACCACATGCTTAGGGGCCGGCGTAGCTGCTTCAGGAGCAGGGACAGCCACAGCAGCCGGGACAGCAGGCAGTGCCTCCAATGGTGCTGCAATGGTGGCGACAGCCGCTGCCGCTGCCGCTGCTGCTGCTGCTGCTGCTGCTGCTGCCGCCATGACTACAGTCGGCTTCTCTCCAACATCAATATCCATCTCCTCAGGTTCCTTCACCTGCTGCTCCACCACGCCGTGGTCAGCTGCAGCAGCGCCCGTAGTAGCTCCCACCATGGTCACCGTTGCTGCTGGCATTGGAGGCGCCCGGCCATCGCTCAACAGCGTGGCAGCAGGGAGAGCGGCATTGCCTCCTGACAGCGCCAGAGCGCCGCTCCCTGCCGCTGCTGCCGCAGTCTTCGCCCCAACCAGCTTTATCTTCTTCAGGCCAGCTGCTGCAGGGAAAGGCGGCATTGAGGGCGCCGGCTGAGGCTGGGAGGGGGCGCCGGTATCCAGCTTGATCACAGTGCTGGCAGCGGGGAGTGCGGGCATCTCAAGCTTGATGACCACGCTGGGAGCAGGGCCAGCAGGCACAGCACCGCCCACCGTCACTTCTTCCTCCACGCCTTCCGCCTCTGCATCCAGCAGCACCAGGTGGTCTTCAGGGGCCTCATACAGCGTGGGTGGCTTCTGCTGCAGGCGTCGCAGCGCCATGAACGCCAGGTGGCGCACGCGGGCATCGCCGTAGCTCTTCACCACCTCTGCAGCGCGGCAGAGACTTTTCTGGGACAATCGGTGCGAGGGCGAGGGACCGGTTGCTGCTGCAGGGGCTAGAGCAACCACCTCCTCCCACGCCGCCCTCGCCAACAGCGTGCCGGCGTCCTCCTGCTGCTCCCCGCAGCGCAGCGCAAAGTCAAGCGCAGCGCCCCACCCGTGCAGGGCTGCCAGCAGCCTGGCCAGTCCACGATGCGCCGCTTCCCGCAAAGCCAGCGGCAGCGTTGTCTCTGCGGTGTAGCGCCCCAGCAATGACACCACCCTGCAAAGTTTTTTTTTTTTTTTTTTTTTTTTAAATGACATACCCTCCAAAAAATGTCAAGTCTTGATAAATTCAGCCATGCAATGATATAAACTCACTGTTTCAGCGTGTCTGCGCTGCAGCTGGCCCCCAGACTGATGACCACCTCCACCATGGCGGCGATGCACGCAGACCCAACAAGGTGACCAGCGCTTGGTGCTGCAAGGTCTGCGCCCAGTCTGCGCATCAGCTGGTGCACCACCATTCCCTCCATCAGGTCCACCATCACTTGCATGGTCGCCTCGTCATCCTAGCGAAAAGAGAAGAAAAACGATCAGCGGTGGGAATAAGAAGTGAGGGGGGAAACGATCATTTTCTTCATTTTAAAAGATATAATAAGAAATCAAATACAACCAATATACTAATAAAGTTTAAGTACGCCTATGTCTTGAATGTGTAATACAACTTATTTCATAAACTCACCGGTGGGATGCGCAGCTCGCCCAGCGATGAGCACAGCGCAACCAGCAGGCCACGGTCGTCAAACGCGTCCCACCCGCTCACAAATCCCTCCACCGCCGCCTTGATCAGCAGCACCGCGTCGTAGAGGTCTCCCACCGCCTCTGGCTGGCCCCGCCATTGAGGCATTGCCGTGGCAGACGCAATCGCCCCAGCCACCGCGCACGCCACCATGTACTCGCCCACGTCAGGGAAAGATGCGCTCTTGACCGCGTCCCCATCTGGGTCCCACCAGTACAGCTCTTTGTAGTAGCGAATGAGCTCAACCAGGCCCAGGGGGCGGCCGCCTTCGCAGCGCAGTCCAGCCAGAGCGCGGGCGGCCTCGATGCGCACGCGGCAGTGCAAGTGTGCGGGTTGGTCCTGGTGGGTATTGCGCAGTGCGTCCACCAGCAACGACAGGGGCTCTGAGTTCAGCTCACTCACTGGCAGATCAGCGAGACCCTGGATTTTATTCAATCATTATGGGGGCGAAAGGGGTAGCATTATATATATATTTGTTTTTGAAATTCCATTAAAGAAACTATGAAAGCGTGTTTCTCACCCTGACTGCATCTATCTGGGCGATGACGTCCTTGGAGTCAAACAGCTGGTTGCGCAGGGTGCGCTCAACCTGAAGCACCCTGCCGCTGCACAGCCATTCGCCACCAGGGTCCAATCGCACCCACTGAACAGGGTGCATGGCTGCAAAAAAGGAAAAAGAAGAATGAGAAGAAAAAAACTCGGCTACGGCTGCGATGGCTGTAGTAAATAATAATTGGCCTACCGTTTTCTGCTGCCTTTTGCGCTGCTGCCAGCAGTTCTTCTTCCTCCTTTTTCTTCCGGCCACGCCTGCAAATGAGCCACCAACTTCAGCTATGCTCCACTTCAAATACACCCCTCTTCGAAACAAAAAATGTTCCAACTCACTTGAGCGCCACCTTCTTCACCTCTGGGTTGACCTTCAACTCAGTCAGCACCAGCGTCTCGCCCCCAATGTGCACGGGGTGGTCCACCGTGGCCCCCGACCCCTCCTTCACTGCCACCTTGATGACTCCGGTGCCAATGCCCTCACGCTGGGCGGCAGCCTCAGCAGCCTCAGCAGCCAGCTTGGCGGGGGCGCTGCCGCTCTGCTGGATGCCCACCTCCATGTAGGACCCGCGGCGGTAGAACCGATACGCCACCGTGAGCGACGGTACCCCCCGCCCCAGCACCCAGCGCTCGATGAACGCGCCCACCTCCTTCTTAAAGTCACCCACGCGCCCTAACTCGGTCACAAACGCGGTGGCGTCGATGGTGCGTGGCCCTCCCGCCACCTTCTCCCCCGACAGCGCCCCCTTCACCAGTGCAGCCACGTGTTTGCGAAATGGCTCCTCCCCTGCCCTCTGCTCCAGCATCCCAACCACAGCGCCAGCCTTGAGGGTGCGCAGAGGGGAGGGTTCCAGCTGCTCAGAGCCCAGCATGGGGCCCCAAGGGGAGCTGACCGCGGGCGCTGCGACCGTGGATCGCAGGCGGTAGGCCAGCGGAGGGGCGTCTCCGTTGTCTGCCGCAGCCACCGCCTGCCGGCGCTCCCACTGCCGGTACGCCACCTCCGTCTTGCCCATGTACCTCTTCACGTACTGGTCCTCCAGCCACACCGCCAGCCCCTCCACCAGCCAAGCATCGTCCAATGTGGCTGGGCGGATCAGGCGACCAAACCACTGCCGTGCGAGACCGCCCGCGATGGCGCACCGCGCAGCCTGCGACTGCTCCACGGAACGGGGCACCACCACATCATCGGTGGTGAGCACTTGCAAGCCCAGGAATGAGGCGCTCCGTGCTGGCGCTGCCTCTGGGGGCACAAACGCCTGCTGCACCGCCGGCAGAGGGAAAGCGCACCCCAGCACCTCGCTGTACAGCGCAAACGGGAGCGCGTAGAAGCTGGAGGTGTGGATCAGGCTCCAGGCGGGCGGCGGGGCGGGGACGGGGGGCGGCGTCGGGGCGAAAAGGGTCACCACTGGGAGAGCGGTGCCAGGGGCAACGACGTCGGGCAGGGGCCCTGGGCTGCCACACAGCGCTTGCATGGGTCCTACGGCAAACCCCAGGTCGCAGGGGGCGCACGGCAGCGGCACAGCGTAGTGGAATGTGCGCCACTGCCTGCCTCCCTCTGCCCACGTCTGCCCAGTCAACTGACCGGGACCCACAGCCACGCTGTGGGCGGGCACGGTGAGATGCAGCTTGAATTCTACTGCAGCGGAGGGTACGTCCACGCAGGGGGCCCACGCGCTGGCCCTCCTCACTTCATTGTCTGTCACGGCGTACTCGCCCCCAAAAAAGTGAACCCCAGACGAAGGGTTGGACGCCTCAAACTCAATGCGAACGGTGAGATGGCAAGTGGCACTGGCAGCGCCGGCTGTGCTGGGGCCGGGGGCGTCTGCTTCGGGCGCAGGCGGCAGCGTCACCTCCAGTTCCGGCGCCAGTTCTGCCGCCAGGGCGTGGCTGTACTGCGACAGCACTGTTTCCGCCGCCGCCTCTTTCAACGCATCCTGCGATGTGTGATGCTGCTCAGACAGCGGCCCCAGCTTGTCCTGCACCTCGGCAGGCGTGGCTGTGAAGGGCGCAGGCTGGCCGTCAACCAAGGCCGCTGTGATGCGCAGGCCGCGAGCGTGGAGCTTGAGCTTGGAGGCGCCCCGCGCGATTTCAGCTTTCATTTCAGTCCATCTGTACAGTGCATCAAGCGTCGCAAAGTGAGCAGGCTGGCTTCAAGGAAGGACAGAGGTGATCAACAGTTTTTAAGCAGGTTGTAAAACAAGTGGGCTCACCCTGAGAGGTGCCTAGACGCTGCGTCGATTTTCAATGATATCTCTTGGCATGATACGCTCGCCATCTCCTCATCCAGACTCATGTTTAAACGAGTTGCCTAGTAAAATTTGGAATTATTAATTACAACGAGCTGCTGTCGTGCGACAGCTCTGTAAATCTACGAATCCATTTTATATTTAGTAAAATTGTTGAAAAGAAATGACGCAGAGGATGCCAGGCCGGTGTTTTAGACTGGAGAGGCAAGCCATTTTTTTTTTTTTTTGAAATTTATGTCATCATGATTTCTCCAGTGTTATTTGACCAGCGAAACCTTAAATTCCCTTCTGACATCGGGGCACCACGGTCGCTTCTCTAGAACAGAAATAAACGAAACCACTTTTGAAGGCATTTATTTTTTTAATGCTCGATCAGTGCGATGACCTGCGCCAGTGATCAAGAAACCATCTGATCATATCCATCAGCGTGGCCACGAAGCTCAAATTTCGTTCGGTGGGAGGCCATTTTCCAACATGAATTCTTCACAGAAACCAAACTTTAAAGACCATTTCGTTTGCCTATCGACCGAGGTAGGGTACACTGCCTAGTTTAAACTGCGATCCAGCCGTTTCGAGGGCTTGATTCCTCACCTCCTTCCCCTCCGAACTATCCACAGGTCGCTTCCTCCCCCACAGATTCGTCAGGCAATGCGCTGCTGCCGTTCGGCGCCATTCTCACCCCAGAGCCGCTCCCAGGGTCCAAGCTGCTTGCTTTACCTCGCGCAGCAGCGGCAGAGTGCGATAAATGCGACGCCTACGCCTGCTCCCATTCAGCAGTGGACCCCGTCTCACAAAAGTGGGTCTGCCCATTCTGCCTGCACGCCAACCCAGCAGCGCAGGGCGTGGCGGGCTTGCCAGAGGCAGTGGACTACGTGGGCAGCGTCGCCGAGGCCTCCGAGCCCGCCACCGAGCCCATCAGGATCCTGGCGCTGGACTTGGCGGCGTGTGAGGAAGACATCGACAGACTGAAGACGGCGGTGGCAGAGGCACTGGAGGGCGTGCCAGACCACTTTAGAGTGGCGCTGATGGCGGTGGGAGAGCTTCCGTGCGCGTTTCGGCTGGGACCGCAGCAACAGCAGCAGGCACAATCGAGCGACAGCAGCCGCAGAGCAGCGCATCTGGACTTTTTGCTCGCAGATTCCGGAGCTGCGCGGCATGCCCACGTAGCACCATTAGGTGAGTGCCGTGAGCAGCTGCGTGCTGCGCTGTCCACGCTGCGTCCTCACTCCGGACCATGGGCAGGCAGCGAGGGGTTGGAGGGGCGGCTGGAGGCGGTGGTGAGGGCGGGCATACGCCTGGCTGAAGAAAAGACAAACTTGGGGGTGTTCCCACAGCAGCAGGCCATGCAGCGTCCAGCAGACGACGACGTGGTGGCCCAGCTTGTGCTAGTCACCGCCGGCAGCAGCAACGCTGTTGATAACAGCAGCATTGGCGGAAACTACGCAAATAGCAGCTCCGACAGTCTGGATATTGATGAAGAGGAGCGCGAGGATGAGACCCGCCGTCTTTGTTTCCTTTCTTCCCTTGCCGCTGAGGGTCGCCTTGTGGTGGACGTGGCTGCAGTGACCAGGGACTCTGGACTGGCATGGAGCCTGGGAGTGGTGGCCCAAGGCACGGGAGGGCTGCTCATTCCCCATGCGGTGGTTGGTTCCGCCCTGTCCGCCAACCTACGTGGCGTTCTCTCTCGCCAGGTGGGCGCTGCCTGCATGATGGAGGTGCGGTGCAGCCCGGGGATCAAGGTGGCCAGGGCGCTGGGCCCCCTGGCTCCCATCTCCGCTGACGGACAAATGGCGGCGGAGTGGGAGGACGCGGAGGGGCCTCAGCTTGCTTCCCGCTTGCTTGGTCGATCTGTGTGGAGCTTCCTCTGCGACCCCCCAGACACCCACCAGAGCCCCACACTGCTGCTAGAGGCGGTGCCCACCCCTTCTGCCCGCCACGACGTCTTCATACAGTTGTGTTTGCACTGGACTCGCGCCGATGGGTGCTCTGTCACGAGGGTGCTCACGCGGCAACTGGCGGCGCCGCAAAAGGGCGAGGTGCCGGGGGGCACGCGGTGGGGACCCACCGCTGCGCTGGTGGCTAAAGAAGTGGCCTGGGTGGCGCTGGAGGAGCGCGCCACCCACAGCCGCATGCGAGCAGAGATCCTGCGCAGGCGCATACGTGAGTTGGTTATTTTTCCGCTGATTTATTAGTATTGTAGTTAATTTTTCTCCTAATAGTGATTCATTTGACCCTCCTGGTGCTGCAGTGAACCGGCTTCAAGAGGTTTCCCTAGTGCTGGGCCGCCCTGATGCCTCCAGTAAGGGTTGGCTCAGCGGTCCATCCCACCACGCATTGCCGCAGGGGTCCCTCCCCCTGGCGCAAGTAGCCTTCTTTCTGCACCACCGCGCGCTCCAACGCGGGCCCCTGGGTGACGACAGCGCTCGCGAGGTGTTTTTGCAGCGCCTGGTGATGGCGCCGCTGGAAACTGCGGCCAGGATGTGCCGGCCAGAGCTGCAGGTGCTGCTGCCCCCCGCACGGGGGCAAACGCAGCTGTCTGGAGGGGTGGGAGCCCTGCTGGGCCCTGCGCTTGAGCTGCAGCCAGCCCCTGCATGCGACCTGGCCCTGGCGCTCAGCCTTGCTGCGGTGGTTGATGCAGGAGACGCCGTGTTTGTGTGGCTCAGCAAAGCGACAGAAGGGCAGCAGCGGGTGCTGGAGGTTTGCACGCAGCAGGCGCAGCAGGCAGCGTGCTCCCGCCACTCTCAGGCAGACGTCATCGTGGCAAGGCAGGGAACAGCGCAGGAGGCGCAGATGCTGGCCAGACTGGTGCCCATATATTCAGACCCGCCGGAGCTGCAGATGCGGCAGCTGACCATGCTTTCTGGGTTCTCCAAGGCCGAAATTAATGCGGCGGTCAAGGAGGTGGCGGAGCGCAGCAGCGGGCCCTCCTTGGCGGACTGGCTGTGGGAGAACAACATGCGGCTGCCTCCTGGGACATTATAATTCAGAATGCACGGGGAACGGTTTCTGAAAATGAAAAATGCGACTGGACACGCAATTTGGCTGGCAAATGATGTTTGTTTCATGCATTTGAAGTGCTTTGTTCATTTTGTTAAAATTCGTAAAATTAGCAAAGGATTATTGGAAGCAGCATGAGAGTCCAGCCGTGCTGCCTGTCGCCTGGAAACGAGACATCGACGAGCTCCACATCTCAAAACCCATCTCTCTTTCGCAGGTGCGCTTCTATACCAATTTATACAGTGCACAGAATATCCCAATTTTAATTATTCCATTCCTCGCTGCTTTACTCCAGAAATTATCTTGCTGCCGCCCCTCGTCACCGCCGCTCTCTTCAACACCAAAATGCCTGCCGCCTTGTAGTAACCAGGGCCTCCCCGCTGGATCCCGAGGCATTGACGGACCGCGGGGTGCCCATTTCTGAGCTCCAGCGGCAGCTTGATGCTGCGATAGACGAGGAAGACTACTCAGCCGCTGCCCAGCTCAGGGACGAGCTCGAGTGAGCATTCCGCTAATTGATCAATATAATTAATATAATATAATTAATTACTGTAGTAAATGTATTCAACGCGTAAAACCCCCATTTAATCTTCATCATCGTCCAGGCGGCGGCGCTTTGACAACAGGCTGGCCGTTGAGGAGGCCAACGCGGCTTTTTACGCCGCCTTCTCTTCCGGCAGCCTCAAGGCCATGTCGGAGATCTGGGGCGCAGGGGAGCACGTGCAGTGCATCCACCCGCGCTCGGGGTGCATCGCAGGGCGTCAGTCGGTGCTGGACAGCTGGAAACTGGTTCTGGGCAGCGGGCGGCTGAGCATCGAACTGCAGGACGTCAGAATCTACGCGACAGAAAGCTGGGGTTACGTGACGTGCGTGGAGTCGATGGACGCTGGCGACAGCAGGGGCAGGGTGGTGGCAACCAACGTGTTTGAGAAGCAGAGCGGGAAAGATGGAGCGGCAGCAAAGTGGAAGATCGTGCACCACCATGGGGGCTAGCGAGGAAAAAATAATTATGTGTTGAGAGTTGTGTATTGTATGGGATCGAATCATGGGTTCGCATGAAGTATCAATACTTATGATGTCTGCGAATCTTGTAAACTGGAAACTGGAAACTGAGCCGAGCTCGGCTGGCTGACCTTACAATCAAAATGTGTAAACAAGAGCGCGAAGGGTGCATGCGAATGGTGCATGCGATACTGCAATCCGACATTATATTTCCCCAGTACAGCAGTCTCTCATGCAAGTCCAGAGAGAAGAAAATTTCCAGTTCCGAGTTGTTGCAGCGCAAATGCGTCCATGCCAAGCGGCAGAGCCCCAAAGTCAGGCACCCCCATCTGCTGCGCAAAGTGCACAGGCTGCATGGGATGCATAAGGGGGAGGGGCGGGGGTGGCGGCACTGATGCCCTTGGGGGCAACTCTGCTTCGGCAACCGCCGTGGCCCTTGCCGCTGCCATAACGTCCGGCTGCGCCGCTTCCCACTCCGCCGCCTTCGCCAGCAGCTCGGGGTTGGGCGCCACCTGGCCAGCAGCGAAGGGCGATTCCTCAGGCGGCAGCAGTCCCAGCTCCGCCAGGCGCTGCTTTTTGCGGGCGTACACCACGGTGGCTCGGTCCTCCTCAGGGACGGATGCAGCAGCTTTGGCAGCCTTCGTCCTGGGCGCAGCCCCTCCACTGCCGCCCATGCCCGGCATCACAAACCCTGCCATGCCGCCGCCGTCCTCCGTTTTGACGCGCGGAGCAGCCACGCCGCTGCTGCGCTTGCGCGGCTGTGCTTTTGCGGCGGTCTTGCGCGCTCCCTCGGCCTCAGGCGGCACAAAGAACATTTCTGGCAGGGTGCCATTCTGGAGGTACGCCTCCGCTTCTGCTATGGCCTGCTTGAAAGAGTCCTGGTCGCAGTCGAGGCTGAACTTGGCGATGCCGTCCTTCCACTCCGTCAGCGCCCGCTTGGAGCCCAGCCACCCAAACTCGTGGGTGCCGAAGAAGCGCACGGGAATGGCGGTGGGGCGAGGAGGGTCCACTTCCGTTGGGTAGGACACGTCCCTTGCAGGGTCCAGAGTTTTTGCTGGCCACCACGGGGAGCTTGACAGCTTGGCCCAAATGACGCGACCGCCGGGGTTTTCTTTAGAGATGGGGGCGCCGGGAATGTAGGGAGCGGGCTTCAGAGCCTTTCCGCCGCCTCCCCGCCCCTTTCCTGCCGATTTGTGCGTCTTGGTGCCGCCCCCTGCCACCATCTGCTGGTGCTGCCGCATCGCCGCTTGCAGATTTACGCCGGCTGCCGGGTGCGCCATACCGCCGGCCGCGGCCATAAACTGCTGCTGCAGCAGCCGTTGCGCCAGGAACTGCTGAGCTGCTGCCAGCATGGTCGGGTTATCCCTCACCACCTTCTCGTCAAACCCTGTGAGCTGAGCCAGGATGGCTGGGTCGTTGATGACGGGTATGGGGAGCTGCACCATGGGGTTCATGCCCATGGGGAAGCCCAGGCCGGGCATGGCGCCAGCGACTGGGGGGAAGAACCCTGGGAAGGCTGCCGCTGCTGCGTAGGCTTGGGCGTCTTGGCCAGGGAACGCAAAGGGCATGGCTGGAGGTACTGCCACTGGCGGGATAGGCAGTACTGCCGCAGAGATATCGCCAGGCTGCTGCGGCTGCCGCTGGGTGTCAGGCTGCTGCTGGTCTTCCATCAGAGATTATTTTTCTATCGACAGCCTGGGCAGTTCGTTTTTTTGTTTTTTTTTAATGTTTGAACGCTATATGAATGATTTGAGGGCCTCGAATTAGTAGGCAATAGGGAGTGAATCGATAACTTTGGGACATAAAAAAAAAAACGTGTTTGAACCGCATACAGCGAGGGCGCGGGCTAGGTGCCGTTGGCCGAATGAATACAGAACTTCTCAATCCGAATTAATTGAGCGTGGGGTTCTCAGCGAGCGTCAGAAACATTTTTGATGAAGCCAAGAAAGGGAGAATTTATTATTGACTTTGT
The DNA here is from genome assembly GCA_963854735.1 of Marvania coccoides. Classification (NCBI taxonomy): domain Eukaryota; kingdom Viridiplantae; phylum Chlorophyta; class Trebouxiophyceae; order Chlorellales; family Chlorellaceae; genus Marvania; species Marvania coccoides. The sequence continues at coordinate 1,807,785 of OY978099.1, read as the reverse complement.
TTCTTTTGTAACCAAGTGAGAGACTTTGGAAATGATTTAAAAAATGAGCATGGGAAGGGATTGCTGGCATATTGCACAAAAATAATGTTCTAGGAGTGGCAGACGGGGCGGGTTGCTGTTTTTGGCGAAATAAGCAGAAAATGACGCATGGAATGGCGACACCACTCGTGGGGCAATACAAGCTATGGATACTTGCAGAAGTATTGATAGTAGCATGACTTACAGTATTTAAATAAATGTGCATGGTAGTGGGGTATATCTCAGGCATGATTCCGTGCAATTAGGACCTAAGAAAAAACAAAACGAAATACACAATGCAAATTTGACTATGCAAATAGAGAGGCCCGAATGAAGCTCGAGCAAAGGAAGAAATACAGGATATACGTAGAAACCCGACTGAGACGTCGTGTATTTGTTTCGAAAAGAAGTAGAAGAATATCAAAAGAGCATCCCATAAATATACAAATTAACACGTATACCAACTAATAAACTTGGTAGGTTTCTCATTCTCGCTTGCGTTCCGCCTCCAACATCTCAACCAGATGCTCCACCTGCTTCTTGAGGATCTCCGCCTGGAGCATGGCAGCCTCGTGCGTAGCCTGCAGGGCTGCCTTGCAGCGCTGAGCACGGTACAGCTGGCGCTGCAGGTCCGCAACCTCTACCTCCAGCGCTGCAATTAGCGCCTCGTTGCCCTCTTCGTGCTGTTTTGAGCAACTCGCCGCCTCTGCTGCTACATCCTCAAGCTCAACCACCCTCGACCGCAAAAAGTCGGCTTCGCTGGACAGCTCCAGATTGATATCGCGCAGGTGAATTCCCACCTTCGCCGCGCGCGCTGTGGCTGCACGCTCGGCAGCCAAAACTCGCTCAAATTCTCCCTCGCGGCGGGCCAATTCGGCGCGCAGCTGGCGAAGCTCCAGCTTCAGAGCAGCGGCCTCCTCGGCGGCCGACTCTGGAGTTCCATCGCACTCTTCGGTATCAGGAGCGGCGAGGAGATCCCGGGGGGTGGGTTGGCCAGCTTCAGAATCAGAAATATTAGAAGATGTGCTGCTGTCGGAGAACTGCGGGATGCCGCGCAGCTGCAAGTTGTCGGGCGTGAGAGGAGTGCATGGTCGTGGCGTGGTAGAAGCAAGGATCAGTTTCTCAAGGATGAGCGTGGGCGGTTGAGAAGATTTCGGTTGTTGCGCGACCATATTCGATGTCATGTATCCAGGCCTGCGGCCGCTCCGCAAAATGACCAGGAATGTATTAATCAAAATTATACTTCGGGTGAGTGTCGTGGTGTGTCCCACGCGGAAATGGGGCCGAACGCTCGAGACGCGCTTTTTTTGTTGTCTGGTCCTCAACTGAAACTTCAGGGTTCTATATAAATAATATTACTAATAAGTGGCATGGACGAGTACGATGCGCAGGCCGCGCTGGCGGAGCTGGTGGACCGGGCGACCAACAAGAACGAAATCGCTGTGGATCAGTTTTTTCTGCAGCGCATAAAGGAGCGTGCCGGTACTCGGATGTCTCCCTCCACACCGTATCCGACCTCCTGCTCCACTGCCTGGGCAAGCCGCATAGCCAGGTCCGTCTGCTTGCGCTGCAGGTGGCGGCGGAGCTGTTCCAGCGCTCGGCCCTCTTCCGCTCCCTGCTGGCGGCCAAGGTCCCGCGTTTGGTGGGTCAGGACTTGTGGAACAGTGGCATTGCAGCCATGTGTGCCCGCCTTCCCCAGTCTCTCCGGGACACGCTGCTGTGATTAGAGTTCACCAACCAATATACTCCGAGGATAGTTAAGCTCCATGCACGTCCCTTCATTAAGAACATCAAATCGCCTGCCGCGTGTTTTCATCAATTGGAGCTTGACTTTTTAATGGTCGACGAAGTTGTGGCAAATGGATAGCTTTTGTACTTTCAAGTACGTGTGGCAGAAGCTCTAGGAGAGATGGTGGCTTTACAGTGAGTGTCAGCTGCCAGAAGAAGCCGTTTGGCAGGAAACAACAGCAAGACCAATTCCCTGCTCTCCACCCCCAACATACGCAAGCAGCAGTTTTCCAGCGTTGATGAAAAAATATGGGTCCCTCAAGTTTCGTTGATGTGTATAGACAGGTCCAATTCCAGTTGCTTGCGACGGAAGTTCACACCCCTCCCAAATTTCTGTTGGATACAAAAAAATTGTGTCAGCTCCATTAAAATTCCATTCAAGTGGGCTGTCCCCTTTTAACAGCACCCGCTTCAGATAAATGACCTCGGGTGCATCATGCATTTTCGAATACGCAATCAACAGCTCATTGCCCACTACGACAACACCGACATGCCGCGATCCGCCTAAAATACGGCGCACGGCAGTAAAGTTTTTTCCGATTCCATTGGATTTTAGAAGAAGAGATCCACGGTTTCTTTCTTTTGCAATTGCAAAAACCTCGTTGTTAAAAGAGAATAGCCGCAAATAAAATGGCCCAATCGTGGCCAACTCTGCCCGATGCATTATGTTAGAAGGGTTAACAAAGCTCTCATGTGCAGGTTCCAGGATTGTGAATCTCTTTAAATAGGTATTATATCGCGCCACGAGGCTTCTTTGGTTGAATTTATCAAGGGATACATCACTTCGTGCATATGCCGGCGCATACGACAAATTCGAGCAGCAATAGTGAAAAAATAGATACAACGCTTGGTGAGCGTCATGGAAAAATATTTCAGGCGACGCAATGTGATGGAAAGATGCAACTGACCCATCCTCAAAGTATATTTCAATCGAATTGAAGTATTCGAAGCGTAGCCCATCTTTGGACACACCGAGGTGAAGCAATTTGCCCTCATGCTGTGAAAAAATTATCCCATGAAGTAAACCTGGCGGCAGAAATCCTAAAGGACGAGCCCATACAGGCAAAGAAAAGATGGAAGGGAATGCTATGCCTACCTTCAACTTATGCGTCGAATTTCCAGTCCTAAAGCAATCATTATTGCAGAATGACTCGTTGATGATAGAGCGATGAAAAACGCGATTTGCAGTTATGTTGGCGCAATTTTGTATTCCAAGAAGCGTGTATTGCAAGTCTTGCACAGTGGTGCTAACATCCCGTCGATGTGAAATTGAACGACCTGCGTTGGTCAACCGTTCAAATAACAAGAAACTTGAGATAATGAACGCTACAGAAATAATTATGAAGGCGGCCATTTATTATGATAAATTGGGGACAACCAGAGAGCGGCTAGCGGTGCGCAAAGGCTTCCTGGTCACCAACAACTAGCCTCGTCTTTCGTCTTGAGTGCAGCTGGCAGCCAACCGCTTTTCTCTCTCCAAATGGTAGCATCCTATAATGCATTGATTTGCATGCTCTGGAGGAATGTCTGAAATCCATACAGCGCGAACTGAGGTTTAAATTATATTCATCATTGTATGAAACGATTTCGAGGCCTCTAAATTGGTCTGCGCGCGTTCCAATCGCTGTTCATATCAATGAAAACGGCTTTGCATACCTCTAGGAGTTGGGAACGCAAGCGCGGGTTCACATGGACTAGTATAGGAAAATAAGTTCAAATAATCGACGATTTAAAAATTAAATATGTAAGAAACTCTGCCATTGGGCCATGTTGCATTTAATGGAAATCTGTTTACAGAACAAAACCAAGTAATAAAAGTGAAGCAAAAAAAAAAATGAATCTTAAGATCTTATTTGAATGCTGCCGCAGCAGTGCAGCGGCAGCGTACAATCCAAATTTTTGCGACTGGCGGTTCCGTCCTTGTCCCACCCTCCCAATCCATTTGTTAAAATGCAAAGAGTCTGTGTTGATATTATATTGGCTTCAAAGGATATTGCAAGTTATTTAATACTTTAGTGTAATACACTAAACAAAATGAGAATATGAAAACCAACAAGAAAGCCTAGTTTCGTGTTTTTTTGGTTTGTATAATAATAATAATAAAACTCGTGCGGAGTGTCTCGAGATTAGCTTCATAAACATTTTTCTGGTACGAAGGAGGTGTGTTTTTGGCTTCACCTTGCCCCTCTATGACGCACCTGCATAACCCTGATCCCTCTGTCCCGCCTGCGGACTGTTCTGTTCTGTTCTCCGAATGATGCCCGGCTCCAAATATTGTACGGGGACGTGCAACGTCTTTTGAGTGGTGGTTAACCAGTAGTAAATAAACAATTTATTAACAATTTATTAACAATTTATTAACAATTTATTAACAATTTATTAACAATTTATTAACAATTTATTAACAATTTATTATTCAATTGTAAGAAACTGCAGATTCCTCATACTGCCGGATCCTGGCATTGGATGTCCCTTTTATCGAACCCTTTCCAGCATTCTCGCCCGCCTGGAATCAGGTAAATGAAGTGAATACTAGCCATTACAGTACACAATTTTTTTTATGTTGCAAAAGTTTCCATAAATCCGCTAACCGATTTATTTTCTCGCTATTTGGCCAACCAGGTGCATGAACGATGATCGGCAGCTGTTTTATGCGGTTCACCGTTCCATGTGTCAAGCTGTTGTCAATAAACACAAATGAATTCAAGGACGGGGATGTGAGGAGCCGCGGGTTGAAATACCTGTTGAAGTGTGGTTGATCAACAATTTGAACAGCCCTTTTCATATACTTGAAAATTGAACTATTTACTTGGCTGAAATGATAATGCATTAACTGAGTTGGGCAGAATGCAAATTGGCCTGAATTAAAAATTGGGACTCTGACACTCAAAAGGATATCCCATTCGCGGGCATTGTAATTTTTTAGGCTAAAATATGAGTTGTTATGTGCCTCAATAAGCGGCATTGATTGCCTGACTGCAACAACGTGCAACTTTTCGCAATCTTCTTGTACTTTTGTGAATATTGGGCGCAGGGGGCCCGTAACAACTGTGTCCGCGTCCAAATAAAGCACAGAACGGTATTGTGTAACGTCTGGAAAAATAGAAAATAAGTGTGTCTTTTGTGCTTTTGCAAATTTTGCCAGGCAAGACGTATCATTTGTGGTGCAATTGGCAAAGCTTTGCTGTATTACCGTAACTGAAGGAAGTTTGTCCGCAATTTCTTTGGATTGTATTTGGTCAGCTACAATGAGGAACACGTCGATATCTTTATTCTCTGTGCATGCCTGCAATGAAGTAATGCTCTGCAGCGCCAGCTCAAAATATTGCACATTGCTAATGGTGTAATATACCATCCATTTTTTCTTTGTTAAATTAACGGAGGGCTTTTTCAGCAGGATATTTCCACTAAATACGAAGTGGCGCAAGGAAACGAGGTTCAGGAGAGATAATAATGCTAACAGGAACGCGAATGCACAGAGGCGCAGGGGAAGGCGCATGGCATATTCGTTGAAGCTCAAGGCGCGAATTATTTTATGGGGTAGAAGAATCCTTTCCAACGTTAAAGCTCGCAATAAAAAGGAAGAGCAGCTTTAATGATGAAGAAGGGGCAACTATTCCTCGTGAAGGAGCGGAGCGTGGGTGGTGAAGCAACTATCCGCATTTATCTTATTTTAGATCAAAAACTATACGTGTTGTTGTTATAAATTTACACTGTGACTACTATTCTACTATTTCATTCATAAAATAATGTCTCAATGGCGAAAATCGTATAATTTCTAGCTTTAAAAAAACAAAGAATTTGGCTCGAGCGGGGTCTTTAGCTGCACCGACGCCGTAACTATTAGAAACAAAACGTTTCGTTTCATATATGATCGTTTCATAAATATTAAAAATACTGAAAAACGCGCGTTCAAATATTTGATCTCAAACACAATTTCCAAGTTTCTTTGTAACCAAGAGAGAGATATCGTCCTCCTCTACAACTCGTGGCCCAAGTCATCGCCTCGTACATCAAGTCCCAGGATCTCGCACCCACCGCCCAGACGCTGCTCACTCCCTCAGCCATGGCTCTTCTTCAATACGCTGACAACACAAACAAATTCCTCGGCCACCACTCACTCACCCCCAATTCCTGCACACAATGGAAACATGCTGTGCAGCATCAGGCCTCGCCCTGAATCGATAAAATGCAGCTGCGACATTTATAGGATATGCAGAAGCCATCAGAGAAGCCCTCCAGCAGGCCGCCAGCCCGCTCAAGGCCAATTCCTACGCGCGCTACATCCTCTTCGTCCTAGGCATCCCTTGGGCATCCTTGCAAAGGTTAAAGACTTCTGGAACGAGAGGATGGCCGCCGTGAAGCAGCGGCTCAAAATGCTCTCTGGGGCTCTTCAGCCATGGCTGATGCCATCCATCCTCAAATCCTACGTTCTTCCCAAACTCTGGCATGCAGCAGATTTCATTTTCTCTTTACCAACTGATCTTGACATTTTGCAGAACTTTTGCATCGACTTTATCCTCAATAATAAAGTGCGATCTGGGTGCCTCAGGGTAAATCATAGCCTTGGTAGTGTGTATATTGCACAGTCTTTTCCAGGGAAATGTCAGTTAATACCCAATGCTGGGCCTCAGGATATATTCTTGCCTGTATGCCACCCGCCCATCATCATTTCCAGCTTCATTTTGGTGTGCGCGGGTAACAAATGTTGGGAGCAGCACATTTGCATCTGGCATTTCTCATTGGCTAGACAACGGACCATGCAGCACTGCACTTTGATTCGATGAACTTCATTAACTAGTGCTGTAACCAAACAGCGACATCAGCTCTTGAGCATCTGAGCGATAAAAAAAGTAATTTCGTTGCTGCTTGGTCCAATTCCGAGCTCCAATTCGGACTTCTTGCCATGGCTGCAAAAGTTGAGCGCTTCTCTTTTTGTTATGCTCAAGCTCAGGCATACTCGACGTGTTGGAGAGAGACAAATTGTGATGCTTGTTCGACAACAGATTGAAAAGCGACGTTGATAAATCTCTGATTTTTTCTGCATCATTGCGATATGAAGAGCACCGGCTCAGTAACGTGTTGCGTTTTGTGCCGGGTAAAAGCGCCAATGATAGGTATGGATCTGTCGTTGGAATTTCAAGAAACTCGGCAATCTGACGCAACGATGTCTCAATGCTTGATCCTATTGTAAAATTTTCAAAACTGACCCGCAGCATGGAATGATGGCTCAGATAGGGGACGGCAGCTCTATTGTCACGCACCCAACGATCAACTGCTGCCTCCCAGCTCACGTCAACACGCTTCCCAGGTAAATATATGAATTGACGGCCCATGAACGAGATGGCAACGTCACGCCCATCACGGTGGATGAATATAATACGCGTCCGATGCTCGTCCCCATCCATTTCAAGTATTTTTGGGATCTTGTAAATATGCTGCAGTGCAAGAAATTATGCAAGTGCAAGAAATTATTCAGCTGCTCAAAAAATATGATATAATGTTCTAACGCCACGCTTAACTTACCATCGGCGTCTTTTCCACCCACGCAAAAAATCCACCGCGTTGTGCTGTACGGTCCAGTTCAGACAACCGCTGTTGAAGGCCCGAATTTGTAGCGTTGGATAGAAACATCAAGGTCTCTCGATCCTTGCAATATACTCCAGGTAGATTCCCGATCGTACGTGCCAGCAAACTTGTACCAGAATGACCACAGCCCACGACAAAGATCCGAATAATCTTCTTCGTGGTGCTTCTCTTGATGATCGCCGCTGCGCTGGCTTGGGGAGAGTGACCTGCACAGGAAGAATGGCGACACGGTGTATTTGTATGTATTTGTATGTAACACCAGGTTTGATTTCATTTGTTAATTACGTGTACTCCGATGTACGTTCAATTTGTCAATTATTTGTATGTAACACCAATTAATTACAACCTCACGCATACTGCCTTAGAACAAATTAATCATTGCAAATTGAAGTGTTCAAAACCATAGTCCAGATATTCTTCAAAAAAAAAAGTTCCTGTAAAAAAAGGTTACAGAAAATGATAGAGAAAAACAAACTCACGGTCTAAATAGTTGGGACGTGCGGCAATGGTGGATATGATTAGCAGTGCCGTAGCGATAATCGTGAGTTGAAGGAACGAGGAGCCAGATTCTTGAGATGGGTTTGGGCGAACCATTGGATAAATGCATAATTTCACCAAGTGATTGTGCCTTTTCACAAACACAAATATATATTACCTTGGTATTTAATAAAGCTAGTTTTAAAAGCTAGTTTTATGCTATATTATTTTAATGGCTTTCGATCAAATAAGACCAGGAAGTAGGGAGACTTTCCGCGTGCTTGTCTGCGGAGGAAGCACCCTTGCTTCTCCCTCTATAATCGAAGCTGACCGCTTCGATATTGCCGCTCTCCCTTCGGTCTAGCTTTGGATTACATTCAGTTCGTGGTCTCCCACTGGGAGACACCGCCTGCCAATCGCCCAACCCCCGACCCTTTCTTTGCACCTAACTTTCACCATCTTACCATGAATTCTGGCCTCGCCTTCGCCGTCTTTCCATGAATCCTTTTGCAACGCTGGGTAGAGGTGCGCTGGGTAGAGGTGCACCGCCAGGTGCACCGCTGGGCGTGCGGAAGACAGAAGAAACAGCAGGGGCGAACGGGCAGTAGGACAAGCGGCTAGAAACGACACGGGAAAAGAAGAGCGCCTGGAAAAGCAGCGGTGCAGCAAAACGAGAAAATATAATTATGAACAGAAATGAAAAGAATTATGAAAATTGAATAACTAATCTGACTTGCTGAATGATTAATGCGTGGAGGTATTAACTTAGCGGTAATCTGAAAATGCTGTAGAAGAAAATATACTTTATTTTTTTGATTTAAACGAGCCCGTTCGGTTGGTTTTCTTTATTCTGCCCCCTGCGCAGCAAACTTGAGGATTTTATATTTAAAAAATCGATATGGCATGAACGGGTACGATGCGCAGGCCGCGCTGGCGGAGCTGGTAGACCGGTCGACCAACAAGAACGAAATCGCTGTGGATCAGTTTTTTCTGCAGCGCATAAAGCGAGCGTGCCGGGACTCGGATGCCTCCCTTCGCACCGTGTTCGACCTCCTGTTCCACCGCCTGGGCAAGCCGCACAGCCAGGTCCGCCTGCTTGCGCTGCAGGTGGCAGCAGAGCTGTTCCAGCGCTCGGCCCTCTTCCGCTCCCTGCTGGCGGCCAAGTTCCCGCGCTTTTTGGAGCTGGTGCTGGGCCACCGCGTGGGCCACCCGCTGCCTGCGCCCACCGCATCCGCAGCCCAGCTGCGTCAGCGTGGACTGGAACTTGTGGAGCGGTGGCATCGTAGCCACGGCGCCCGCCTGCCCCAAATCACACTGGGGCATGCCTACCTACGGGGCACGCTGCGGTTTGAATTTCCGCAGCTGGATGCGCGGCAGGATGCGGCGGATGCGGCGCAGCGTTCACGTGAGGCACGCTCAGCGGAGCTGGCCCTGGAGCGGCTGCAGCGGCTGCTTCCTGGGTGGGCGGCACAAGCGGCGGAGGCTCGAGCGCTGCTGCAGCAGTTTGACGAGGCATTTGCGCTGCTGGAGGAGCAGCGCAGTGCGGCCAGGCTGAATGAAGCGGGTTCCCACCAAGAGGACGGAAATGGTATCGATTGGGAGGACGTGGAGGCGACTGGGAGAGGCGAGGCAGAAACTGAGGCGTTGGAGGGAATTGCGGCATATGCCCCTGACGCAGCTGGCAGTGTGGCAGCGGATTTTCCGCTGGGAGCAGTAGCAGCAGCTGCGCAGGTGAACGTGGAATCAAACGGCTTGCTCAGCGAAGCAGATGCGCCATTGATCGAGACCCTGGACGGCCTGCACAAGTTGATTTGTGCGCAGGCGCTGCCCGGCGTTGCTGAGGCGCTGCAGACTGTGGTGCGCTCAGAAGGGGGAGACCCTGGGGACCCACGCCGCAGGCAGCGCGACCGAGTACTTCGTGAGGCCACCCTGCTGAAGGCCCAGCTCGCCGCCGCAAAAGAAAGGTTTGAGGGCGCCCACCTTGACCTGGCAGCGCTGACGCAGGCGCAGGGAAGGAGGCAGCAGCGGGCGCAGGAGGAGGGACAGCGGAAGAGAGAGACGGCGAACGAGAGAAATGCTCAAGCTCAAGCTACTCCAGCGGCGCAAAGACAGCCGCAGCGTAGAGAGGCTGCTCGTGCTGCTGCTGCTGCTGCAGAGCCCAATCCATATGCCTTCATTCGAGACCCCACCGCCCCCAGACACCCTTTCCACGTTGGTAAAGAGGGAACCGCCCCTGCCCCGCGCAGAAACTCAGGCAACGGGGCCAAAGACCACTGCTCAGCAACAGCAACAGCAACAGCAGCGGCGGCGGCGGTGGCAGCGCCTTCCAGCGAAGGAGCTGGAGCCTCGCTGCCTGCCTCTGTGCGCCAGTCTTTGGCCGCCCTTGCCCCCGTGCTTCCTGCTGGTGCTTACACCCGTGTTTGGGACAGCGGGTCTGCCGCGGTGCCCCAGTATGTGAGCGGCCACGCTCTTGACGTTTCCAACCACTGGGGCCCTGTCGATGTCAACAAGGAGCTGCCTAGCGAGCGCATGGAAGAGATGTTCCTATACGACCCCGCCACCAGGAATGAACCAAGAGAGCAGCAGCAGCAGCAGGAACATGAATGGCAGGCACAGACGGCAGCAAAAGCAGCAGCGAGGGAAGCCCCTGGTGCTGCCGCAGCTGCTGCTTCCTTGCGGAGAAGAGCGGCTCCAGATGCTGATACCTCTGCAGTTCGGCCGAATGCTGCCTCGTTTGCGCCGCTGAGCCTGAGCCTGAGCATGGCGGCTTCAGGTGGCGGCGATGCGAGGCGTGCGCAGCGAGCAGCAGAGCGTGCCTACAACGACGCGGTCATCAGTGCTGCTGCAGCAGAAGCAGCTGGAGAAGGATTGAGTGCGGTGGCGGACCCTGGCGAGCCGGTGCCCAAGAAGGCGGCGACCAAAAAGCGCAAAGAATCTACGCGGGAGCGGCTGAACCGCAAGCTTCTGTCGGGGCGAGCCAAGCGTACTGCCACGGCGGATGCAATGCTGACAGAGAGCGAGAAGCGCAGGGACACTTGCAACAACTCATGGGGTTGACGCACGTTATTTTAACCGAGTCTGTGTCCCGCTCCAGGCTTTCTTTGGACAGCTGCTCAGGGGAGAATCTTCGACCCTGGGGTGAATAATTCTTTGGGTGCGTTGCCGAACTGCACGTGGCCTTTCCGCGTGGTGTTTTAGTGGGACAGTGACAATCCCGCAGGAGAGAGGCAGAAAATATCAATGCTCTCACAGCTTCGATTCTTCTGACGATTTTCAGCTCAAATTGTCGCAAAAGCCACCCAAAGACCCCCATGGCGCACTCGTCGTTTTCTGTTTTTGTTTTTATTCCGCCAGAGCTTATCCTCATGTGCTTGGCGAGAATACTTCCGGGGTTGGCTGTTTCCAAGGCTTGATAAACACATGCATCGTAAAACGCACCTAAATTCGTTTCAAAGTTGAACTACCGCTGGCATGTAGACTTTCTCACGCCCAAAAAACCAAAACCATCACCAACTCTACCCAATCGGCAGCGCCCTGAAACTTTCACAGCCCCCCGATGCACACCGTCTTCATGTCCAGAAACTCGCTTATCCCGTACTTGCTGTTCTCCCTCCCCAGCCCGCTCTCCTTCACGCCGCCAAACGGCGCAACCTCAGAGGTGATGGCCACCTCGTTCAGCCCAACCATGCCGTACTCCAGCGCCTCAGCCACCCGCCACGCCTTCCCCAGGTTGTGGGTGTAAAAGTACGCAGCAAGGCCAAACGGAGTTGCGTTGGCCAGCGCCATCGCCTCATCTTCGGTCTTGAAGCGCACCAACGGGGTCACAGGCCCGAAGCTCTCCTCCCTGAATATGCGCATGTCCGACGTGACGTTGGTCAGCACCGTGGGCTCGTAAAAGAAGCCGCCCCCCAGCGCACTGCCAGCCTCAAAGCTGGGACGCTTTCCGCCCAGCGCCACCACTGCCCCCTGCCCCACCGCCTCCTGCACCTTGGCATCCAGGCGTTCCACCGCTGTGGGGGTGATGAGGGGGCCGTGCGTCACGCCAGAGTCCATTCCGCTGCCCAGCCGCAGCGCCGCAGCCCGCTTGACCAGCTTGGCAGCAAACTCGTCGTGCACTGCGTCCTCAACCAGCACGCGGTTGGTGCAGATGCAGGTCTGTCCGGCATTGCGGTAGGAGGACACCACCACGTCGCGGGCAGCCTTATCAAGGTCGGCATCGGCAAATATGATTAACGGTGCGTTGCCGCCCAGCTCAAGGGAGACGCGCTTGACGGTGGCGGCAGCAGCGGCAGCCAGAGATTTTCCCACTGCGGTGGATCCCGTGAACGCCAGCTTTCGCACCTTTGGCGACTCCATCATTGCGTTTCCTACCGCGCTGGGGGTGGCGGTTGGGACGACGTTGAAGACGCCGCGAGGGATGCCTGCGCGGTGCGCCAGCTCGGCCAGCGCCAACGCAGTGAGGGGGGTGTACTCGCTGGGCTTGAGCACCACCGTGCACCCTGCTGCCAGCGCAGGGGCAGTCTTGCGAGTGATCATTGATAGCGGAAAATTCCTGCAAGCAAAACAAAATATATATGCAAAAATAAGCAGGAGCAAGTTTCAACCCTCAAAATAGTTGCAATTCATTGCCACCCATTTGGTTAATAGCAAGCTAATTGATCAATTCTTTCCTCACCAAGGCGTCACGGCAGCAACGACCCCCAGCGGCTGGCGCAGCACCAGGAAACGCTTGTCGCGAGAGGGGCTCTCCAGCACGTCCCCAGTCACGCGGCGCGCCTCCTCAGCGAACCAAGCCACCGACTCTGCCCCACCGTCCAACTCCGACCGCGCCTCAGCAAGCGGTTTTCCACACTCCTGGGTCATCAGGATGGCAAGATCCTCACGAGAGGCCAGGATCTCTGCATGCCAACGCCGCAGAATGGTGGCGCGCTCCTTGGCGGGGCGCTTGGCCCAGGGACCGAACGCCTGGGCGGCGGCGTCAATGGCGGCGTTGGTCTCGGCAGCGCCGCAGCTGGCCACCTCACACAGAGTTTCGCCTGTGGCGGGGTTGGTGACGGAGAAAGTGTCGCTGGTGCGCACCCACTTTCCGTCAATGTACCCGGCAGTCTGCAGCAGCGGCAGGCGGTGGTCTGCAGCGTTTTCAACAGAGCGCAGGCTGCTGCTGGTGAAGTGGCGGGCTGAATTGAGAGGGCGCGATGTTGGCAGCCTTGAGATGGGCGGCAGTGTTGTTTCAGCCAAGAGCCTCGCTGGGGCGCTCGAGCTGCTGCACCCCGAAATCGAGAGAAATTTCATCGGAAAGGTTTCAAGATGTTTTTTTTTCCTTTTCAAATTTCGAAAGATCGCCGCCATATTGACTGGATTCACTTTGGGTGTTTTTAACAAGCGGTTCTGGGCTAAGGAGGCACGCGCCCCTCGCACGTTCGCAGCTTCTGAATTTTTCTTTGAGCTTCAAGTTCGAAATGCTGAGGACAGCTGAAAGTTGGCACCCCGAACGAAAAATAGGGCCAGACCATCTTCAATTACCAGCCAGCCAGACAATCTGTCGTTCCTTCCTCTCAGGACCTCCAGGAAGGGATTCGCAGCGTTTCCACTCCGCTCCACGAAAACAGCTCTGGCAGCAATCTCTCCATTAAAGACTCGTGATAAACATCTCCAACAATAATGAGCATGGTCACAAACACAAATCAAGCTGCCGCCAGGCCTGGTTTCACAAACACCACGCACCCCTCGCACGCACGCATCTCCCCGCCCCCTTTGCCCAGCATCACCTTGAACTCAGGCAGCTGCAGGTGACCCACATGGTACGGCACCAGGCAGAAAGACACCTGGGAGGGCTGCCCGGCAGTTAGCGTCACTGTGGTGGCCTTGGGCCCAGCCACCATCCACCCACGCGGCTCCCCCACCCCCACCTCAACCTCAGCCACGTCCTGGTGACTGGAGAGGAGGAGCTGCAGCGACATGGGCTGCCCCATAACCGAGTGATGGGGGAAAGTTGGAAGCACAGCCACGGAGGGCGGCGACAGCACCGCGCCTGGCATCCGCAACAACGCCACTGCTGGCTCTGCTGGTTTGCCCCCTTTGAGTGCAGGGTCGGCGCGCTGCCAACGCACAGCCAGCGTTCCCACGGAGGGCAGCGCTCCTGGAGGCAGGCACTCCAGTGCAAAGCCTGTAACGCAGGTGGCCCCTTCCCGCTCAAGCACCCCAATGGGAGCAGCAGCGCCAGCAGTGTGGTCCAACGGGGTGGCATTCCACCCTCCCCCTTCCTGCGATGCTTGCCACTCGACGCCCAGAATGTGCAGCGGCACGCGGGCCAGGCTACGCACTGCCACGGCGGCCGTGCATGGTTGGCGAGCCGGGAGGAAGAAACGCTCTGGCAGCTTGGGGCCGAGGCCGTTCTCATTGATGCTCAGGGACGCCATGGCGGAGATCATGGGGGGCGTGGAAGGCAGCATGCAGGCTTCCCCTGCTGGCCCAGTCACCTCCACGTCGATATCAAATGGCAACGCCACTGGGAGCTGGCACGACGCAGTGGCCAGCGATTCCTCCTCCATCCTTTCTTTATCTAACCCTCCATCGTCGCTTGCGGCGGCGCAAGTGTACTGCAACTTGACCGCCAGCACAATCTCCCCAGCCCTGGAGTCGGCAACGACAGAGACGCAGCAGCGGTGCATTGCGCCGCTGCCAAGGCCGGGAACAGACAGCTCCACCCGGGATTGAGCTGCCTCTCCGTGGATTCTAGACGCCAGCTGCCCTCTGCCGCCTGCTTCCACCGTCAGCTTCCCTGCCTGCAGCCCAGCGTCGATGCCTGCCGCCACCTCGATGAAAACCTCCACACACTCCCCTGCCAGCGCAACGTCGGGGGCAGTAATGGAGAGGGTCGGAGGAGAATTTCGGGGCGGCAGGTCCGCGCGAATGAGCCCCCACTGAGCTCCGCTGGGGATGGGAGTGGCAGCCCAGGGAGGTGCCTCCCCAGGCGGTTTAATAGGCAGCGCGCTCAATGCCTCAGGCAATGCGTATTCCAGGGTGACCGACGGGGTGAGGTGCAGAGCAAGGCGACGAGCCGCCAGCCACCCCCCAGCCCGCCCAGCAAGGTCCACTTCAAATTTTGTCCAGCTGTTGGCGCCCAGAGCTGGCGGCAGCACGGCAGCAGCGACGCCCACTTCCACCGAGCCAGAGGGGCCATCGAACGAAACCGATGCGCTGCAAATGGGGATATCAACCGGCGCAGCGTTCAGTATCGCGACGCTGAACAAGCCCCCTCCCTTTGGTGACGCAAACCCTGCTGTGGCACGCAGCACGCCCAGCCACGTCGGATCTGGAGAAGGGCATGCGTACACGGCTGATATTCGCGGCTCCTCAGACAGCAGCTCCTCCACTGCAGACTCCGCGATGGCGCGGCGCTGTGCCAAGTCGGCAGCAGCACCAGAGCACGCTGCGGCCTCCAAGGACAGCGCCACGTGGGCAGCTCTATCGCCCTCCTGCGCCGCACAGCTTCGCAGCGCCAGCAGCACGCCCCACAGCAGCCCCTCCCACCTGTCGTCTCTGTATCCTTGCGCTGCTTCGCTGAGCGCCTCACGAGCTCCGATGATGTTTCTGGAGTGAAGCAGCTGCTCCTCCCCCAGGGCTGCATTGACGCGGCACAGCAGGCGGCGATGCCTGCCAGACGGGTCATGTTCGTGCGCCTGCACCGCAGCCCCTTTTGCTTCCATGAGGAGGTGCAGGCGGTCGTTGCCATGCCCGCACGCCGTCTCTTCAGCCTCCAGCAGCGATTCTACCTCAGAGTCGCTGGGGCTGGCATTCTTACCCACCGCAAATTGCCCCACGTATGCTCCAGGCTGCAAGGCAGTCCCCAGCGGCAATGCTTTTGCAGCCTCTCCCTGGCTCAGCCGCCGGGACGCCTCAGCCGCCGCCCGCCGCGCCCCCGCAGCTTGGGCAGCGTCCAAAAAGAGCTGCGCTGGGCGCAGCTGTGGCGGGAGCTCGCTGGGAGGGAGACCTGATGTTGCCACCAGCATTCCCGCCGTCTGTAGCTGGCGTGCCATCCACCCAGCGTGGTTGGCTGCGATGCCGTGGGATGTGGGCTGCAGCGGCACAGCTCGTAGCATGCTCAGGTGGAGGCTCAGCCGCTCTGCAGCCGCTCCAGAAGTTTTGAGGTCCCTCAGAAGCATGGCCAGCATCTGCGCGGTGCAGGAGCTTATTTTGAATTAATATACTTCAAATAAAGTTTTAACCGAGCATAAAATAATGGATGGCTCACCCTGGTGTGCACCAGCTCTGCCACCGCCCTGACCTCCAAAAAGCGCTGCAGCGGCGCTGCGCCAGCCATGCTGACCTGAGGCACGTACGAGTAGGCCTCGCCGTACAGTCGGGCGGCGTCTTCCCACTGCCCCTGCTGCTCTGCCAGCGCCGCCACCTTGAAGGCTGCCCGCAGGTTGAGATCCACCGAGGTCAGTCCACCTGTTGCGTACTTATTCAAACGGCGCTGGGCGTCTGCGGCGTAGTACGCTGCCGCCTGGGCGTGCAGCAGCACCGCCAGCGACTGCAGCCCCACCTCCCCGCTGCCGTGGGCCCACGGCACCACGCACGAACGCTCTGCGCCTGCATGCCTGGCAATCATTTCACGCCGATCTGCGTCCAAGGGAGTGTCGTCCAGCGGGTGCACCACCGCCACCACCACGCGCATGCTTCGGGGTTGGGAGGCGGCGTGCACTGCGTCCAGCTGCGCTGCAACTGTAGACCAGTCGGTGGGGTCGCCATTAGCAAGGCCTCGAGGAATCAAAACGAGGGCGACGGCGGGGCGACGGGTGCGATGCTTGGCCAGCCAGTCGGCAGGGAGGATGCCCGTCCGGAGCGGTGCAGGCGCGTCAGTTTTGGCTTGCAAGGCCAAGAGTGTGGCGGGGGAACGCACGGTCAAGACGCTGGCGAGGGGGGGAGACTGGTGCTCGAGGTACTCCATGATCGTCTCGTGGATTTTTTCGTCGCCGATCAGTACAATTAACGGCCGCAGCGGCGCGTACATTAAGCTTTGAGAAGAGGCCATGTCAATTAAATGTGAAATAGCTACATAATTTCCGGTTATAAAGGGGAGAGAGAAGACCAGATTGTTCAGTTCACATCAAATATTTTAAAGATGCTATTTGAAAGAAGTAGCTTTGGGATATGCAAGTGAAAATGAATTTGGTCGAGTACTTCAATAAAAATAGTGGGATTCTTCACATTTCGCTTGTATTAATATGTTTATTCTTGGAAAATCGAAAGGTTCGTTTAAAGGCGCATCGCCGGCATCTGGAATTGAAAACACGCACTTCCAAATCTTAATTGGACGAGGCGCTCCTTCTCTGAGTCTCTGTTTTAAGAGTTCTCTGCAGCTGGTATTGCACCAAACTGCATTATCATGGTCCCAGAGCGCGTGTGCGGGGATATAACTATTGCACAGCGAGCACGGCAGTGGCTGTGGTGGTGGCGGTGAAAATAAAAACTAAGCTAAAACTGGTAGTCATAATGTAGCTTGCGCTGCATGCCAGCAATGCTGGCTTTCGCTGTCCATGATACAGCTGGAGGCCTCCCTGGGCTTGGTCTTAGCAGGACCAGGACCAAACTGCATGCTCTCAAGCCAGCGTTTCAACCGACTCATAGCCGCCATTATTGAAAGCTCTGCGATGCCTACCGCATTTTACAGACTTGAAAAGAAGGTATATACTCACCATGGTTCAATAGAGAGAAAATTTGCTGGTTTAAACTTGTGCCACCCACCCAATGCCGAGGGGCCACAGAACTACTTCCTTTCATTTCCCCTGGGCACACTGCATGTCTACAATCGTGTGGCAAATAAGCTTAGATAGTTTGTCGATTTTTAGTACGTCTATTTTCTCGCAAGCCTCCCATTCTCATTATTTAATTGATTCCCGTCGCAGGAATTTCATTGCATTCATTTAAAACTTCGGTTTATAAGCCTTAGCGTCGATTTGTCTTGTTCAAATATCGTTCATTCGGGTATATATGCATCGATTGTAAGCCTTCAGAGAGAGAAGGGGGGGGGGGGGGGGGCGGTGGCAGGAAGGCGAGGAGTTATTTTGACACACCGACACCGACACATTGCTTTTATTTTATTTTTTGTACCATCATCATGATGATCATGGTAACCATGTGTTCAAATTAGACTCGGCTAAGCCCAAAAATGGCCATCCGCAACCGGCTCGTCATTAAACCTGGCAACTTGCGAATTTTGCAGGAGAGTGGCAATTTATAATTTGAAATCCACGGTATATTATTTAAATTTGAAAATTTTACACTCGTTTATATAACATGGACGTTTTCAGCGGTTATAATAATTGCGTACTCCACGAGATAAAAAAAGTTGAAAAAAAACTGGGTACATTTAATTAAATTATATATATATAACTTATAAGGTGCCCTTGTCCCGTTCGACCCCGTTCGGAGCTCAAGAAGACTCGAACGAAAAGCTTTTTTCAATCTTTTTCCGCATGATACATTTAATTCTCACGCTTTTTAATATTATGGTTTAAATTTTTGATATGTTTTCTTGTTTTAATTCAGTTTCGTATGGTGTATATTGGAAGAAAGTCGAGGGGTGACCTAGATTTAGCATCTCGAATGCAGCTCGCCTCAGCCGTCCGTGAGAGCATGCCATACAATTTCCAGTGCTCTCAAGGAATCGACTGCGGAGTCCTTGCCTCACTGAGTTAGGCAAATGCTTTTCAAGATCGGCTGAGGTAACAGACTAAAAGAGCTAATCGCATACGCTGATGCCAATTTAATAAAATTAAATTAAATTTTATTATTGAAGGAACGATATCAAGAGCGAACGAGTTGGAATAATAATTTTTTATTGAAACCTTTTGATTCCCCCAGCAAACAACATCCACCCGGCATGTCTTTCGCAGCAGCTGAACGCTTCCGGTGAGACTGTATTGTTTTGCAGCCATTCGAAATTCATCAGACGCCCCCAAACATTTGTTTTTAATTCTTGATTCTCGCTGCCCCCTGCAGAACTCACAATTTTGAGGAGGATGAGCGCTGGCTGGCCTACTTGAATCTTTTGACCTTCCCTCCCAACACCCCCGAGGCCAAGGTTCTCAAGTTTAAGGCCAAATGGTTCAAGCGAGAGGTGGATGCTGCATTGGACGTTGATGGCGTCCTGGCAGAAGCCCCCTCAACTGCTGCGCCTCCGAAACATCAGCCCCGTACCGCTCCGCAGCCTCAGCCTCGGTCCACTTCTCACCAGCAGCAGCAGCAGCAGGCGCCCCGTGCTGCCTCTCCTCTCCCGTCATCGCTAACACTGAAGAGTGCCCAGGAAGCAGCCCTGCTGGTCGGTCACGTGCTGCTGGTTGTGGCGTGCTTAGGCACCCTGCAGCCCTTTGATCGCTACCTCTCCATGATATCTGCCTCACTGTTTCAGAAAATTTCGCTGCTGGTCCATGGCTACAGGGTGAGCACGTGCACGATTTTCTCTCCAGCGTAATGCACTGACGCAATGACGAATTCGATACATTATTTCTCTGCATAATGCAGCTATACGCTAAGGTGGGAGCCCCGTCGATCGCTGCGCTGAGCCCTTGGATGCAGCGGACAGCTACTACTACAGAGTTCTTCTACCTGGTTTCCACCATGCTGCTGGTGAAGACCCCTTACGCCTCAATTGGGATCCTTTCCATGGCGGGGATGGCGCTTCTGCACGCTTCTTCCGCGCTCAACACGATGGTTGGCGGCACAGAGGCGTGGCGACGGTTCAAAGGAGCAGACGCGTACAACTGGCTCCAGTCGCGCCGACCCAGCATGCTTTTCGCAATGGCGCAGATAGAAGTCGTGGCGGGCTTCATGATCATTTTTGCGGGGCTGCGGGGCGGTGGGCTTCGAGTCTTCATGAACGCGTTTATGTACTTCAACCAGCTGCGCGTTAGGTTTTGGAGCCCAGAGTCCCGCAATTTCCACGTTAAAGCCTGGATCTCGGTGGGAGAGGCGGTAAAGCCCTTGCTGGAGAGGGTCGAAGCGCTTCGGAAAGTGGCGTTGATGGGAGAAAAGTGGTTCAATGCAGCTGGGCAGCGAGCTGCTTAGGACTTTTCTCACCGCTGGTTCTTTTTACATTTTTAAAAACAATCCTCTAAAGAATACTTTCACGGTAACCTGTGAATGTCTTTTTGCGCCAGCACAGTCCAAGTTGGATTGTCATCATCGCCATCAGCAGTTTCTTCGATCGGTGCCGGTTGGCATGCAGAGAATGAAGTGGCTGCTGGAATTGGAGCTGCAAAGCTGCTTGCGATAGTCGGGGGCGGCATTGCGGCCAATGGGTTCGAATGCATTATTGGCGCAGCGCTGGGGGATGAAACGCATAAGAAGCCCGCTGCTGGTTTAGGGGTGGCAAACGCAGGCCGTGGTGGGCTGCCGTTACAAGTGTAGGCGGCCGATGGAAGGCGTGAGGGGGGCAAACTGGAATGAGGAGGCTGGGGGTACATGTAGAGCGCTGCAGGGGATGGTGGGCCATGGAAGGCGGCAATTTGGGGCTCGGGGGGAGGATGAGCATAAGGGGCAGAGGGTTTTGCTGCCTGCCATTGCTTCGCCAAAACAGCAGCAGCAGCAACGGTCGCTATGTCAGATGGGCCACTTCCACCGGCTCCTGAAGGTGGTTTATCTCTAGATGCGCTGGCGGTGGCGTCGTGCATTCCATGAGTTGACGAGGACCCACGCCTGCTACGCCGCCGTCTCTTGCGGTTTCTTGAGCCGTCGATGCTCCTCCTTCTGCTGTTTTTTGAGGACCCAAACACGGCACGCACGCACATCATGAGCCAGCCTTTGCTCACGCACAGCCACAGGGTGGCAACGATGGCAGCGATGACTGCCAAAGTTATGATTGCTTGAATGAGCCGTTTCCAACACCCCTTTAGCACCGCGCAGACAAAGTTGAACACGTTGGGGCACATTTGGCTGCAATTTTGGAACGTGGGGGGCCCCCCTGGGTTCCCAGGCTGCAAAATGAAAATATTCCGAGCTGCATTGCACAATGGCAATATAGAGATGAAAGCTGCATAACACAAACTTGCCTTATCTCCCAAGTCGGATTGGTTTGGAGGTGGCTCGTACTCAGTGGCGTTTGTGAAAAAACTAAACTGCAGAGTGTCAGCAACGCTGCCGGCAGAGTCCGTCACCAGAATGGCGCAAGTGCGGTTGCCCTCCAGGTCGGTCTCCATGCGCAGCTCAAATGTGAAGGTGTGAGTTACTCCAGGGCCGATGGCTGCAAACTCTTCTGTCACTGGCAGGACGCCACTGGAGCATTCCACCACAGAAGCCCTAAAGTCTGCCGGGATCGCCCCAGTGTTCTGGACACCCACCTTGAGAAATCCGGTGCCGGAGATGGCCGTAAAGCTGCCGCACTGAGCGCCATCAAAGGTGCAGACCTCGGAGCTGAGAATCTTGGCAGGCGCGCGGTTGACAATGAGCTGCAGGTCGTCTGCCCTGACCTCCAGCGTGACCAGGCTAGTTCGTACGCCTTTGAGGGGCAGCCGCAGTGCAAGACCTCCTCCATCTGCTCCAGCTGCCATCTGGCGGGCGTTGTCCCACCCTCCACCGTAGCGTGTGATGTTGTACAGCGGCTCCATCCCCAAACGCACCCGCTCGGTATCTGCCAAACCCAAATCGTAAATTTGATTGCGCAGGCAGCTGCCTATGCCCATGCTGCACTGAGCGTGCGCCCGGAATGCAGCGTAGCTCACCCCGACAAGGTCGCACTCGCCCGTGGTGGTCACCTTCTCGGGAGGCAGCACCACCCACATGTCGAGGTTGGACGTGAATATTTCGTTGGGAGACAGGTCTGGCTGCACCGGGATCATAACCCAGTTGCCGTCTAAATTTTGAATTTGGCGGTAGGAGTCCAGGTCGCCCAACAGCCGGACTGACACGCTGCGCTGGCTGTTCAAAATGAAGGTGCGAGAAGGATTGACCGTCAGAACCTCGGTCTCGGTGGTTCCGAAGGAATGGGCCAAGGTGTCGGTGGCTTCTCCCGGCGGCAGCGGCGGGGGCTCAGGATCCAGGTCAGTGGTGTTGATGTGGACCTGAATGTCGAACTCCAATTGGTATGGGCCGATGACGTAGCCGCGGTACCACCAGTAATCATCGTACCGCAAGCAGTGGGCAGACCCTGGTACGCCGTTTGCAGGCCACCCCAGAGGGTCAAAGTTGCAGCTTGTAAGCCCACGAGGTATGGGGGAAGAGCTTCCAAATGTGGGGCAGCTGCAACAGAATCCTTGGCTATTTCTGCAAGGAATAAAGGGCTCAAGCAGAAATGAAGCGGGTCAAGATGAATCAGGAGTGATCTATCTAGGCAGCAGTATTTACAATTCTTCTTCTAAGAAACTCACGGGATGTCCTGAATAACTCCTGATTCGTCTGGTGCACGGGCCCAACCGCATGTGGGCTCAGGATCGTACGGATCATCAGAGCAAACCCTCTCCCCAGTGCCGCCGTCGCCAGTGGGAATGTACTCCTGGAAGAAGCAGTACACCAAAATTGGACCTATAAAAAATTTAAAAATACGAGTGATATAGCACACACACCTCATATGGCCTCCCATTGAACATATGTGGCTGGGAGAGAGGGTATGTGGCAAACACTGGCGTCTTGGTGATGCCCACAGCGATGGTGCGCTGCAGATCCCGGCAGGTGCATCCTGGATCGGTACCGTAGAAGCAGGGGCATGGGCACTGATTGGTGGGGGAGTTAATGCAGGCGACGCTGAACTCCAGCACCTCAGTTTGGTAGAGCTTGTTGTTGTCGAGGGTCAGCGTGACGATCAGCTTGCTGGAGCAATCCAATTCCTCCTCCTGGAAAACCAAGATGCGTGTGTTATAAATTTTATAATGAGGAAGATACCGCGATTCAAGCGGGACTTTGCTGCCTCACCGAGCCACTGTTGAAACAGGACTGCATGTTGCCTACAGCTATAACAGCTGCTTTCGCGCAGTATATATGGCTTATAAAATATATGAATATTATTAAATGCATTTTAATGTCTGCTTTCATGGCTAATCTAGTTCGTTCTAGTGAAATGTAAAAATATCCCTTTACATTTCGCGCAAACTGGCTAACAAACATGCCGTGGGCATGCGCTACAAACAAACCGATTTTTTCTGGCGCTCTGAACTATATATAAAGTTCTAGGAGGAGAGACGGACTAATTTCGGTCATTGCGCCCTGCAAATGCGTTGACTTAAGCCGTCATTTCGCAGTTGCTCGAAGTCGAAAAATTTGTCGCATTTGTCAGAGTTCAATCCCAAAAGAGAAAGCTCGAAATGGCGAGCCTCTGGAAAAAAACATTACACGAAATATGATCTACAATAAATATTTTTTTATATCATTCACATTCTGGGCTCATCACAATGGCCCAACGCGCACACAGCGTACATTAAAACGATCCCTGAAAATCATACTTCTGCATAATTCAAGCCAGCCGGGCCCTCAGGCTGCAACTGATACCCTAACGGGGAAAAGCACTGAGCTGGCTGGCTGCAATTTAATTTGCATGCTGTCCACAAATGTGACGGAATCGCTGAACGGTAGTTTAAAATATATGACATCTGCTTTTGAATGCCTTTTTTTGGTCAGCGGGGTTGAGCATTTCTTCGTAAACAGTTTGCTGTTTAGTTTATTTTTCCCGCATCCCACCATGGGTCCTTAATCCCACTGAGAGCTGCTAAGGTTATCATGGGCCCCAGCTTCAGTTCGGAGCACCCATGCAGGATGGGCTGCCGGCAATCGGCTCATTCCCGCCCCTCGCTGTTGTCGGCCACTCAATGAATGAAGCGCTCATTGCATCTTCTAGCCTGTGGAGCCGATATGGCTAAGTAGCCTCCCCCACAGCAGAATAAACCGGTGGGCCCCAGTCTGCCTGTCTATCTTCCCTCATGAAAATTTTCCACCCCCCATGGAGCAAAAAATTTGAGAGCCTCGTCCCTTCTCCCTTATTATTAATTCCCACTATTTAAATTCTTTAACTCGACCCCATTGTCCCACTCTGGCTTTGGCATTACCGAGAGAAATCCTCTCTTGATCACTGATCACTCGAAACGTCAACCTTTTTGTTACTTTGTTTTAGCAACATATAGAGTGGGGAAGACAGTAAAAAATGAAGATAAAAATTGAGCTCGAAGTCCCGCCAGATGAGGTTCCTATAGCGGCTGAGCTGCTCACGATCCTCAGGTGCTGAAAATCAAACTGGTTTTAAAATAATAATAAAAATTCACGCAAGTGTGCACAGGCCTCACTGTCGCCCCTGGCATTTCATCGCAAACGTATCACCGACCATGTGAGCGTGAATGGCCTGCCCGCATCGGTGCTGTCCCCCAGCCCATCGGCAGCAAATCGTTCCTCAGCGCCGACGCCCAACCACGCTGCTGCTGCTGCTCGAGAAACCACGGTCTCGCCTCCGCCTGCTCCCGTCCCCGCCAGGCCCGCTGAAGAAGCAGGTCAGCCTGCGGCTGCGCCGCGCCCCTCCACCCCTGAGATGAAGCGCAGTTTTGTCGACACCCTGCGCGCCGCCAAGTTCAGCGATGACGCCGAGCAGGTGGCCCGCCATTTGGAGGAGATGGCGTGGTCCACTTCTGCGGCGCAGCCTGATGCCCAGCGAAAGTCCGACCCCGTGTTCCGTGCCTTTGTTGAGGCGTGGCTGGAGGTGGCGGTGGACCCCAGCCTGGTGGGCCAAACTCAAGGCGTGGCAAGTGCTGATGTGCTGACGCAGTACCAGCTTGCGCATTGCAGCGAAACATGAGTATTTCAACATGTCTAGTTAATTTTCATTTCTTCTTCCCTTTCTTTTTTCATCTCCGTCGCCTACAGATCCCTTATGTCACACTGCTGGCACACGTGAGCCAGAGCTTCAAGGACGCCATCCGGGACGCCGTGGTACCCCTGCTGCTGAAGCACCTCGCGGCAAAGCGCCCCTCTGGCGCTCTGCGCACTGAGTTTTACGTGCAGGCAGAGGCGTTTGCTGGGCTGGCGTTTGTGGACATCATCCGGCTGGAGGGCGCCATCACCACGTTGAGCAAGATGCTGAGGGAGCCGGCGCAGAGGGCGGCAGCCATCACCACCCTGGGCAAGATCGCAGAGCTGTGCCACATCACGGTGAGAAAGAATTAATCGAACCCCGATGGCTTGAAGCAGTTTAATTTATTCCCAATATTTGAACGCCAAACGGGTGCAGTTCAACACCAGAGTGTCCCCTCCCGGTATCGCCAACCTCCAAGCCGCGCTGGCAGCGGCAGACAGCGAGGAGTACCAGTACGACATCAACTACATAAAAGAAGCGCTGGGGTGGGCAGGCCCAAGGGCGGTCTCGGCACCCTTCGCCACTGCATCCCTGCCGCTGTCCATCTCTGCGGGGGCTGTGTCGCCGCTGCGCCCCGACTCCAAGCTGCAGCCGCTGTTTTCCCTCCCCGGCCACAGCGACAGCGTGTTCAGTCTGACCCACGACCCCATGCGCCGCCACGTGTTTTCATCTGGCAAGGATGGGGCTGTGATTGTGTGGGGGGAGGACGGCCACCAAGTGCAGGCCGTAACCTTGGAGCCGCGGGGAAAGTAAGAATGGCGGAGAGCTTTGTTGTGGCTGACTCGACACAATAAACTAACTTGGTTTGCATCTCTTTGAGATTTCCGCATTTTCAAAAACCCGCGTTTTGTTCTGCAGGACGTTGACGACTCTGGACTACCACGCGGGGCTGGGTCGCGTGTTTGGGATGGGCACCATGGCGCTGGACCCCAAAACCCCCAAATTCTGTCTGGCTGCGCTGTCTGTGGGCCCTGGTGGGGCCTACTCGGTGGAATATCAGTCCCGGGAAGTGCAGGCCTCCTGCCTGCGCTGCCTCTCAGACACCACAGGCTTCCTCACTGCCGAGACGCTTGCGCAACAGCACGGCGCTGCCATGCCTGGCACCGTGGTCGTGCAGTACTGGGACGCAGGCTCAGGGGCGCCGCTGCAGTCTCTATCTCATATGCAGACGTTCGTGGGGCACTCTGACTACATCACTGCGCTCAACCGCTTGGTGCCCAAAGGAACCTTTGCTTCCGGGGCGCGCGACAGCCGCCTGTTTCTGTGGGACCTGCGCCAGTCTGCCAAGGTGGCGGCGCTGGGGCAGGTCGACCCCGCCAAGGGGGGAGAGCCCTGCGCTGCCACTGCCATCATCACGGCCATTGACTGCGCTGGGGACCACCTGCTGGTGTCTGGCAGCACCGACCGATGCGTGCGGGTGTGGGACGTCCGCATGCCGGGCAGAGAACCGCTGTCGGTCACCAACGTATCCAACCAGGTGGTGGTGCGTGTGGCGGTGGCCCCAGGCGGGAAGGCCGCCGTCGTCAGCGCAATGCCCGGGCTGTTCATTATGGGCCTGGAGGACGCTGCGGCGCCCACCCTGTCCCCTGTCGATGTGCCGTGGCCGGACAGCAGACCCGTGCAGATGTACCACGACGCCAAGTGGAACGCAGACGGCAGCGTGCTGTTTGCGGCAGGCAAGAGCAAGAGCATGGACATGCTGGCGGTGACGAACTAAAGAAGAAATGACAGAAAGAAAAGGTGGAGGTATTTTTGGAGGAAAGAGAGTAGTTGCAACATCATGTTGTAAATTCGCAGCCCCATCCTGCCGACGCTCGACCCCAAGGGCACTCCCCCGACACCGCGTTTGTGACAGTGACACAAGCAATAATTGCAAGCAGCGTGTGCAATCTTAAAAATCTACGGCAGCAAAAGTTCACTCTCCCTAACGGTCACAGGCAAACATTACATGGGGTAGAAAGAAGAATTGAAGCCGTATGTAGATATGCATTGGTATTGATAAGATGTAACTAGCTCTTATGTGTGGCACAGAGGGCGGCAGACGGCAGCGATCAGAGCCGAGCCCGAAAACGTACATGGCCAGCCCTTAAGTAATTAGAAAGAAGGCAAAGGCAAAGAGGGGGAAAGAATCATAGAACCTGAAACAAGAAATGAAAAAGCTAAACGCAGGAAATTCTCCGGATAAATTTTCTTATGTTTCTGCACGGCTGCAAATCAAAGCCAAAATCAGAGAGAAGGTTGGCATCATCACTGCTGTGCGCAGCTGACACGCTGTCCCCTAGGCATGTCCTCGTCAGAGTCGCTGTGGTACGCCGCTGCCCCAGATCGCTTCTCCCACTCCCGCCGCGCCTTGATCTCGCCCTCAATGTCCTCCACGGGGGCCAGAGCCACCTCCTCGATGTGCTCCGCCTCCATGGGCGCCACCCCGTTGGCAGCAGGACCGAACGCAGCCCTCAGCGCCGCCGCCTGCTCCTCGTTCACCGACTCTGGGAATTCCACGGTGAAGTGGATGTAGAGATTGCCCTTCTCGTAGGGCCGCCCCTGCACCGGCATGCCCTCGCCACGGATGCACATCCAGTCGTCCGGCTTGATGACCTGCCCTGCCGAGGTCACCTCCAGCGCACGGCCGTCCAGCGTGGGAATGTGGAAGTGAGCGCCGGTCAGCGCGTCCACCAGCCCCACGTTCTTCTCCAGGAACATATCGGTGCCGATGCGCTTGAACTCGGGGTGCTCGCGCTGCTCCAGCACGAAGATGACGTCGCCAGGCAAAATGTCAGGCGCCTCAGAGCCGGCCTCGCCGCGGAACAGCACCTTGGAGCCGGACCGCATGCCAGGCTCCACGTGCACCTCGAAGATCTTCTTCTCGGGCACCATGCCGCGCGAGGAGCAGCTGCCGCAGCGGTCTGATGCAGGGATGGGGCGCCCGGTGCCGCTGCACGTGGAGCACACCTGCTGGATCTGCTGCATCATGCCGGGGCCGATGGCCCGCAACTTGATCTCTCTGCCTGAGCCGTTGCAGGTGGCGCACTTGTAGTCCTTGCCGCTCTTGCTACCCCTGCCGCCGCACCCGCTGCACTTGACGCTGCGGGTCAGCTGCAGCTTGCGGGTGCTGCCCTTGTACAACTCATCGAGTCCCACCTTGACGCGGTGCACAACGTCTTCGGAGCGGCGCTCGCGAGGGGGGCCGCGTCGACCGCTGCCGCCCATCCCAAACAGGTCGAAAATGTCGTGACCGCCGCCGCCGCCGCCGCCGGTCATGCCGTCCTTCACCGCATCCTCGCCGTACTGGTCGTAAATCTGGCGCTTCTCAGGGTCGCGCAGCACCTCGTAGGCCTCGTTGATCTCCTTGAATTTCTCCTGGTCACCACCTGCAGCAGAGAAAGACCGCTCATTGGAATGCAAAATGCACTTTTTGGCAGTACACATGAAAACAAGCAGGAAGGCGCAACTGGCGACAGTATTCGATTGCCCAGCAACAATAAATGTGATGTCTCTCACCTTTGTCTGGGTGATACTTCAAAGCCAGCTTCCTGTGCGCCTTTTTGACCTCCGCATCGCTGGCATCCTTGCTTACCCCCAGGATCTCGTAATAACGAGTGCTGTTTGTGTTCCCCTCTCTTGACATCCCGGGCATCCCTCCAGGCATCCCTCCGCCAAAGCCCGGGAATCCCCCGGGGAATCCGCCGCCCCCGAAGAACATGATCCCAGCCTGGTGTTTTGATGGCAAAAACAACAAAAAACTATGCAGCGTTGGCCAACCGCCAACTCTTTCTCGAACTCTCTACGCTTTTGAAAGCCCTCTTTCTTTTGAGCTGCAGCAGCACCCCCCTTTTTCTCCTCCTATAGATAGATTTGTGAATGCATTGGAGTGCCCACGTGCCTCTTTGTTGTCTGGAGCACAGCTTCATGCCCTGCGCCCCATGCATGCTGCAAAAACAATATTTACAAGCGCCAGAAATATACCACACAAAAAATGGCCTACTGCTGCGTGAGCACGCCTTTGGAGGACGCCACTGTGCCTGCCCGCCGCGGGTCTTCCTCGCACGCCTTGCGCAGTGCTCTGGCAAGCGCTTTGAACGTGGCCTCCACAATGTGGTGAGAATTTTTTCCTGCCAGCTGCCGAATGTGCAGCGTCATGCCGCTGGTGTTGACCAGGGACTGGAAAAAGTGCTCCACCAGCTGCGTCTCGTACTTGCCGATGCGCTCGGTGGGCAGCTGCAGGTCACAGGAGAGGTGTGGCCGCCCTGAGAGATCCAACACAACGTGGACCAGCGCCTCGTCAAGGGGCGCAGAGAAGTCGCCAAAGCGGTGGATGCCTTTTCGGTCGCCCAGCGCCTGCGCCAGCGCCGTCCCCAGCGCCAGCGCTATGTCTTCGTTGGTGTGGTGGTCGTCAATCCAGGTGTCGCCCTGCGCCTCAACGGTGACGTCAAAAAGGCCGTGGGAGGCCAGCTGGTCCATCATGTGGTCCAGGAATGGGATCTGGCTGCGGGAGGAGCACTGCCCAGTGCCGTCCAGGTTGACTGTCACCTCCACCGAGGTCTCCTTGGTTTGGCGCCGGACGGTGGCCACGCGGTCTGCAGCGCAGCATCGTATTGTTTTCGGGAGGGAATAAAACATGGAATTACAATGGTTAACGAATTTATAATTTCAGAAAGCACCTCGACTTAGCGAGCCAAAACTTGCCTGTGGTTGTACCATTGCCGCCGGCGCTAGCAGCGGTGCGCATTGGTCGAGACGCCCGTGCGTGACTGCTCGTGGGGATCCGCGAACTCCAGACGGGACACTTGGACTGTCCCACTTGTGCCCCGGAGGAGAAGGTTGCGGCTTTCAACATGAAATTAAAATTGAGAGATGCAAAAAATAATATAATGTTGGTTACAGGGAGGGGGAACGCCCGCAGGCCCTGAGTCAATTATATATAGTCCTCAAATCGCAAATATAATAGATAAAACGGTTTTTTTTAGAGAGAGAAAAACAAATTCTAAAATTTGTATTATTTGCCAAAACACTTCGTCCAGCGCCTTTTTATATTGCATACATTCTTGTTATTGCCAATTTGGATCGTTTGTTTACGTTACGCAGCTGGAAGAGGCGTGCGTGCGACTTGCCATATAAAATCAAGAAGCATCTGTGTGAATTGCTCATAAATGGAGGCTGCCATCAATAAAATCCTGTCAAAAGACATTGACATCGACCCTGCAGGTGAGGAAATTGCCGCGCAGCTGACAGCATTATCACACAGCTGAAAATTTACCCCCTCCTACCTGTGCTTTTGCAGAAGTCCCTGACTTCAGGGAAGGTGAAAGCGGCAGCGAAGCTGAGCAGGAATCCTCAGAAGTATCTTCAGAAGAGGACGAGGAGGAGGAGGAAGAAGGAGAGGAGGGCAGCGAGCTTGGGAGCGGCGAAGAGGAGAGCGACCTTGACGCTGACTTGCAGGAAAATGAAAGTATGGGGGAGGAGGACGAAGAGGGGAAGGGTGCCGCAAGCAGCAGCGACGAAGGAGAGGAGGAAGACATGGAGGGCCCACAAACTGCAGCTGCCCGTCAGCAACAGCAGCAGCAGCGGGGGTTCCTTGAGGGCGGCAAGGCTGACGCTTTTGCACGAGCTTTTGCCCGCATCATGGAGGGCTCAGAGGCAGGACCGCGCGCGCTGGCCGCGCCCATTCTAGCCTCCAGCAAGTCCATCGCCGCTCACAAGGCCGAGGGGGAGGCGCAGGCCAAGGCCGACCGGGCTGCCAAGAGGCTGCGTCAGGAGATGCGGCAGAGGGGCCATGTGGTGCCCAAAAGAAAGGGGGACGACCCAGCAGCCGATGTCCGCGAGAAGGCGCTGCAGAAGACGGCCACCCGGGGTGTGGTGCGGCTGTTCAACGCCGTTGCCAAGGCCCAGCGGCGCGTGAGGGAGGCTGAAGAGGTGACGGGCAGCAGGGCTAAGGCTGCAAAGCTGGGGAAAGCCAGTTTCCTGGCGGAGCTGCGGGGCGCACGGGGGAATGCAGCGCAGGGCGAGGCTGTGGTGCCCTCTGCCAGAGCTGCTGCTGCGGTGCAGGCGCCTGGTGGTGGCATCGATAGCGACGACGAAGGAGGCGAGGCAGGATGGGCTGTGTTGCAGAAAGGCTTCACTGGGCTCCAAGGCGGCAGCAAAATGAAGGACTGGGACAAAGCTGTGGAGGCGGAGGAAGAGGAAGAAAATGCAGACGACGACAGCGAGAGCGATGATTGAGTGCATGGATAGTAGTGACGCAGCAACTAGGTCATCAATGGCAATTCTTGGAGGTTTGGCTGCTGCTGAGATGGAGGCGGAGCTGCGGTGGACCAGTGTGCACCTGTGCGGCAGACATCATTTCCCTGTTCCTGTCTTGTGCATTTGTCTTTAATCGTAAAGCTTTGATGCATGCATATATGGTTGGAAAATGAACTGAAGGACATCCAGAGAGGAGAAGGAGACGAAATTAAAATTTGCCAGGAACAACATAAAACCCCTAATCACCGAACCTTTAGTTTACTAATTTAATAAAACAAAGTATAGTATCACGAGCTATTTTCTGCAGCTAAAAGAAGTAAACACAGGGTTTCGCTAGCAATAATAGTTATTTTGAATTTTATTCCGAAAGATCACGCTTTTTTCCCTCACTGAAGCCAAGTCCAAGTACTTGGCATTAAATCGATGCCAACATTCCCTCCCACCAGTATAGCGCGCCAGACAGTTTGCCTGACCCGCCCCAACTCCACCCTCACCCACCGGCCGGTCCTTCCTTCTCGCTCCTCCTGGGGAATGCAGCAGCCTGCATTGCGCCGAAAAGACCCCAAAGATATGTCGATGGATGGCATCACCAGCCGTGGGCATGTATACGTCCGAGCGGCAGCTGACGATGCACACCCTGCCCTGCTGGCATCATCGCCCGCAGAGCCGTCGCTCCTCCCAGTCCTGGCAGCGGTGGCCGTCGCTGGGTGCGGTGCCTTTGCCTTCGGGTTCCACCTTGGCGTCGTGAACGGCCCCCTGGAAGCCATTGCCGCTGACTTGGGATTTGCCGGCAACACAAAGCTGCAGGGCCTGGTGAGCACAGCCAGCGCTCTTAACCAACTTAACCCTGTTATTATTCTGATGAAACCCCAATGTCAAGCAAGCATTTCATCCATTTGTGCAGGTGGTCAGCAGCTCTCTGGCCGGCGCTGCAGTCGGCTCTCTGGGCGGCAGCGGCCTGGCAGACTCGGTGGGCAGGCGAGTGGCATTCCTGCTGGATGCGGTGCCGCTGCTGGCTGGGGCCCTGGTATGCGCCGCCGCCACTGGTCCCAACTCCATCCTGCTGGGCCGCGTCCTTGTGGGCCTGGGCATCGGCTTGAGCTCAGCGCTGGTGCCGCTGTACATCAGCGAAATTGCCCCCACCCGGCTGCGCGGCACCCTGGGCTCCGTCAACCAGCTGCTGATTTGCCTGGGCATCCTGGGAGCGCTGGTGGTCAACGTGGCGCTGCCTGCGCAGGCCTGGCGCTCAATGTTTGCGCTGTCTGCTGTGCCTGCTGCGCTGCTGGCCCTGGGCATGCTGGGTTGCCCAGAGAGTCCCACCTGGCTGGCTCTCAAGGGGCGCAGGGCAGACGCAGAGGCCACCGCGGTGCGGCTGTGGGGCCCCGCTGGCATGGCGCAGCTTGGAGGGGAGGGAGGCTCTGGAACGCCCAGGGCTGAGGCCACCTGGGGCGAGGTCTTTGCCTCCCGTGGGGCGCGGATCGGCGCCGTCATGTTCCTTCTCCAGCAGTTTTCTGGCATCAACGCCGTAGTGTACTACTCGTCAGCGGTGTTTGCCAAGGCGGGGGTGGCCAACGGGGCCCTGGCCAGCGCAGCCGTGGGCGCAGTGAATGTGGCGGGCACCGTGGTGGCCGCGGGGCTGATGGACCGAGCAGGGCGCAAGCA
Organism: Marvania coccoides; assembly: GCA_963854735.1. NCBI lineage: Eukaryota > Viridiplantae > Chlorophyta > Trebouxiophyceae > Chlorellales > Chlorellaceae > Marvania > Marvania coccoides. The sequence continues at coordinate 1,775,183 of OY978099.1, read as the reverse complement.
GCTGCTGACCGCCAGCTTTACTGGCATGGGAGTGGCGATGCTGGCCATGGCAGCAGGCCTCACGCTGCCAGCGCTGGCGTCCATCGCCGGGCCCATCACTCTGTTTGGCACCCTGGCCTTCATTCTGGCGTTTGCATTTGGCGCTGGCCCCGTGCCAGGGCTGTTGGTGCCTGAGATTACGCCCGCAAAGGTGAGGGGGCGAGCGGTGGCGCTGGCCATGGGCTCCCATTGGGTGTGCAACTTTGTGATAGGACAGGCGTTCCTGGGGGCGGTCAACTTGGTGGGCGTAGCAGGAGTGTACACCTTCTTTGCTGCTGTGTGTTTAATCACAGTGGCTTTTGTGAAGGCGGCCGTGGTGGAGACCAAAGGCAAGTCGCTGGACGACATTGAGCGGGCCATGGCCAAGGTTTAAAAAGAAATAAAAGTGGCATTGCATGGGTTTTACAAATTCAGGAATAGCGATATACTCAGCAATACTATCGCAGTAATGGTGCCTTGCTACATCGCTTCCTTTGATTTTATAAAAGCATGTTAATTTGATGGAGCAAAGACTACTTAGTAAAAAGAATAAATGCGCTAATACTTAGCTTATTTAAGGGTACATTAAAAAAAAGTCAAGCCTTTGAAAGTGGCCCAGAAGTCCTCTCAAATGCGCAACGGCTCAAGCGGTGGTTAACGAAATGCTCTCTTCTGAAAATCTTCTGTTTTTTTAGAGAACTCGCGATGCGCCTCCTCCGCAAAGAAATTTTTATGTTTATTGCAATCAATTATTATTATTGTTTAACCACTGGCGGAGTGGCCACATTTTTGTAGACGCCCTGCGCTCCAGAAAATAAAAGTAACTCCCTTACCTCTTTTTTTCCCCCTCTCTTTCCACAGGTCCCGCGGCTGGGCAACCAAGCTTAGTGGCGTGCACGATAAGCATATATATAAGCTGTAAAGCTGCAATCATGATGTCTGCATTTCAAGGAGCATGCCGATCGGTTTCCATATACATCCATCGCCAAGTATTATTACGGGAACGCAAACATTTGTGCATAATGCACGCCAAGCGCCCGTCTATAATCTGGGAAAACTAGCACCTTTTTGCGGTCGAGTTTATTCTCATACATATTCGAGAAATACAATAAATAAAATCTGTGGCGGGTATACTCTGCAGGTCGTGCTCAAATTGCAAGTGTGTCAAGAAAATTCCGCTGATATTTGGATGGCAAATTCAGCCGAATCTGTTGTCGGAAAGGCATTAATCCTTGCAATTGAAAACACGCTGACTGGCGCAAGCATCCATGCCCAACTTCATGAACAATGTTGGTTTGATATGGAAAAGCTAAATGCCCATTTGAGCCCTCGAAAAATAAACATTTATTCTCCCCCCAGAAAGAAAGGACAGCATGTGCATTCAGCAAGTTTTGACCTACATTTTGCCTCTGTTAACATATGAATGGCCTTATGCAGCATGCCCGAGATAGGAGCAATCTTGTCCCATCCTTGAACGCAAAATGATAATGCCGTATGTAAAGCAACATATTTTTCTATTTCAACATCGAATTTTGTATGACAGCTGTTGGCCGAACAATAATGGTTCGCTGAGTGTAATATTATTAATTTTAGTCCCTATTCCATCATTAATAATTAAGCGAAGCCGCGATGTGGCAGGTTCTGGATTAACCAACGAAAATACACACACAGCTCCCGTGTATCAGTCGTCTCAAAAAAAAAATGAAACCACGCAAATGAATAAAACTCCCAGATTCGGTGACTCGAGCTTTGCAAAATATTCGAAGCACGCCTGAAAAATTGCGAGTAGTGTTGATGAGGAGAGAGCCATTAATGATGAAATGCGCCACACCTTCAAACGACGAAAGTTGGAGATGGCAGTTGTATGCATAATCGTCGTTGGCATCAACTACAGCCCAAGGTTGGGTATACGTTAATGTTATCTCTACCCTCTGACGAGTGGTGGACTACTTGAAAATCGAATGTCATTGTAAATTTCAAGCCTGGCATCGGCTTGAGCTCAGCGCTGTGCAGCTCTACATCAGCAAAATTGCCCCATTGGATGTGCGGCACCCTGGGCTCCGTTAATCAGCTGCTGATTTTGCTTGGGCATCCTGGGACGCTGGCGAACGTGGCGTGGATGCTTAATAATATACACATAATTTCAATTGTACAAAAATGGGGTTTCAAGGATTGCGACAGCCATCTCCAAAGCCTGTCTTAAATCTTCAGCGTATTGGATTTGAAGGTTTGCGGGCGAGCACTGAGAGGATACTGAAAACGCAAATTTTTGCGTCATTGTCAATTTTCGATAATTATTGTCTAACGCTATATGCCGTCGGCCAAGCAATATGCAACCAATGCTTGCGTGCAAACGGTCGGTCACCACAACAACTCCTTGACTAAGTATCTCGTTAATGAGCCTCCAACGGATTTCTGCAAATTGGACAGGTGTCGCTGCCTCAACTTCATAGGCTGCGTAAGGACTTGGTGAGGGCCAATCCATAATTTTAAACCTCAGCCCTAATGGAGTTAGTACTGCGGACGCCAATGTTGATGGATGCGCGCTAACAGTCGATGCTCGCTCTTTGTCCTCGCGCAGCAAAAACAATACGTCAACAATAGGGCGGGATAAAGGCAACGAAGGTGGCAAAAGGAATGCAAGATCTGGGGATACGCCGAGGGGAGTGCCGCTATACACACTCTTTGCAAAATTGAAAGAATCGCGCTGCCTTGTAAACAGATGAAAACTGCTGTGCGGCAACTTTCTGAGAGTTGCCTTGTCCGAGTCAAGCGTCGCAGCATCTGTATTGTTGTACCAAATACTTTGCGGCAATTGTACGATTGTGATCGTTAAGTGTCTCGCCTTGATCAAGGCGCCTAATTCAGCTAAAAACTTCATTCTGGGATGATGTTCAATCGGCCACAGGGAGCCCCAATTCCCCCCTGCATGCAGGAGAATCAAACTATTATTACCAAGCTTGTTCAAAAGCTCAGCGGGAGTGGCTGGGCAATTTGGAAAACCAGGCTTTTGATAATTCACACGCCCTTGACAAACTAAAAATAAAGCATGGCCATGGCTCTCTGCCAACCGCACTCCCCCCAAAAATAAAATATTGTCTCCCAAATTATTGTGAGTTGCAACGAATAATAATGCAGTTTTATTTATTTTCTGAAATAGATGCTTGTGCGTGCTAGAAATGTTGGCTCTAATGGCATGCAAGCACCGCAAGCGATTGTATTCTTGCTGAGCATATGTAGCACTTTCAGAGTCAAATGAAGGTAAATTTATCGCATCCCTCAGAGTAGGTGGGACATATACAAAAGCACTGATGACTTTCTGACTGTGTGAGACAACGCGTTTGTCTGGTGCCTTTATAATTAAGAAATACATACATGCCGGGTAAAAACAAAGCAAACACACTATAGACACAAGCATGTGTTTCCACCTCCATTGCCGTCGTATCATTTAAGGCAACGGACAGAATGGCATCAATTCGCTGGCCTGGAATCTTTGAGCAAGCGCTGGATGTAATCTGAAAAACAGTTTCGAATACAGTGCACACGTGTCGAAACGAGAGCGAATGTGTTCAGAAGTTAAGATATTATATAAAAAACATAATTCATAGAAAAAACACCCCCTTATATATTTTATACGAATAACAACAAATTTAGCATTTTAAATTGATGAATTTAAGACCATACTACATGTATTATGTATTAAGAGTTCCTTTAGAATGAATAAATGCAAATGTACGCATATATGTTGAGACAAATAAGACAATACTTATCAAAAAAACCTTGAAAAAAACCTTGAAAACCTTATATCAGGCCCGGCCAGGGCAATTCATTAAAACCTCAAGGTTTTGTTTCAAGGTTTTGATAGAGAACCCTGTCGAGGTTTTTTACAGAGGTCAAGCACGCCCCTTACAAAAACAACAAATATTTTAAGATTTTAATATTTTAAGACCTCTCTACTTTAGAAGTAGAAAATAAGTAAAGAAATAACACTTTAGAACAATTCCTATAGAAGATCTCGTACGACACGCGTGCATTTGTTTTGATGGTTTTTGGAAGCAAATCCGACCAGGCTTTTTCGATTCCTCGATGTAAACATTTTATAGATATAATTAAGAATTTAGATATACTTTTGGATTAAATCTATCCCTGTATATCTATAGTTTCCTCGCGACTGCTCTGTCTGCTTGAAAACGTCCAAACCACCACATCCCAACAGTATTATAGTGCAGAATACCGTCAATGTGTTTATTTAAATGACACGGTTTAGGGCAAAAACAATGGTAATTTATTGATATTAGTCAGCAATAAATAGTATGTTGCGACGGGGTCGGCGGGCTCGTCCTCTTTTAGCAATTATACTTATCGCCGGTACCATGGCAATTTTAGTGCCAATGCGTTTAATTAAACGTCTACCCGTGCCATTTTTTTCTTCTTTGCAATTTGATGGCCGAATACAAAACGTGGTGGTGGCCTCTTGCAAAGGAAAACACGACTCACTCTCTGTAGCGGCATCATCATGGTTGGCTCTTAAAAATGTAGGAAAGGTAGTTTTGGTTGATTGGGAATCTTCACCTCCGTATTCACTATCTCTTCCCGACATTATTTTGGCGGATCCACGGTTCAATTTGATTAGAGCAATAAATCAATCAGATTTTAAAATCACGTGGGCTATTAACTTAGCTGTTCAGTTTGTTCCTGAAGGCAGTTTTGTTTTGAAAGTGGATTGCGATACTGTTATTTCTTCAGACTTTTTCATCCGCCATCCGCCACTGCCGAACATGTGGTATGCTGGTAATTTTCGACATGCACGGAATGAAAATGAACGCCATCTTAATGGCGTATTTCTCATTAACTCAAGCTTGTTTAAAGGCGTGGGTGGCTTTGATGAGCGCATCCAGGGTTATGGGTATGACGATTCGAATCTTTATGAAAGGCTTAGCAGCCATGGGGCAAAATTTAAGCTTATTGATTTTAATAGTATTCATCATATGCATCATTTGGATGAGAAACGAACTCAAAATGTACCTGGAGACTCGTACTATCCTACTTTTGAAATATACTTGAACCGCTATATTGCAAACCAATTACCCATGTGGAATTCATCATTTCCCCAAGTAAAATACACGTTTATGAAAGCCCAAGTTGGTATTGTGGCGGTTGCCGTACAAGACACTTATGTAATTGATCAGAGAAGGATCATTAATAAAAATGCATTGGCGCAAGCAATTTTAAACGTCTCGTCTACGTGTTTGCACCAACTAGAGGGCAAATCTTTTAAATGGATGATGTCATTAAAACCAGAGTATGCTGTGCAATTTGTCAATGGCATATACAGAGCTGCTACTAATACAGCTTCTGGAAAAATGGTGGTTGTTCACTTACAACGAGATCTAGTTAGCCGGTTACGAGCTCTTTCGTCTGGAATAGCATTTGCAAAAAAAAGCAAAGCCTGGCTTCGCATTATTTGGCAGGAAGATCAGCATATGGGCAAAGCAATGAAAGAAGTTATCGATTTACAAACAAGTGGCCTGACTGATGTTTGGGATTCATTTTCTGAGGATGAATTAGACCTTGCATTATATGTCATTCACGACTGTATGAACATGACGAATATTTGCAGAGTTGTGAATGTCTGTGATAAGCACGTGTACATTCGGTCGGCTGGCTTTTTCAACTCTAGTGTGTCTATATGGAATGTTCAGTCTGCGTTTCACACTTTAATTCAACGAGCGCAACCCGCCTTGCAATGGGACAAGCTAATTTGGGCAGTTTAATTACTTTTGAAAACACCACGTCACAGTTTTTTCATGCCCACCCAGTGTCGGCATTTACTTTGTTTCCAGTGCGTCGTGTCTCCATAACCAACTGCCAATCTTGCAAAATTTACATTTCAAAACTAATTTTAACGACACTCTCACGCAATTCCAAATTCTAGGTAGTATTTCTATCGTCAGCAAGCGCTAGTTTCACAATAAACGCAAGAATAATGACGGTTTGCGTACGTTTAAAGACACAAGTGCTAAAGGGCCACGAAATTCGGCACCGCTTCCCTTTCCACGAAAAAATATCGCCATCACTCCGCGCTGTCACCCAAAAATTATCTATATAAGCGAAGCCCTCATACTTGGTCATTCAGAAGATTGTGTTGAACATTTGATGCGCCCTAATGGGAGCACGGGAGGTGGTGGCTGCCGCACTGGCGGAACTGCGAGCTGATGTTGGCGCAGAAGGGGGGGCTTGAAGGGTTTTCGGGCTCTGGACATGGGCATCAGCCTACATTGTTCTTTTGTATTGAGTTGGTGGCAGGGGTCTAATTCCCCCTCATTGGATTGTTCTACCCCCCCCCCCCCCCCTTCCCCCCGGAATTAATCCCTGGGAGCACTTCCGGCATGTCGTTCCGAGTATGTATATTTCTGTGGCAGGCGTGAAAACAAATTTAAAATGTACCTGGGTGGAATTTTAGCTCTTTTTTTCTTCCTTGCACTACTCATCGTATATGTGAGCTGTGAATAATAGCAGTAGTGTATGGTGAAGCTCCATGGAGTTCATGTGCTTTTCATCCAGGATGCAAAAACAAAAAGTTTCAGTATGTCAAGGAAAAGCTGTATGGGTAAGTGCGTACTATTAACCGCAAACACTCACAAATCACAGCTCGTCATGCCCCTCCTCTCCCTCCTCCTCGCCCATGCTGACGACGTTGCCGTCCTCATCAACCTCAATCTGCATCTCGTTGTCTCCACCCTCTTCTCCTTCCTCCTCCTCCTCCTCCTCTGCCTCTTCCTCAGCGGCAGCGGCAGCCGCGTCCTCCTTGTCCTCGGACTCGATCTCCTCCTCAGCCGCCTTGTCGCCCTTCTTGGCCAGCTCAAACTCTATCTTGGCGTGCTTCTTCACAAACATGGTCAGATCTTTGAGGCCACGCGCAGCGCCGTCAAAGTCGATGGGCTGGGAGTCCTCGCCGGCAGGGAAGAGCATGATGGTGGGGAAGCCCTGCACCTCAACGCCCGGTACCTCGTTCTCAGTGCCATCCATCTTGGCGATGACCACGGAGTCAACCTTCTTGAAGCGCTTGGCAAGCTTGGAGTATGTGGGGGCAAGAGCCTGCAAACGGACGAAGACATGTGGCGTTCGTATATGTTTTTGGGAGAATGGGCGTAAGGAAACAGACATGAAAATACAAGAATTACCTTGCAGTGGCCGCACCAGGGGGCGTACACCTCCAGCAGCACGTCCTTGGTGGGATCCTTGACGATGGCATCAAAGGTGGAGCCCACCACCACGGTGACACCCTCATCGGTGGGCTCAGCAGGGACTGGGGCAGATTTGGTGGCGCGGGGGGCGTCGCCAGCTACCACAGCCAAAGCAAACGTCTCCAATGACGCGGCGTCGACCTTCTCGCCCTCAGGGAACGTGTACTTCTTGCCAGCGCCAGACTGGAAGCCCACCACCTGCGGCTCGTGCGAGGTCTTGTCCAGGGCGAAGTAGTTGAGGATGGGTTCAGCCTCGGAGGCATCCACCTTGGAGGTCACCCACACGACCTTGCCGCGGGTGGCAGCTGAGGCGGCGATGAGAGCTGCACGCAGTGGAGCGCCCTCCTCAAAAGCAGCGGGCGGGGCCACAACGATGACCTGGTGGTCGATGCCGGATCCAAAGATGCGCTGGCCAGTGGAGGGGTGGAACTCAATGAAGGCAGGCAGCTTCTCAGCGGCCAGAAGTGCGGCCAAGCGGTCGGAGAGCTCGCCATCGCCAGCCAACGCAGCATGACCCTCTCCCACCACGATCTCAACGCCGAAACCGGGGTTGTTGCGGCCCACAGCAAAGCCAGGCGCCTTGGTGATGCCCAGGGACTTGGCCAGCTCGGCGTCTGCCAGGTTGTAGAAGGTTGCGTCCTCGACCTTGGAGGCCAACGCAGTGAAGGCGGCAAAGGCGTCGCCCTCGGGCTTCTCAAAGTAGCCAAACATGGAGACGGCGGCATCCTTGGCCTTCTCCAGTGCCTCGGCGTTATCCACGGCAGTGGTGGGGGGCCCAGTCTTCTTCTTCATCCATGAGACCATGGCTTCGGCGGTGCGCGGCCCAGAGTAATCTGCGACCATCTCGCCGTCGACAAACCACTTGAGCGTGGGGAAGCCTTGGATGGCGAAGCGGGTGGCCAGGTCGCGGGCCTCGGTGGCGTCCACCTTGGCAACCACCACCGAGGCGTCAATCTCCTTCATCTTGGTGGCAGCCTCGGCGAAGGCGGGCTTGAGTGCCTGTGAGAGAGGTGGAGTAGACAGTCAGTGGAATGGACAGCTAGAAAATGGAGGAAAAGGGAGAGAAGGAGGAAGAAGACGACTCACTTTGCAATGTCCGCACCAAGGAGCATAAAACTCCACCTGCACAGCATATTTCAGACTGTTGAGCTCCGCACAAGTAAAATGAATACGTAAATATGCATTCTTCAGAAAGGATGCTTACGATGGCGAACTTATGCTTCGCGATGGTCTCATTAAAGTTTGAGTCGGTCAGAACGGCGACATCTTTCTCATCCACCTCTGGTTCAGCACCTTCGGAAGCCTTTGCGAACGGGGTGACTGCCAACATGCACATGCACGCCACCGCGGCGACAGAGATCCTCATTTTTTTTTTTCAATCAGACAGATCGGGCGAGTATTCAGGTCTGGGTTCCCAAGCCAGCACAGGGGTTTTGTGCAGGCAGCTTTAAATTAAAATAGAAACGATATTTTGATATAGTTGAAGGGAGAGAGGGGCCGGATGACGTTTCTTGTGTACATCTTTTGTACATCGAAGCTGTTCCTGGCGGAAGCCATGCCAAGGAGTATCGTATACTCTCTGCAGATTAGACCGCCATGGCAGCCTGCTGAGCGCATGCGCACGGGTTTGAATAGTCAATGTCGCCCCAAAAAATTGTAATGAAATAAAACCAGAACATTTTCTTTAGTAAACAAAACTCGATCACACCTTCCGCTGCATTACCATCTTGCAGGCTCCAAAAGGAAGGCCCAAAAGGTTTGGGAGTGGCGGAGAGGCCGACCTCTCCGCCCATTGTTGTGATAAGCCGCAGCTCATTGTGAGTAGTTAGTTTTTTTAACGAATCGTTAAGACGGATCATCAACGCCACGTCCCTTTTGGCCCCCCCCAAAAAATAGAAGGCTATTGAAACTTCTTCTTGAGCAATGCTTCCTCAAGTTATGGTAATAATTTTATTATTACTTGCAAATTCAAAAGAATTGCCCGCTCCTCATTACAAATTAGAAAATTACCAGATTTGTCCTGCCGCCAGGCCTCCCCTGAGGTCCCACTACTACTGAAAGAAAGACATTGCTGGCTATGAAAGCTTTAATGTACAGACAAATGCAGAAATATGTGTCATAAAAAGAATTTGAAAAAAAAAGACAGTTTAATCTTCTGAATCAATTGAATTGACAAGGGAATTTTTTCTGTAAATACATATTTGTAAGCATCATTGTCAAATAAAATTTAATGATCCACTTCATCATACACCTCCTCCCCCTCGTCTTCTTCGATCTCCTCTTCCTCATCTTGCTCCTCTTCCTCCTCCTCCAAATCTTCAGGCACCTCATCATACTCAGTATCATCCAACGCCTCTCTCAAAATCTCAAGACGCATCACATCACTCTCCATACCATAACATTCTCCTTGCTGTATTGCAAAACGTATTGCTTCGACGTGACTACTTGTCTCGTTCAACAAATTTGCAAGCTCTGAATTTGCCTGGCAAGTCAATGACGGGAGTAGAGGTGATGGAAATTCCTCTGTAAGGGCCAAAACGCCGTCTACCGGGCACCACGAAATCAGTTCCTTGTGATAATGCCATAGAAATGCACCAAGATAGTTAAACACGTGAAACGCACGTTCAACGTCGACATTGGCAACGTCATCATGAACGACGATTCGAGTGCTCAAAAAGGCGGCTATGGTTGTGCGGTAGCGATTTCGCAATTGCAGCCGAGCTGCTGCATATATTTCACGAGGGAACAAGTGATGCTGCGAGCGTGTAAAATCATATAGCACCGCTTTGCCAATGGCTTTCGAAGTGCCATTCTGCCAAAATGCCACTTGTCTAGGCAAGTTCTTACAAACGTCGAACTTCAGCACAGGCTTTTTACGCCAGAACAGGTCGCGGCGGAAAACTTTGCGAAACAAAAAGGCATTAGAGTCCAGGTGAAAGATGAAGCGACCTCTACAGTACGTATCCGCATGCAATGCCGTATAAATTTGATGCTGTTTCTCGTCCAACCCGCCTTCTTGTGGACGATATTTTAGAACAATTTCGTGGCGCGAGGGCCATTCGGCAAAGAGCACTTTGTCTTCTTTAGGAACCAGCACAACTATTTCTTTCGCATTTTGCACGTACTTTTTTATACTCTCAACCACAGCTTCTGTAAAGGGCGCATCCGCACCCTGCGTTGAAATCAGTACGCTGATGTCATCGCTTGGAAGAACGCTGTCATCCCACACATTTTCAAAGAGATACGAAGTGTTTTGGAATTTTTTCTCGTACATTGTTTTGCCTGACGAGCTTGGAGATCCATGCACAAAAAACACGTCCTCATGGTGCCGAGCGAAGTCGAGGTGGGTATCGCTTATGCTGAATCCATAATGGGCAATGAAATTTGAGTGCTGGAACTTGTGGCGAAACGTCTGATAGAGCCGCCAGCTGTAAGGAAACGCGTGCAATACACGCCATATTGAAATATCAAACGGCTTCCAAAAATGTCCAAGCGGTTCGTACTCGAAAGTAACCTCTAAAAATCTCAAAAAGTCTGGGTCACCGAGCTTATACAGTGCATTGCCATTGATGTGGGATATCCAGTCGTTGTTGGCTCCTTGGAGAACTGCTGGGTCCAACTCTGCGCCTTTCAACATGCTGCCACGGACCCAAAAATCTGGCAATGATGCCTGGCTGACTAAACAATCCACCCAGAGAGGCTTCAATGGCTGGACATCCCACTCTACCCAGAAAAAACTGCCGTATAGCGTGGCAAAAGACCGCAGATGGGGTGCGCTAAAGAGCGTAAAAAACATGTTGCTGGGGCCCGCTGGGTACACATCATCAGAGCCCGTAAGCCGGGCGTTCAGTATAGAGACAGTGGAAAAGCATGATTTATATTTTGTAAGCAATGGCAATGCGAGGGCGTTGGCCAAAAAAACTTCAGAGTTGAAGGACGGGTCCTCAATATTTTGAAGAAAATGAATTCCAACTTGCCCTTTGAGCGACTCGGAGCAGGGGCTGCCAACGTCCGACCACTTTTTTAATGCTGTAAGAAGCACCGAAGAATTTGAAGTTGTGAAAGGAAACACCACTGCCAGCGGCTGCTGCCCAGGCCGCCTACTAGCATTTTCCAATTCAAAATGAGAGTTTGCATTCGATTTCTTCCTGCGAATGAGCGCCAACACGATCAAAGCTACAAATGCTGCCAGAAAACGCTTTATGCGCGCGACTTGGCCACGACGCAGCCCTCGAGAAAATCCTAATCCTTTCGAATGCGGGCGAGGGACCCGATGGTGGGGCAACTTCATGAGTCCTGAGAAGATAGCTGTATGAAATGCATTTTTATACACATCAAAAAAAAAAGAGCCGGAATCGCCAAGCGAATTTTCCCTCGTGAATTCTTTTTGCAAGGAAAACGGAATTTCAAAATTTTATGTATGCCGATTGAAAGAAACCCCGCCGGCGCCCGACTCAATAGTCGCGCTTAGTCCACCAGGAGGCAACATAGTCTTCAGAATAAGACGGTGGGGTGGAAATTTTTGATCTCGATGTCGGTTGAAATCCTAAAGGTTAACATTAGTATGGATAGCTGCTTAAGAAACTACACTTTGATTTGATATGATCTCAAGTGAGAGAGATGTGATTACTCGAAATAATTCTTAGTATTTGTTTCTCCCGATGTCGACGATGGATCGGGCCGCGACAACGAATATCTATTTGATGCTACCTATTCAAGAAGCGTCTCAAATAGTATTGACGAGGCTACCGAATTTGCTGTCCTGGAGCGCCACTCGACTTTCGAGAGAAGGGAGTAACCTTGTTAAATGGGAGGGTAATTTGTGTATTTCACATGCCCAGCGCTCGCTATCAACATCTTCTGAGGGAATGGCCTCTATTGTTTATCATGCCGTTTGCATTTTTAAATTTATATACTAGTAGTATACATATTACTTCTGTATTTTTTCGAGGGTGCCGCAACAATTGCGACGAGTTTTCAAAGTTATCGATGAGCATGCTGGATTAAGCGATCCTGGCTGTAGAATGCAAGGAGGCATTGCATCTAATGCCTAGCTCTAGCATTTTTCAGAAGCATATTTCATCGGTGGCCATTTTTCATGGCTGAGACTCATCTGCTCCGAGCAAAACCAAGCATGTCGCATGACGCGAGTGCATTTTGAACAAAGTAGCATGCATATTGTACATGTCAGTGTTCTAAAAAGCCATTCTGCGTATGTTGATTTCCTCAAATTCAAAAAAACTAAACCTCGAAAACCACCACCAGGCAGCCCAATCCGAACGCTATTTTCACCGAGCCTGAAAAATGTGCCGAAAGTTAGCTTCTGTGCGACTTAAGAATGCACTCAAGCTGAAATCACAATTCTTTACCACTTCATCTAGGGATTTGAAATAAAAATAAAAAACATCGCACCAAACAAATTCAACGCTGTGCGAGGCTCGCACAACCCGGCTGGACCGGCCGCTTTTACTGCCGTTGATACACGGGAGGAGCGCTCGCGGGGGAAAGGGGCAAGGGGGCGCTGGATACTGGAAAGTTTGAGCGCGAAGACTGGGGGGCAAGAGTTGCTGCTGATAGGCATATGTTAAACCCCGCTCACCGTCACTTTTTTAATCATTAATTCAACTGTGCTGAAGCTTGTGCCTGTAGCCACTGACATTTGTAGGTGCGAGCCAAGCAGAAATGCTTCAGACCTTGCCTTTTGGTTCAATTGATTGATCAACAAGCCCCTTTCCCCCTTTGCCAAATGCAGCAATGAGCTTTTTCAAAGTAACAGCCGTGGTGGTTCTGGTGGCTCTGTTTACCCTGCCAGCGGCGCAGGCCGGGGGCTTCGTCACAACTTCGAAGCCATCCACAGGATCTACTTCCACCATTCACAAGTTCCCCATCCGATACCGCTCGACCCTTAAGCTCACCAAGCCGTATGTCTACCCTAGGACTGCAACTGTACCAAAGGCGGGCCCTGGTGGGGAGATCCCTGCCTATGCCTGGACGAAGCCCATTCCTTTCACCACGTCCATCTATGTCACTGGATTCGGCAAGGGCACGCTCCAGCCCATTGTCTACTGCCCTAAGAAGGGCCCTGTCGTTGGAAAGAGCGCCAAGGCGATCAGCATCAACCATTATAAAAGTGAGCGGTAGTCTCCCTTGATGCATTCGATATTTTGTTGCTCCTCCCCAAATGCAGATACTTGCGTACATATATTTCCTAATTTAATTTCGTTTTTTTTTGTGCAGCCATGACCAAGAAATATACATTCACCAGCACCATTTCGGTCATTTCCGGCGTGTCCTTCCCTGAAAGCGTCAAGTGCTCTGTGTACATCAAGCTCAACAACGCCCTCGTGAAGATTCCCAGCTACCACGGCAGCAGCTCAAGCGTGGCACAGGTAGGAACTGCCACCATTGCTACTATGTTAATCCAACTCTTGAAATAGTCATTCCCCAACACCCTGATGCTACCTCCTTATCACCTTCTATGCTGCAGTACATCACGGTCCTGCCCGTCGGCGGCTCTGCTAGCGGCAGGAAGTAGGCGCCAAGATGCCTCCTGGTTATAAAACTGACTTCGCTTTGCCATTGCAAGCACTTTTATCTCTCATCGCTGTCTTGACTTATATTGTTTTTGGTTGTTCTTGTTGTTGTTGATTGCTGAATGAACTTATGCGGCTGTTGATTGCGTTGTTATTTATACATTTCTAAGAAACTGTAGGATATGACTATGCATTGTCATTGCGCCTCTTGCGTTTCTTCTATTGCTGCCTTTTCCGTTCTTGCATTCCTTCCTCTGCTGCTTTTAGTTGGTGAAATTTCGCTTTTGTGAGCTCTGTTAAACCAACTTAATTCGTGATGCGTAGTATAGGAATCCCTTTCACAATCAATACTTAAGCATCATCTGGGTTGGAAAATCTTCATGGCGATACAGCCAGATTTTGCTTAGCTTTACAAATTCAAACATCGTGTGGGGCAGCGTACCTTTAGTTTCTCTTACTTTCACTATCATAATTTTGGAATCTGGCGAGCATATCTGCCTGTCGACACCTTCTTTCAAAACTGCACTGCCGCATTTCACCAAAATTGCCCGCGCTTTGCTCCTCCGCCTGTTAAATAATGCTAGCATTAGTTGTTTCTTATTACAATTCAACAGCTGTGGGTGAGGACCTGCTGATTTATCCGATGGCCCTCAATGGGATTTTACGAAAACCGGTATTTTCTGCTTCATGTAAATATTACGATTTTCAAAAACATAAAAGCATAAATAAATATAATATATTGGCAGGGCAAAGCTGCTTCAGGGTCCGGAGAGCTGCTTGGGAGAGAGGATCCCAGCAAGCCATTCTCGTGTGTGATAAAATAAATGGACAAAAATTCACACTCAGCTGGAGTACAAAGCAACGTATGGAGACAGAGGCTTCACCATAGGTGTTAAATGGGTTTAATTGCGCAGATTGCGAAATCCACAAAAAAGGGTGCATGCTCTTGATTTATCTTCGCCGGTCTCCGGTGATACAGTATCCGTACGTCCCCAGTACTTGAGGTAGATCCCACGGATGGAAGGGTGACCCCGCCTTACTGTGGCGGGGAGTGGCACGTCGCCTTGCAGGTCTCTATAGGAGCCCTTCTGTAACGCTCCGTGGCTGGACAATACTTTTTTTCATATACTTTTTTCATATGCCCGATGAGCACCGAGGATATACTTTGAATTTTTCGTTTTCTCTTTGTTTTATTCTCTTAATATTCGTTTTCATATTCGTTGTTTCTTTTGGCGGTTTTTTTTCTTCTTTTATTATCATCTCAAACTTATTTTCCATTTTTTTTTCTCTTCTGCTTGCACGTCGGTGCCAGTCTGCTACGGGGCCTTAGTTGCCCTTTTGTGCGTTTTTAAACCCTGTAATGTATGCATGTGTATGTATGTAGGAGAACGTTAAACCATATGGAAAACCTTGAAAACTTGAAAACTTGAAATCTCCACTACTTGTTTCCGGTCCAAGCCAGCGGTGTCTGGGGCGTACCACTTTTTTTCTTCATATGCCCACCAAGCACCGAGGATATTAAGCCTCAATCTTATTTTTCAACAAAAATAAAAATTAAAGAGACACCAGGGGGAGGACGCCCTATAGTAGTTGCACGTTTCTACTCAAAGGTTTCCCATCGTCCAGTCACTTGATGAGTGTACCACAATCTGAGACCGATTCCAATTCTCCTGTAGATTTGGACCCGTGGGGGGTTTTAGTAAGGAGCACATGGGGGGCGGAGTGCCTGGTCGGCAGGCACCTCCTAGCGTATATCTTGACCGGTCGGTTCGCGCTTCTCGCCGGCCGGAGCGTCTTCCATGATTTGCATTTTCTGCCTGTCTTGCACCTGTTTGTTTATGTCGGTCGTGCCGTCGGGGACTCGGGGGCAGGGGCCAGAGCCTATTAACTGGGATTGATCCGACGGAGGAGGGGGGGCTCTGCCTTACTGTGGTGGGGTTTGTGGCACGTCGCCTTGCGGATCTCTATAGGAGCGTAAAATTTTTAACCAAAACCTACAAACCTGTAAACCTGCAAACCTGCAAACCTCGCGAAGGTAACGTCTCCAACCCACGGTACCAATATCAGTAGGAGACGTTAAAACTCTGTAAAACCTTGAAACCTCGTTGCCCAGGTCGAGTTTTATAGTTTTGAACCACTGTGGTTGTCTGGATTGGGTTTCAGGCTGCCAGCTGCTAGTAAAAGCCGAGCGCCAGCCGCACTGCCGCCCAACGTCCACGCGTAGAACCATTATAAAAATAGTCTGTGGAGGGCATGCAAACTTAGGCTCACCGTATAACTTGAAGTAGTCCAAAGGGCAAGACGAATATGTGTGGATCCGTGGTAATGGCGACTGTTTACGCCCCTTGCTGATGATTCATTGAGTATTCTTAATTATTTCTTAATTATTATTTCCATCTGCCATATTCCACAGCAAATCCAGGCCGACAGACGCCTCCGCCGTCACTGCCGCCCTAAACTCCATCCAAATTAACGGTGTTCGGCCCCAAATAGTGCAGCCCACTGCACCCATCAAATGCCTCGGTGTTCTTCTCGCCTTCAACCTCGATTGGTCTCACCAACGCAAACATGCCCTGCAGCAAATTGGCACTCTCTGTGATGCAGTGGCTGACTCTCTTGCACAGAGCTGGCTGAAACAACTCACCGACAAGACCGCAATCATGGCCTCCCTCCAGCACACCTTCTGTGTGGCGCCGTACAACGATGCCACGCTGAAAAACATTGATGCCCACAGAATGCGCCTGATTAAAGACACACTAGGCCTCCCACGCACGTCCCCTAATGCTGCCATCTTTTTGGACCAGGACATGGGCGGTGTTGGCCACCCTTCCATCATCCCTGACTACGTCCAATCCTGCGTGGACCACTACCTCCATATGGTCCACGATAAGGGCCACCTGGGCTCTCTGGCCCGCTCTATAATCCGAGATTAACTGACCAACCCAGCGGCTGCCTCAACACCATCCACTGACTCACGCCCCACCCGTAGGCCACAAGCGGCACCCCCGCCGACGCCAGCTGCGCCTCCACCAGCAGCTGCAGCGCCGCACATCTCCATCCTGCAAGACCTGCTGGACGAGGACGATGTCTCAGACTTAATGGAGGAGCTCAGAGAGGCACAAGAGCCCAACTACGACACTGACCTTGGTGAGGATGATCCTGAACGCGTCGATGCAGCTCAGACCAGGGCCTCCGCCGCAAGGGAGTCGGCAGCTCTCGATGCCACCACTGCAGCTCTCCGTGAGCTGCCTGACGGGCCTGATCCCCACCCCACCGACGCTGCGCTGGACCGGGATTTCCTCGAAAATGCAGGACCGCAAGCGCAGGGGGCCCCCAGCGACCCCTCCAACATCGATCCCACCACCATCTGGCGCCACCTGGGCCCCAAAACCCCGGCCAAGGACCGCAGGAGTCTCGTCGCCCGCCTGTGTGGCACGGCCGCAGATTACCACCTCCAGCTGGACCCCCAACTCGCACCACCCGCGTGCAGCCCCCAGACCAGCCTCTGAGAGATGCTGAATGACCTCAATCGGCATGCACGCGTTCAAAGGACGCCCGACGAGCTGCTGGCTCAGGTGGCCTGCCCACTTTTTGCAGTTGGCATCTTCTCTTTCTCCGATCTCCTCTCCGATGATGGAAGGGCAATTATCACTGATTCTGAATTCATAAATAGATTCACCACCCTCCTCCCCTCACAGAAAATAGCTATTGAATTTTTGCGAACATCAACTTGCGCCCAAAATCTGACTAGACCAGGCAGGCCGCTGCCTTCTCTCATCATTTTCCTCACAGGAACAAACTAATGCAGGGATTTCTCCCTCCCATATAGAAGCCCCCTATGCCTTTGCCCCACTGTCCACCCAGCCGGTGGACACCAAGGGCCACACCCCTCCGTTCCTTAACGCCGCCCTCTCGGGCAAAATTACCTTTTCTGAAGAAGAAGCCAACCCAGATGTTGACATCTTCCCTTCGGGCGCACCCCGAGTTCTTGTTGATGCAGAACGTGCTTGGTGCTTTGACGAGACCGGCCGCTGCACAGCTGCCCTCTCACCTTTGTTGCTGGCACGCCTCCATCACGACTTCTCAGCGCACCTCCCCCCCCAGGCCTGTGGCAACTCATTCGCATCCCACGCCCTCACTCTCACCAGGTTTTACATGACACGGTATTCCACAGCGATATCAGGCCCATACGGAGCCCTGGACACCCTTCACCTGCCACAGCCGCTGCAGGCGGCGCTTCGTGCGACCTTCCGCATGAACTCCCACTGGCTGTCCACCCCATTTACCCGCTGGCACGAGCTCCCACGCTTTTCTACCCCACGCCAGGCGGACGCTGCCTTTGGCGCCTCCTGCATTGACTACAACTGCCACTTCTCGGGCGCTGGCGTTGTCGACTCCCTCCTTGACCCCGCTGCAGCCATCTCAGCCCTGAAATGGGCAATACTTTCGTCGTATGAGCCATCATCTTCTCTCACAGTCCTCTTCCTCCGCAACAATGTTACAGCGGCTTATAGCAAATTCTCTTCCCACCCCGCTGTCCACCGCCTGGCACAGATCCCAGCTGGACAAGCAACGGCCTGCCGCAGGAGCAGCGCAGGTTCCACTACTTTTAGCGCCTGCAAACAAGCGGTGGATGTGTTTTTAGTTGCCAACTCGGCAGATCTTAGCAGCTTTCTTGACCAAACCCACCTTGAATCGCTCAACTCTTTATTCTCTCAACATTTTAACGTTTCCCCTTCAACGGAATTTGGCACCCTACAATCCCGCCTCAGCGAAGCTGCCCCCCTTGCTGAGCACCTTCCCACCCCCTCCAAAGCCTACTGCAAGGCGCAGCCACCCTCACCTCCGCTGGCCATCTTCTCCGCCGTGGCACCAGACGCCACGGCCGTCTTCGCCGCAGATCGATCCCTGCGCTACCATGGAGAATACATGGTATTTACTGATGGCAGCGCCCTGACGTGCGGCGCCCTGGGGGCGGCCTTTTACAATGCCAGCTCCGGCGAAACCGCTTCTGCCACAGTTGCGGGGCACGCACGCCAAGTCAACACGGTCCTGCGCGCAGAATTAGTCGCAATATTAATGAGCCTGCGTGCAACACCCCATGTGGCGTCCCTCACCATTCTCCCTGACTCCCAATGCTCGATTCAACTCATACGAAAAGTTCTTCACTCGCCTGATGCAGTCAAGTGGAAAAAGCACAAGGCGCTTCTCCTTTCCATCGCCCACAACATCTCATGCCACCTCCAGGCGGGCGCCACCGTCCATTTCCAGAAGGCGCGCGCCCACATAGGTGTCTCTGGCAACGAAATTGCGGACGCAGCGGCACGCCATGCTGCCCGCGCTGGCGCTGCCTCAACGGCCCCACCTGCAGCTCCTCCCACCTCTGGTGCACTTCACTCGCCACCAGTCTCGCTGTTCACCGACACCCGCTCCGCGGTGCCCTTTGAGGGCACAGCATGGGTGTCCCACCTGGCCGCCGTCTCCGGCCCAGCAGTGACCAGCCGCGCCAGATGGCAGCGCGCAGACTCTGTCAAGGGCCCAATCAAGAAACACGCGAGGAAAATCTTCCAAAACCGGCTGGCCTCCATCAACTCTGTCATGCTCAAGCCGATCGTCACCGCCCAACGCCACTCGGTCTCCTCATCCTCCTTCCTTCCATTTTCCCTCACCCATCCATGGAGCCCGACCTTCCCCCAGTGGAAGGCGGCCTGGGCCTTGAAGTTCCGCCTGGACCAGGTCTACCTGGCAAAACACAGGAGCAGATTTCAGAGAAAACCTCGGAACACAAA
Source organism: Marvania coccoides (assembly GCA_963854735.1). Classification (NCBI taxonomy): domain Eukaryota; kingdom Viridiplantae; phylum Chlorophyta; class Trebouxiophyceae; order Chlorellales; family Chlorellaceae; genus Marvania; species Marvania coccoides. The sequence continues at coordinate 1,755,596 of OY978099.1, read as the reverse complement.
CACCCCAACGCCCAGTGCACCACAGTATGATAAATGCCCCAATTGCCAATCTAACGCAGTTGAAACCCTTCCTAATGCCCTAGGTTCATGCCCTACCTACAAAGGCCGCTACTGTCAGCGCCATGGCGACGCTGTCCACCAAATAGCCACCGCCATCTCCGCCGCTAATGATTGCCTCCTGTACGCCGACGCTGAGGGGCACAGCGAGAGGCGGTACACGCTGCCATCGTGGATCATACCGGCCGCAACCTCCAGGCCCGATATTTTCGCCATTCCAACGCTGTCTCACAACGCTGCCGCCGCCCAGGTAGCGCCTGCTGACCGCGCTTCCCACGTGATCCTCCTCCTGGAATGGTTCCACACCTCAGATCGTAACCTACATGATCGTCAGAGAGATAAGTTAGCCCAACATGCCACTCTCTGTCAGGCCCTCCAGGCCCAGGGCTGGGGCGTCGTCATTCCATTTTCTCTTGGCTGCAGCCACTCCGGCGCCTTACCTAACAATTTCTTCGACTTTACTGATGCCTGCCGCATCCCCCGTAGAGACGCTCAGCGGCTTGCCCAGAGCCTTTGCCAGTCAACGATCAGCACCAATATCTCGATTATGTCGCAGCGAGCCCTGGTCCATCAGCAACACCCCGCCCAAGCCATCACCCCCGACGCCGCCACTGCGAGGGACCTGGTGGCCCCTCCCCATCTCGTCGACCCTTTCTCCGGCCCTCCACCCGCTCTTCCCTCCAACAGCCCGCCAGCGGCTCCGTCCACAGTTCGTCCCCAGCGCCAGGGCACCACCAGCGCTTCTTCCATTCCTCTTCCTCATATCTCTGGCCATCGCCGCCCTATGGCCAGTCCCCCCCACGGAGCCCCACCTGCTCAGCGACGGCGCTGTCAGGATGGCCGCTCCAGCGATCCTCCGGATCCAGGCTGAATCAGCCTCGAGATATTTCCCCCAAGTTAACTGTACATAAATGCGGCATTGCGGCAGGTGTGCGAGCAGAGCAAGCAGCGATCAGCGGCGTTTTTACAGCAGCGTGCGGTGCATTTAACGAAGGGCCTCCTCGGAGTATCCCTTTAGCCACGCTTTTTGCGTTTTTCATTTTCATTTTCATAACAGCGCATTTTAATTTGTTAAGCATGCGATCAATATCATCGTTTGCTCCCTTCATCACGTTTTTTTTTGTTTTTTTTTAGACATTTAGAAATATAATTTTGAAAACATGGGGGTGTCTTTTCTCTTTCGCCTGTTTCGTCCACTGCAATGATTTTTTTCCCGCAGAAGCCATTGCTCAAAGGCGTCTCCCGAGGGATACGCAGGAGCCAGACAAACCAGGGAATCATAATTAATGGACTTTCGGTAGCTTTAATTGGTTTGCTCTCTGCGTTGGTTTTCTACAGAGTAATCAAGAGTTCTTTTGGACATATTTCGGAAAATAGAATGCCCATACCCTTTGAAACTAAATTAGCTGTGGTATTTCCCTTCACCGTTCGAAATCACTCACTGCTCATTCGTTCATTGGCGAACTGGGCAGATCTCGGGAGTCCTTGCACAGAAGCGAGCTCTGGGCAGATTGCCATCCACATCCTTCAAAACGTAGAAGACCCATCATTCCAATCAGATGCATTCCTGTCCCGCCTTCTTTCATTGCCGTTATTTACCAAATACGGATCCTGCTTTTCCCATGTGACGTTGCTGAATGCCAGGCTCACACCAGCTGAAGACGAATATCCAGCTGGCCCAAGCAACATGTTCTTTGCGCTCTATCGTGCTGAACATTTGCAATCTTTTCGCGAATCGTACGATAGTTTCTTCTGGGTAGAATGGGATGTTATTCCTCTTAAACCTCTGTGGGTCGATTGTCTAGTAGATGAAGCTTCAACGGCAGATTTTTGGATCCGTGGGAGTATGCTGAAAGGTGCAGGTCTAGATGCTGCTGTTTTGGCCGGAACTAATAATGACTGGGTGCCGCATATCAATGGAAACGCTTTATACAATATTCGAGATCCCGATTTTACGCGCTTTTTAGAGGTTACCATTGAATATGAACCTCCTGGGCATTTCTGGAAGCCATTTGATATCTCCATCTGGCGAGTACTGCATGCATTCCCCTACAGTTGGCGGTTATATCAAAGATTTCGGCGCAAGTTTCAGCATTCCGATTTTATTGCTCATTACAGCTTCGGCATGAGCGATCGCCACCTGCGATTTGCTCGTCAAAGCAAGGAGATATATTTCGTGCACGGATCTCCAATTTCGGCAGGCAAAATAATGTATGATGCAAAATTTCAGAATTCTACTTCTCTTTTTGAGGTAGTTTGGGATGATGGAGTTCTCCCAGGCGATGACATCAGCATAATGTTGCGTACGCATGCAGCTGATGCTCCTTTTGCAGAAGTAGCCATCGAAACTGCCCAAAAACATATGCCAAATGCGAAAGAACTAGTTGTGGTTGTGCCTGAAGAAGATGAAACGACATTTGCTGATTGGCCCGAGCGATACAATGCCGTCCTTCACCTCGAACCTAATATATTTTCTACTGGAAGATTGCAGCAAAAGTATAGCAAGTTGAATGCGGACAGATACTGCAAAGGCCGTTTTATCTTCCATCTGGACTCTGACGTAATATTTTTTAGGAAAGTTTTGCGCCGTGATCTTTTCTGGCGAGGAAAGCCCGTGCTAGAATACGATTATTATAGCAATCTCCCTATTAATGCAAGTTTTTGGCAAAAGGGGACATCTGAAGCAATTGGGAAGGATGTTGCTTATGACTTCTCACGCTCAAAAGAGCACCTCTTCCCCCGAGAGATTTATGCTGCTGCACGTTCGCATTTAAGAAACAGGTACCATGCAAGTGTTATAGACTTTTTGAAGACTCGCATTCCGACTGAAATGGACTTTGAAAAGCAAAGTTCAAATGATAAACTGCTTCGTCGCACATTTTCCGATTTCAACTTTATTGGCGCTTTTTTATGGCATTATCAAAAAGACAGAATTTCATGGAGTCCGTTTGACGGTTTTTTGGCATTGACAGAAGATTTCCCTTCGCCCATCATTCCCCCATACACATGCCAAGCGAATTCACGCTTGGCGAGGGACCTTGATGAAATCTCAGCTCATGTAGAAGCAATGCGCCGCTCCTCTGATCATGGTAACTGCCATGAAGTTGATTGTGATACTCAGCGATTGGAAGCACTGCGAGAAGATATAAATTCACAAGGTATTTTGTCTATAACAAGTTAAAAATAAACAGTACAAAGTACATGTATACGTATGGTAGAAAGACATGCGTTCAACGTTTTTCTCTCAATAAAAACGTAAGTTTTGCTTACGAGGTTCAGTGATTCCCTCCCCTTTCGAACTGTTTTTTATCCTGTCTTATTTAACGTATTTAATTTTTATATTTTGGTTTTATATTCTTTTTTTATTTTAACGTATTTAATTTTTATATTTAGTTATTTATCAAAGCTACTTCAGAAACTCCCGTCGCTATAATACTAGATTGAAATATCGATAGTTGAGGATGTCGTTGGCTAGCTTTGGGCACATTGAGAATTTTGGGCGATCCCATGCCAATTGCGCATTTAAAGCATTAAAAAAACAGCTTGCAGATGTTGGATTACTATTTAAGCCTTGTGGGATTTAGGAAATGCATGCCAGCACGATACCGCCACTGCCAAACAATTGCAGTGCATGCGCCGGATATAGAACGATAGTTGGGCTGGGGCTGGGCGCCCCATACCCAGCTTGAGAAGGCCAGCTCAACAAAAAGCAAAAACAGCATATTTTTATATTTAATTATTAATAAATTTTTATTGAAATGTGGGACTGCCGATTGATTTGCACCATCAAAATGCAAATTGGGATGCTGACTTAGTCTATTGTATATCGCAGCTACCTCGTCGACCTCACTCCCTCGCCTCATGCCTTTGGTCTCTTCCATCACAAACATAGCATTAAACGCCTTGATTTCGTAACAATTGCCTTCTGTTTTTTTGCTTGGGGGGGCTGGAAAGTGGGCAGAATCGGCGCCCTTTTTTTGGCTGGGTTTGCAGCGTAAATTATGCCTCAATTGTTTCCCCCAGCGCCACAAGACCATAGAAGCAAGCCTGCAATTGTTCCCGGTGTTCCCAACACCAGTGCTGCTTTCAATCAAGCTGCCCCACCTCGCGGTAGGAAGACTTTCTTCTTCGCCGAGTCTGGCTACTGCGGTGACGGAAAGGTCGTATAAATATCAAGAAAAAACTCGAACAGCATGAAAAAACCATGCAGAACGGCTACGCCAACAAGGCTGGGTGGTTGTCATCTTCCCTATTGCCATGAACTATTCAGGATGCAGGCCATCATCTCTCACCACCGACCTGTTCCCCGTCATGGGGCTCACCCTTCTATGCCAAAACAAAAAAAAAGATTCGTCGAGTTGCAGCACCACATGCTCAACTACAATGGCAAGTTTATCAGGACCCGTAAAGCCACTAGCCCTCCCGAGCGCAGTGACTTAGACTTTTTGAGATTTACTTAATTAGTTTTACTTAATTCTTTGTACTTGAGCGCATTTTCACTGCCATTTCTTTAGATATACAAACAAACAAGTTATCCCCAGGGGGGTAACTTGTTTGTTTGGCGAGTTAGGCTGGGAGTTGACATGTGTTATCGCACCGGCTTGGCCTCAGATCAAGGAAGGAGTTTCCTTCTCTTTGGGATCCCCAGATCCGGCCTGCCGCAGCTCAACCTCCGGGGGGCACTCCCCACTTGTCAAAAAACACAGTCAAGCCCGGCTATTCTTTCCACCTAGAGATAGAGCGGTTCATCTCTTTGTGCGCGTTAAACAGATTTGTACATACGAGACTTGACAATAACTCGGGAAAAAAAAAATGGTTCTAATTGTTATTCCTGTATTTGTTCTGGAAACATATTTCAATTGAATTTTCCATGCTATCGGGGCATTGTAGAGAGTCCGGCAATGCTACATTCAATTTTAACAATTAGTTCGCTGCTCTACACCACTGCAGCACTCAAGTAAGATCTTATGATTCAATTTTTATCTTTGCTTAACCTTTTTCTTTACCTTTTTTGTTCTTTAACAGATTTCTATCAAATTGAGGCGCGCTGGTTCCTTTTCGCTATTTTTCGTTCCGTTTCCATCAGCAGCGCTGCTAGCATGTATGTTATTATAATTCATCATTGCATTCTCCATGGAATTTTAACGATCGATTATTAGAATAACGCAGAAAAGCCATACTGAAAAAATCAACGTAAAAACCCTTTTCCATCGATGTGGTTAAAATGGCTTCGGATAATTTTGGGGATAGGAATTGTCGTTCATGTTTTTGCGTATTTTTTCACATTACGTACGCAAAATATTTCCTTGCGTCTCGTGCTGTTTACCTTGAATAGGACATCTTCCTTCCAACGCCTGTGGGACTCAATTGAGAGCTGCATAAGCCCAGAGGAGGCTCAAGTCGAAATCCATATTATGTGGGACTTTGATCCATATGCTTCCATCATGGCCCATGCTGCTTATGGCAGTTTTTTACGCGGTTTGAGTTCAATGCACGGTCCAGTTACCATTCATGAAGCTAAATCGCATATGGGATTAAAGCAGAGTATACTGCAGGCATGGGATGCTGGAAACCCCCATGAATTCGCAATATTCTTAGAAGACGACCTCGAGGTGTCCCCGTACGCCCTTAATTTCGCTGAAAATGCTATACGCAACTATTGGTACGGCGCCCCAAAAGCAATAAAAGAAAAGATGGTTGGAATTTCTCTTTTCCATGAGCTACATAATGAAATAATTGGCGCCCCAGTATCATTTGCCACGAAAAATGCCCCATTTATTTACCAGCAACCGCAATCCTGGGGCGCTATTTACCTACCAACAGCATGGGAAAACTTTTTAAATTATGTTGATACATTCGAGGGGGACCCTTTGATTCCAAACTCACAATCAAATATATGGAGCAAGCACTTCAGCTGGAAAAAATATTTAATAAAAATGATGCATGCTCAGGGTTTGTTTATGGTATACACCAACTTTCCCAACCGTCTATCACTTGCAACACATCACGCCGAGCCTGGTATAAATTTTCTAGTGAAGCCAACTGCGGAAGACCTCAATATTAAATTTCGGCCCAAGCTAATTCATGTAAATGACCACAACCCCCCAGAATTCCTTTTTCTGTTTCCCCCTCTCGACACATTGCATGTATACAATATATATTTCCAGCGACAAAAGTCAATTGAGAGTCTTCAAAACAGCAAAAAAACGAAGGAAATGGTATTATTGACAGTGTTTCCACCTGTATTGAAGTATTCTGAACAACGCAGAGATGAGCTAATTCAGGCGTTTGTCTTTAATTTGCAACTTGGTATTTTCACCGATATCTGCCTATTACTTGAAGATGGAAATGAAATGCCGAATTTTTTGCAGTTGTTATCCCCGCATTTTCCCTTGTCCCTTGCGGTGTCGATAGTGCGTGTTATGACTCAGCCTCGTTACGAAGATCTAGTTTCCTTAACCAACAAACGCTATCCTGGTAAAATCATTGTTATGACGCATGCAGACGTGTATTTTGACAGTAGTATATCATGCGCACACTCTCTATTAGAGCATCCTGAAGCAAATATGGCATTGGCGTTATCTCGGCAACCATCTCCATATTGTCCCACCACTAGCTCTGGAGGCACTAAATCCACTGGTGAACTTTTTTACATGAATTTTTGCGAAACGTATTATAATTCGCATGATGTATTCATATTCGTGGCTCCCTTGAACGTGAATATTTCGAACCTGGCATTTTTTCCAAACCAGCTAGGCGCTGAAAATATGCTTATTCATGAACTTAAAGCAGCAAAATACGTTGTGCACAACCCATGCTATGATATGCATGCATTTCACAATCATTGTGATACATCTGAACGAGCAAAAAAAAAAGAGAAACATCTCGTGTTTGAAAGTAAAGGCAGAAATTCGATAGACATATGGAGTACCGATTTGATTGCACTGCCCAAAAGGTTCCATTTTTGCAAGTTTTATTTGTAAACAAAAAGTTATTCAGGGGCAAGCACATTCAAAAATACGTTATTTTACTTTTACTGGCCCATCATAACAAACAAGAAATATAGTTATATTGCCTTCATTTATGTTATTAATGGACAGGAAAAATGTTGCATTTATTGCATTATTATTGGGAACCTTGAGGCAGGTCCTGACCCCCTGAATCTGACTGAAGGGATTAAAGCACCAGCTAACAAAATAATTGTCCTATTATTTATTAATATATGCCATTATAAATTTAGCAGCATCGAAGTTGTGCCTGCTATTTAGCTAATATTGGAACTCAGCTGAAAAGAGGTATTTAATGGTGAACTATATTGAACAGTTTGATGTGAAAGTTGAGCAAGTTCAGGGCATGCGGTAGGCTTCATCGATTGACCAATACTCTTCTGGGCCTTGAGGAGTATCATCGCAGAAATAAATCTCTCTCCGTGGACGAGTCCCACACTGCTCATAACACCTATTGTCGAGATAGGCCTGGTCTTCAGATTTATAATTGGCTTTATTGCACCAGCTATTAGGAATGCAGTTTCGATGAGAGCAGTCTTCTCCAATGCCGGCAAGATTTGTCGTCTCTGCAGAAGGGGGAATGTTTCAAGACAATAAAAAACTAAAAAGTGATTAAAAAAGGCAAAAGATGAAACACTAAGGCGATAAAAGAAGATAGACAAACACTTACCACATACAACTGCAGGGATAATAAGCAAAAGAAGTAGAAGACAAAATGCACGAGCCAAACTGGCAAAAATGAGCCTTTGATTTATTATATTCATCAGATATCTATCTGGTATATCGATATACCAAGCATATTCAGATCGCGCGCATTTTTTTGATTTACTGGGGAATTTGAAGACTGGATAATGAATACTGCTGCTTGAATACTACTGTTTGCTTTGGCCGATGATAAATTAAAGTCGACAACAAAACGAGGGAAAAAAATAACGCGCCCCCCCAATTTATATAAAATAGCGCTACTTTAACATGGAATGATTTCAGGTTCTATTGAAAATCAAACTGCGTTACGACTTGCAGCTGCGCAAGCTATTCCCATTATTAGATACCCCATTTGTCTCATTCATTATTTTTCTATTGATATTTTGGAATGAAAACTCGAATCGCTTTGCTATTTTTCTTGCATGTTCTGCTAGGTAGGTTAACTTGGTGCCAATTTATTTTTCAGTGCTCATTTATTATTTTATTTTTTAATAAACCTTAAGGCCAAATTTGTGTCATTTCACCTCAACATAAATCATCCAACAGTATGGTTCTCATTCTTTTGCAATCTTTTGCATGCAGATCGAGTGATTGGGCACAAAAGGTTAATGGCCGCAGGGCAGCCCCTAGCAGCTATTGGTGAAGAGTGCTCTCTTCTTCCTTGTAGACCTGATAGTTTTTGCAACAAAATCGAGGAATCGACTGCTATAAGATCTGAGGTTTTGAACAACCGATGTTTTCAAAAGTGTAATGACGCCCCTCGAAAAGATATATACTATTGTGACTTTGATGCGTTGCGGCGCAAAGAGTATTGGTCTTTAGAGGATGCTTGGAGACTAGCATAGAGCAATGTTATATTGGTAATGAAATATATACTGATGTCCAACTTGGGCAGCTTCAGTACTCTTCATAGAGTGCATTTGTGCCTTGTGATGGCCAAAGTCGGCTGGCGCAGTCCAAATTATTGGTACGATTTTTCCATTGTGGATCGTTTAAGCATGATTCTGTAGCCGGGAGAGAGAGAGTTTGACCCTTTTGTCAACGGGAGCTTTCTACGTGGCTTGTCTGTGGAGAAAGAGCTTTTCTTCTCTCTCTATAATCGAAGCTGACCGCTTCGACATTGCCGCTCTTCCTCCGGTCTTCGCTAGCTTCGGATTACTTTCATTTCTTGCTCTCCCACTGGGAGACACCTACTATGCCAATCGCCCTCCCCACCACCCATTATTTACAGCTCACCTTTGCCATCTTCCCATGCATCCTTACAACATTGGTGTAGAGGTGCACCTGGTGGAGCACTTGGGGCGAGCGGACTGGAGGAGAAACGGCAGGGGCGAGTGGGTGGGAGGGGAAACAAGAAGCGGTAAGGAGAAGAGAGTGCGGCGGGGAAGGAGCGGTGCAGAAATATAAGAATCACGAACGAATTTGGAATAATTATGAAAATGGAATAACTATTCTGACTTGCTGAATGATTAATGGGAGGTATTAATTTAGGGATAATCTGGAAAATGTATCCCACTGCAATTATGCAACTAGAAGAGCGATTTCCGTCACATTTGAGGACAGCATGTAAAGAGTTTGAGGCACGCTTGGTCATCATATTTCCATGGGCTGGTGGATTTCTGCCCTCTCGCTGCAGTTTCGTGCTATTAAAAGTTGCACGCACGCCGCCGCTTGTTTGGCAACATGCATCCATGGCTGCTGATAGCGAGAGGAAATGGTGCGCTGGGGAGACGCTTCCATCCCTTTATATATCCCGTTATCACGAGATGTTAATATTTGAAAGTGCAAAATCTCATGTTTTGGAGGTCAACTGGCAGCCTGCACTTCAGCTATATTGCCTGCTGCAGTTCCAGATGCAGGGCTAGTTGATTTTGAGTCGTTGGTGCGTGATAGAAGGCTTTATCTGCCTTCTTCTCTCCCATAGAATTAAACAAGGCCCCTGGGGGCGGGAATGGGAGGCCTCAGGCCGTCGGCTCCTGGGAGGGACCGAGGGCGCGGCGTTCGCGGCCGCGGTCGTTACACGTCATGTAAAAACCAAAGGATGAGGGAGGAAGGCCAGGGAGCACGAATTTTCCTTTTTTTTTTCTGCCTCCAGCAAGGGACCTGGCGGTCGAGCGGTACCCACAGAATTTTGATGACGGTCAGAAAGGCAATCCAAGGAATCGCAGGACAAGCAGTAACAATAACAATCGATTCAGGAACGTCGGGCAGCGCACAGGGCGACTCCAAGGCCGCCAGGGGGAAAGAAAGCACGCCAGGGCAAGGCGGCGGAAGCATCCGGAAGCTCCGCCCCAGGGGCCCGTTTTAGAATTCGGCAACCTAAGAATGACGGCGGCAGCCGCGGACGGCGCGCCCGCAAAGCGACCGGCCCCGGCGCTCGCCGGGCAGGGAGGAGATAGGTTTCGAAAACGCGTTTTTTTGGTCGGCGAAATTTTGGCGCGCCCGACAGGCGGCATATATCCCATTCCCAAATATTTGTTACATTTTAATATTTCATAGGTTAGAAAACTGCATAAACGTATACTAAAAAATTATATTTTAATTATTGTATTTGCACTGGCGTTTTGGGTTACCTTCAAAATCGGGAAACTGTAAAAACACAATACATTTCCAGGGTACCTGTAACAATCAATTGTAGCTCAGGTACTAAATGAACACGGCAACCTAAACATCTCTTCCATGCACAAGCTCCTCTTAATGAGCTAAATCAAATTGTCCTTGGGACCGAACGAGCATCTGGATAATTATCTGAAAAACGCTGCTGTTTATAACAAAAACAAATGACACGAACTTGCAGAAATAACAAGCTTGCTCGAAGCGAAAACAAGTTCAATAATAAAATTTACAAAAAAGAAACCGCTTTGGCGCTGCCATCAACTCGGCAGTCCAGACGCTTGCAAATGGTGTAGCATTATTAACCCTTTCCAATATAAGATGCCGCTCGGTCGACCGCGCTCGTTCCGAAGAGTCGCAATGGTAATGGAAAGCATGGATATCCTTGCAAGGGTTGTGGACGACATAATGCGCTTTTTTGAAAGTTTCGATGAAAACATTTTCAGCTCCTTGAGAATTAGGGAAAAAATCGAGATGGTTTAAGGGTATTTCAGCAGGAGACTTAAATATAAATGCATCATGTGAGTTGAAATACTCCTCGCATAAATTTTGAACAAATTGCTCCCCACCAGACCGTGTTCCTCCAGAGCTGCTGGATGGACAAAAGGGAGTAGGCTGTCTCGACAACGCGAGCATCATTTTCGCGTCTGGATGCTGACTTATTGCAGCAGCACAGCGAAGTGAATGATCAAAGTAAATATCTGAATGTGCTATCACAACCATTCGACCAGGGAATAATTTATTTGCTCGAAATACCAAATCTCTGTACGATAGTTGTTTTTCTACTTTTTCAAGGGAGTAATTGATATCCAGTAGTTCATCAGAGTGCAAAAGTTGGCCAAACGATAAACTCTTATCTGTTATATATGGATTTAGCTCTTCAATGATCAAAATATCGCTAAAAAGACCAAGTCGGAGGTTAATTTGAAATGCATGCACAAGTTCGTCCTGCCTAACTTGGGAGTACCTATGTAGTCGAGGGAACGTGGTTATCAGAACAAATTTCTCAACTTCTGTTTTAAGTGGAGAAAGATCATCAGTTGATCTGCGTCGTTGATAATATAGATCATACACATGCATGTGCTCCAATGGCGGGAGATCGAAAAGAAAGGCTGGAGGATGTGCTTGTTTAACCACCAACGGAGGAGCAAATTTTTCCAAGAGATCATCTTGCGATGGCCGTTTCTTGAAGTTCGTACCGACCTCTGCATGGTTTGCTGTTAATGATAAATTGTGTGGAAAGTTGGTGTAAACCATGTAGCTATCATGATGGTACATGAACGACACTGCATACTTCTTCCAGCTTTTCTGGTAATCCCAATAATTAGAAAGAGAATATGGAATAAGCGGTTCTTGATCTGCGGGAAAAGATTCCACAAACTTAAGAAACCTTTTCCAACCAGCTGGAAAATAAACTGCGCCCCAGCTTTGTGGCTGCTGATAAACAAATGGCTCCCCTTGCGTTGCAAACTGAACAGGAATGCCAAGCACCTGGTTGTACAATTCGTGAAATAGAGAGACTCCGAGAAGCCTGCCAGTGCTATCTTTACCGCGGTAGGTAGAAATAGCAGATTGGGAGAACACTAAGAAATATGGCGAGACTTCTATGTCGTCTTCGAGGAATATAGCAAACTCGTCATCATAAATCGGATTCCATGCGCTAAGAATTGAATTTTTTAGACCAACGTGGTGAGTTGGATGTTGAATTGAAACCGGGCCATGGCAAGAGGTCAAAGCATTGAGATACTGCGAAAACGCATTGCGATCTTTAGGGCGCATTTCATTATCGAGATCCCAAACGACCCGAAATTTAACAGAGCATTCAACGGGCAAGCTGCTTTCGATGGAATTCCACAATCTTTCAAAGGAGGCCTGCCGATTAAAAGTGAAGAGATATACGATAATTGTAAAGCTAGCCTGCTTTCTTAATGATATAATGAACCAAATGCTAGAAACTGCGAAGATGAAAATATAAATTAACTTTTTAATGGTGTGGAGCGATCTGCGTGGGCTACTACTTCTGCGCCCCCAAGAAGGGAATTGCCTGGTTATGTTCATTACTGCGAAATAACAAGGTTTTCTCCTGAGCGGCAGCGGCCATATTTATCTATTAGGTTATCCTCTAACTTTCTAAAATTCAGGACTGTGCGGCTCTTTCATATTTGTTTTCCTTCCACACATGCAGCAGATTAGTATTATCTTATCAACTGTTTCTCTAGCACTCGTCACGTGGTTTTGGTTGGAAAAAAATTGGGAGCCGAAGATTTTAATTTTATTCTAATTTTTTATTTTGTTTATCATATGGATGTTTTCGAACATTACAGCGACCCCAGCATATCATTCATTTTTGAACATTCATACGATGCGGGCGAAGATCAAATCTAAGAGGACTATACGAAATATTGTCAAACTATTCAGCTTCAGTTTGGCAACAATCGTACTTTTTGTTTTCGTTAAATTCGCAACAACCTGGTTTCTTACTTCATCGCAAGCATCGCAAGCATCGCAAGCATCGCAAGCATCGCAAGCATCGCAAGCATCGCAAGCATCGCAAGCATCGCAAGCGCATTATTCTATAGCTTACACCGAACAATGGGCTTCACGACTTTCCGTACCTCTTTCGAAGTTGGGACTCGATCCTGCACTCGTTTACGCCGTGGGCGTGGAATATACTCGAAAACTTATCAATTCGCATGAAAGTGCGTGGCTCAATACCGAGACGAAAAAAATGTTGGTAGTTCACCTCCAGTTTGGGCTCTGTAACCGACTCCGTGCACTGGCCACGGCCATGGTGCTGGCCCAACAACATGGCAGGTGGTTGAGAGTGATTTGGCAGCAAGATATACATCTAGATGCACCCATAGAAGCTCTCATAGATTTGAAAAAAAGTGGTTTATTGGATGTTTGGAATTGCTTTTCACACGCAGAATTGGATGAGCACATTTATGATGTGTATGACCACATGTCACCAAGATATCGACTTCGTCGATATGATCCAGTATTGGTTAACCCAGAAAAGCACATATACTTGCGAACAGGATTTAGGCTAATGCAAAATTCAACACATTTCCAATTTTCTAACGACCTAGAAAATGCAATGCTGAAACGAATCGTCCCTTCTTCCCAGGTTATCGCCATTGTTCAAAAGATGAAAATCCCTCGTGATGCAGTTTTGATAGGAGTTCACATTCGACAGGCTTCACCTGACAAAGAAATGCGGGATTTGCCAAAGACAACGTACTCGCAAAAGAGTTGGGAACAATTGAAGGCTGCTTTCTCAGGGAACAACGTGGCAACCTTCATTTCAGAAATGCGACGAGTAGCTAAATCAGATCCACATGCTGTTTTCTTTGTAGCAACTGACGATGTCCGTGCTCTGAGTGAACTTACACAAGAAATCAAAAGAAAAGTTTATTATATACCACGGAATTGCAGTGATAGGTCGATGGCATGCATACAGTATGCGTACGCAGATTTGCAAGTGTTGGGAAGTTCAAATCAAATATTAGGGAGTTTTTGGAGTTCTTTCACTGAGGTGGCCGGTCGACTTGCATCAGTCCAGCCCCGTGTTGCTGGGGTTCATTTTAAACATTAATTTCTTTGGGTTAGAGGTTTTACCTAGAATAAATGTGTTTCTACTTGGTAAGGTGATGCAAAATTCTTAAAAAAATTGTTTGCAGGTTTCCAGTTAAAGGCTATACCCTTGTAAATAGTATGACAACGTTGTTGTCCAGCGAAGTGGCTGGGAGCCCTCTCCATCGCCCATCTGCTGCAAACAATCGACTAATTCGACAGCATAATCCTCCATAGAAATGAATATGGACCTCTCAAAGAAATAACAGAGCAAATCTGCTGGAGAGGTTGGCAGCTAGGCAAAAAAAAAAAGCCCGATAAGAACCCTATTTTTGGCATTCGTAGTATGCATATTTAAGAGCAGATTCTTGACTCGATATGTTTGATCAGTCTCCAAATCCCATCTAAACAATAAAACGTGACAAATATTTGATTCTGGGTTGCACAAAATGCGTAGGAGGCGACCAATCAATCTCAGGGTTCGCACATTGACCGTCTAGAAAATCATCACATTCGTTTTGGCTGTAGCAAATTTTATAAGGCGGCGTTTTCATGTTATTGTGTGCGTATATACGAGCAGTCGTTTCATTAGAATTGGCTGGACAAGATGCGAAGGCACCAATTTTTACCTCTCCATGAATAACAAGCGTCCTCGACATATTAGCTTGGCCCCACGTTTGGCCCTTTACAGGAATATATTTCATTTGCCATGATGGAAAAAGAACCCCGCTCGCAAAGTCCGGCACACGATCGAGAGCTTGTGCAAGAGAAAACTGATCCTCGCCAAATTGATGATACTTTTTTTGATATTGCATCCAGATTTCTATTAACGTGTTGAAGCGTTCACCTTTCTTGTAAAACATGACTCCATTGTCAAACGCAGGAAGTATTCCCGCAGAGACATGGAGCATATCATAGTATTTCAACATTTTAAATCCGCTGCTGATTTCACTGCAAATAGCTCTATCCGAATCAATGGCAAGGGTATAGTCGTAGGGAGTTTTGTTAAGAAATAAAATCCTCGTCCACCACTGCCTCCCTGGAAAAACTTTATCCTCAGGGATGTAAATGACATTATCAAACCCATGGTCGTTGTCCAATTCGGCATTTGTTGCAATAGCTATTTTTATTGAAGGAGAATGGCGCCGAATACCTGCCGCACTGTTTCTGATCACTCTAACATATTTTTGCACGTGTTCTTTGTCTTGGTTGTAGCCAAAATAGAGAGCACCGCAGGTTATTGGGTGGGGGGGTTTGAAGCTATTATGCCACGAAGAGGGGTCTATTCCCGTGTTTATAAAAACAATTAAGGGTGCAATCATGGCACTGCCTAGGAAAGCGATTAAAATAAAAATAATGAGCCATCGACTTGCTTTTCTCGGGCAAATATTGGCAAAAAATGCCATTTTGGAGGACGCCAATTTGGCCCAAATATTGGAGGAGGCCTACAATGGAATAACGAATAATCGTATATATATTGTAGTATAACTAGTATTTCAATTTGGGCCTCGATGCTGAACCTTTTTACTCTATTAGCTGTGCCTTTTCTGAACATAAAATAATGAATGCCGCCCATATAACGTGCGCAACAGACGGCAAACTGCGCATTTCCTTGTACACAAATTCACCAAATATTGTTATGGAAATACCTCCCTCCACTCTTTCCTCAACTGCTGGCTTAATGTCGCATCCCTCACAAATATAGTCAGTTTCCTGTTTAGACCCGTTGAATTAAGAGAATCTAATTATATTATCTGAGTGCGCAATATGGCCAACCCCTGCACGAGCAGGGACACCTCATTATTTTATTTTCGAATACTCAATCTTGTAATAATCGGTCTGTACGTTTCGAAGATGATATAAATATAGGCCAGAGCCTATTAACTGGGATTGATCCGACGGAGGAGGGGGGGCTCTGCCTTACTGTGGTGGGGTTTGTGGCACGTCGCCTTGCGGATCTCTATAGGAGCTTACACTCTCCAGGTTGCGGCGCATGCGTTTGAGCGCTTCTATTCTGCGAATTTCTGGCTTACTGCATTTTATCTTGGGGTGCATTGTGTACTTTATGAGCGGCGAGGCTGTTAAATGTCAAAGGCATATTTTTCCCTTGGTGCAGTTTATTTTCCTTTGTGTTCCGACTTCCAATCCATTTGATTTTAGAACATCATATTAACTTGTTCGTACGCCATCCGGACCGCTGAGAAGAAGGCGAAGGAGGCAGCCAAGAGGAAGAGGGACGTGGCTGCCGAAACTGCAGCAGCCACCGCAGCCAAGGTCGGCCGCAATCAGTCCTGACCCCCCCGCCCAGGCGTGAGCGGGGGGCTCCTGTGAGATATTCTAGTCCATTATTATTACATTGCAAGTGTTTTTAGTGTATAAAGAGCGCTGTAAAGCCCTATTTGACAACCAACACCTATGAGATTGGTGCACCTATCTGGCACCTGGCAGCACCTATCCAGCACTTATGGCGCGGTGCTCCATTGGTACACATATAGGTGCACCAACGTGTAGGTGCCCCTTTGGTGCACCCCAAGGCGGGAGTGAACAAGCAAATTAAATGAAAATGAATAGCGCTAAAAGCGTGGCTAAAGGGGGAACAATATGCCTACCAGGTCCTGGGGCCCGGCCATGGCAAAAACTCTAACACCTCGCGCACACCTTAGAACAACGAAAGTATGCATCCCAAAATTAAAGATTGTAAAACCACATTTCATAAATATATAATTCCCCGTGTTCAAATGTCATCTGTCGACTTGCGGTTCTCTATAGGGGCAAAACCTGCAAACCTGTAAACCTGCAAACCTCGTGAAGGTAACGTCTCCAACCCACGGTACCAACCTCAGTAGGAGACGTTAACCCTCTGTAAAACCTTGAACCCTAAAACCTTGAAACATTGAAACCTACGCTGATTTCACTCATAAGCTGGGGAATTAATAAAGCACAGCGAAATTTATTAAAATCTTAGTTGAAAAATTGCGGGTTTCAGATATGCTAGGTTTCGGCTAGGCAAGGGCCTGAATCCACTTGTATCAAGGTTTCAATGTATTGAAACTCTTTTGGGGCGATTTTTGGACAAAAAAAAAAGACGCCTGAATATTTTTGTGGCACTGCTTGTGAACCGCTTGTCACTGATGATTGTTTCTTTTTTCGTCCGATTTTGACGCAGGAAAAATTCAAGCACGGCTTGAATAATTAGAAATGCGCCAAAAAAATGTTTCTGCGGTCCGGTTAGCTGCGATAGAAAAGGCCAGATTGGCAAAAACGACGGGCGGTGGCGCAGGTGAGGAACTGTCTGTTTCCGCGTAGAGCGCCTGGTTGTGCGACGTCCGTCGAGGATGGCTGCTGCAGGATGCCCTGGTTGATCTTGACGCCCTTTTTCCTCCCTCGCTCACCCTTCTCCTTGGCAACAGCGGAGTCATGGTCTGGTCGAGACCCACCAGGCAGAACGGCATTTTCGTCGTGCGCCGGGGCTTCCCGCTGGTTGGAGATATCCCCGAGCGTCAGCCGGGACTTGGAGGGACGTCCTACTTTGCGCCTGGACCAAGAAAAAATGTTTAATTCAGGGATCCCATCTGCAACGCCAAGGAAGTGCCCACAAAATCATCTGCACCGCCCTTTAGGGTTATAGGGCGGGGCCTCGAATCCTTCACTTGCTTGGTTTTGCTAGACATGTTGTTGAGAGCTACATTTAAAACAAATTTCACTTTGGGCTCTGCACCCCTCAAATAAATCAATAAAATAATATAATATAGTTTCCAAATATGCTTCAGATTCATTAAATTGAGCCCGATTTCGGTGGTTTTGAATTTGGTTGAGGAGGGCGCGAGCCCTTTGATCACGGTATTTCAATTTGCGTAAAATGAAAATAATAGAAATATGTTGAATATATGCTCCTTTTCGTCAACTCGAGCGAATGATATGAGATACAATAGTGATATCGCCCTATTACAATTCGACAATCTCCTACTATTGGGAAAATGAATATGGGAATATGAGAAATGAAAATGGGAAAAGGGAAATGGAAAAGAAAGGCTATAAACTCGCAATCAATTCCATTAAACAAAAACGCAATTGAAACGCAAGCACGAAACCTCTGAATCCCGTGCACGCCTTTTTTCTTACGAGTTTTGCTCTGATCATCATCTTTCAAAATGAGCCGGCGGGCGGCCAGAGTGAGTTTTTTCCCTTCAATCATCTGTTGCTTACATTAAAAGCTTACAAGGGAATGCGGGATGGGCGATTCCAGCCAGCAAATCCTTCAAAAGTTGCTTGAATGGTTTGATTTTCATATTTGTTTTGTGTCCTTTTAAGGCGCTTCCAACGCCAGCATCAAGGTCATGCAGTGTTTTGCGACTCATTCCGTCAGATTCGGCCTGTCCAGGTGCAAAATAGCCACCGTTTTGTTTTTTCGCAGCGATTGATTGTAAATTTGGTTGGCTTTTCCGGCGAAATTCAGGCTGAGCAGGGCCGCAAGAGGTCAACCACAAGCTATAAATTATATTCAAGACATAAAAAAAAAGCCCATATTCACAATATGATATTTGAGAAATGAAAAATGAGAAATGAGTTCTGCAAAATTCTGAGTGCGCATATTGAGATACCTTAATCAAATGGCTCGCGCCCCCCTCCCCGACCAAACTCAAAACCCCCGAAAACGGGCTCAATTTAATAAATCTCAAGCATATTTGGAAATTATATGATTTCCTTGATTTATTTGAGGGGTGGAGAGAAGCCGCAGTGCAATTTGATTTGAACGTTTAGCTCATCAACATGCCTCGCCAAACGAAGGAAGTGAAGGATTCGAGGCCCCGCTCGGCATCCAACAACTACATAATTTCGCCTGTACCCAAATAAGCGCGATGCAGATGATTTGGTGGCCTCTTTCTTCGCCTTGCAGATGTTATCTCTGAATTAAACCGATCTATTTGCTCCAGACGCAAAGTACGAAAGGACCCCCAAGGCCCGCCTGCCGCTTGAGAACATCTCCAACCAGCAGGGCGCTGCAGCGCGCGACGAAGACGCCATTCTGCCTGATGGGTCCCGACCTGACCCCGCTGTTGCCAGGGAAAAGGGTAAGCGAGGGAGGAAGAAGGGCAGCAAGAACAAACATGACATCCTGCAGCAGCCCATCCTCGAAGGGCGTCGCGCAACCAGGCGTTCTACGCGGATTGCTGAGGGTGAGGCGGTGGACGAGGAGGTGTTGGCGGCAGCGGGGCTGTTGGGGTCACCAGAGCGGGAGGACGCCGTTCCGGAAACCGACCACGAGGATGACAACGACTACGCGCAGCCCATCAGCGAGGAGAGGAAGGCTGGAAAAGGAGGGAGGTGCAGGCTGACAGCAGAGGAGCGGGCAGAGAGGGACGCAGCAAAGACGGCTGCCAAAGAAGAGGCGGAGCTCAAGCGCGATCCCCAGAGCCTCCCATTTTTGGAAAAGTACAAATTGTCGGCCAAAGGTTTGACGCTGCAGGTGCGGGGCCACATCAGAATATGGGCGGCGGTGAAGAACGAAAAGAACATGGATGGCACGCTGTCTTTTCCAAACGTGGCAAATCTGTTTCGCAGCAGGCCCGTAGAAGAGGTGAACTGACGGAGGCCATGAAATGATTACATTTATGATTTAGGAATGAAATGAGATATTTAACCGTGACTGAGTAGAAATTTATTTTTGTTAGTACATGATAATGCATAAAAATAACCAGAAGAGCTTTGATTGTGTTAAAATTTGAAATTAGAAGAGAAGAAAATCGTACACCTCTACTCTTTCTGTGTAGTTTACTTTAATTTAATATATTAAATGCGATGATTCATCCAATCGCCGCGCCTCCCCTCATATCCCGGCCCGCCATGAAGATGGCCAGGGCGATATGCCGGCGGAATTGTTTGCGGGGAAGCTAGGCTCGATTGGGCAGCCCCGCAGCAGCTGACGGAGGTACCAGCAAGAGTAGACGCCGCAATTGAAGTCGTCTCCCTGCCGTGTGAGTGGTTTGTTGCCCAGCAACGATCGTCATAAAATTCAAAAATATTCAGGCGCCTTTTTTAATGTCCAAAACCACCCCAAGGGAGTTGAAATGCATTGAGAAACCGGTGTAAATGAACGCTGGCCCTCACCTAGCAAAAAATCTCGCATTTCCGAAACTCTCAGTATTGCATCTAAAAATGAATAGAACACTCGCTGAGTTTGATTATTTCCCCAGCTTGTGAGTGGAATCGGTTTCTATTTATATTACCTTTGATTCCACAAGACAGATTTTTGATTAATTGAGTATTCGCGAAGAAAAAAAGAAGGGGCGCCTGGCCAGGCGGGGGTCGCCCATATTGCGCACTCAGAAAAATGAGAAAATGAATTTTCCACTCTCCTCCTATTTGGGATATGAGAAAATGAATAGCTTTTCATAATTGCCTATTAGGGGAACTGGAACGAGGCCCCTGGGGGCACGAATGGGAGGCTTCAGGCGCAGGCAGCGTGCAGGGCGCGGCAGGCGAGCCCGGGGGCGCGGGGCGGCAGGGGAGCTTTCTATTTCTAGGCGGCCGCGCCGAAGGCCGTCGGCTTTTGGGAGGAGGAATCGAGGGCGCGGTTTTCGCGGCTGCGGTGTTTACACGTCATGTAAAAAATGGTTGCACGTAAGAAACGAAGAATGAGGGACTGTGCCGCGAGGTGCAACAGCAAGAGCAGGGGAATGCATGGCGTTGGGCGCTACCAAAAAAAAAAAAAAAAAAAAAAATTGTCGCGGCGGTGGAGCCACCAGTACTGCTGCGAGGAGGCGGTGTGCCTGGGAGGGTGTTGTAGCCCGCTGGGGCTCGCGTGTTTAGGGTGGAGATGTAGTGCTGCTCCGTGATGGCGTGGGGGAGGCTGGTGGCGGTGGCGAGGACGGCCAGGTCGAATTGGTCGTCGACCGGGATGTCTGGGTTGATGTCTTTTTTCATTTTTTGGGGCGGGCGGCGGTGTTGTTTAAAACGCCGCTGGGCGTCTGTCGAGCTACCCACGTATTTGCGGCCGGAGGCGCTGTGGGTGATGGCGTAAATTTGCTTCATGTCACGGCTTTAGGTTTCAACCCTAACCCTAAAGCTTTCGCTTTTTTTTATGCGCCGGTGGCTGCGGTGGGCGGGCGGCCGCGTTTCTTCGGCGGCGGCGCGATGTCCTCCTCCTCCTCCTCCTCCTCCTCCTCCTCCTCCTCCTCCTCCTCCTCCTCCTCCTCCTCCTCCTCCTCCTCCTCCTCCTCCTCCTCCTCCTCCTCCTCCTCCTCCTCCTCCTCCTCCTCCTCCTCCTCCTCCTCCTCCTCCTCGTCGGTGCTGGTTTCGGCGTCTGAGGTGGACGGCCCCGTGGGGGCGGGCGTCGTTGGGGTGGGTTCGGCCGCTGGCGAAGTGCTTGCTTTCTGAAGGGCCTGGATCAGGTTGGCGGCGGCCAAGTTGGTTTGCGTTTTGATTTGGTTTACGTCGTATTCATGCTTGTAGACGAGGACCCCCGCCTGGTAGGAGTCGAGTAGGGGGGGAGGGAGTATGGTCCGCCACGCGGTCTTGGGCGCCTCTTTTGTCTTGAAGGAGGCCAGCTCGTCCTCTGGCATGCCCAGTTTGCCGAGCATGTCCAGCGTCCTGCCTCTGGGCGTGTCGTTGGTGCGCAGCTCCTTGTATTTCTTGAAGACGGCGTCTTCTTGGCTCTTCGTCAGCGGTGTGGGTTTAAAGAAACTCCTTGCGGATGTCGGCGTCGCGGGCGCCGAGCTCGGAGAGGTAGTGCTTTTGCTTCTCGGTGAGCCTGTCGTAAGTGCGGTCGGCCGTTTCTTGGCTCGTCCTTTGGGTGGGAGGCTGCTGGGTGCTTGCTGCGACGAACTGCTGCAGCAGCGCCTGTTTGTCGATGGGTGCGCTCTTGTTCGACATGGTGTTGATGGGTTTGTGGTTTTCTGTGCGCTGGAGCGGCGGGCCGGTGATTGTAATGCTGCCTGTTGGGGTCCAAGGCTGCTGGCGAGGAGAAGAAAGGTTTTTTAATTTCGCGCGCGGCAGTTTGCTGTGGATTCCTGCTGTTTTGGGGAGCGGCGGAGCTGGCAGATGAAGTGGTAATTTTGGGCGCCGTGGAGGTGTGGTGGGGCGGCGGGAGGAGCGCTCTTTGCGGTGTTGGAAGTTTTCGGGCTGGGGGAGATTGAGGGGGGAGAGGAGGTTCGCTGTGTGGCTGCCTGACGGGGTGGGATGTTGATGGCGCGCGAGTCGAGCGTTGTGGCGCTGTGCCGGTGAGGGTCCGCGAGAGCTGGGCTAACTTTGAGGGCGTATTTTGATTGTCGTTGTTGGTGTTGGTTTTACAATGGGGTTAATTTCTTTTAACGATGCCGCAGAAATTCAGGTGGTATAGGCACGAAATCGGAGGGCTTTGGGAGGCGTAGGAGGAAGAGGTATTTCCGCGTGGTGACCCTGGAGAACATGACGTACAGCTGCGCCGGCGCAAACGCTTTTTTAATGACGCATAGCGTGTGGCATGCCAGCGTGGCGCCTTGCGCGCGGTGGACGGTGATGGCGTACGCGAGCTGCAGTGGGAACGTGCTTTTCCAGAACTGCGTGCCCTGGAAGGCCAACTTGGCGGTGGACAGCCTGCGCACCCAGAGTGGCTTGTCGCGGCCGTCTGGCATCACGAAGATGGTTCTCGTTTGGCCGCGATATTTCCGCGTGTGGAGGAAGGTACTCAGTGTGCCGTTTGCGGCCCCCAAGTGGACGTCGATGTTTTGTGTGAACGCCACGCGCGCGCCGACAGCGATTTTGGGGAGCTTGTGGCAGCCCGGCGCTGTGGCCCATCGGTGGGCTGGCGGCGCCTGATGATGTTGAGGAACTCGAGGAGGCCCGGGTCCTCGGCGGGGAGCATGGACGTCGTCAACTGCAGCTTCGTGGCGCTTTCCACCCAGGGCGATTGTGAGAAGTGGCATAGTTTGCAAACCTCTTGGACGCCATCCTCTTCGTTGTCGTCGGCGGCCTCGTTGGTGGTGGCGTCGTGCTGGTGACGGCGCTGTTCTGTTGCTTGGCGGGCGAGGGTTTCCGCGCGCTGGTGTTTGCATATGGGCGGGAGTTGGCCGCTGTCGCCGACTAGGATGATGAGGTGGTTCTCCATGAAAGCGCTGGGGGTGTTTGAGGAATCGAGCTGCTGCAGGCGCTGCAGGACATGCACGAAGACGTCGATAGTCAGCATGGAGGACTCGTCGATAATGGTGACGTCGACTTCTTTCACCCGGTTGTACTGGTACGAATCTCTTGGGAGGGGCGCGTTGGCGTAGCTGCGCCTAGGGTCGAGCCCAAAGGTGGAGTGCACCGTGTTGGCAGAATGGCCGAGGCGCGAAGCGGCGGCGCCAGTGGTGGCGCACACCAGGACCTTCCTCCCAGCGGCACGCAGGTCCCGGACGAGGTGCTTCATAAGGAATGTTTTCCCGCATCTGGGGGGCCCGTCGATGTCGATAATGCCAGTGCGCTGTGCCATAACCGCCTGCCAGACGCCGTACTGCTCAGGGCTCAAGGGGGGGGGGGGGGCAAGGCAGCGCCGGCTGCCAGCGAGTCCCGCTCTGGCTCGACAGCGTGCTGGTCATCGATATTCATAGCGCGGCGCAGGGCGGCTATGATTTCGTGCGGAGAAGCGGGGCTGCCTTTGTTTTCCAGCTCGTCATACGCCCTGTCGAGGGGGAATCGCTGCAGGATGCGCTGGAGGATTGCTTGGGGGGCGTCGCCGTGCGACATCCTGCGGGCGCAGTAGTTTCTGGTGATGTCTTCAAGGTCGTGCTCCGAAGCGAGGAGGCCCCGCAGGATGCACTCGAAGAAGTAGCTGCCCTCGTCGTTTTCGGGGCTGAGGAGGCTGTCTTCAGACCAGAAGGGGATCTTGTCCAGGAGCATGTTGTTGCAGCTGGGTGCAGTTTCGTTGTTCTGTGCGCGTCGTGGGTGGTTTTGAGAACGGCGGGGCCCTCAAATTTTGCCGCGGCGGTGTAGCCACCAGTACTGCCGCGAGGAGCTGGGCTTGCCTGGGAGCGTGTTGTACCCCGCTGGGGCGCGTGTTTAGGGTGGAGATGTAGTGCTGCTCCAGTGCGGTGGCGTGGGGGAGGCTGGTGGCGGTGGCGAGGATGGCCAGGTCGAATTGGTTGTCGAATGGGATGCCTGGGCTGATGTCCTTTATCATCGGGGGGCGACGGCGTTCTTTAAAACGCCGCCGAGCGTTTGTTGAGCAACCTAAGTATTTGCGGCCGGAGGCGCGTTGGGTGATGCAGTAAATTTGCTTCATGCTCCGTCCGCCTTCGTTTTTGGGGTGTGCTGGGGCCTGTGGTGCGCGGGCGGCTGCGTTTCGTCGGCGGCGGCGGTGGCGTCCTCCTCCTTCTCGTCCTCCTCCTCCTCGGTGCTGGCTTCGGCTTCTGAGGCGGAGCGAGCCTACCACAGTCGTAGCGGCCATCGTCCGGCGGCGCCCTGAGGTTGGCCTCGCCCAACACAGCGGTGAGCAGGCTCGCCCTCAGGCGCATCTCTTCTGCGAATGTCTGAAAGACAGGGTTCCGAGCGCGGCCGACCGCCAGGATGTCCGAAACCGCAGTAGCAGACAACAGCGGCAAACGATGCGTTGGGTGAGCGTGCTCAAGCAACGTCAGGTACCGTTGAACAATGGGATTCTCAGCCATGTTCCTTGCAAAAATTTCTTGCAGGCAAGGAGGCGGGCCTTCCCAGTTCGGAATGCCGCCGTGCCACGCAATCAGTGGGCAGTCCAGCAGGCTGCTGCGCTCAAGGCGGCCAAGGTACCCGCCCATGCGGCGCTCTAGGTTGAGCCCGACGTCAAGCACAGACAGGAGCTGGGCATGCTGCAGCGGCACAGCGAGGAGAGCGGTCAGGTATCGGCGGTCCATGAAAACGCGGAAATCAACGGTTGATTTCCGGGTTTTCATGCATTTGTCGCAAACCCACCACCTGCCGGAGCCATCGACAATGTACGGCAGCATGTGTGGCGCGCAGAAAGCGTACGGCGGCACGTCGGAAGCTGACACGCGGGCCCCTCGCACCGGCTGGTTGCCAAGACGGACGACCCCGCAATGCGCGCAGCATACCATCTTCGGCACCGCCGCGGAGCACAGGGCCTCCCACTCACCCTCTAGCGCAGCAAATTTCTCCTCCCCCATCGCCGGGCGCGGCCAGGACAGGGGCAGCAGGGCAGGCGGCAGCGGCGGCGGCGGCACAGCAGCGCGGCGGCGTTTTACACCCTTTCCACCATTCGCCGCCATTGCCTTTCTTTTCCGAGATGCCTGGGGCATGGCAGCTCAGGAGCGGGGGGCGGGGAGTACGGAATCTTCGCCTCCAACAAGCAGGGGTCCAGGCCGTTGTGCCTTCCTCTCGGAATTCTTTAGATACTGTCACAGTCAGGAAAACAATTTAAGAAATTACAGGAATAATAATTAAGGAAGCCACGAGCGGGGAACAGCACAACGGCAAGGTCGGCAAAGCAAAAGAAAGCAGGACAGGGCGACGGAAGCATCCAGAAGCTCCGCCCCAGGGGCCCGTTTTATAATTCGGCAACCTAAGAATGACGCAGGCAGCCGCGGACGGCGCGCCCGCAAACGACCGGCCCCGGCGCTCGCCGGGCAGGGAGGAGGTAGGTTTCGAAAACGCGTTTTTTGGTCGGCAAAATTTTGGCGCGCCCAAACACGGGTCTTCAACCCCATTCCCAAATATGCCATTTTGCAATATCATTCGCTCGAGTTGGCGAAAAGGAGCAGTATATAAAAGTTCGCAAAATATAAAATATTAAGTAATGTGTATATTTATATTACTTGTATCACTGTGAAATGAGTAAGAACATTTGTATTATTTTGCAAATCGAATTGTATTACATTTGACTACTAGTTAAACTAGTAGTCAAAATTTCGAAAAAAAAATAAAAAAAATCGTTAGTATTACGTTCTTAAATTTATCACGTTTATTCGTTTACTTAACACCTTCTTCGACTTTACTGATGCCTGCCGCATCCCCCGTAGAGAAGCCCAGCTGCTTGCCCACCGCATGAGCCACTCCACGATTAACGCCAATATAATTCCTTTATTAATCAACGAGCCAGGGCCCGCAGGCTCTATGCCGACCAGGCCACCGCCACCTCCGCTGTAAACCTGTAAACTGCTGCTCCAATGTATATATAAAAAAAAAAAAAAAAAACAGTTCAAACCAACACAAATGCCCTTGGACCCTCGGAGTCTGCCCTGCCGCATTCCAACCCCGTGCCAAAATCACATCTAATTTTACTCGCTGAAATTTCGCGGCCTACTCGCCCGCTTTGCCCGCCATACAGCAACTCGTCCAGCTATAAAGCGCTGCAATGTCCCAGCCGCCCGCATCCCCAGCGATTCCGGCCACTCAACCGCAAATCGCTGAGTGAGTACTGCCGGAATCACATCTTACCCCCAGGCCGCGGATGTACCCATGGCACCCCTAGCGGCCAACTTCGGGTGCCGGAAGGCTCATTCGCGCCCTCACAGGGGCCAGAGGCACGATGGATGGGGCTGCCACCCCCCCCTGACCGCGTCTGGCTGCCTGGGGTGCACGATCTAGCCAGAAGCATGAACTAGCCGGATGCATGATACCACGGAGGCTATACGAGGATATACGGATATCCGGCAAAGTGGGCCAGAAGCCGGAAGCATGATCTCGCCGGACGCCAGAATGCAAGATCTCGCAGGATGCCAGAAGCACGATTTCGCCGGATGCACCCTCCTGTCACGTCCCCAAGACCGACGCATTGCTAATATTAACCTTTCCCCCCTTCCTCCCCTTCCTCCCCCCTCCCTTCTTTTGCAGCCTGGACGACGCCGTCCACCGCCTCTCCACCGTTAGAGCTCTCCTCCACAAGGTACCGACATCCAAACTCGACGCCTTCAAGGAAGACGCAGCAAGGAAGCTGGGAATCGTGGTCAGCGGCGGCCGGTGGCAGAAGGCGTGCCTGGACGTCGGCCGACATGTGACCCGAGAAATCGCTGATTTCTTCTTCGATGATGCTCTCCCCCTGCCAGGGCGCCTCAGCCTTCACAGCCTTTCGCGATGGAATTCGTGACCCCCACGCCCTGGTGAGCTACCTCCTGACAATTGTTCAGGATGGCAAGGACCGCCCAGCGGATGAAGAGCGCTTGGTGGCGCTCATCTGCCGGGTTGACCCAGCTTTTGTGCAAGTCCGCGGCGCGGCGCCCATCATGGTAGTGGACATCTGCGTCCCATGGTGCTGCCATGCCTGGAGTACGGCACGGAGGTGTGGGGGGCTGCAGCAGCGACGGCGTGGGCGGCAGACCCGCTGGGCAGCAGCCATATAGGCAGCCACCGCCTGCTCATGTGTTTTCTGCGCCCGCTGCTGGGGGTTCCAACGATGGGGATCACTACGGCGGCGCTGCTGGTGGAGGCAGCGATGTGGCCGGTGGAAATCCGTTTCGCTACAGCGGTGCTGCGCTTTTGGACTCGTCTGCACGAGCTCCCAGAGGACCACCTCGCCCGCCAGGCGTTCCTGGCCAGCGTGGAGATGGCGGAGGGAGATGAGGCGATGCGAGCAGCAGTGGAGGTGACGGCGGCGGCGGCGGCGGTTGGGCTGCAAGCGGCGGCGCCAAGGGCGGCGGCGCCGAGGGCGGCGGCACCACCGTGCTGGGCAGCGGAGGCGCGCGCTATGCTGCAAGCGATGGGTGTCATGACCACTGCCGGGGCTCTCAAGGACGACGCCTCCGAGCTGCTGCACACCAACGCTGAGGAGAAGTGGCTGGCAGCACTGACGACGTCGCCCAGCCAGCAGATGCGCCACTACCTCGACACCTGGTACCAAATGCCGCTCACCGTCGAGGCGTACGAGCAGCACCGCCACCTCAGCTTGCTGCAGCGAGCGGACAGAGCAGCGCTGTCGCGCTTTCGGCTTGGGGTGCGGTGGATTCGTGTCCCACGAGCGGGGGAGAGCAGAGTTTGGCACCCACCAGCTCAGTGCCCGCTCTGCGCGGAGCAGGGCCAGCACCATGACGCGCACATCCTGCGTACCTGCCCCGCCCTCCTCCAAGCGCGCGCTCCGGCGACTGCAGCGCTGGCTGCATCACCAACGCCGAGAAGCCTGCTGGAGCTGGAGGAGGCAGAACTCACCCAGGTGGCGGCCCTGGTGCGGGCAATCCTGGAGGACGTGTAGGAGGCGTACAAGACTGGCGCACGGAGAGAGAGAGAGACAGAGAGAGAGTCAAGTTATGAGATGAAACTTTGCAAGATGAGTATGTTTATTTAACTTCCATTTATTATGCATACACGTTCGGTGGTTCGCGCTCCCTACTAGTTAGCTCATTGAAGCTGCCAGTGCGTAAACTTTGGTAGTTTACTGCACTGCAACGTCGGATGCATCACTTCCCCGTGGTATCGCAGTCTCTAATGGACGGGTACAAAAGGCGGGTGCCACTTATTTCAGTGAGCACACCGGGTACTACATCAAAAACCCTTTAGCCAGGGGTTGAGTGACCGCTGTAGATGGGAGGGGTGCTGGGCGGGCCAGCATTGCCCAAGCGCGAACCCCAAACCTGACGGGCCGTAGCCGTCAGGAGAACCCTGCTTTTCCCTTAATTTTAGTCGGTCGCGCCGCTGGGGGACTCCGGAAGGCGGGGGCCAGAGCCTTAACTGTGGGCGGCGGAGCGGTCACCGGCGTAGTGGCAGTATCCGTACGTCCACCGTACCGGGGGTCGATCCCAGCGGATGGAAGGGGGTACCCGCCTTACTGTGGCGGGAAGTGGCACGTCGCCTTGCAGGTCTCTATAAGAGCACCTTCTGTAGGAGACGTAACAACCAGATGTAAACCCATTAAACCCAGTTGCCCGTAAACTTTTACAGCTTTATGGATCTACGTGTTTTGTTTGGACCTGGATCTACTTGTTCAGGGTGTACTTGTTTTGTCTGGACTCCAGTCCGCCGCCTCCCACTGGGAGGAACCTGAGGACAGCTTGCCGCACCATGTTGCAAACTTTCGGATCCCTTCTCTGTCTTCCTGGCAAGCAGCACCCGGTTGGGTTATATCCGGCCTTCTGCTATAGTCCTTCTCCTATGTTTTATTCTAAATATTCGCAGTGCTGGCCCCCAGGGATTTTGATCCCTGTCCCACCTGTGGCGACTTAGGCTTGTAAACTCGTCAAGGTCACAATATTTTTTTATATGCCCAATATACAATATAGTATAGGTTTAATTAATGAATAATTACGGTTTTTGAATGTGTTCGCTCCCTTATTGACCTGCAATAATGCTAAATTACATGTTGTGAATGTGTTCGCTCCTGAAGAGACTTGCAACACACCGCCGTACCCACCCCGTCATAGTAAGGCAGGTTCGAAAGTAGCCGCAGGTTCACTGTCGGTGACTGGGGACGTACGGACAGAGCATGAAATGTATTTATATTCCCCCCCGGAGTCCGGCAAAGGCAGAGTAGTTGCGAGGAGAGTAGTTGCAGAGTAGTTGCGCTCTGGGGACCCAAATGCGTACAACCGAGCTGTGCTTCACCCTACGGACCTCCTATCATGCCTTTCATATGCCCAATTACTCCGAGGATAATTAAGCTCGTCTTATTTAGAAAATTTACTATACTCGTTGAGCACCCGCGGCAAAAGAAATTTAAGATTTTAAGATACCAGACCCCAGGGGGACGACGCTAGTAGAATTGCCAGTTCCTACTCAAAGGTTTCCCATCGTCCATGACCTACTGAGTGTACCACAATAAAAAACATGCCTATCCTTCTGCGATTGTAGCGTTGCCGTCGCAATATGTGCTCAAATATTTTAAAATTGTCCAGAAATTTTATTCACCCCCGCACTTGGGAGGCCGCTGCACCTCCCGAGTAAGACCGTTGATGCAATTACTTTTTTTTTTCACTTTTTCCCTTTTTTTCGTTTCTGTAAACATACTTCAATTACCCTCCATACTTCAATTACTGCCCCATACTCTGAAGACAACGTTGCCTGCCGGTGGATTCCAGCCCGACGTTTTGAAGTCGGACACCTGAGGGGTTTGCTTCCAATCAATAAATTAGCCAGCGTTTCTTTGTTTTCTCCCCCGTATATTTTGTAGTCTGCATGGTTTATTCTAGTACATTGCAGGGTATACAAAATACAAAATTGAGGTTTTATTCTCCGCACAGAGACGGCAACAAAGGCCACACAGCAGAGGTGCAAGCTTGGTCCTAAAATTAAGCCAGGGGCATACTTCCGCACTGGTTTGGCTCAAATTGGATCCCGAAACCCTCGCATTGTATCTGCTTCCTGCCGGCCCCTAGCATAAAAACACCTCATTATAGCAGCCCCCACTGTACATGAGCAGAACCCTGAACCCTAAACTACTAGGATCAATGTCCCGACTTCCAAGAAGCGAGATTTTGCGGGAATGTGCACTTGGACGGAGCCTAACGACCCTAATAGAGACCTAAGCCTATATCTATCCAAGCCCCATGTATATTCCGCACCGAAGAGAAGGAATATGCAATTCAAGCGCAGGGATTTTCCTCAGGGATCGGTCCACTGTAGTACTCTAACAGGGTTTTGTATCACAAGGGCGACACCGCATTGTTCATGCTTATAAGTATAAATTGTATCGTTATCGCAGATGGCTTCTTGATTTCGTTCAATTTCATTCACAACCTAAAGCAAATATTTTAAAGGTATGTCCAATTCCTCCTTCATATTTTCTTGGTATTGATGTAATATTTATTGATAGTGGCAGGCATGTCTTAGGTACTGGGATCTTAACTGCACGCGTAAGTTGGTGTTTCAGCGTCCAAAATGCATCAATGCGCACTGAGTTAACGGCGGATTGGCATCCATGCAAGAATGCGGTGGCCATCCCTGTTCCATTCTTATAAGACTTGAGGAAAAAAATATCTACCGATTTTGTGCACCCCTTTATCGCAAACTCAATACTACTTCCGGAAATTTCTGATAACCAAGCATTTTTCCCATCTTTGTAGACGCTGGTGTCACTCGAAAATTTCCAGTCCCCAGTTTTACGAATAGGTATTAAGTTGCGTTTGTGTTTGGGTCCAACTGTTGTCCAACAATGTCGCAAAGATTGATTTGCTGATGCAAACGAGTGTGCAAGAATACGAGAAGTGATATTTGATTCAAAAGATGCTGTATTAAACACAGCATTCCACAAAATTTCTTGAAAAAGATTGAGAAACTGGCTCGCTATGAGAACGCCTCCAGCCGTGCTTGGATGGACTGGGTCTTTAAATAAAGTTGCGTGTAAGTTTTTCTCTAATCTTACCATTAGTGGCCCAAAGTTGAGACATGGCAAACCGTACTGCTTGGCCAATTGAAAATGAGCCTTGTGTGCATAATGCTTACAATAACCACTTTGCATTGTGTCAGCATCGAGGAGAAGAGGGCTACAATGAACATAGACGATAATAGATGGATGCTGTGGCAATTGGAGAAGGGTGCGGATGATAAATTCAAAACTTGATGCTGGTATTTCAAAATCATTCACACTCCATTCTAATATAAATATATCGCTTTTATACAGATATTCCTCGAGCAGACTTGACAAACAGAAAGAACTGTAGCTAGGTCCAGTTGCAGGGATTCCAAAGTTTTTCATGTGTATTTTTGGCATTGCCTTTTCTAAAGCCAATTTAAGAGGTTCGATCATTGTACCTTGCCAAGTAACAGAACCTCCCAACCATGAGAAAAGAAGCTCTTCATTGCGAGCCCCCCTTTGAAAAATATGTGCAAGATTTGCATTCTCATTTTGGCTGCCAACAGTTAGGCATCCAGTGCAATTTATATCTACACGTGAGTGAGATATATTATGTATAATGCGCAAAGTCAGCTCTTTTTCGGACGTGTACAAATGGACATCTCCGCGAGGATTCTTGAACTGGAATAAGGGCCCCAGTTTTGAGGGATGATGCCTGGAAAATACAAGCAAGGTTAGCAAAAGGAGGCCCAATCCCCAAAGAAGAGGCAAAGGACTCCACGTCACTGCCATTTGAACGAAAATACTATATGAAATATACAAGTCTAGTCTCCAGTGCAATTGCAATTGGAATCAAACTCAATCAAAGTCCGGCTCACAAAAACGGCGGGAGAACTCAGCGAAGGCATTTGTATGGAACATTTGAAACCAATGATTGCAATTGAAAGTAAACCCAACCGCTGTTCCAACTGTGGTTGCAAATGCTCGCATTATATTATGCCAAAATGTAGGGACGGTTTTTGGGGACCACAAAGAACAAAGAAAAAGAACCAAGATAATTAAAACAAACTTATTCCGTCAGGGCACAAAATCGAATTGATACTGTTAAGTGAAAACATTGAAAAATACATTGAAAAATATGTACTGTACCGGACCTAATGTTTGCGGGTCCTATAATTTGCGCGGATTCTCAGTTGGGATTTTGTGAGTCCTATTTCTTGCGTGAATATGGGCACATGAATTTTGAGCGGTTTTTTTAGAATTTTTTTTCAGAATCGGGCTCAAAACACCCTCTTTACAGGAAAACAGACGACAGAGACACAGCAGAAACAACCTTGATCATCTTGTGAGCTTGCCTGGCGCCCTGACTGCCCGGGCGCCGGGGCGCCACCAATAAGAGTGCCCAGAACTTGCGAGAAAGCGCCCCAGCGCGTAAAAAAAAAATTCCTGGGCCTATTTTTTTCGAGGTTATTTGCCCCTGAATTTCCCCTGGCCTATTGTTTGCGCGGTTTTTCGCTGGCAATTAATTTATGAAACGGAAAATTAATAGGTCCGGTACGTACGGAACTACCTACGTAGGGAACTTCCTATTAAAAAAAACAAAGTTGGAGCGTGAGTGGGTACCAGGTCCAGCATATACGGCGCGCATATTCTGCTTCCTGATGCCTTCAAGTCGGATTTCCGGCTCCGGCAGTGCGAGAAATCGCGCTTTTTCAGCGAGTGATGCGATGCGAACATGACTTACCCTGCTTGCACACGGATTCCTTCTAAGCGCAGCTTAATTGGCTCAAAATTGTTTGTGCAGTTTCTCTTGGCCACACAACCCCGCAGGGGATCGCTGGTGTAAAAAAAATATACAATTGTTATTTTTTTTAATAATCGAATTTCGCTCTTCTTTATCGACACTCGACGGGCCAGACTAAGTGAACAAGTTCCCTGTTTTCCACACTCTTAAGTCTATCATCTAATCGTCCAAAATGTATGACCGTAAGAAAGTAATTAAATACAAACCACTTAAAATGCGAATGCTCGTCATTATGATCTCATCCTTTGCTGGTTGGAAATTTGGGCAGACCCGCTGCCACCTCCCTGTTGCTTCAACGGTGTTTGATTCTCAATCGGCGTTTCCCAGTGGGCATGTGCACTGTGTGGTATACGACACTGGCCTCAGCAGCTGCGATATGCACTCGGCAAAATATTTCTTGCTTTCGATGGTCTGCCCAGCCAATTGCAGTCTGGCAATCGTTGGCATTGGCGAGGAGACTGAAAGCGCAGAGGTCATTCATTTCTCAAATATCCACACTGTATATGCATTTGACCCGGTGAAGGAATACGTTAATTTTGTTAAAGGAAAAGCAGCTAAAAACGTCGCCGAACAACGCCTCCATTTATTTGAAAAAGCTGTGTCAAATGTATCGGACACTGTTTTTGTGTCATACAGGGGAAAAGTTAAAACCAAGGAGGACGACACGTTGGGACAGCTGCCATCTGTCACTTTAGATGCAGTGGTCCATGCGCCCATTGACGTTTTAAGCAATGATGTTCACGGGTCGGAGACTGTCACCCTACAGGTGTTGCAGGGTGCAAAGAAGCTCATTCAACGCGGTGTTAAAATGCACTGGGTCGAGCTGTTGGCATGCGAAATTGATACCCTGCAGGTCCTTGAGCTGCTCGACGAGAATTATTTGCTCTTTGACTTTGCATGGTGGGGCAGGAAAACGGGCCAAAATATATCATGTGTACCTGACTGCAATGTATATTACGCTCCCAGACCTACTTCTCTGGCAAAGTATGCCGATGAACTGTGCACAGTAAAAACATCTCAAGGTTTTGAATGGATTCAATCCGATCTAATTGCTATTCATAGATCTGTTATCACTGAAGATACCCTCAATGTTTTGCGGTCGATAAAAAATCGGTGTGGGAGGAACTTCGTGTGTAGGGAACGGCAACCGTGCAAAGGAGCATGAAAAAAATGGAGGCACAATGTGGGGGGAAAGCATTCGTCGGTAATCATAATAATAATGGCACAAACAGGAGATTCTTCGGAGGCTGGAAATCACGCGACAGCTACGGCAGCAGCTAAAAACTTTGAATGGACCAAATATAAACATCTATTTTTTCTAAGTAAGACGAGCTTAATTATCATCGTAGTATTTTTTCATATGCCCAATAAGCACCGAGGATAGTTAAGCTCAGTCTTATTTCTCAACAGAAATAAAATTTAAAGAGACACCAGGGGGAGGACGACCTATAGTAGGTGCACGGTTTCTACACATAAAGGTTTCCCTCGTCCATACTTATTGAGTGTACCACAATCAAAGATCGATTCCAATTCTTCTGTAGTTTGTGGCTGCGTATAAAGACGCCCTATAGTAGGTGCACTGTCCCTACCCAAAGGTTTCCCTCGTCCAAATACTTACCACATCTAAGACCTTCCTAATCTTCTATAGATGTGGTGTTGCCATTCGCAATGTAAAAATAAAACAACTAGTCCAGAAATTTACACCCCCCCGGTGTTTGTAGAAGAAAAAGGCAAAGGAAAAATATGAAAATGGCTGCTTACCTGTAGGGTAGAAAAGCGGGTTGTTAGGCACGTCCAAGAAATCGGGGGGAAATTCTGGACAACGAGTGCCGCCGTAAATTTTCCTTATATGACAGGGAAAAAAGAGAACGCGCGCTTTTCTGCTCGAAAATCAAAGCATGCAATGCACGACCAAAACACTATACATTTAAAAAAACGGTGAAAACTAGAAACCGATACCGGGCTCCGAAGAGTTCTCCAGGATTGCCAAATGTTCAAATATTTGCGTGTAAATGAAAATGCAGCTCAAACCATAGATGCCATTCCACTTGTGGCATAAGCTTCGAAGAGTTTTCAATAACATACGACGGGGGAAACCTCTATCAAGCAAATCTTTCAACACTTTCGCCATTGTTAGGACAAAACTCTTTGGGTCCATGATAGTGGTACGGAAGTAACGAAAGCGTCCAATAATAATGTTTCTTTTAATTCCCAATGAGAGTTTAATGCTATAGGAGATGAATCGTTTATTAAGAACGTGTTGGAAAGTCGGAGTATTGAACTTGTTGAAAAAAGAAGTAATCAAAGGGAATTTTCCATTTTATTTTTTGAAGAAACTTGAACGTCTAAAAAAGCAGAATGTGGAGTGGGAGAGGAAAGAGTTATTTCCAAATCTGGAGGATAAACTCCTTGAATGCCGAAGAAAGTTTGGTTTCTATAGAGCAAACGATTGAAAAATCTAGCATTTATGGAGTGAATGTCATCAATGAATCTGAAGAGCCACAGCAAGTGTCGTGCTAAAAATAGTGCCAAATTAGTATAATGGGCATATGAAATATAAACGAATCGACATATATTTGTATTATTCATGTATTACACAGGCCGACTAAACTAGATTCCCGCGGGTCAGGCTACCCCCCCCCCCCCCCCCCTCTTTTGGGCGCAAAATTAGGTTTCGTTCGTCAAAACCGTCCACATTGAATTTTGGCCTTTCTGAGCCCTGTGAGCCTTTAATTCATGTAAACCCAATAAATACAGCATTTATACACTTCGAAACAAGCGAGGAAGTGCCCACAGGGTGCATATTTTCAAATGGATTGGGTTCAGGTCGGGTCCCGCCCCCAAGCGGCGGGGGCGTGGGAGGGGCCGGGGGCGAAGCGGCGATAGCGCACGCGGTGGCGACGAGGAGATTGAGTTCGAGACGGGGGCTGAGGAGGAGCTGAGTGAGGAGAGTGAGTGAAGGGTGGCGGCCGTGGGGAAAATAGTCTCTTGTGACTCAAATTTTATTTTGAAGTATGTTTTAAAAAAATATTTCTGCATATACACGCGTAGCAGGTGTCTAGAGCACTTAAACGCACAGTTAGGGGGTTCTCAGCAGCTTGACGAAATATAACTAACAAACGACCGCCCCCCCCCCCCGTGAGGGATGCGACATTTAGTCAGCAATTGAGGACTTCATACTTCCAACTATAAATATAACTAACTGAACTGCACCGCAGAGCAGCTACTATATCAAAGAGGAGGGGCTCAAAGGGGAAGAAAGAGTGGAGGGAGGTATTCCCATAACGCTACTCCTTTCCCCCCTTCAGCGCCGGCCACGGCGCGGAGGTAACACACGGGAGGGGCGAGACGGAACTCGTGACTCCCAAAAAGAAGCGACGATAGCACTAGCGCCGCGCTCAATTTCTGCAATTGGCTCCCACGTCGCGATAGGATCGCCGTACCACTTAACCAATTTTTTTTTCTGCGGACGGGAACGATATTCAAGAACAGCTTCAACCTCACAGTAAGCGGCCCTGTCATGATAAAAGAACGGGGGCGGAACGGAGTCAACCTTATGAAGAGGAAATTGGGTATCGTCTTCGTGGTATAGCTTCAAAAAGGAAACATGGAATACAGGGTGGCCTCTGAAAAAGTCAGGCATTTCCAATCTGTACGCCCACTTTCCAATGCGTTCAACAACGGTGAAAGGCCCAACAAATTTGGGCTGCAACTTAATGGCGCGATCGCCAGCTAACGATACATTTTTAGAATCCAGCATAACTTCCGTACCAACGGAATATTCGACATCTTGGCGGCGACGATCAGCAAAAGTTTTCATGCTCGCTTGAGATGCGATCAGGCAGGCCTGGGCGGCCTGAGTGACGGCGTCTAAGCGACCAGCAAATATAGAAACATCAGATGTTGTATCAACAGCATGTGGCAGGCCAAGAGAGGCTGGCATGCGGGGATGTTGTCCAAAGTTCATGAAAAAGGGACTAAAACCAGTGGAGACCTGGGTGGAGTTGCTGTAAGCAAAAGCAGCTTTTCTCAAATGACGGCCCCACGAAACAGGGTCAGCAGCACAAAAAGAGCGCAAGTAGCGCTCCAAAAACTTGTTCATGACTTCACTTTGGCCATCCGTCTGAAACTGTGCAAAATTAAGCACCATACTAATAGGGGTTGGGGGGGGTGTGGGGTGTGGGTGTGGGTGGGGGTGGGGGTAAAGATGACTTTCCTCTGAATTGGCTATTTGTAGCGCTGAAGATCGCATTGCAATTATTGTAAAAACCAGAAGTAATTTAACCCCCGGGGGGGGGGGGGGGGGGGGGGTGGCTGCACATGTCCATGGAACACTGCTGATTGTCGCCCTGTTCCACTTCTGAGTGCCTCGACCTCTAAAGCTCAACAAATTTAGAAACAAGTTTTGGTCGGTTCCATACTATAAATAATTGATATATGCCATCGTGTATAACAGTGCAAAATCGATTGACAATGCACGCTCTCCACAAGCCTTCTCCTTTCTTTCAGCTGCGTTCAAGCTCAACCGGAAGCACAATGGGGAATAGTAAGAAATGGAATTGTAATTTGAGATGGCCTGGTGGAAGGTGGCGATTACGAAGAGGCACGCGCAAATAAATAGTTATGGCAGCTCTGAGAAAGGCCGCACGGTATTTTGGCCTTTGTTATACCATCCATACAACCCAGTTTTTCTTTTTTCGGATCGCAACCTGTGACAACATAATCTTGCAAAATTAGACCAGCTTCACCCAGTAACTTTAATAATATGCCAAATGAATATACAGCTTCGTCGGATGAGAGCCATGTCTTGCTCACATGGAATTCAACAGCAAATTGGTCGACATGAAAGAAAAAATCAGGTTCTTCGAGTATAATATCTTTAGCTAATGAGTATTCGCAGCCTTCACAGTCCATCTTGAGAACATCAAGATGTGATACATTAAGAAACCGTTTCAAAGAAGGAATGGATGTGCTCCATCGCCATGGCAAATCTTGAGGCGAAGCTAGGCTTTTAGCACCAATATTGTGGAATGTCACCAAAGGATGCAACTTGGACTTGTGCACAACAGTTGGATCAGCAGCAAAGCCACTGCATTGCCATCTATTAGCGAGGTCAACATCGAAGGAGTAATCAAAATTAATTCCAAACGATAAAAATGTACAATGCTGAGCTGATAGCGTTTTTGAACACAGTGTGTGGGCTCCATATGTCGTGTTTCCAAACGACTCTACAGTGCACGAGGGGGTTTTCGCCTTCTTCAGATTTTTCGCATGTGTTTCAAGATAAGGCATTATTTCAGCTATATTTGGCTCCCAAACATAGCGTTTATCGCCTTGAGAATCGGTGATCGTTTTTTCGAAATGTCCGCGAGAGAACAGCTCAAGAGCGAGTAGCATACAACAAACAAACAAAGTCAGCTTCTGAAGCGATATAGCGGGCATAAGCTTGCCCATTTTTGATTGAACAGCTTAATAATGCTGATGCGGGTATTGGAAGCGTTTTTTTTGTTGTTTTATGCATTTAAATATCATAAATAAACCCCCGGCGGGGCACCTCAAGATTTAAAAAAGTGGGGACCATGCAAAAAAAAAAAAAAAAAACTCTGATCATCGAAGCATGTTTTTTACAGTTCTAATGCCATTCAGTTTTTCGTGCAGCCCACGAAAAGGACAAAAACAATACATCACATTGCCTTTTTAACAATTGCCTTTGATGAAAAGCTTCAAACGCTGGAAATCTGTCTCACTACTGAGTGGACAAGCCATGAAGAGTTTGGTGAAGAAATGAGATTGCCTGGGGCCAGCAGCATATGCCAGGTGTTTTTGCACAGGCTGTCAGCCCCAGACTGATTATTCCCTCCTGCCCCAGGTGGAAAATTCTCAAATTCAACATATAAGTTTGTAATGTATTTGCCAAATCCGTGTTAATTTGATAAAATCCATGTATAGTGCATAGTATTTGACCATCGCCCGTTGGCTTGGTCGAGAAAACGCGCAAGTTGGCCCCCCCGTGAGTAGAGCTTAGGGTTGTGAGTATACTCTGGAGATTATTAAGCTCGTCTTGTTTTAAGAAACGGGGGGATAGCATGAATTGGCAAGTTTTAAGTAAGTTAACACAGGAACTTAGTATTATACTTATTATACCCCCCAATCTGAATGCAGCCGTATCCGGTCCCGTCGCTGCTGCTGATTTGCACCGAAGAAATGGTCTACTTTCCTCCCCTTTATAAACATTACTATCGTGGGCGTGAAGATGATGCCCCGTGGCACCTCCTTTATTGACCGAACCGTCAAAAATTTGCTTCGCAGGGGCACTAAAATGTGTCTGGGACGCCGATTTCTCTCTCAATTGCCACCATTTTAAGTCTTCCAAGAAGATTGAGCATGCTGAATGAACAATCGTCCTAAATGTTGAGAGGGGGGTATCTTTTTGCATACTATGGTCATATATCTGCATTGTAATAGCAGAACTCAAGAGTTCTATTAAAAAAAAATAGGGTATCAATGCTTACAAGTGCTTTCGAAAGCCCGTCAGATTTAAAATGCACCCAATCTGCGTGTTCAGCACCTGGCAATTTACTGAGCTCGAACGCTGGAATAATTCTGAGGCGTGGCATACTTCGAAGAATTCGGTTTGCCATTGTGTGAAATGCCTCGATTGACGTGTTATTCACATGCTGATAAATCAATGGAGGTTTGAAACTAGCTATTGTGGTAATGCTGTGGTATATGAATGAAGTAGACGACAGCTCCATCATTTTTCGTGGGAGGGGCTTCAATACATTTGGTAGCTCTGAAATATTATTTTCCTGGAAAATCTCGTGCACCCCTTGGTTGAAAATAAGCATATTTGGGGGAATAGAAAGAGCATTAACTTCATCCAAAAATGTTATTAATTGTTGGAAAACCCGCTTATAGTGCCAAGTTAAGCAAAGAGCATGCGTATTATTAACAAGAATCGCACTAACCCTCTGAAATGTGTCACTAGGTTTAAAAATTGATTGATTCATTGATTTAAACACACACGTATTGGTGTCCCGAATATTGGAGCAGCAAAATACTTTATTATCGTGATGATTATGAATAGTATCCTTCCGGTTATTTCTCTCCCATTCGGTTCCCTTTAATTCTTCAATTAACCGGTTAAAAACACCCCTAGTGACGGAATCTCCTCCATAAACAATCCACGAAGAATTTTGCATGTTCTGAGTAAAGCTTTCAAAGACTGAAGCCACACCACAATTTTGCCCTCGATACCAAGGCAAATCAGAGAGAAGAGCATCTCTTGGGGGCAATGCCAAACAATTTTGCATCCTTGCAGTAGCTTTGATTTGAAAAACAGGGCGTGGATTGCTTCCAAATGGGGCCAATGTATATAAAGAGATCATGCCGCTCAAGAAGAAGATAGTGCGCATGTACACTTCATTGCACTCTACTTTGAAAACTGGGGGGGTATAGCTGTCGATTACGCCCATTGTGCCTAGCTCGCTCAGTGTAAACTGTAAAGAAGTTTTGAAAAGAAACAATGTAATTTAGACTAGGAATCAAGCCAGCTCAACTTGGATTTCCAAATTTTTTCACAAGAATAATCAGGCACGCGTATGGGAGGGCTCTCATAGGTGGAGACTTGCTCAAAGGAGACGGCAGAGTCGAGAGCAAAGTTTGTTGCGCAATTCTGCATATGTAAAGCTGGATTGCTTCTTATACTTTAGAGGGATACACAATTGATTCGGGGTCGAACAGGCCGTTGAGGATCCTTTCTGAAACAGGCTTTTTATTTTGAGCTTCAAGTGCCACTAAGCGTTTTTAATTATGCGGAACATAATTCATAATAGATTGATTCATAATTGAAGATTGAAAAAGAGGCCCGCTATTTTTTGTTTTCCGGACACCTGCTTTCTTCGAAATAAGAGGGATACCACAATTGATTCGGGGTCGAACAGGCCGTTGAGGAGCCTTTCTGAAACAGGCTTTTTATTTTGATCTTCAAGTGCCACTAGGCGTTTTTAATTATGCGGAACATAATTTTTTTTTTTGATTGAAAAAGAGGCCCGCTATTTTTTGTTTTCCGGACACCTGCTTTCTTCGAAATAAAATCGGCGGGGGAGGTGATTTTAATTCGCGGCCGAATTAAAATCCGCGTTATTTCACTCCGATTTTAGCATGATATTAAAAGCTGTGGCCCTGCTTTTAATATAGGGGTCTCCAAACTCACGCTCATCAAGCGAATTTCGAATTTAGGGTGTGGAGAAATTCTGCATCTTTACACCCTGTTCCCGCCGCTGCCCACGCGTTTCAGGCCCATACACCGCTCTCCAGAGACCAACACGACATATGAGACGCCAGCAGAGGGAGAAGAGGGGCGATTTCGCACGAGGTGCTCGTTTTTCGTGCAGCCATTTTTTGTAATCAATCACCTTCAAAATTAATAAATAGGTGGCCAAAGCGGCCTTTCGCAATCTTAAGGTATGCAGAATACTTTTCCTCGCACAGCACGCAATGCAAGCGCGGCAAAACAATGTTTATGTCCCGCCGAAGATCTTTACTTCTGATACAACATGTAAATGCGTTTCATAATGCGTCCTGAGTTGTCTTAAACAACCCTGGTATTTGAAATGTTGATAATGCCTAGCAGCGTAGGGATATAAGACTCTCAGGAGTTCATCACGAGTCATCGTTCTTAACAGGCCCCCTCATCCCCCCGGCGCCATTTCTTGACCGCACGCGCGACCATTTTGGTGTTTTTTATTTTAATCTTGGTATTGAAGGAAAGAAACAGGCATATTACATTGCTGGGCTTAATTGTGGTAGCGATTGCAATTCAGAGCCGCGCGCCAAAATTTACCTCGAATCATTTGTGGTATCCCTCTTAATTGTACTGAAGCATGCCAACCTGGTTTCAGAGCTAATTGACAGAGTTTGCCATGGCTGAGGCCGTAGGCGAAGTTTGTTTCACCCGGGCACGGGCCCTCCTGGTAGCTTTGAGGGAACCAGTTGCGATGATGAGCTCCAGAGCGACATTATAGAGAGAGTAGCGACTTTCCGGACCCGGCGGACCCGACCGAGCGGGGGGTCCCGGACCGGCCTCCCGGACCCGCTTCCCCGTGGCCCGCCGGCCGCATCGTCTGAACGCATGTTGGCGCGCACACTTTCGGCGCCTCGGCGCGTCCCCTCGAGGAGGCAACTTTTCAATTTCGAGATGCAATTACATTTTTGCGAAGGGAGTTCAAACTGCCGGGGTTTTCAACCTGGCCGCGTTAAAGCTCCTGGTTTTATTGCAACTCGCGAGTTTTTCTCCTCTCGTCTCCATATCACGTAGTTGCCCTTGCATCCAACAGCGATTTTCAATCTTTCATCCGAGAATATTATTCTTTTCGCTTGTCGGTACTTTCAAGAGCGTCGAATGGCTCAGATAGTCTTTCGACATTTGGGCTGTCGCTTTGGTCGCCTCCTGCCCCCTGACAGCCTGCCCTTGAATATCACCGCTCTGCACCACCGAATTTAGTAGTTCGCAGCTGTGTAGGGAGACTGGATGGCATTGGAGACCGTCGTTTCAAAAAGTCCCACATATCGCCTACATTGACACGTAAACTGTCATGGGCGAGCTTCGTCTTCAAACTACTTGCATTGTTTGCAGGCGGCAATATTGATTGCTTCTATTGCCCTAAACACGGGCTCTAGCCAGGGTTATTTTAGCTAAACAACATTTTCCCGCACCCAGCATTTGTACCCGTCCAGCAAATATATTTGGAGTGCATTTCTTCCTTATCTCCCCTAATTTATTTGCTTACCTTGCCGCTCTCTTTTAACCCTTCCTAGAGGTCCTGCACGAGTACTGCGATCAGATAATCAACACTGTGGAACCTAGTAATTTTGTATAGCAGAAATGATTCCTTTGGGGCATTGGGCACCCCTCCAAAATTAATGAAATAAATTCTCTGAGCAGAAATTTTTTGAATGTGGAAAACGAAATAAACAGCTTGCCTAAATACTGTCAATTTGCTCCAAAATACATTTCCAAGTGCACTGACTTTTATTAGGTGTCTCAACAATTCAATGTATGTATTTGGGGGACAGAATTAAGTTAGGAAATTGCCGTTCATAATTTTGTGTAGTACTATAGGTAATATCGCTCGTGCGATTGGTTCACTATTAATTTTTCGCCGCAAGAATGATGGTAATTTTATATACCACCTTCAATATTCTCATGTACTAGAAAGGGAAGTTTATAATTTTCTGCGCTACGCTATATATATATATATTTATTATTATTTGGTAAGTACCACGAAGATGCACAGCTTGTAATCTTGCAATTATTCCCCATCCTCCTCCCCCGTGCTTCCCCCTGCCTCTTCCCCGGCTGTCCTTTTCTTCCTCCTCCCCTTCTGCGGCTGCGGGTTTCGTGTAGCCGCGTCCACGCGTGCCATCCACCCCGCCACGCTGAGCGTCTTGTTATTGCCGTCCTTCTGGGCCTCCCTCTCCTCATCGCATTTCATCGCCGCATCACGGTCCGTCATTGAACAACCCGTCAACGTGGTGTAATACCCCTTCACCGCCTGCACCTTCTTCCACGCCTTCTTGTACTCCAGCCACCTCTTGTTGTTGTTTGAATGGCCAGCCCGCCAGCTAAAGTCTGCAGCGCTCAGGCCGATGTCAGCATATCGCCACTCCCGCTCGACGATGCTGGGCTTTCCTTCAGGGCGATCTACGAGAAAGTGGACGAGCTGCACGCAATAACGGTATGGAAGCAGTGAGGTAATTATATACAGCATATGTTGACTTGTTATTATACATATTATTATTCTAACGCAGCCTCGAGGTTGACCCCTTCCTCGCGCCCGACGTGAATGGGGGTTTGCCGCGTGGTGCCGCCTGGAGTAATCAAAAAGTTGAAGCAGCCGTCCTCGTCGTCCTCAACCGCTACGCCACGACCGAGGATTTGTCCCACCAAGGCTTCTGCAGCCTCACGGTCCTTGGGCAGGTCAGCTGCTGCCGGCAGCTTCGACAGCGCTGCCAACGCTGCGTCCCGCTTCTTCTCGGCCGCCTGCGCGTCCATCCAGGCGGGTTTGGAAGGCATCGATGTCGCAGCTGAAATGTTAGCCATGGCGGCTTTGAACTCCTCGGGGTTGAAGGTCCCCGTGGACAAAGCAGCTGCTAAGCCGGCCGCCATGCTCGCAAAGGCCTGCTGCATCGTCTGCTGCATCGTCTGCTGCCCCTGCTGAACCGCCCCTACCGCCTCCGCCAACCGATCAATTTTTTTGTCGCTAGTCCTGGGCCGATTGGCTTCGATCCACTGAAGGGAAAAAAAATGGATTTTTGTTTAAAATGTTCTGTTTAAAATTGCAAAATAAATAATTGCACGGGACACAAGAAGAATCATTATATAAAAATTCAGTTATGCCGATTAGCTCACCCCTGCCTTGTCCATCACCTTGAAGGTGGCCAGTGCTCGGTGAAAAAGCCGCTGGGTCTGCAGCCACGCAATGAAGCGGTTGGGGCAAGACCCATCCTCGAGAAAGCACTCCTTGGTTGAAACCAGGAACACAGAGTCTTGGAAGATCGCCCGGGAAATGTACTGGAGGGTGCGGAGGCTGGCATGCACAGACGGGTAATTCACCAGAGGTGACTTCCTTTTCAGCACAGCCAGATCCATCTCCAGCTGCGTTACAAACGGAAAGATCAACTCCACCACGCCCTCGTAGATGGGGACAAGGAACCGCGGGTGCCAGTGCTGCGTGATGTCCTTTGTAGCTGCCCCCGGG
The DNA here is from genome assembly GCA_963854735.1 of Marvania coccoides. NCBI lineage: Eukaryota > Viridiplantae > Chlorophyta > Trebouxiophyceae > Chlorellales > Chlorellaceae > Marvania > Marvania coccoides. The sequence goes on along the minus strand of OY978099.1, from coordinate 1,710,911 downwards.
AAATCGCCCTGAGCCAGCACCATGTCATAAGTCCACTTCACGAGGTACACGGTCTCAGCCACAGTCTGGCTCCACACGCCGCACCGCAGCACTTTGTCCAAGGCCAGCCTGTAAATAATAAGAAGCAGTACAATAACAAATTGAGGAAACATTTTGAAATCTTACGTACTTGACTAAGATAATGACTTGTTGCAATTCACGCACAACGAATAAGCAAATAAGTTCAAAAAAACCAAGAATGAATGAACTCATACTCTCTGCTAAAGAAATCACAAAACTGGGAGGATTTATTGCACACAGCGCACTCACCCCCGCATCTCCAGCGCCCTAGCGCCCCCAGCCCGCATTGCGTGCGTGGTGTGGGTAGCATTGAAGTCAACGAGCTGCATGACCTTGGAGATTTCAGCGTTGTGCGTGTGTGTTCTTGTAGGCAAGCTCCTTGTTAGGGGCGCTGCCAGCGAAAAGAAAAATGGATTTCCTGCAGGAAAAATGTTGTTTTTTTCATTTAAAATAATGCTAAAAATAGAAATGTTTGAAGAAGAACTGGAAATGAAACCAGCAAATGAAGAAAGCTCAAAGAAAGAATAAATAAAACCGACCACGCAGCCATGTCGGTTGGCCTAGGGAAGGGCTCCCTGTTGAAAACGAAGCGCTCCCATAAATACATTCCCAGGCTGCGGATCGGGCAAACTACCGGGTCGCTAGAGCGCACGAACGCTTTGAAAGCGGTCCCGCCAGCCTGCACAATTGGAAATAAATACTATAAAATCAATTACGACCGAAAGAAAACGCTGGACATGCAAAAAGGCACATTAATGTGGCCACTGATCACCTCCATGGTCTTCAGGTCGTTGGCCATGGCAGGGATGATGAAGCAGGGGTGGGGGCCGAGCGGTTCAACTTGTTGAGGGCTGCAGAGCGAGCACAACAGCAGCTGCCGGACGTCGTCGCACCGTGCCACGGCAGAGAAGCTGAAGCACATGATGGCACTGTAACATGAAACAAAGAGTGGGCTGATTTAGCACACCATAATAATTCGACATAAACAAAACTGCATATTTTAGTGTGGATGGGGTAAGAAGCACACAGCATAATAGGCAAAGATAAAAAAAAAACATACTTTGTGAGCGCGGCCATGGGGGCGCTGCTGAGCAGCAACGAGGAGGCCATCTCCTTGAGCTTCCCTGGCGTCAGAGCTTCGCTAATAGAGAAGGCCTGGGGGTCGGCGTCGTTGGAGACGCCCCTAACATAGATTAAATGTCAACATACTGAAGTAAATGCAAGAGCTGCAGCCCAAGAAAAAGCTAAAAAAGAATACTTACGCTCGGGTCCTCACGCCAAGCGTCTTCTTCCACATGTCCACGTCGCGCCCTACTGTAAGAAAGCTTCGCAGCTTCTTTTCAGCGTCCCCGCCCTTCAGCATGCACTGCGCTTCGTACGCCACCTGCAAGCCCGACATGAACGCCTCGATGGTGTGCTTGTCCTGCAGAAAATATAATATTATTTCAAAAATTGAGTACTAGATAGCACAGCAAAGCGCAAACAGCAAAGCGCTAATACAAAATTATAAAAGAATACTTACCATCAGCGTCTTCCGCTTCGTCTGCATCCGCGCCCCTGGCCTGTCGTACCACCCTGGCGTCCCGGCTGCTACCCAGGCCATGCACCTCACCAGCGTTGTCCTCCCCTCCTCGATGGTCCTGTCCGTCGACATTCCAGGCAGGAGGTCTGCTTTGAGGTGGCTCTTTGCCCACTCTTGCGCAGCAGAGCTGTTGTGCGCCTCCAAAGAAAAATACTGCAAAAGCATTCATGCATTATTGAGTCATCTAATGAAATATAATCAGCAAAAGGGGCTTAAAAGAATAATGCAGCGGTTTAATTAACGCACCATAAAGGTCTCGATCTGTTTCAGATAGCTGGCAGGGCTCTTGAAGTTGCCAGCCTTTTGAAGGAACGCTTTGATGTTCTCGGCACGCCCTCTCCTACAGGCAAAAGATTTTTGAAACCCGCTGGCAGCAATAAATGGTACAAGAATTAAGACAGATACTTGGCGCGGTCGTACGTGGCTGTTAGCGTGTCCAGCTGTCCTCCCACTTTCACGGTGCCGTCGGCAGCCACTTGGCACTCCTCGGGCGAAATCAGCTTGAGAGCGCGGAGGACGCGGACGCCGAAGGGCTCCTTGACGACCCTGGCCTTCTTCTGCACGGGTGCTGGGGTGGGATTCAGCCCCAGGGCAGCAGCTCCGTGACGGTCGACCAGCTCCTGCAGCTCCTCTTCAGTGGGCCCCGCCGGGGCAGGGACGGCCCTGGCGGACGTCCTGCGCGCTTCCCTGACTTGTTCTGGGGCAGCTTCGTCGCTGTCCTGGTAGCGCGACGTCGGCTTTCGTTTTCGATTAGATGTTCGGCCTGAGTCGCTCGGAGCGGAGCCGGGCATGGTCTCTGCCGCATCCATCGTGTTTGTAGTTGTCTACGGGCGCATAATAACGTCAAACCAGCAAATTTAAATGCCAATTTCGGCTACTTCTTGTTTGAACTTCTTCTTTTGCTTCCGGATGTCGCCGGAGCGGCCCTGCGCCCGATCCGGAACAGGCACTAGGCCAAATGCTGGTCTTTCTTCGGCAACCACTCTAATAAACGGGGGCGTCGGAACTTCCTCATACGTCAACCATTTTGAGTTCTGAAACAAGGGTATACGTTTGCAGCTCTTAAAAGTCTTACATACCTGAGCTCTCTCTCTCTTGGAGCCTTTTCACGAAAACGTTCAAATATATTATGATTTAAAAGCGTTTCTTATAATTTACTCGATGTAATGTTGAGAGCTGGGCTATATAATACAATGGCTGGGTTTTAAAGCCTCTACCGTCCTCACTTTAGCACAGAGCTTCAAATGTAAGATGTTCCAGGCGATTCACATGAGAAAATGAGATGTCCTTCGCCCACGATGTGTTTAGCGTCGCCCGCACTTTGTGAATCATATTGTTATAGTGTAAAATTTACATGGTGCGCTTTCTATTACTCAAATGATTTATTTGTCTTACCTTGTCTCCCCGCCCACCACCTGTTTTCAGTGCCAAGGCCGCTCCGTCGCTTCACTGGCGAGGCAGTTTGCATCCTGTGGTACTGGCTGCAAGACCAGTTGTGACAGCCACGGTTGAGTCCCGCGCGCGCGAGCTTGGCCTGCAGCGTGGCCCATTAGGCACCTTTCCTGCGGCCTATGGTCTGATGGACGCAGGCTTTGGGGCGTATTCCATGCACTGGTCCCGCGCCGCAAAGGAGGACTACGGGCTGAATCCTTGCCTCGTCATATTCGAAGAAATTTTCGACTTGAAACCCTTGTCGGAGGGTCAAAGTTGGGGAAACGGCACCGGGCTGTACAAGAAGATGCGGAAGGTGCACGAGTACTTAAAAACGGCGTCGCGGCGGAGGCAGGATATCCTCCGCAAGCCTCAGCCATCCATTCTGAAGAAGGGGTCCACATGGGTCCAGAGGGAGGAGGAATTTCAGTCCCCGCCGCCGCAGCCGCAGCAGCAGCCGCAGCCGCGAGCCCCTCTTCCAGCATCCCCCACCGCGATGGAACGCGACCTCCCCTCCCCCACTCGCCTTTTTGATGTCCCGCTCGACCAGGCAGAGGCAGCAGCGTCGGCCACGCCGGCAGCAGCGCTGCAGGTGCCACTTTCGCAGCAGCCCCTCTCGAGGAGCACCCGCGCGGCCCTCCAGCCGCTGCGACAGGGCCCTGCGTCACAGGATCCTGGACCTCTGGTGCCCAAGACGCAGGTGACGGCGCTCAAGCGGCGGCTCAGCCACGCCCAGAGGCTTTCTGCCGAGCGCGATGCTGCCGAAGGTGAAGCTGAAAGAGAAAATTGTGGAGCTCCTGCGGCTCTACAGCGATCAGCTGCCGGCCGACACCGCAGAGGCCGCCGATGAGAAGAAGGCGTCGCAGGCGGCCTGGGAGGAGCGACTGGCGCAGGTTGCCGCTGGAGGGGCAGCGCCAAAAAGTAGGAAAGCTGCTGGGAAGCCTCCAAAGCGCCCCCTCAGTGCAGTCGCCCGCGCTGCCGATGAGGTAGCGGAGGAGGAGGAGGAAGACGGGGACGTCATGATGGCCTGTCTGGTGACAGCGCCAGGCAAATCGACCAGGGCGCGCAAGCTGCCCAAAAAGTACTCAGCATAATGTATACTTTTATACTTGATATTGCAAAAATAATAATTTACAAATACTCGCTTTTTTATTTCTTACTTTGTCGTCTGTACTTGGGGTTATTCAACTACTGCATCGTTTGGTTTAGCACCGGGGATCTGCATTTTTAAACCCATATGTATTCACGTGTACCATTGCAAAATACTTTGCTGTACGTCCTCAAAAACTACCGGCTGACGGAGAGACCCAGTCGTATGTAAACAGCCAATAAAGTATGTAGCCGCCTTCTGGCATTTTTATAAAGCAAGAGCGAAACCGAAATAGCCCATAGAAGCCGTTTCCTGCAACCATCGCACCTTTTATAGACTTTTTACCGCTCTGCGTCGGGGGAGAGAAGAAAACTTGTAGGGACTAATTTTTCATCGGCCAACCCTCCTCAACAAATTTGACGTGGTTAAACATAATTATGGTGTCCTTGAATGCGCCTAGGATCATGGTATAGCGAAGGAAAAAGGATATTATTTTCTCATCTTCACATCTCGACAGCCCGCATTATGTCCGCGAGTCTTTTACATGCTCTTTAATTTTTTAAAATTAAAGGACGAAGTTAGCTACGTAAAAAGTCTTTCAGCGTTCAAAAAGGTTCAGAATTCGGAACGGTAGGCTGTAAAATCCGTGCCGAAAAACCCTCACCAAAAAATTAATAGCATTTGGCCTTCCCACTATTGCTTTAGAAAGTTTTTATTTTGAAAAGAAGGAAAAAAGAGCAAAACAATCAGACATACATTCTAAATTAACCTCACTGAGTCGAAGCTATGCTTCTGATATGTGGATCGCATTCATCTTTGCGTGTCCTTGGCTTTCTCTTTATATCGCTGGGGGCAGGCATTCTCATCTTCGAGATTGTTCAACGTAGTAGTTTCGCTCGTTTTATTCACGAGTACCAAGCCGACACGAGCCTGTTATTAAACGCCGATAGAAAATTGGCTTTGGAAATATTGAAAAATGTTTCGAATTCAAATGCTAATTATAATATCAATTGTACACAGTGTTACCAACTTGGAAGTGCGAATGAGAATGCAATTCTCATCCGCAATCTTTTAAAAGGAGTCCGAGAAAAAAATCTGGTGGTCTCTTGGTTAGGAGGCTCTGTCACACACCAGGGGAAAATGATCGCGCCATTTAAAACTATATTGCATGCTTCATTTCCAAAAATTACAATGATGAATTTTGGCATTCCTGCAACAGGCCCAAGATATGCCTCCTTTTGTCTTTCAAGCTTACTTGACGAATATTTGAATACAACCAATGTATTCATATTGGAATGGAGTGTCAACGACTACGAATCTCCTCAAAAAAGCTTTGAATACATAATAAATACCCTACTTCGTCTGCCACATCAACCGTCAGTACTAATATATGTCCACTGTGCGCCAATAACTCTTCATTTAAACACCTCAAAAACTGGTCACTGCAAGCTCTTGTCACAACAGAAACACTGGGAAATTGCAGAAAAGCATGGTTTGCCAGCAGTCCGTTTTGGTCCTCTGCTATCACGTCTGAATATAAGTGAGCAATTGGCTCTCTTCACAGACTCAATGCATCCAAATGATGCTGGGGGTAGACTAATTTCTAGCCTCTTGCTTCACCTCTTGCAAGAAGTGTCTTGGGCCACAGTGTTATACGAACAATCAGTTTCTAATAGGATAATCCGCGAAGACTCTACCTCAAATTTAGTTGCTCCGGGTTCAAGGCATTGCTGGACAACTTTAGGACCTGAAGGTGACCGCAATTTGGTTCCATTCCGTAGAAACGGAGATTGGAGGTTTGATAGCGACACACGTGTTTATATTGAAGGTAAAAATGGTTGGTTAACAGAACAGCCAGGAAGTGAAATCATTTTCCCGATTTTCAGTTGCACGAAAGCAGTAGACATTTTTTTCCTTAAATCGTATAAAAACGACTCTGGAATGGCAGTTATACAATTCTCTAAATGCCCGTCTACTGGAACGCCAATTATTATTGATGCTTTCTGGCCGCCTTTATTTCAAGTTACAGGTGGAGCGACCGTGCAAATTCCAGCGAATTGCACGCCGTCACTCATTCATATAACTTCGACATCTAGAAATTATCCAGGAGGAAAAGGAAACAGATTTAAGCTCATTGCTCTAGGTTGTGAGTAATACTTTCTGGAGTTAGTTAATTATCCTCGGAGTTTATTGGGCATATGAAAAAAATGGAGTATTTTGTGTTAACGATCATTTACGTACAAATATTTATTATAGTCTGAAACTGTTCTAGGGTTGCCTGCTAATTAGAATTTTATACTAGAAACTAGACACAATTAAGCCAGGAGCTCACTGCCACACTGATTTGGCTCAAATTGTGATCCCCAAACCCTCGCATTGTATCTGCTTCCTCCCGGCCCCTAGCATAAAAACACCTCATTATAGCAGCCCCCACTAAAGAGCAGATAAACTGCTATGGCTCAACTTCCAGGAAGCGAGACTTTGCAGCATGCTCATGTAAGTTGTCACGATGTTGCATACACCATCCGAGCAGCCAGAGCCTTCGTTATCCTAGGCTGCGATTGCAATAACGCTGCATGCTTCAAGAGATCGCCATGCGACGAGAAAACGCAACAAATTAATGGAATTGTTTTTCCCTGGCAAAAATTAAATGTCAATATCTATCTTAATAAAAAAAAAAAAATGATGAAGAGTTTGAGCACAAAGGCATATATATTTGTTCCCAATATATAGATCGTCAATGTATAGATCTTCGACAATGGCTGGTTGACTCATTCATATGCCCGATAAGCACCGAGGATAATTAAGCTCAGTCTTATTTCTCAACAAAAATAAGATTTAAAGAGACCCCAGGGGGAGGACGCCTATAGTAGGTGCACGGTTCCTACCCAAAAAGGTTTCCCTCGTCCAGTCACTTATCGAGTGTACCACAATCAAAGACCGATTCCACACAGATCTTCCTAATCTTCTATAGTTGACGAACGAAATGGTCCATAGAAGTTGGATTCACATGGATGGATATATAAACGACAAAATGACAACACAATCTCAACAGCCCCATATGCAGCATGGTTGCATACCCAAGGATGGACAGTTCGCACTTACACAATCCGCATTACCTACTCTGGCTGCATCACACACACCCTGACGACAAAGCTGCTTACAGACTGTGGCCTCAACCACACAGAAATTTCCTCCACAGTACGTAAAATCCACATCCTCACAGCCAAATACAATAGCAGCTTAATATCCACTCGAAGACACCTGACCTCTCGCCTCCCTCGTGCCCCCCTACCTCCACCTCCACCCCCACCTGCTTCAGCATGATTATGAAAGTGTTACAAGCCTAAGTCGCCGCAGGCGGGACAGGGATAAAATCCCGGGGGTCGGCACACAAAATATTTAAATAACCTGTAAAAATGACGCCTATCTCCAATCGGCGGCTGTCCATCGGGGATATAGTGCGGGGACACAGGGGTTTGCAGCATGGTGCGGCCGTTGTCCCCCCTCCCCCCAGTGGGAGGCGGTGGACTGGAGTCAAAACACAAAACACGAAGGACCAGGCACAGCTAGAGCCGCTGGCCGGATCCCACAACCGGAGGGAAACAACCCAGCCAATCAAGAAATTGGGCTGAAATTAATATTCAATCCATGAAAAATAACAAAAAAAAACTAAAAACTAAAAATCATTGGGCCGGGTGCCCCGACACCCAGCACTCGGCAGCAGGGTCCCAGCGCAAGAAGGGGTGTGTAGCAGCCCCCACCTTCCGCCTCCATGCAGTCGGCAGCGGGGCCCTACTAGCCTCCTCCAGTAATTCCCAAAACACCTCTCGGGCCTCAGCATCAGGGATCGGCTAAAACTCCACTCCCCCTTCAGTCACCCCCCTTGTTTTTTTTTGTTTCTTTTTTTCATGGGTATTCCCATAACACGAACCCACGAGTGCCGGCGCAAAATGGCGGGATCCGAAAAATTGTGGCTCCTTCTCGAAGAGTATCATGCGCATATCAATGAAGATGTCAAATTCCTGCTTACCTTCAAATCCGCTAAGCATGTGTTGCTGGCGTTAGTATGGTGTCCAAAACAGTTGAAGAAGCCAACAATTTCGGACAAGAATTGAGAATGTGGCGGGTGGTAGACATTGGAGAAGCCAGCTTTCTTCACGGCCTGTCTGCGATGAAAGCATGCTTTCTTCTATCCATCTATCGAAGCAGGACTGCTTCGATGTAACCGCTCCTTCCGTCGCTCTCTCCAGCTTTGGATTACTCTCAGTTCGTGCTCTCCCACTGGGAGACACAAACTGCCATTCGCTAATGCCTCCACGCAAAGGCTCGGCCAGATTGGCCGCACAGCATCCAGGACACGTGCTAAACCCAGTGCCTCAAGTTCCGGCAGCACCTCCTGCCAACCTCGCCAACCTGCTCAACGTTGTGGCCCCTGTTCCTGCGGCCGCTGCACCGCCAGCGGCTCTGGCTTCCCCCCCACTGGCGCCAGCTCACCCGGTCCCGCAGGCCATCCAGCAGGCTATCCCGGCCGCAGGTCCCGCTCCAGCAGCGGCCCCAGCCCCCGCGCTCGACCCCACCGTTCAAGCAGCGATTGACCGCCAGAATCCCTGTGTAACTACGCAACTAGAAGAAAGGGGGGGGAAATGATGAAGCGCAAAAAAACAGGCGCGCCAGAATTATTGCTCATTCGCCAAGAATAATGAAATTTCAATTAGGGAAAATAAAAATGTAAAGAAAGTGTGTAGAAGGGGTAGATTGCGAGGAGGGGTGTCACCGGGTTGAATAGATGCAGGGAAACTTAATAGATGAAGAGACCAAATGAAAGTTCAAATGCCGGGCCCCGAGGGGTTCTCCAGCTTGTGGTATTTTGAATGAATACTATTCTTAAAACATCAAGCACACCACCTACAACAACACCAACTATTTTAGGCATTTAAGATTTTAAGACCTCTTTATTAAAACAATTATTTTAGATGGAGGGATTTTCTTTCAAACCTTAAAACTACCGCTTCTTTCTTTTGGGGTTGAACAAGAGCCCAAGCCTGAGTGGGAAGTGAATTTGAAACGGCCCCTACCCTGATCAATAGTGGCCATTTTGTTTCAGGAAGAGGTGCCCCCCCCCCCAAATGCGGCACTGCGCGGCGCAAGTCTTAAGCCCCCCAACACCCCACCTGTTGGCGGCAACGAGTTGGCGGGGGTGGGTGGCCCCCCGCCCTCCCCCTTCCTACAGTCTGAAAATTCATTAATAATATAACAATTTAAATATAATATATGTATAATAAAAAAATATTGTCGACTCGTTTATATTTTGGTTATTTTTTCGTTTTTAACTGCAGAGGTAAATTTCCGCCACTGAGGACTCTCCTGCTTGCGCAATTCTTATTTTTCCTGACGAATTGCATCACCCCCCAAAACTCAAGGCCCTAAGCCCCCTGCTCCCCCACACACTTTGACCAGGGTATGGGCCGTTTCAAATTCACCTCCCTGTGACCTGTCTTGGAGAGGAGCAAGACCGTGCAGATGAAGAATTTACAAGTTGAAGATGTTTTTCTTTTTTCCCGATATATTTGTTGCGCGTTTTTCATTTTATTTCTCTATTTCCTTGGCTTCCAAGCACTCTGTTTTGTTTCAGTCACTTCGACGCGTTTCCTGGTCCAAGCCAGCAGGCGTCTGGGGCGGACCAATATTGGCATTGTGGGATTTTTAGGAAGTACTGAGCGTGAACTTGCAATTACTACGGAACCCGCCTTACTGCGGCAGTGTGGCACGTCAACTTGCAGGCCTTTTGGGGAATGTCTTCTGTAGTAGACGGTACAACCACATTTTCCGGTTTACTATTGATAAAATGCAAACTTGTCATACCTGTAAACCTAACGGCTGCTACAAAAGTACCTATAACCAAACCGAAACTACAAATTTAACTATTACAAAGTGACTCCAAAAAAACGCGAGCTATCGCCTCATACGTCCACCGTTCATAATGGACATGATCAGTTGTCAAATCAAACAACGCTTCTGTCATCTCAAAGACATCCATAATGGCAACGCTCGATGGCAATAAAATGGATAATGCGGTGTCACGAACCATGCGCGCACGCAAGTTATTTCGTGCTATTCTTAGACTTGCTGGCATTGTCCGAAGCGGATTTACAGCATTGCTAGTGCGAAATTGCACAGTGGTTTTATTCCGTTTCAAGCGGGTTGCCCAGTCAGCAACATATTTAAATTGTGCTCTCCAGTACGCTGCGTCTCCCAAGTATTCACTATGTAGCCCACATGACACACTTATAAACTGATTTTCAAGATTTGTTTCTTTTTGGAGTAAAGGTGTGAAAAATTCACATCCACATTTGTGCACTGCACACATATTCATAAAGTAAAATTTGTTGCATTTATACGTGCTGGTATTTTTAGCGAGTGGAACATTTGTTTCATTTAAGGCAATGCATATTTGGTCAAACATTTTCCTCGATTCCGATGTCCCTATAACCCAATATTTTTCGTATTTGTTCATGCAGGACGTATTAATTCGAGCTGGCGAGTTTCCAGTATTGTTTATCAACCAAACTTTATTAAATTTTGAGAAATGTAACGGATACATATTCTTAAGATATTTTCTGGAGCAAGCATTGAGATGTTGATAGGCGTCCAGTTCTGAAACAATGTTTCGATTGCTTATGTGAGGTCCCTTGACTACATTTACAGTCACCAAAGAAATATCAGGGCTGTAGGAGGAATTTATATTTATCATCGAATTTGCATCAATCAACTCTTTATGCAGAACGTTTTTATATTCTGTAATCATTGCGCTCTTGATCTTGACCATTGGATTTGGCCAAGTTAATACGTTGGGCGGAGATATATGAGTTAGTTGCCTTCCATGCGATGCCTCGTCTAAAAGAGTCACACTTCCTATAAAACCTTCACAACTACCGCTGTACTGAATATCTCCAGAAAATGCACTTGTCAACCTCACTGATATATGGCACGATGCATTTGATATAGTTGGTTGAAGAAAAATACAATAAGGCTGGACCTCTAAGTTTGATTCAACAGAGGGAGAAGAATCTTGACAGAAGGTTGCATTGCTTGAAAAAGCAAATGCAGCAATGTACGAAGAACGAAAGAACGAATACATTGCGTATAGAGCCACCAAACATATGACAGGATGGACTGTTTTTTTCATCTATGATAGCGAATGTTTTTGCACACATAAGATGGATACCACAATTGATTGATTCGGGGTCGAACAGGCCGTTGAGGAGCCTTTGTGAAACAGGCTTTTTATTTTGAGCTTCAAGTGCCACTAGGCGTTTTTTTTTTTGATTGAAAAAGAGGCCCGCTATTTTGTGTTTTCCGGACACCTGCTTTCTTCGAAATAAAATCGGCGCGGGAGGTTATTTTAATTCGCGGCCGAATTAAAATCCGCGTTATTTCACTCCGATTTTAGCATGATATTAAAAGCTGTGGCCCTGCTTTTAATATAGGGGTCTCCAAACTCACGCTCATCAAGCGAATTTCGAATTTAGGGTGTGGAGAAATTCTGCATCTTTACACCCTGTTCCCGCCGCTGCCCACGCGTAAAATAAAATAAAAGTCAGATTATTGTTCCTTCGTTCGAGGTAATTTGGCATTCAGAAAAAAATGAATTATACCTCTGTTAGGCCGACTAAACTACCTCTACTTCCCGGTCAGAAAAACCAGATCGAAGCCCTGTCAAAACTATCTCGCTGAAACGGGCCCGATCAAAGCTGCGGGGCGCAGAATATAGTGTAGTTTTGACGTAGTATTAACATGCAATAAACATAATTTTTGCTGGGGCGCTAAATTTTTTGTTTGGGGGGACCCCCCTCCAGTTGAAAAATACGCGCGAGAAGGGTGTAGTTTTCAACTTTGAAGCGGCCGGGCAAATTTTCCACTGCGCTATTTGGCGTTCGGCTTTGCACACTGGATGCCACGTATATAACGTCCAAAACTCAGGCAACGGCAACCGTTTTACACGTCTGTATTATTTTGAACGAATTCCAAAGATCCCGAGGCTCTGGAGAAGCGGGCCGGCCTGCGAGTAGTGTTTTCTCGGCGTCGACCAAACATTTATACAAAAAAAAACATTTATATATATTTATGGTTAACACTAAGTGGAGCGACGCCGAGGTAATCTTCCTCATTGGGGTCATTGGTGAGCATCCCATTTCCATTTTTCAAACTTGCAATTTTGCGGCTACCTGCTCAACGCCGCATGTATTTGGCCCGTGCAGGTCCTCATTTCAGGCTCAATCAAGGTGCTGAGGATGCAAAAGACCCGAATGCCCTCAAGAAATTTGAAAAATTTGCTGCTGAGCTCAACAAGCAGTTTTGCAAGGACACGCCGCCGAAGTTTACTGGCGCCCAGGTCAGGACAAAGGTCTCCTGGCTTGCGGGGAAAACCAAGGAGTTCGTCGAGGAAACCCGCCAGGCCAAGACTGCGCACAACGTCACCGGCGGCGACACCGCCGCCGTCCTCAAGAAGCTGCCCGCCCTCAAGGCGAAGCTCGACAGCAAGGCGCGTGATTTTCTCAAATATGTCCTCAAACATGGGCTTTGTCATCCTATAGTACTCTAGTACTTCTCATTCTCCATCGTGCCAGGCAAAGTGGGCCAAATCTCGAGCATTTGCCCCCAAAGCCCTCCAAGTGGCCTGGGAACGGCCTGAAGGCGACGTTTCTTGGGCTGAAGCTCCTCAATGCGTTTCTGTATAGCCCTCTCAACACGGCGCAGCGGTTTGCTGCGTCGAAGAAGCGTGGCGCAGACTGCAAAAACCTCATCGTCGTCGTCAAAGATTTCATCAACCAAATTTTGATAATATTCAAATTTCGACGGGTCAAAACGCTCCATTTTGCCAAATTAACTGTTACTAAAGGGGAAAAAACAAAGAAATGTCGTTAAAAACGCCGTTTAGTTTTGAGCTGTTTCTTTATGGTAGCAAATGTTTCTTTTCTCTTGCGCCCACTCTCGACCCGGATTTTCTGTGGCAAGGGTCTCAGGCTACCCCCCTCCCTCAAAAAAAAAAAAACAGGTTTCGTTAGTCAAAATCGCCCACATTGAATTTTGGCCTTTCTGAGCCCCGTGAGCCTCTAATTCCTGTAACTCCAATGAATACAGCATTTATCCACCTCGAAACAAGCGAGGAAGTGCCCACAGGGTGCATATTTTTGAAATGGACTGGGTTAAGGTCACCATTTTCGACGGTGTCAAGGAAATTTGCAAAGAAACAGGGCCTGTAGCAAACTACGAACGTTCGAATCTTTGCTGGGCGTGTTAGGCCGGCGGCATCCCAAGGTTGGGGCGGCGGTGCAGAATTTGAACCATTTCGAGGTAAGATGTTTGGGTTTTTGCAAGATTTATCACGGGTTGCTGACCTAAATAATGATATGCAGGTGTTCTATGGCGATGACAAAGAATGGATCTTGATCTCGCAGCCGGAAGCTGACGTCCTTAATGTGCTGAACCACAATTGCCCGCCGGGGCCAAAACGGATTAAGTACATCCTCCGAACTGATGTGGACCAGGAGGAACCTTCGGGCCCAAATGTATTTGCCGCCATGATGACAACGCCCGTTCCGCTAGCAGTTGGAAGTCCCTGCCCGCCATTTTCCCCAACCCGGCAACGGGAAGGAACGACTGTACAACAAGCTGGTCGCCTGGGCGGGTGATCGAGGCTGCGGGTTTCGTGCTGACGACGGTCAGGCGCGTGCGGTGTTGATGAAGGTCGCTGGCGTGGTCTTCAAGCTCAGCGGTCTGGAGGGGGCGCTGTTCGACTTCACCCCCCATACACGGGCTTTGGGCGTGTCGCAGACGATGAGGGAGCTTGCGCGCCATAAGCAGACCATCATTGGCCAGATGTCTTGGGCATTTCTGAAGGAGAGCCAGAGGAGCTCATCGTCGAGTTATTTGGAAGAATACATACTATTGCACAGGCGTTTTGTCTCCCTGTAACAGACTTAGGTCTGTTCCCTATTTAAATCCTTAAGTAACCTTTCTGAATTGATTCTACTGCTTACCCTCATTAAAGGGTATCCTTTCTGATCGGGCTCCCATCCTGGGGCCCCCCTGTCTTGGTCCCCCCCAAACCTCCAGTACGTGTCCGACAGGCACTACAAAGTGTCCGACTGCTCGTTTAAATGGTTAATTAATTGATAGTTAAAATGGATAACTGATATACATTGATATGAATTGATATACATTGATTGTGGATATAAAACGTTGTAATAGATTGTCGTTAAAACTCACGTGATAGTTACAGTCCCGCCCTACCTTTATGTCGATGTGGGTACAAACGAAGGCCAGGTGTTATTTCCCATGGCTGAAAAGCTGCCGAATGTACAGGCATACGGTTTTGAACCCGACCCAGATGTTTGCAGAAAAGCCAAGAACATTGCGGAAGCCAAAGGCCTCTCAAAACGTGTTGTTATGACTTGTAGCGCAGTATCAGATACTTCAGGCGAGTCTGTCTTTATAAAAAGCGGTGCTTCCACCTCATCTGTTCTTGGTGGCATGGGTTGAGGCCTTGGTCCTAACTCGTCGGTGGTGCGCACTGTGCGCTTAGCCGAAGTGCTGGATGCGAATGCCAGGATAACCGTGCTGAAGATGGACACACAGGGCAATGAGCTAAGGGTGTTGAAAGGGGCAGCAATTTTGTTGCGGCAAAATCACGTTGGTTTCCTTGTTGTTGAGATGTCCGCTTGGCTATTGAATAACCAAGGCACAAGTATTGCTGAAGTCCTTGATTATATTTATGGCTTTGGGTATGTTTGTACTTAATTGAACTATCACGGGGTCGTTCAAATATCGCCAAACCTGAAGTACGGTTATTTGCCACCTCCTATCTTCAACTCAACACACATCTCTTTCGACGAACTTTCAAATAGCCTGGGGCCCAAGCCAAATACATTCAACAAATCATCTTGGACCGATGTGCTTTGTTTTTAGTGAGAGCTTCAGTTGGTTACTATATACATGAAATAGAGGCCCTGAGTCAATATTCAGCTTCTTTACTCGGACAAGCATGTGACAATGATCATGTTTTGAGCGCCTTTGCACTCTAAGCGTCCACAGCAATAGTTTACGAATAAATAAGCGATTTAAGAAGGACAATGTAAGAACTAACAAAGAGTCAAGGGTCACATCTAATTTATTCGCCCCAATGCCATGCCTGCACCACATGTTTCGCATGGATTGGCCGCCTCATCCGCTGCCTGTTTTTTTGCCAGTTCGACAAGTCCCGCCCAATCAGGGACACCCCCCACACCTTACGGTGCGCCAGGACGAGTCCCACGGCGTCGATTTGATTGATTGAGAAGTTGCTAGTTGCCTGTTAGTTAGTTACTATCTTTTGGGTTGGAGGTGAAGGCAGTAGAGTGTTCTTATATATATATATATATATATATATATATATATATATATATATATCAATTATTTGAAACGTGATCGGAATCGGGTTGGATTTGCTTCCCCTCCGACTGCTGTCTCCGATCGGACTGCTTTTAATAAATACTGCATTAATAATCTTGGGCAGAATAAACAAACATACACATAAATGCCAGCGCTGTTTTAAATTTAAAAGCGAATTACAAATGCTGCAATGCGTAAAACGGGACCCTAGTACATTTCACTGTTTTAACTTTCATTTTAAGTTTTCAGTTGAAACTTTTCAAGGGTCTCGATTGCGTGTGGGGCTCTCTAAGGAGATTTTCATACAAGGCGTTTGTTTCTGTTGATATTTGTTAATATAAACCCTCAAATTTGCCCGATGGCCTCTGGTAAAGTGGGAGGAAATCAAATCTAAAAATTTATGTCGAAGTCTAAAAATTTATACACTGTTACATTCCAGTCATCCCCCTTTGTTTGTTTTGTTTTAATTGTACAGCCATACAATTTTTGGCCCTGGAAGATAGTGACGAGGCCCTGTCGATTTATGCCACTTAGACAGCACGTTCATGCCTGCACACAGCCCATTAAATTCCGATATACATGTGGCCGGCTATTCTTGACCTCAAGTTTGGTTTTTTTTTCTACAGCACTGTTTTCTTGCTTGGTGGCATTTTTTTCAATTATTCGTACAGTAATGGCTGGAGGCAATTCTCTGCTTCAAGGAAAATTAAACAAACAAGAAATTGTTTACCCTCGCCAGCTGGCTGCTCCCATCTTTCTAATCCACCATGCTATCTGCTGCAAGATTATGGGCTACCATCCATATTTGAAACTTACACTCAGACGTTAAATGCATCTTTATGGATAAGTTATGCTGGAGACTCTATTACCAGGGGCATCTTTTCTAGATTAATTGACGAACTGAAAGGCGAGGATTGGGAGAAAGAAGCACGAACATTCAACAGAACTACATATCATATGGACAAATTATTTTTGTGCAATAACGTTCACGACATGGATACATGTTCATATATCATTTTTTCAAAGAATTCTAGCGTTTTATTGAATCACGCTGTCGCCGTTGGCATGAAACCTCTATCCCTCTGTGTTTCATGGCATTGGAGACCTACATTTAAAGATATCGAGCTATTTTTAGATGAAATCGATGGTGCAACTGCAGCCCCTCAAACGATCATTCTAAATCCTGGTTTGCATGAAGTTTTTCGAAAGCATAATATATCTAGGCAAATACTGGTGCCTCTCCAAGATAGACTAACAAACTTATCCTCGAGGACAACATTTGTATACCACAGTATAACAACTATTAGAAGCGGAGCAGCAACTCCCAAACATGTCACAAATAAGTCAATTGCGGCATTTCGACATAAAGCAAATGCTGTGTTGGGTCAAAACTCAAACTTGCGAATTGTTCCAACTTTTGAGTTGAGCATGTTATCTGGTGCTGTACGAGAAAACGATGGACTTCATTTTCTTCCGGGCGGACTTTACAAAGCAGCTGTGATTCTTGATACGCTCTTAATATTCAACAAAGAAATAAAATTTTGCATCGCTGTGTAATTTGCAGAGCATCCCAGGAAGGTATCACCTCAACATTTTGATGATCGAAGAGAAAATCGGTTCCTAATTTTTTTCTTTATCCTGAGTATAGGTCTCTAAGATAGTATTGTTTTTAAACAAAGAGTCACCAGGGGAAGCCGCTACATACATACACACATAAGGGTTCAAAGTCCACACAAAAATGCAACTAAGGCCTCGTAGCAGACTGGCACACTCGTGAAAGCCGTGTGCGTAGGAATTAAGAAAAAAAGTTATGAGGCCTACACAAATGCGCTACCGTAAACAGAAGAAAAGTATCAGGGTATATGCGGTCAAGTATTACAACCCTTAAATGTGAGGTGAGGTACGTGTAATGCTTCATATGCATGTCAATTGAAATATGCCATAATTAGAAACTATGAAAAGGAAATAAATATATAACCGTTGATCAAATGCACAATATATATTCACTCCATGTACTAATTCCCATTCACCGCTCGCGGCCATACCGCTGCACAAACGAATGCCCAAGCATCGAAAAAATGTGGGTTTTTAAATACCGCATTTTCAGCTGCGGTTTTATCTTCAGAACACCCAGAGGGACCTTAAAAAGTTCCGAGACACTAATCCTATATAATTTGATGGTTTGGGAATCATATTGATGGAAAAGGGCCATTAAAATGTGGCCTATCCGAAACTTGGGTTTTCATGTTTAATTCAATCAAAGTCGAACGAACCGCGATGTTTTTCGTGTTTAAGAAGCTCTTTCACTTTCTTTTCATGATGTCTTCCCAACCTCCAAATGAATTTACAATTAATGCGGTATCCAGAGAATTCGAAAATAATTAGCCCGCGAGGTTTCGCGGGGGCCTCGCCAATTGTGCGCACTCACATTACAACCCCCATTTTTTTTATTTTTTTTATGTTTTTTCCCTTCAAATAGTATTTTTTTTCATCTTCAAGTAATATATTTGTTCATGCTATAACTCATTAATTTATTAATAGAAACGACGTATAAGAGTGCGTGCAACCTCAAGCGCAAGTTCCTTGTGTGCTTCTTCTGTGATTTCTCGACATCAAGCGATTTCTCGACAACCATGCTGGCATTTCGATTGAACACAAATCCTTGCAGGAGTCGTTATCAGCCAATCGTCTATCGCGTGTTTATTCCTGCAATAACAGTGCTGATCTTTTCAGTTATGAGCCGAAACCTAGTTTCTTACAGGGAGAAGAACTCTTCCCGCTTGCAAATCCGCTCGTGTATATCTCGTTCACACCAGGCAGCCAATGGCTCCTTGGAATACTGGGGAGACCGACAAAGTATGAAGTACTACCAAGTTGTGAAACATCTGGCAGAGATATACGCATGCAATGCCAGAAACGTAATTGATATTGGTAGTTATAATACTCCCATCATTGCGGATCTTCTTTGGATACCTGAAAAGGTTATGCTGAGTAGATCATTTGGACAGGATTTTGTCCCACCCAAAGAAGTTCAAACAATTGAAACAGATTTCTTTGAATATAAAGTAACAAAAAAATATGATTTGGCTTTATGTCTGCAAGTGTTGGAACATGTTCCAGACCCAGAACGTTTTTTAAGAAAGATTATGAGCATCGCGCAGTTTGCTATTGTGTCAGTGCCATATGTATGGCCAGTAAATTCTGTTCCTGGACCAGGTGGACATCTTCATGATATGATCAACATTACTACTTTAGAAAGATGGGCTGGGCAGTTCTCAGCGGAATTCGTTTCTGTTGTAGACGAATCTTCTGCAAGAAACAAAGCAATTTCCAAGCGTCTTATTGCGGTGTATCACAATCAGTGATGCGTATGCGATGCAATAGTATCATTTTCCCACGATATTTTAATAGTGCTGCTACCTCGACATCAACCATTGGCGTGCGGCTCCCCCCGCTCGGCTCGAGCCGCAGTTTTTCGCTCCAATGTTAAATTTTTGATATCATTTTCTTAATTTACATTGGCATATTAGTGTGAGATTTCGAAATTGTTTTGGGTATCTAGCGCCCATGTTGACCTTGCGGAGCATACACGCCTAAATATTATATATACACCCATAAAACAATGAAAGTATATTGAACATATGTAATTATGTTTGTTGTGATAAGCTTAGAAGTAGAATTGAAGCGTCATGTATGGTAGCGCCGTGCCGCCGCCCACAGCACAAGGCTTTGGCCCCTGCCTTATGATCCCCCGATGGCACGATCAACGCACAAATAGGGCACACACAAAAGTAGCAAAACAGGGCAAGCACGGGCAATTACCGGACTTGTCATTCTTGGGCAGTGACAGCCTGGGGAGGGCTAGCACCTTTGGGGCCTAAAGCCCTATCCATTTTTATTTTTTACTAATTTTCTTTCTAATGGTTACTTGAGGCATTCCCTAGAGTGTCGAGCTCCAGGCCTGCCCTAGCCTACCTCCCTAAACCTCCAAGTCTGTTACAGGCAGAATCCTGTCGTTGTATTTCGCCGGTCCTGTGCGCATCTCGTTCTTCAGCACAAGCCCCTTCTGTATTCCCAAAATTTGCGTTTTCTGACTGCCTTTGTCACCCTTTCAATTAACCGAACTTCAATTAAGTCAACTCCTCTGCAGTCCTTCCTCTCTCCATTTAATTGCCCCAAATATGTGTATTGTGGAGTTAAATGCTTCGTGTCTTTATTAATCGTTTATTTCATTGCGCAAACTGTATTGTGCAAACTGGGTCTCGGAATTTACAACTGCAGTCAGAGTCTCTTTTTCAACCTTGTAACAGACTTGGATCTGTTCTAGCTAATAGAAAGCTTTTTATTAGTTTCATTGGTCCCCGTTTGGGTATCAATTCGTATCCTTTCCTTTGGGTGGGACCCCCCCCTGGAACCCACTTCCTTTGGTCCCCCCCATCATTCAGGACGCGCGTCTGGCAGACACTACAACTAGTCGGACAGATTGATTTTGGAGATAATTGATAGGTATATTACTACTTATCCAACCAGTTCTTGCTAATTATCCAACCAGTTGAAAAGTGTAAATTGACTAGTTAAAAAGTAGATGATGATTTTTAGACAGGAAAGGGCGACACACGCTCGGTCGGGGTGAGCTCATGTCGGTCGGAGCCTTACAGCATAGGAGAATGAGAAAAATACAATACATCTGAATGGCATTCAACAAACGATGCATCATGCATGGAGCACAATCGCACAGAGGGGCCAGGTGCAACCAAAAACACACTTCCGTCGTGCCAAAGAAATATTAGTTTTGAGAATTCTGAGGCACTCCTCACTTATTCATCAGATTGGATTCTTGGCAAGATAAGGCTGCTGTGGGAGTGGCAACGGCGGGCGAGTAACTCTCGTTACACGCTTTAATTAAAATTTCTTGATATCGCGGCCTGAATGCTCTCTTTCGCGTTTCCCCCCTTTTTGTGGTGCTTATATTGGAGGCTTCCATCATCTCATGGCATCCCCGCCCACTAGTTGCAACCGTCCAATGCTCAAGGAGTTACTTTCCTTCTGATAACCTTATAGTACCAGGTATTTTGAATGCAGCCATATTCGGTCCCGCAGCTGCTGCTGATTCGCACCGAAGAACTGGTCTACTTTTCTTCCCTTTCGAAACACTGCTATCGTAGGCGTGACGGTGATGCCCTGTGGCACCTCCTTCATGAAGTCCACCTGGGCGACAGCATACTTTAGGCCGGGGAAGACATGCGTGAGGGACAGAAAGTGGGGGAAGAGCTGGTGGCAATGAGCGCACCAAGACGACCCAAAGTTCACCACCGCCTGCGCATGCATGAAAGAGTATTCAGTACCAATTAAATGGCAAGAAAAGAGTGCTGGACTCTATGTCGTAAAATCACACCGTGTCGTTTCTGTGGCGCAACAGAAATTCGTCAAACTGCTCGTCAGTGCGCAGCCCAGTGAGGTTTGGAAGGATTTTCACGGGCGGGGCAGATTTTTGAATAGGCTGCAGCGGAACAGCGAGGGATCTCAGGGGAAAACCAAACATGACCGTTTGACTGATCATTCTGAGCTTGTAAGACGATGCCCTACCTGCGGCCTGGCGGTGCTCACTGATTCAAATCTGGTGTGAGGTCGAACGTACTCGGCCGAGAGGAATTCCCAGGGATTCATTGCGGTGGTTCACACTTTCATAAAACAATTTAAAATAAATTGCGAGACCTCTCGGTAGAGAGAATTTCAATCTTTAAGAGCTGGATTGTCGACCACATGCTTTTCAGGAGGCCTGCGTCGTTATTTTGCCAGTTCATTCGGTGCAGTCTAAAACCATTGCCGCCGAAGCGATGCAGGCTCGTATGCTCTCATCGCAGCAGTGCTCAGCGGTGGCCACCACCCACCATCGCGATGTCGCTGCCCATCGGGCGCGTCCCTGCCGCGCATTTGCCCCTAAATCGGCGATAAGAAACACACAATTCTTTGCCGGAGCTGCCAACCTTCGCGCTGCGCAGCCTGCTAAGCTCCCCATCGCTGTCCGCAGCGGAGCAGCTGTTGCCGTGCGCAGCGAAATCTCCTACATCATGATCAAGCCTGATGGTGAGCTAGTTGCATAAATACATGTAGTCTTGGGTGTCATCGCTCGTACGTATATATTTTATCAATAACTCGAAACCGTGTGCAGGCGTGCAGCGCGGCCTTGTCGGCGACATCATCAGCCGCTTCGAGCGCAAGGGCTTCCAGCTGCGCGCCCTCAAGCTGTACCAGTGCCCCCGCGACGTCGCCGAGGAGCACTACAAGGATCTTTCTTCCAAGCCTTTCTTCCCCGCTCTCGTGGACTACATCCTCTCTGGCCCCGTCGTATGCATGGTGTGGGAGGGAGACGGCGTGGTCAAGTCGGCGCGCAAGATCATCGGCGCCACCAACCCCCTGGAGTCCGAGCCTGGGACCATTCGTGGCGACTTTGCGGTGCAGGTGGGCCGCAACGTTGTGCACGGCAGCGACAGCCCTGAGAACGGGGAACGGGAGACGGCGCTGTGGTTTGGCAACGAAGGCCTGGTGGCATGGGAGCCCGCCATGAAGCCCTGGCTGCTGGAGTGAACAGCTACTGTTTTAAATTTGCTGTGAGGAAATTTGGCATTTTTATTATTATTTTATTGTCAGCATTTTCAAATATTTGTAATACATACAGACTATACATCAATATAATAATATGCTCGATGATCATTTCATGCGTTCATCTGCTCAATGCTTGCCCCAGCGGCACTATAATTGCCAGCATCGCAAAACTCATGGCCCATCTCCATAGCAGCAGCACTGCTGCCTCCAACGCAATCATGCTGAGAAACGCAGCACGGAAAGTACTCGTCTTTGAGTTGCAGCTTGAACTTTCTATTTTTGTCTCTGCCATCTTAGGCGCTCTGGTCAAAGGCACTATCAACCACCAGGCCAGGCCAGCCTTCAGGAAACTAATAACACCAGCCAGCAAATATAAAACAATGGTTGCAGCAAATGCAAGGCCAAAGATGCGTAGCTTCTCGGTCAAAGCTGCAGCACTCCAGGCGAACAATATGCATGAGGACATGAAGAAGAAATTCGCCGCCACAGCCTGCCTCCAGCCTGCACGCCACTGCTCTGCTATTGAAGTTGCCGTGGTACCGACAAATGCATCCGCAGCCTGCACCAGCAACGCTAGAAGCAGGCTTGCTGGGCCAGCCATGCAGGCGCCAATGCTCACAAAGTGGTCAGAGTCAACCAAAAGGTAGAGGGCGTTGGCGTGATGTAGGCGCTCGTGCAGATTGTTGCATGTCCGCACAACCATCTCAGCTACAGCCAGCGCGTTCTTGGCTGTGGTTTCTACATCTGCAACTGCAACTGCACTCTGAGCTCCGCCTGGGCTGGGAGACGTCAGCGTCAGAGTCAGGGTCAGCGCATCAATGCCGCGGCGCAGTAAGGCTGCATGTCCCCCGGTAGGCCGCCCCAGCGCCAGCTGAGCAGCAAAAACAGCAGCAGTTGCTGCTCGCACGCTCCTGTCAGCGGGCACCATCGCTGCAGCTGCACCGCTAACATCCAGCCCAGCTGGCAGAGGCGCAAACATGTCAAGGTTGCGCTTTGTAAGCACCACCATGTCCAAGTTGGGCAGCTGACCGCCGTAGCCGTGCACCCCAATTCGTGCTTCAGTCGCTGCAGCGCTTGCCACGTCCAGCACCAGACCCTGCTGCAGAGCCCCAAGCCGGAAAGGGCTGTCCATGTTTTGGGGGAGCTCCGAAACATCCATCACCTCTGCCAGCCATTCCTCCATTGCCTGCAGCGGTGTGCACCGCTGGGTGTCCATAAACAATACCGCCACGTCTTTTGCCAGCCAGGGCGCGCTCGCAAGGTGGCGAGCAGCATGTATGCCGACGGCCACCGCCACTGCCGCAGCTTCCCTGCTGGTGAGGTCGACTGGCAGCGCCAGCAGCAGCGCTTCTGTGCCGTCGCCTTTTGCGCTGGGAACGATGGCGTAAGTGGCGCCGCAGCCCTGGGAGAGGTTGTGCCACTTCGGTGGAGGAGGCAAACTGAAGAGCGCTGCAATGGGCATGGAAGTCGACAGCGCTGCTGCTGTGTTGACAAATTCAGCGAGATTGTGGTGGGCAGGGAGGGCTTGCTCGAGAAGCAGCACGGAAAGGGCGCCAGCGTTGCGGCCGACTGCCACCACAGAGACGCCCATAGCTCCCACAGCCAGCGCTTTTTCGTCCATATACCCCTTTTGGGCTGCCAGGGGGAGGGCTGGAAGGGTGGCGAAGCCGACGATGATGAGCAGCCAAGTCAGGGCGGAACGATGGGCCCACATGCGGGTCAATTTTGATTTTGTACGTCGCATGGTTTTATACCTTTAAAAGCCCGTCAAAACCGGGTTGCTGTTGTTTGTGGGCCAAATATCGATAAATTATTGTTAAGACAAAAATTCGAGATCCAAATCAACGATTTCATATCGGATATATGCCGAGATAGATCCAGTAAATGACGGGTAGTTTAAAAAGCAAAATTTTCAGATGATACTTATTCATGAAGATTCAAGTTGTATGCGTATCACTACATGATATTTCATAATGACTATGGTTGACAATGCTCGTATGGAAAATATGGGGCAACTTTGCTGGAAGACACGTATAAACATAGGCTGGGGATTTGGACTGCCGGGGCGACCGTCGCAGTCAGACTGATGCCAGTTTCTTCTACTTTCTATGAAGCTGCAATTCATTCAAAAAATTAGATCTGCAATCTTGTTAAGCCGCACGGTG
Organism: Marvania coccoides; assembly: GCA_963854735.1. NCBI lineage: Eukaryota > Viridiplantae > Chlorophyta > Trebouxiophyceae > Chlorellales > Chlorellaceae > Marvania > Marvania coccoides. Next base: position 1,686,544 of record OY978099.1, on the reverse strand, counting down.
CAGAGGGGAGAACGGGGTATCCCTTTCCGGCAGCATGGGGCGGCTCCTAGCTGGTCTTGTTTTAGGTTTCAAGCTCCAGTTTTCAAATAATTCAACAAACAAAAAATCCTGATGCGCAAGTTTCAAATACATAAATTAAAAATGTATATATAATATATAATAAAAAATAAAAATATACGTTAATATAAAACGAGGGATACTGCAGTTGGACAAAAAAGTTGGCGGTAAATCACGAAAAATTGAATTGAGGCAACATCAATATGGTTTTATTACAATGATGTATATTGTCTAATGCGACATTTACGGTGCCAACCCTGTTGCTAAATCAAATCACTTCAAAATAAGGTCTAATAGTACATTCCAAGTATCAATAGGACCTGGCAAGCATGTGTGGAGGCAATCATCCCGGGGAGAGCTATGTGCATCAGGACGCAAACTCATGTGCGTGGTGCTCATATAATGGAGTCGAGTGTGCCCTTTGGCTTGTCTCTCTTGAATGGCATCTTTCCAATACCGATTGTACTCGACGAAATGCTTCCAGTTATACAAGGACGAATTGGGCATGTGATTAAAATCAGCATGAGGAGCCCGAAAATGTATGCAATTATCATTGCCTTGGTGAGTTGCACGATATATAACAGTGCCTTTGAAATGCGCAATTACGTAGTCAAGAACATTAACAGGAATTTTCTTCCTATTGGCATCCGATACCCCTCCATGTGCGCCAGTATTTAGTATCAGAACGTCTCCACGTGAAGACTCTCGTAGCATCTCGACCCACATCCCAGATTTATTATACGAAATGAATTTATCGGGAAGGAGCGTTTCCATTTCTCTTGCTCTTGCACGTACCAGATAGTCATCTCGCTGGTAATAAATCCGGGCCCCCGAATACAGCAAAATTTCTTCTCTTCTTTCGTGGAGGCTAGAATATGCTAATTTTATCTCAGTTGAAGTGTTGATGAATCGTGCTAGGTGACATTTCAAAGAAATGAAGTGTTCCTCTGAAATTGAATCGCCCACAATAATAATACGGTTTAAGGGTGAACCAAGATTGGTTTTATAAAATTCCAAAGCATTAAATGGATAACTCAAACTACAAGCAAGCGGCTGCCAACGCCACATGCTCAATTCCCGGGCTCTTGTCAACTCAGATACATTAAGTCCTTGCAAATATCCTTGACGCCTGCTACAAAAATGATAAAAATCGCTCTGACACGTGTAACCATGAAAATACTCCAGCTCCATCGCAGTATAATTTTCGAAATATGAAGGGGCAGGAATCGGGCTCCATTTTCCTACCATACGATCGTTGGCTAAATGTACTGCAGAGCAGATTGGAGGGGCGAGCCTGTAAATGCCTTTCTTACGAGACGTAGACGGCGGATTTCTTCCCTGGTGGACATACACGAGTAGCAATGTAACAATTACAACTACAACTACAGTATTCCAAGAAAAAAAGGGCATACGAAGAAAAGGGTATACAAATCCCATTGAATAGAGGTCTCCGGCGAGGGTATTACTTATACACGCGCATATGATTTAAATTTCAGTCTGATCGAATAATTATGAATTATTTCATCACGGTGCAGAAAAAACTGCATTCGGCATTCCTGATTCCTGATGACTGACCTGACTGAATAAGCACGCATGCGGGCAAGGAATAAGCTTGCAAGATTAATTAACGAGGAATGAGGACTGAAATTAAACATGTTGTACTTAAGTACAACATCGTCTTAAGCTTAAGACGAATGAAGAAGAAATTTCGGGTATTCTCACCCCACAGATATATATTCTTGAGTATTATATAAATTCCATGTATTACACGGTTAAACCAACTATTTTTATATTTTTTCATGTGCCCGATACGCACCGAGGATAATTAAGCTCAGTCTTATTTCTCAACAAAAATAAAATTTAAAGAGACCCCAAGGGGAGGACGCCTATATTTGGTGCACGGTTCCTACTCAAAAAGGTTTCCCTCGTCCAGGGAATTATATAAATGTTTATTAATTTTAAAGTCGTGTTCCTTATCGTAGATGAAGGGGGCGCCCTAATTCGTTTTTTTGATAGAAATCCTGGAACCGGGGTTTTTTATATATATGATTATCTACATTGTTCTTATACTAACATATCTTTGAAGAGAAAAAAATGTTCTCGCGTCTGCCTATTTTTTATATCCTCTGATTTTACTTTATGCCACCATGGTGGCATTAGAAATACACTAGCCAGTGTATTTCTAAGAAGATGAATGTGAAGTTTCAAGGGAGATAAGCTAATAAAATTTATTTATTTTATGAAAAACCCTTGGAAAATCAATACATTTAACCGTAGGACGGATTCCGAAACAGCGCAGCGTGAATGATAAGAACAGCAAGTAGTGGCAGTTGGCGTCCTCCCCCAGGGGACTCTCTTCATCGAGCTTAAAAATCCTTGGGGTACACTTGGCATGTGAATTTAAATCTTTCAAGCAAATTTAAGGGAAATTCGGCACACAAAAAAGCTTCTTCATGAGCATTTTTCAAACTTCAGTCGTTCACAAAACAGATCTGGCATTATATCTTTGCAATCGCCACCTTGGAAATGCAGGCCAGGAATGAGATGGCCCGTTTCCCTGTTGTGTGGAGAATATAGTTTCGTTTTGGGCAGAAACTTCCATTTGAATTTTGTGAGTATTGAACTAATATTTTTGCATTTTACCCCCGGTGTGCCTTCCAAAGAATTAAAAATATTCAAAACATCGTCTGCACATTTCTTTTCTTGGCATTTCACTCGCAATACACCCGGACGCTCTTTCAAGAAGGAAATAAACAAGTGCATGTCACTGAATTCATAACGCAATGTATCCGCAGGCCACCATGCACCAATGAGCTGACTCTGGTTGAGGTGAACTTGTAGACTTGGATTGGTCTCGCCAAAAGTTTTGATATTTTTTATAACGTCACTTAGTTCTCGGTTATAAAAATGCAAAATGTAGTCACAAAAAGAATCCAGACTCTGTTGGGTCCAGTGTGTTGCAAATGATGTGTAATGAAAGAATGTCATATTGGGTGAAAGCAAGTTGAAGATGTCAGCAAAAAGGACGATGTCCATATCTAGCATAAAACATGAATCAATCTTGTGGGCCTTCACATAATGCTGTAAGGAGAGAAAACGCGTCATCCAGATAGTCACCATGTCGAATGTATTAATGCTGGAATGATGATAGTTTACTGCAAAGCGTTTAATGGTTGGTATACGTGTGTCTGCATCAAAGACTCGGACGTTTGCATCTCGTAAGTATTGCCACGCCTCCTTATTTTTGTCATCCATGCCATCATGGCGTAGAATTGTAATTTTCGCCTTGACGGAAGGAATGTTTTTTCTGGCATGTAACGCGCTAATAATTTGATATGGCTGTAATTCGCCAAAATGCAAGAAAACGAGTTCTTGGGGAGGAGAGGAAGGAGATGGCGGCTGCTGATTTTTTTTATCTGGCGTTATCGAGGGGACCTCCACTTTTGGAAAATGGCGACAGTCAGGGTATCGCAGCCGGGAAATTAATAGCACGCCCCAAATGGAGCTGAAAACTAGTAGCAGGCTGGATATTAGACATCGCCTTGTCGAGCGAAGATCAAGGATCGACATGGGCACCCAATCTTCATAATCGACTATTTATTTCCATGGCTGCACTTTGATCCGTTAAATAATTGCGGTTTTGTAGGATTCAAAATTTGATGACTAGTAATAGAAGATATATCGAAAAGACAGCGGTCGAAAAGCTGCGAAAAAAGACAAAAATGAAAACAGCAAATGAGGATAATACTTTGAGAGAATGCCGACCGTGAATGGTTAATTATAATGAAACTCGTGCGCTGATCAGGCAAGGATTCGGAGGAGTATTTTCAAATATATCTATTTTTTTTGAATTGAAATTGTGGTGCAATCAAAAATGATTTTTGGAGCTCTTAATAATCTTCTTACAGCGCTGTAAGAAAAATGTAGCTTTTTGTACAGTTGTATTGAGGCTGCGAGGGCTGTTCCATTTTTTTACGTGCTGCAGATTCAGTGAAGAGGAGGTAGAGAGAACACAATGCTTTTCGCCCCTTGTATTTCTTTAGTATTTCTCCGTATTTTAGGCTTTATATTGGCATCTGTACTATTATGGAATGCATACTCGAGGACGTTTCTCCATGGAAGCAGCAGCTACCGACCTAAAATGCATCCCAACAGCAACATTGTTACCTCCAATTATTTCCCACAATTTCTCAACGTTTCGCGGCGTGTTCGTTTTGCACGAGAACGGGAAAAAACGGAGCCCGTTAAGATTGCCGTTTGGGGGCCTGGCCTGCGGCAGTCTTCAGCAGGACAGCCTGCGCGGTTTTACGTTGGATTGCCATGCACGAAACAACAATGCAGCGAGGTGTACGTCTGGTTTCAGGGCCCAGCCATCTTCACCGCCTCAAATATCACTCGGAATGCCTCAGTTGCAACAGTTGAGTATGTCGGTGTTGATGCCGGGAAATACGAAGTGTACGTCGATGTCTTCATCTTTCATAACAACAGAACGACCACGATGCTTCGAGCGCAAGGGAGCCCGTTTAGTCTTGTTGTATCGCATAAAGGGCGCGATGATACTCGTATTGCCCTGCCGTCCATAATTTGTCGTGATGCCAAGTGGCGATCTGGACGCTGGTTGCCCTGTACTGGACAGAATTGCCCCCGGACAGGGTGGGCATGGGTGCCTCATGATTGCATTTTTCCGTTTTATTCACCACTAGCCCTCCCTGCTCTCATCAAACCCGTTTGGATTGTCATTGCGGGCTCTTCAATACAAAGGGGCACATTTTTTTCGTTGGTGGACTCGATGCTTGGCTCAAAGGCTGCAAATTTGACAGAGTCGTCATTCTGGAAGTGTTGGGGTTGGATGGATTTTGTTCAAGGCAACTTTCGGGTGTCGTACTTGGACTTTAGGAACGAAAGAATGTTTCAAGCTCTGGAGACAGACGACGTTGAGACGGATTATATCAAGCACGCCATGCAAGCGGTTCGCGTCTTGCTTAGCGGAAACAACCATCAAGGCCCTGATGCTTTTTATTTAGAGGTCAGTCGCTTCAGCAACATTCTTGAGGACCTCGCTGTGATAAAATCCTGGTTCGGACTTGAATGGGCGGGGCGCTTCATTGTTGACATGGGGAAACCGTCTTTTGGAATAGCAGGCCATAGTAAAGCTATATTCATGAAAAATTCGTTGATTGCTGGAGTAGAAAATCATCCCGAACTTGGTATTATTTACATTGATGAAGAGCACATGGCAGTGCCATTCATGCACACAATCGAAAATGACCCTTTTAATAGTTATGAAAAATCGATATCCCAGCATTATCACCATGCCTGTGATGAAGGTGGCATGCACTCGTGCTCCCCTGTAGCTGACATGGCTGCCCAAATACTTTTGCACATCACCTTTTCTTCTATTTCAAGATTAATTCATTTTCATTCTAATGAAAAAGCAGTGAAAGTGCAAGCGAATGTGCCCTTCAAGTTCTGTTTAAGTTGCCCTCCTGAACTTGTGCCATTCACAGTAAATATCTCTCGGATTGCGTATCCTAAATGCCACACCTATCTGCCAAAAGAACAATAATTTACACTGAATTACGTTGGTGTTGTTTTTAATGATATTCTTTTATTTAAGATATGATTTATGTGAGTCTGAGTTAGCACCAGACGCTACTCTCTGCAGAAGCCCATCCAGCTGCCACCGCCCCAGGAGCACCCCACCTCCCCCCATTGCTGCTGTCGTTGAGCTCCCCCGCCATTCCAGCCCATCACTGCTGCTCAGCACCACAATGCCCATAGTGCTGCCATCCACGACAATCCGCCATGCAGCAGACAGGTCCCCCAGCAGCGTGGGCTGCCGCCTAACCTCCGCATACCTGCCACCAAGCCTCAGCGCCGCTGCCTGCCGCGCCAGCGATAGCTCCACCGCGCTCAACAGAGCAGCGTGCCGCAGCCACACCAGCAGCGACTGCATCAAAGCAGGGGAAGTCCCTTTCCTAGCGTCGCGCACGAGGCTTGGGGTGCGCGCAGTTCGATTGGACGCTGCAAGGCACCTCAGAGCCTGCGCCTCAAACTGGCTTTGGCATGCAGCTGTGGAACAAAACGCAGCAATGTCGGCTGCGCTCATTCCTTGCTGCGCTGGAGGCATAACGGGAAGGGTGGTGTTTTCATCAGCTGCATCAAAGGCGCCTTCTCCAACTGCTGCCGCTGCTCGTTCTGCCAGCCGCTTCAACGCTGCAAGGGCACCATCGCCATTCTGTTCTGTGCTGTCCGTTCCATCTTGCTGCGCATCTGCGGCGTGAACGAGGCGGTCTACCTCCCGCAGCGCGTGCGCAATCTGCCGCTGCCGCAGGTCTGCGCAGATGGCCGCACCGCCTCTGGCAGTTCCTCCTCCGCTGGCAGCCGCAGCACAGGCAGTGCCGTCGGCGGCAGGGAGAATGGTCGCTTGCATGTCCTTGGCCCCCTTCCGCCCCACAGAAGAAGCGTCTGCACCTGCCTGCTCCGCTGCTGAGAAATCCACAAAAAAAGCGCCGCCCGCTGCCACGCTGCGCCTGTCCAGCCTCCATTCCTTGCGAATCTCGACCAGATCTTCAAAAAATCGGTCAGAAGCTTGGACTTGGTGTCTTGCAGCCTCAACGCCGGAGCGCAGCCGTGCTGCTGCCGACTTCAGCAGCCCCCACCGCTGCCCAAGTTTTAGCCGTGCCTGCTGAGCTGCTGCTGCAGGGTCGGGCACGTGGGGCACATGGGCCAGGGCCACAAACTGCTGCTGCTCCATGGTGGTTACCAGGTCCAGAATCACGTCCAACTCTCCCTGCATCATGGAGAAATTTAATAGTTGTTGTGCAGTGAAAATTGCCGTCATGAAAATGTTGTGTGAGAGAAAAAGATAGAGAGGTTTGACTTACCCTTGCAGCGAAAAGGGTGTCGATCACTTTCTGGGGCGTGCGCTCTGCTGGAGCCGTCGCCTCTTCCGTCTCTGCTGGCCGCTCCGCTGCTGCCAGTGCCTCGCGACCCTACAATTCATATTTTTAAAAAGGATGGTGAGAGCCGCGTATTCAATCAACTTTGGAAAGAAAACCAATTTCTAGCTTGCCTGCTCCGCCTGCTGGAACAGCGCCCACCGCCCGGTGTCAAAGGGGCGGTCCTCAGCTCCGTCGGGCAGGATCTGCCTGGGCCGCTGGGCCACCGAGTGATAGCTGGCGAACGACATGTTTATTGTGTTGTGCGTTTGCGTCCTCAGATCGTCACCAGCTCTTGATGTTGAAAATGCAAAGAGAACACAAAATGATCAGCAGATTTTTGTATTCAGACTAGAAAATTTTGTGAGCATCTTTGGCGCGTCGCGGCTGCTCCAGGTTGGATTCAATCAAAATCAATGCGCTCAGCTGCTCAATCCCTCCACAAAACACTGCTCAGCTTTAAAATCCGGGGTAAATGATTGCGTGCCCCTCACTTTTTGATCGAGATAGGCAGCGAGCAGTTTGGCCTCGCCAGAGCCCCATTTTCTGTGCTAATTGTATTATATTAATCTTGAGGTGCTTAATAATCAATCACGAAATCGGCGCCCGGTGCAGCCGTGATCCTGTTGTCGAAAACAAATCACACATCGCAATGCAGCTGCAAGCGCGGCCCCTGACCGGCTCCATCGTGGGAAAATCCAGCGTGGAAGCGTTGAGGCCGCAATCCGCGCAGCGCCTGCCGTCGTGCGCCCCCAAGGTGACAGGTCGCAGCCCAGTGGTCGCGGTGCAGGCAAGCACTGAGAGCAGCTCGGGCCTCACCTCCAACAGCAGCCTCCTGGGGCCCAGCCTCAACCTTGGCGGGCCCTCCTTGGGCCCCAAGCTCTCCAACGGCAGCAGCAAACCCGCCGTCAGCTTGAGCGACGTGCCCCTTGACTCCAAGGTGAGGTAGTCGACAGTTTTGGGGGATTTTCTCACGAATATCTCACGAGACCCGTCCATTCTGACCTCTTAACCCCCTCTATCAAACCACACACACGCACACGCAGGCGGGCGTCAACTACAGCAAGCTCAGGGACCTGTTGGTTGAGGGGCAGTGGCGCGAGGCAGAGGATGAGACTCGGGCAAGACTCATAGAGGCGGCAGGCCCCGGGGCGCAGCAGCGCAACTGGGTGTACTGGTCTGAGGTGCGCAGCATCCCTGTGGAGGACATGCGCACGCTGGACGCCGTGTGGAGCGCAGCCAGCGGCGGTCGTTTTGGGTACAAGGTGCAGCGGGAGCTGTGGGTGCAGAACAGGCGGCAGTGGACCAAATTCTTCAAGGCCATCGACTGGGTGCAGGGCGAGAACAACGTGTACCGCAAGTGGCCCACCGAGTTCACGTACGCTGCCGACGCCCCCAAGGGCCACCTGCCACTGACCAACGCGCTGCGCGGGACTCGGCTGTTTGAGGCCATCATGGAGCACCCCGCGTTCGCAGAGGCGTCAAAGGCAGGGGCGGCAGGCGGCAGTGCGGGCGGTCCCTCTTGGCTGAAGTAGTAGAGGAGGGAGGCCGCTCTGTCTGCCATCAAATAAACGAACGTCAACACCAATTCATTCATGTTTTCCCATTTAGTTTACGCAATTCTGCTGCTTCTTTCGTATGCTTCTTATTCTATTCAAATTCGGAACGGAACGGGGCTTGTAATGTCTGTCAAAACTGACCAATCTACTAGAAGGCGGGGGCTCCAATTGGTTTATTAATTATCCGTCACCCTCGCCCGAACACAACACGGTGTGTTGTTATGCCAGACCAGAAACTCTGGTCTCCGATCCGCCCTCGGGAGAGTGCCCCTGGGAGGTTGAGCCGCAGCGGGGGGTTCTGAAAAGCCGACCCCCCCCCCCCCCCACACACACACACAAATACCAATTAGGTTTTCTTGGCTGCTGACTACTACGTCAGCGCCTGCCGGCTGCGTACAATGGCCGGCGTGCGGCAGGTTGGCTTGGCGGCAAAGCCACTGCAACATTTTCTTCTTCTTCAAAGGGCCTCCCGCCGCGCATGAATGCTGCAGCCCGTTCTGTAGGTGGCTGGTTGCCGGAGTGCAGCAGCTCAGCACCTCGTCAATCACAGGTCGAGTGCTTTCCTCATTCGTTCCAAGCAGCCGTAGTTAGAGAGTGTACCTGCAGGGAGAAAAAAATATCTAATGCAAAGAAGAAAGTGAGAAGCGCCTCTACACAATGGTCCTCCGCTTCAATCCCGCCTGTTTTATTTCTCTACCGCGCAATAGCGTGTGACGGTGAAGGGCAGCTGAGGCCCATCATCTTATTTCATTCAACATCCCTCGCGTTGAGAGGAGAACTCGTTTGACAATGGCGTCTCTCCCTCCTTCCTTCCCCAAGGTGAGCGCTTTATGAGTTGACGGTGTGGATTGCGGCCCAAATTGGGCAGGGCCGCCCCGCGGGGGCCCCTCGCCGCGGTTGCAATGTTCGGTGTCCTGAACGATGTGCGCTTGTTGCTTGCAGGGGCTGAAAATTTTGCTGGTGGACGACGACCACAGCCGGACAGCCATCGAGGCCCAGTTGCGGCAGCCCGAGCTCCAGTATGCAGGTGGGTTGCGGGGGCACTCGCGCACATTTGCGTCCCCCAATTGAGTGCACCCTCAGGCAGCGACTCACCACCGATCCCGTTTCGCTTTGCAGTGACCTCGTGTGGAAGCAGCACCGAAGCTCTGTCGTTCAGCCGGGCGGCGGCCAGGGCGTTTGACATCGTCCTCGCTGAGGTGAGAATGTTGTTCGATTATTCGAGAGAAACAGTGGTTTGCTCCAGACAGGCGGTATATGCCCAAGATCTGGTCTTTTATCAATCACACGGCATTTAATCCCCAAAAATTGTCGCTGTGCGCAGTCCAAGCTGGTGGCCACCGACGAGATGACCGGCCGGGCGTTTGTGGATGCCTTTGAGGACGTGCCTGTGGTGCTCATGTCGGAGGGCGGGGCCACCGACGAGGTCATGCGTGCGGTGCGTCTGGGCGCTGTGGACTTTTTGGACAAGCCCCTGTCTGTGCTGCGGCTGAAGAACATTTGGCAGCACGCCGTGCGGCGCATGATGCAGCACCAGCGCACCTCGTACGACTCGACCGGCTTCACCTGCACCTGCCCGGGGCCCGCGCTGTCGGAGCCCGCTGGGCCCACCACCACGCAGCAGCCCTCCATGAGCCACTGCCTGCCCAGCAGCATGACCGCGCCCATGACGCTGGCGCCGCCGCCCTCGCTGCCTCGCTGCCGCTCCTACGCGGACGACAAGTCGGCCCCGCCGCGCCGCTCCTCTGTGGACTCCCCCGGCACGCCCTCCGCAGGCGACGCCGAGCCCGCAGAGTCTGTTAGCGCCGGCAGCGTGCACCAGGCCACGACCACCGCCTTTGAGCTGTCTGGCATCACGGGCGGGAGCAAGCAGGACACGCTGTTCGACGCAGACAGCGGGGCGATGAGCAAGCCGCAGGTGCAGGCGCAAACCCAGGCGGTGCCCCGTCCCCCGCTGGCCTGCAAGCCCAGCTCCTTCGGTCCGCTGGCGCCTGCGCCGCCCGTCTCGCAGTGGCCGCAGCTGGCGCCGGGCTGCGTGTGGGGCACCCCTGTGGGTGGCCCGCTGCCTCCGCCGCTGCCTGCCAGGGCTCCCCAGCCTCAGCAGGTTGTTCCCCAGGTGCAGGTGGCCCCCGCTGCCGCCCGCGCCCCGTTGCTCGTGAAGACTCGGACCACCGTGGACGTGCCCATGGCCAGCCTGTGCCCTCCCCCGGCGCCAGAGAAGCTGCTGCCCACGCCGATGCCCCTGCCCGACGGCTTCCTGTCGCTGATGCAAGCAAAGGAGGCGGCGGGACCCCTGGGGCTGAAGCTGCGCAAGAGCAACAGCCTGCTGGACCTCATCAACGCCACGTTGACTACTAGGTCTTAAACTCGACCTTGATTTTCGCTACGTACACATTCCACCAGCCACAGAGAAGAAAAAATAACATAATGCCGTTACCGTTTCCCTTTTTTTTCCCCTCTGGCTTGCCTCTTTCTTATTTCATCACTTTTTTTCTAGCAGGCAACGTCCCATTTTATCCAACATTAATGTTTCATTTCACACCACCCACCCACCCACCTGTTGGGGGGTCCTACCGTATTTTTCTCCCAGTTTTTATCATCCTCTTTTTTCATGTTCCCAAGCTCGATGTCCTATTTTGGCACAACCCCACCATTTTCACAGCGTGCGCCGGCGTCGCCTTGTTTTTTCTATATCGTTTTGCGGTAGTCTCGGAGACGCTGAGCGTTCACAATATTCACTTCCACACCCTTTTGCCTCTCCCCCATTTTTCTTGCCCTTTTTCCCCTTCATTTCGTGCGCCTGGGGTACCACTGAGCAGCGCCTGGATGTCCAGCCGGGGGAATGCCCCCTTCTGAACCTTTTTTTTCCGTTTGCTCTGTGGGTGCTACCATGCGTGTTTTCATAAAATCCATTTTGTTCTCGCACTTCCCCCCTTTCCCATCGATTGCAGCAGCCAGCCCAGTCATCGTCCACTGGGGCCTGGCTTCTGCTTCCCTTGGCTTATTGACTTTAATTAAAACCTTTTTCGCGGCAGCGCCCGCCATTTTGTTGTGGGGTGCCTGCCTCGGTCCACCAGACCCAGCTGACACTAAAATTATTACATCAACGCAACGAGAGCGCCCCATAATTACTTTATGCCTTGTCTTCTACAACATTTTTCCCCTTCTTATTCCACTTTTCCTCCCCTTGAGGACGCTGACCGTGTGGTTTTTCTTCGGTACACATTTGTTCACTGATAACGACCATTCTTATTCTAAGAGCCCCTGGCGAGCTCTCATGACAAATAGTAAAGTGGGGCTGAGCTCAACCTCTGTCCAGGGGGCGCCAGTGCAGCGCCGTTTTTGAGGGGCCTGCACCGTACTGCACCCTCCCTGGCCAAGAGTCGAGGCCAGCCCCTTTTATTCTTTAGTTTTTTGTTATTATTGCATGCCCTGTGCCGGGTCTGCTCGTGCGTGGTTGCACTTGCAGCGGGCCCCTCCCTTCTCTGTCTCTCACTGCTAATCCACGCTCCATGTGTGCCCCTCATCCTTTTTGGGGGGGCTGCAGCTTGTTTTCTTTTCTCCTTTTTCCGTGTTTGTGCGCACTTGTGTGCAATTTTTACAGCACGACGTCGCAACAAAATGAAAGTCTCTCTCTTTGTCCCCTGAAAATAATGCAGTCAATGAAAGAAAAAGAAAAAAAGTCCCTTTTTACAATTTAAATGCACTGTTTTGTGGCTTGACAAGGCCGTACACCACCGCCCCTTTTTATAATAATACATAAGAAACTATGTTGCTGTGCCATCACAGAAAAGAGAAGAGGATGAAGCTGAATGAGACGGGGGGTGGGGGGGTCAGAGGGAATCTGCCTGCCCAATTCGCATTTACAAGCGAGCTAAACGCCGTGGTGCAACACGCGACAGTACATTGCAATCCATAACCGTATCTGCAGCGTGCCATGCCTCTGGTTTCCTGTTTGCGCATGCACTGCCAGGCGCATTAATTTCTTCATATGCCCAAAGCGTTTGAATGAAATGCTTACACAACAATTAAAGAATGAATGCGAGATAAAACTTTAGTTATACTTGCCATATCGAAGAGAAGAAGAAAGTTGAAAGGGGAACAATTGCTCCTTTTTTCTCACACCAACAATTACGTTGCTGCAGGTATAAAAAACAGAACAAAAAAACAAAACGAAACTCCTCTTCAAAGCTCGTCCTTGGCAGCGCCTGCAGCCTCCGCCTTGGCCTTGGCCTCCTCGATGATACGCTGCATCTCAGCCTCGTCCATCGAGTCTGCAGAGAACCCACCGGCACCGGCGCCCTCCCTCTTGTCCTCTGACTTCTTATCGAGGTCAGAAATCTCAGGGTAGTCCTCCTCCTCCAGCGCCGCCATGTCGGACACCCCCATCTCCGACCCCAGCAGCCGCATCAGCCCCTCGTTGTGCCCCTTGACGTCGTCCAGCAAGAACCCGCTCTCCAGCAGGCACGCCTCGTACAGCAGCTTGGCGCTGGCCTTGAGAGCGGCGTCCTCGGGGTCGGCCTCCCACCGCGCGCGCAGCTCCCTCACGAGCGGGTGGCGGGGGTTGATCTCCAGGGTGCGCTGCCCGCGCATGAAGGTGGCGCGCTCGGTGTCGCCCAGTGCCTGCGCCCTGGCGATGCGCTCCATGGTGGCGGACCACCCGTACTTGCCAGACACCACCACGCAGGGGGCGCTGGACAGGCGGCGGGAGGTCTTGACTGAGGAGATGGAGGCGTCGCCAGAGGCGGCCTTCCACCAGGTGGCCAGCCCCTTGTAGTGCGCCGCGGCGCGCTTCTCCTTTGCCTTCTCGTCCTCGCCCTCCTCCAGCTTCAGGTCGTCCTTGGACACGTTGATGAAGGAGCGGTCCTCGTACTCACTGGCATGGGACATCATGTACTCGTCAAGAGGGTCGGTGAAATAAATGACCTCCATGCCGCGGGCAACCAGGGTCTCCACAAAGGGGGAGCGCGCCAGCTCGTCCACCCCGCCGGTGCCCACCAGGTAGTAGATGCCCGTCTGGTTGGGCTTCATGCGGCTGACGTAGGCCTCCAGCGAGGTGAGGTTGGAGCCAGAGGTGGAGGACCGGAAACGCAGCAGGGGCAGCAGGCGGCGGCGGTTGGCGGTGTCCTCAATCACGCCCATCTTCACCGCCTTGCTGAACGCCTTCCAGAAGGTCTCGTAGTCCTTCACCGCCTTGTCCACTTTTTTGGCGGCCTCCTCCTCGGCGGCCTTCTTGCCCAGGCCCAGCCAGCCCTTCTTGCCCTCGCCCACCTCGTCCCCGCCCTCGCGCGCCTTCTCCTCGGCGTCGCTCAGCTTGCGGATCATGTCGATGGCCTTGCGCACCAGCTTCTTGCGAATCACCTTGAGACCCTCCGCCAGCTGCAGCATCTCGCGGCTCACGTTGAGCGGCATTGAGTCGGAGTCCACCAGGCCCACCAGGAACGACAGCCACTTGGGCAGCAGCTCCTCGAACGAGTCGGAGATGAAGACACGGCGCACGTACAGCTTCACCCGCGGCTTGGAGGTGTAGTAGTTGTCGTACATGTCGGCAGGGGCGGAGGCAGGCACGTACAGCACCGCCTTGAAGTCCACGTCACCCTCTGCCCGGAAGTGGGAGTGCGCTAGGGGGGTCTCGCCTTGGTTCTTGGCCAGCGCCTTGTAGAACTTGTCGTACTCCTCGCCAGACACATTGCCGGGGGGGCGCAGCCACAGCGCCTGGGAGTCGTTCAGCACCTCCCACTCGCGCACAGTCTCGCTGACCTTCTTGGTTTTGGGGGCCTTGTCTGCGTCCTCGTCTCCTTCCTCCTCGACGACAGCGTCAGTGGCAGCATCAGCGTCAGCCTGCTCGGCGGCGTCTTCAACCGGCACCTCCCGCTCCACGGTCTTCTCCACCAGCAGCGAGATGGGGAAGGAGATGAACTCCGAGTAGCGCTGCACCAGCTCCCGCAGCTTGGCCTCCTGCGCATACTCCTTGGCCTCCTCCTTCAGGTAGATGTTGATCTGGGTGCCGCGCCCCAAGGGCACGCCCGAGGTGTCCTCGCTGATGGCAAACTCGCCGGAGGCAGAGGACTCCCATACCCACTGGGTGGCGTCCCCGGCGTGCTTGGTGATCACCTCCACGTAGTCGGCAACCAGGTACACGGAGTAGAAGCCCACGCCGAACTGGCCAATCAGGTTGAGGTCGCCCCCCTTTTGCATCTGTTCCAGGAAGGCTGCTGTGCCGGAGCGCGCGATGGTTCCCAGGTTGTTGACGAGGTCCTCCTTGGTCATGCCCACGCCGGTGTCGCGCAGGGTGAGCACCTTCCGGTCGGCGTCCACAGACAGCTTGATATCAAAAGGCAGGGTGGCGGCATCGCCGGTGCCCAGCGCGGCGGGGTCCGTGAGCGACAGGAAGCGCACCTTGTCCAGGGCGTCGGCGGCGTTGGAGATGAGCTCGCGCAGGAAGATGTCCTTATTGGAGTACAGGCTGTGAACGATGATGTCCATCAGGCGGCTGACCTCGGCCTGTGCAAGAAATAGGTGGGTAAGTAGTTGGGGCGGAAGTTGTGAAAAAATGTGTGTTGGGGCAATGACACGCAACCAGCCCATCAAAGTGAAAAAATGAGCAGTTCCTCTCCAAACCACGCACCTGGAAGGGCAGGGTCTCGGCGCCAGGGCGGAAAGAGCGCTTGGAGGCAGCGTCAGCGCTGCAAACAGAGGGCAAACGGGGCGTCAGAAGGGGCGGCTGGCGGCGATCTGAGGTTCAATTTGCAATCACGTCCCAAAGACGGGTCTCTCTTGGTCTCCCGCCCCCAGATCCCCCACGCATTTTCTCATCCTCACCTGGCAGCGTCTTCGGCCAGACAGCGCGCTGGGGCGCCTGCCAGCAGGCACACAGCCAAAGCCACAGCCCAAACCTTCATCGCAGCGGTTTACTTTGCAAATGAATTGCTGTGAATAACGAAACCGACTTTTTGTTTTGTTCCTTCCTTTCTTCTATGTGCTGTAAAGTGAGAGAATTTCTAGAATAAAAAACGTTCTCTTGCCTCAGAAAAGGCAGGAATATTTCATTTATTTTGCTGTACCCTTCTACGCGCCCACCTGCGTATCAACCGATCGCGCATTTCGCCGCCAGCGTCGGCTTTTGTGTCCATCGCTCGGTTCCCCCACTTTTTTGTTTGGACCCAGCGGCGCCATGAAGTGTGGCCGCTTTTTGTTGATTCTAGGTAAGCTTGCCATTAGCTGCTGCCGCTCCCCCCTCGTCCCCTCGTCCCCAACGCCCGCTCATCAACCCCACATTATGTTCTCTCCCGATCTGCAGCCGCGGCACTGGCCGTGACCGTCCTAGCCGACGAGCCCGAGAAACTGGGCACCGTAATTGGCATTGATCTTGGTGAGTTTGGGCGTACGCGCCCTTTGTTTTCCGCTCCCAACTACCTCCACCCACCCCCCGCCTAACCGCCTCCCTCCCCCCCCCACATACACCACAATCAACAGGCACCACCTACTCCTGCGTGGGTGTGTACAAGAACGGCAAGGTGGAGATCGTGGCCAACGACCAGGGCAACCGCATCACCCCCTCCTACGTGGCCTTCACCGACAGCGAGCGCCTCATCGGCGACGCC
This sequence comes from Marvania coccoides, assembly GCA_963854735.1. Taxonomy (NCBI): domain Eukaryota; kingdom Viridiplantae; phylum Chlorophyta; class Trebouxiophyceae; order Chlorellales; family Chlorellaceae; genus Marvania; species Marvania coccoides. Next base: position 1,670,383 of record OY978099.1, on the reverse strand, counting down.
GCCAAGAACCAGGCCACCGTCAACCCCCACCGCACCGTCTACGACGTCAAGCGCCTCATCGGCCGCAAGTTCAGCGACGCCGAGGTGCAGCGCGACGCCAAGCTGGTGTCCTACCAGATCGTCGACAACAAGGGCAAGCCTTACGTTGCTGTAGAGGTGAACGGCGAGAAGAAGACCTTCTCCCCCGAGGAGATCTCCGCCATGATCCTCACCAAGATGAAGGAGACCGCTGAGGCATTCCTGGGCAAGTCCGTCAAGCACGCCGTGGTCACCGTGCCGGCCTACTTCAACGACGCCCAGCGCCAGGCCACCAAGGATGCCGGCGTCATCGCGGGGCTCAACGTGGTGCGCATCATCAACGAGCCCACCGCCGCCGCCATCGCCTACGGCCTGGACAAGAAGGGCAAGGAGCAGAACATCCTGGTGTTCGACCTTGGGGGCGGCACCTTCGATGTGTCCATCTTGGCCATTGACAGCGGCGTCTTCGAGGTCATCTCCACCTCGGGAGACACCCACCTGGGCGGAGAGGACTTTGACCAGCGCGTGATGGAGTACTTCATCAAGCTCATCAAGCGCAAGTTCGATAAGGATGTGTCCAAGGATGCCCGTGCGCTGCAGAAGCTGCGCCGCGAGGCGGAGCGCGCCAAGCGCGCCCTGTCCTCCCAGCACCAGGTGCGCGTGGAGATCGAGTCCCTGGTGGACGGCATTGATCTCAGCGAGCCCCTGACCCGCGCCCGCTTCGAGGAGCTCAACGCCGACCTGTTCAAGAAAACCATCATCCCGGTGAAGAAGGCGATGGACGATGCCAACCTGAAGAAGGACCAGATCGACGAGATCGTTCTGGTGGGTGGGTCCACTCGCATCCCCAAGGTGCAGGCCCTCATCAAGGACTTTTTCAACGGCAAGGAGCCCAACAAGGGCGTCAACCCCGACGAGGCGGTGGCCTACGGCGCGGCCGTGCAGGGCGGCATCCTGGGCGGCGAGGGCGGCGACGAGGTCAAGGACATCCTGCTGCTGGACGTGTGCCCGCTGTCCATGGGCATTGAGACCGTGGGCGGGGTGATGACCAAGCTCATCCCCCGCAACACCGTCATCCCCACCAAAAAGTCCCAGGTGTTCTCCACCTACCAGGACCAGCAGACCACCGTGTCCATCCAGGTGTACGAGGGCGAGCGCGCCATGACCAAGGACAACCACAAGCTGGGCCAGTTCGACCTGACTGGCATCCCGCCCGCACCCCGTGGCACCCCTCAGATCGAGGTCACCTTCGAGATCGACGCCAACGGCATCCTGAACGTGGCTGCAGTGGAGAAGGGCAGCGGCAAGACCGAGAAGATCACCATCACCAACGACAAGGGGCGGCTGAGCCAGGACGACATTGACCGCATGGTGAAAGAGGCTGAGGACTTTGCGGAGCAGGACAAGAACGTCAAGGCCAAGATCGACGCGCGCAACTCGTTGGAGACGTACTGCTACTCCATGAAGCAGACGGTGGGCGACAAGCTGGGCGAGAAGCTGGCCGCGGAGGACAAGGAGAAGGTGGAGAAGGCGGTGGAGGAGGCGCTGCAGTGGCTGGACGCCAACCACGATGCCGAGAAGGAGGAGTACGAGGAGAAGCTCAAGGAGGTGCAGGACGTGGCGCAGCCTATCGTGAGCAAGGTGTACGCAGAGAGCGGAGGCGCGCCTGGAGGCGACGGCGGCATGGGCGGAGAGGAGGACCTGGGCTCGCACGACGAGCTTTAAGCCGTTGCATCACCAGGCAGCAGCTCTCCACTGCGCGACATGAAGCTACGATTGCAGCAGAAGTTCCAGTTCGTTCGGCAGCTTCGTTTTTTCTTGTTCTTCTTTTTATAGAAAATTCTCTTTGATTTTGATACATTTTTTTATTTGTAACATTCCTTCTTCAATTTAAAATAAAGACTGATTTAAAATAAAGAATTGCGCAGCAGCACTGGTGGGATGGTTTGCCAACAAAATCTAGTGATCAAAACGTGCAGCACGCAGCGGGCCTTGCCTCCCTCCATCCCTGCACGATCTAAGCCAAGCGTGCCTCAACCAGCGGCAGCAGCGGTCGATCGGCGGGCGCTCTTGGGCGGAGCTGTCTTATTATGTGGCCTCCGTCTGCCGACCACTCTTCCTGCCTGGGCAACTGCCGCGCCTGTTTTGCCGGCCGTGGTGCGACTAGCTGACGCCCCCGACCAATCCCTCTATGACGCCGCCGACCCCCGGCTGAGGTCCGCTGCACAGCTGGTGCAAGACGCCCTCAATGCGAGTGACGTTCAGCAAGAAGAGGCGCTTTGGTCCAAAATCATCGCAGAATACGGCGGCGTGGACACCCCTTGGGGCGCTGACGTGGTGGGCCGCGCATACGGCAACCGCGGCAATGCCCGCTCCCGGCAGGGCAATCTGGAGGCGGCGCTGGGTGACTACAACGAAGCAATCAAGCTGTGTCCCTGGTCTGTGGACCCTGTGCTGAACCGGGGGGTTGTCCTGGAGGCGCTGGGTCGCTTTGATGAGGCCATCGTCGACTACCAGGCTGTCCTGGCTGCTGCCCCCTCTGATCCCTCCGCTTGGAACAACTACGGCAATGCGCTGGCAGGGAGCGGGGACTGGGCTGGGGCAGCGGAGAAGTACGGCCGCGCTGCGCAGCTGGCTCCACAGTTCTCGTTTGCCGCCGCCAACAAGGCGCTGGCTGACTTTGAGCTGGGTCGGGACGACGCCGCGTTCAGGCAGATGCGGGCGCTGCTGAGGCGCTACCCAGAGTTCGCGGACGTGAGGGCGGCGCTGACTGCCGCGCTGTGGGACGTTGGGCTGCAGGCCAAGGTGAGCGAGCCCTTCTCATCAGTACATCAAAATAATACATTTCCACGCTGCTCATTATTTTTTAATTTTTTATTGTTATTGCAGGCTGAGGAGGAGTGGGGCAGGGTGAGCGATCCGCGGTACCGTGACTTGCAGTGGTTGAAGACCAACAGGAGGTGGCCTCCCAGGCTGCAGCGTGGGCTTGCTGCCTTCCTCGGCATCAAAGACATCCAACGATGAATGAAGTTTGCAAAATAATATAATTACAAACGAACAATTTTTTCAAATCATCAAAAGTATTCGCTATTTTTTATTTTTTTATTTTTGAGCCAATAAAAGAGAGAACGGAAATCGAGTACACAGTTGAAAATTTAACATTTTGTATCCAGAAGAATTCCTGGCGTACAGAAAAAAAAGACGTTAAAACAAGAAAATAATTGAAAAACAGTTTATTGGAGAAGGGAAAAGAAGAGAGAGGGGGGGGGGGACTTATTGAAAACTATCTGGCTCCGATTCTTAACTGTTGAAAGTGGGGCGCAAGACGAGCTGCTGCTGCTGCTGTTGACGAGGTTCCAGAGGGCCCAGGTCCATTGCGGACACTGCTGAGGAGGGGCTCAGTACGGAGATGCCGCTAAGCAGAGGGGGAGCGACCTTGAGGGGCGTGTCTGCTGCGACAAGCGCCTCCATGCTCTGCGGGTGTTGCCCCTGCTGCTGCTGTTGGTGGTGATGCTGCTGTTGCTGCTGTAATTGCAGTTGAAATTGCTGCAACTGCTGCTGTTGTTGTTGTTGCAGCTGGCGTTGCAGCTGCAGCTGGTGCTGCAACAGCTCTGCTGCCGCTCCCTGCCCGTGCTCGTCAGCAGGAGCAACTGGAGCAGGCGCTGGAGCTGGGACTGCCGCGAGCTGCTCTCCCCCTGGCGGAGAAAAGAGCTCCAGGCACGGCCCGCCAAAGCCCATCAGCTTCATTACCTGCTCGTCATCAAACACCTGGAATGGCCAACTGCAGTAGGAGAAGAAAGAAAGAAAAGAAGATGCGTTAGAGAAGAGAACGAAAGCAGGCTATTGCAATTGCTACGCCCGTGCAGCTGACATTCAAATCAAGCACGCAAACCAACGCGCAATTATATCTTCATCCTCACTTGTGCAGGTTGAGCTGCGCCGTGCGCTCGTTGTTGGACACCTGAATGTCAACCTCGGCCTCAGCGGGGGCGTGCACCAGCATGAAGGGGAGCTGCAGGGGGTTGGGGGCGTGCAGCCCCGCGGCCTTGGCCTGAGTCAGCGCCTGCATAGGGGCGTCCCTGTTCCTGAGCACCAGGTTGGACAGGCAGTACGCCTTGGTCACTACGCCCTCTGCCGCAGCCTTCTTCCGCTCCACCCGCGCCGCCAGCCGCGCGCGCTCCCCCTCCAGCCGCTCCCGCTCCGACTCGCCGTGCCCCAGCGCGGCAGGCCACCCGATCCAACCGATGTCGCGCTTCGTTTTTGAAATCATGCCCAGCGCTTCCAGCACGTTGAGCGCGTCGTACACGCGCCGTCGCACGTTCTTTTCGTCGTATGCGCCGTCCCCCAGCCCCGCCGCCGCGTCTGCCGCCATTTCTTTAACTAGCTCGTCAGCCACCTCGTTGTAGTTGGTGGTGCCCTTGCTCTGTACCTTTTCGCATACCTTCACGCTAAAGTGCTTCAGCCCCTTGCTCACGCCCACTCCTGCGGCACCCGGAGATACCGCGCCTTCGAGCTGGCCGTCCTTTAAATTTGGCGAGGCGGCAGCGGCAGACTTTGGGGTGCGCTTGCGTTTGGGTGGGGGAGGGGCGCTGGGGCGGGGGGTGACGTCGCCTGAAGGCGCCACGGGAGCAACAGCAGCTGTGCCTGCGCCAGAAGCGGCCGTTTTGGGGTCTGGCTGTGCCTCCGCCAAAGCTGCTGCTGCTATGGCTGAAGTGCCAGGCTGAAGAGTGTCCAGCAGGGCGCCCACTCGCTGCACCACGGCTGCCGCCGTGCCTGCACCCTCGTAGCAAACTTTCACAGCGGCGTCGCCTGCATAGAGCCAGAGGAGGAGGTGAGAAATACAATTGGCATCTCTCCATCTGGGGCAAGATCAGTTTCGGCGCTGAGGGAAGCCAAATGTTTACCTGCTGCCAGCTCTTCGGATGTGATATTTTCATCGCTCAGGACTTGTCGGAGCAGCTCGTTAGCCATAGGGTCAGGCTGTGCCCATTGAGCTGCACAGATGTTGTGAGTGTGTGGAAAGAGCATGGTTAGGAACATGATCAGCAGCTCATGACACTCTCAATAGCGTAGATACGTCAAAACAGGCACCAAACTCACCTGGAAACGCTTCATTGTTCGTCGCCATTGTTTCGATCCTTTACAGATGGCAGAAATTGGAGGGATACGGCATGTTCAGCGCATCAGCGAATGTCTCATCATGAGGTTACCCATCATGTTCTGGTGAAAGTTTGATTAAAGCACTTTATGCATAGCACTAGCGGCTGGACTTGTTCGGATGGGAGTCGCCTCTCCTATTTTGAGCTCTCGTATTCTTATTCTTATATCGATTTCAAAGTAAATGAAAATTCACGCATTAAGCTAGTGTTCAGAATCGTAAATATAAAACAACAATCAGGCTGGAGGAGAAAATTAATCTCTGATCGAAAATCTCAAAATTCAAGAATTCGATCCATTCTTGCGCGTAACGCTGCAGATTAAGTAATCTGACAACAGCGTCCCGCCAGGATGAATTCGTTCACGTCTTGTAGAGCAATCGGCGCTTCCCCGCCGCCGTGCACTTCACCCTGCCCGCTGCCTCTTCGCAGCGCTCTTTTGAAGTCAGGGGTGAGACCCATGGATGCACAAAAATATTTCATGGCGCTGAAAAAATGAGCAACAAAAATGTGCACCTCAATTAAAGATTTTTAGACCATGCTTCATTAATACATTTCCGTTCGTCTTTCGTAGAATGTTTTGAAGCTGCTTTTATCCTTTTCTTCCCAAGGTGTGACACAAAATGGCATTTTTTCTTCCAATGCAGGCCGCCAGAAAGGCAGTAAGCACCCCCCAAACAGCAGCGCAGCAGGATTGTTATCCCTCAACTCTACCGCCACCTGCCGCATGGTCTCGACGGGTCGCGCTCTTCGCTGCAGCAGCGCTTGCCTCTGTCCCGGCCGAAACACTCTGCGCAAGCCCCGCATCCGGAGCCCTGGATGATTCAGCAGCAGACGTTTACGTCAGTGCCGCCCCCTGCGTAGTGGCAGTGGGCACTGTGGGCACTGGCTCCCCTGGGACCTTCACCTGCATCGCCAGCGGCATTGTTTGGGGAAACTCGGCGCTCCGCCGAGTTGTCTCCGCCTACTCCCCAGTTAACGCCGCCCTGCGGCAGCAGCGCGACCTGTACGTGGCGGTGCAGAGCAGCGACGGCGTCACAGCTCTCTTCCTTGCCACCGCCGAGGCCCGAGAGCCTTCATTAAATTTGATTGTTTTGGACGTAGATTTTCCAGCTGGCGCACCCATTCGGCCATCCACGCTGGCCTCTTCAGACGCTCTGCGAATTGGTCAAGACGTGGTTATGGTGGGCAGCAACCCTGACGGCACCAGGGCGGTGTTCTCAGGCGTGTTGAGTGCAAAAGGTCGCACAGGCCCTGCCCCCAATGGCCAGCTGCTCAAAGGGCTGCTGCAGACCGACGCCGCTGTCACTGCCACCAGCCTGGGCGGCGCTCTGTTTGATTCTGCTGGGCATTTGGTGGGCATGGCGACGGGGGCCTACGCGTCGCAGGAGACGAACGCTCGCAGCGCTGGAGTGAATTTTGCGCTGTCTAGCGACGCGCTGTTGGCAGCGGTGCCGCGGCTCATAGCATACGGAAATCTGGCGGGGAGAAGATAGAAACGATGCTGATTTATTTCTTTGAGCCAGCTTGAGGTCATAGTTCTAGGCGTTAATTTACATAATATAATTTCTATGGGATGAATTGAAGAAGTTCCAGTCGTACATTCATGCAATCTTCATATATTTTCCAGATATATATTTTTGTGGTGATAAATCGCAAAACATATGTATTTTAAAAGTTGTTTGATAGCAGCAGAAATCACTAATGCTGTTGGAGAAGAACATATTTGGAGGGGCCCCAGAATAGATGGCAAGCTCAATACTAAAGAATGAATGGGATGAGCCGTATTGAAAGGGGATGAAATGCAAAAAAATAAAATGAATTAACGGCAGTTTCCTCACGCCGCTGCTCGCTGCTCCTCGGTCCACTCGTCATTCGGGTCAGACCAGCTGCGAGGCTCCACCCCCCACTGCTTAAAAATGAACCGCTCCGCTTTTCCGAAAACGCCGCTGCTGTCCAGCAGTTTGTTCCACTGCCCCGACACGATGCAGTAGTTGTCTTCAAAGGGGGGCTTGTGGTGGGCGCCGTGGTCCTTGCGGTTGATGAGCAGCCCCGCCTCCTGAGCTGCCGCCACTGCTGGGTGCAGATTGCTGCGCTTCATGTGCGACCACGCGTGGAACTGCTGGCTCATGCAGACCAGGAACAGGAAGGAGGAAGACCAAATGGACCACGCGGAGGGGGCGAAGGGCGATGCCACCATGAGCAGCGCTGCGGGGTAGGCTGCCGGTTGGAACACCTTGTGGACGTTGTTGCAGAACTCACGCTCGGTGATGGTCCAGGGGCGCTTGTGGTGGCCCTGGAAGGCGGCGATCTGGCTGCCGAACACAGGGGTGTCGCCGTCGCCGTAGCTGTTGGACAAAAGAAAATAAATTCTGTGAGCGAGGGAGATAGTTTTATATAGTTTTATCCAGTGTGCCGCCAAAGAAAAGACACACCGATGTTAATTATTAAAAGAACCCCACAGTGCATTTAAATTATAGATGGCTCTTACTTGTCCACTCCCCAGTGGTAGATTCCGCTGCCTAGGTCTGCCAGAGACCATGCGGCATACAGAGCACCGGCAGACACCAAAACATCGGCAGGGTTATCCACGTGCGATGCGCCCACCGCCAGGGTGGTGGCCAGCATCGCAATGGTGCCGCCCACCCAGGCGCGCTGCTCCCAGGTGCTCTTCAGCTCGTCTGCGGTCTCCAGGACCACACGGCCAGTGGAGCGGAGGGGAACGCGCTCAGGGCCGTCGTAAGAAGGGTCGTACTCGTCGGTGGATGGTGCGGCAGGCTTCTCCTTCTTTTTGTCCGCCGTTTGCAGCGCTGCGCAGGGAGCCAGGCGTAGACGCTTGGGGATTCTGCAAGATGCGTTGCCCGGAACCACGCACTGCCGAGCAGGTGAGATTTGTGTCCGGGTGGAAGCAAACATTTTTTTGTGTTTTGTGGGATTAGAGGTCCAAAAGCAGAAATCTTGAGGGAGAGGTTGACAAACTTTCGACAAGTTTTGAAATGAACAGGGGGAAAACGAGGGCTAACGTGAACGTGCCCCTGCTAGCCGTTTAAAGTCGAATGACAGTGCTTAAATTGTGCTAGCCAGAAAGTGCGAAATGCGCGTGACCTGACGCTAACGCAGAGCTACGCCACAAACATCTGGTTCAAATTGAGTGGCCAGCTGTCATGAGTTGTTCTGGCCACCAAGGGCCAGTTTTTCATGAAGAAGCGAGCTGGTGGAATTACTAGTGCACCCGCTGCTCACTGGTAGGCGGTCCTCTGAGCCCAGACACAGTTCCATGGACAGAGCGAGGCATGTGATGTTCCCCAATGCGCTGATGCACCACCGAGCATTTCATTTCACCTGCTATCCAACCCCTCCTACCCCAGGTAGGATCCTCAAATACGAGCAATGCTCCCTCCTTGTCAGCTGCACTCCTAGTTTAATTAAACCCCAAATTAGGATTCGTTTTTCATTCGGAATTATAATCCAAATTGGCCCTTTCGCCAGCATGAATGGGTCAAAACTAGATCCATCACGAGCTCTTCTTCTTTGCGGCGCCTCCCCCCAGCTTCTTCACCCTCTGCCTCAGCAACGTCGAGTAGAGCTGCCACCACAGAAAGGGGTACAGCCACAAGACAACCTGAGAGGACGAGAGAAGTGAATTTAAGCCGAAATCATCACTGAGACGCATTCGCTACTAATACAGTTTTGAAAGTTGTCCAAATGCAGCAGTTAAGGTGCTACCTTTCCTATTACTAATTGAATACTACTCAACTCACCACCATGAATGCTTTGTAGTCAAACGCCAGGTTCCAGGGGTTGGGCATCGCCACAGAGTGCAGCTTCCGCGCCCCAATCTCCGGCAGCGCCAGGTACACTGCGAGCATCTCGCCCACCACCCCCACCGGGTAGAGTGGGATGAAGGCGGTGTAGCGGGCCCACGTCAACCAAGCGGGGCAGGCCCCAGCTGTGACCGCAGCGTACCAGGGGTACCGAATGACTTCAGACAGCGCCCACGCCAGCAGCATGGCGCCCACAGCGGGCGTGACTTGCACTGCAGGCACGCTGCGCACGATGCCGAACAGGACATTGGAGCGCCCAGCCCACTGCATCGTGGCGGTCACAGGGGAGCCGCCCACGATGCCAAGCGCGGCATGCAAGATCTCCAGCGCCGACACAAGCTGGAATGTGGCTGCAGCGAGAGCGAGAGGAAGCGGCAAAAGCGGGACAGGCGATGAGCATTCTTTTTCCTCCCCGGTGAATTCGGAAGGGAAAGGCATGAAAACCAGACGTGGGTCTTACCGACGGTGTCTGCAGAAGCTGCGTACGCCCCACTCAGCGACCCAGTCTCCGAAACTGCTTTAACTATTTGAGTCAGAGCAAAACTCCACCCAACGGCTTGGGTCACATTGTACAGGAGCAAGTAGGCCTTGCGCAGAGATACCATTATATGTGTTGCTTAATTCAAATAATGAAGAACTGGGCCAACTAGTCTGACAACTGATTTGAATTCAAGATTAAAAAAATAAAAAAAATGAGCCTGTCGCTGCGTGTCCGAGTTAATAAACGTGTCTAAATAACTGCAAAGGTGCACTTGCCCCAAAATATATGCTTTTTCGTCTTGCTTTTTTTTCAAATATGCTTACATAATTAATAATTGGATCAATAGCGAAGCAGTAGCCTTCAATTTATTGTAAGTTCCTAAACTCATCAATGTGGTGTTTGCTACCTTGAACATGGCCTCGGGGCCTGAGAAGGATTGATTTTATTCAACGGTAAAAGAGTAAATGTTGAATTTTACGTGTCGATAGTTGCCTGCTTCAAGCCTTTCTCGTAGAATCCATGCTATTCATATGAAATGAACACTTGTTCAAGGTTCAGCATTGTGGTTTTCGCTGGCCTAGCCAAATTTTGAGTTTATTGTTTTCCCTCGGCTCTCGCCCCGCCATGATGGCTTTAGGTGTAGCAAAAGTTATGACAGTGCTGATACTTATTGTGCCTTCACTTCTGTTTGTTGCGCTGTATACGCGAAAAAGCACAATCGTATGCAAGGATGAGCAATTTGAGCACAACCGACTGTCGGTCTGGCACCCTCCAGCTGCTGCCAGTGGGGGCAGAGTATCAGGCTCGCGCCAGCATGATGCTCAGGCTCCCGTAAAAAACACAAAGTCAGCAGCAGCTTTGTTTCCAGCTTCAGTCCGTGTCGTGGTCGCCAATCTGTGTAGAATGGAAGATTTTACGCGGCGGCAAGTCATCAGGAAGACTTACAAGACGTATGCCAATGTTTTCAACGGCACCAACGCGAAATCTGTTGCAGTTATCTTCATCATGGGGCAAGTTGACCACAATTTTAACGACCCTGAACCCCTCTATCGCCAGTTTGTTCGCGAGCGGGAGCACTACCACGACGTTTTTGAGCTCGATGAGCTGGAGAACATGGACAAAGGCCAAACGTATCATCACTTTCTGTTTGCGTGGCAGACCATACTGAGCACGCACCCGCACATTCAGTATTGGATGAAGACAGATATCGACACTTTCATAAGAACGATACCGCTGGAGAAGTATCTCAACTCGCTGGTGCTGAACACCTCGCTGAACTATGTCGGGGACTTCATTGTATGCTGTGATTGGCACACCCCTCGCGATGACCGATTGAAATCGATGAAATACGCAACAGGGGGAGGCTACATGCTGCATTCCAATGCAGTGCGCTGGATTGCTACCGACCCTATTCCCAAGGGGTATCAAGTGGGATTCGATGACATGATGGTTGGCTACTGATTTGCATTGAGCCGTGACTTTTACGGCGCCGAGAGTGTCAAAGTGAATTATTTTGAAGCCAACAGCCGTGTGGTGCAGCTCAACTTGGCCCACAACGCCACTCTGAACGAAAGCCGTCGCGTTTTCCAGCGAGAAATAAACGCCAGCCGCACTATTTTTATCCATAGGGTCAAGAATGACGCGTATTTCGGCGTGTTGCAACAGATGCTCCCTCCAGCGTGAGAGGTGACGTTATACTTCTTTTTTTGTACTGGTTTCTTGTGTCGTTTTCCCGATTCAAGGCCCAGTATATATTGTAGTTATATGCTGTGAAAGCCCCGGACCATTAACTATTAACTATTAACTTAACATTTACTATTCACTGTACTTAATTTACCATTATAACTATACTGAATTTATATTTATTTCACTCGGTTCTATTTTTTCCTTCCATTCATATTCTTTTAAATAGTATTCAGTTAAAATTATATAAATTAGTTACAAATTTAGCGGGGCCACGTCAACCAAGCGGGGCAGGCCCCAGCTGTGACCGCAGCGTACCAGGGGTACCGAATGACTACAGGCAGCGACCACGTCAGCAGCATGGCGCCCACAGCGGGCGTGACTTGCACTGCAGGCACGCTGCGCACGATGCCGAACAGGACATTGGAGCGCCCAGCCCACTGCATCGTGGCGGTCACAGGGGAGCCGCCCACGATGCCAAGCGCGGCATGCAAGATCTCCAGCGCCGACACAAGCTGGAATGTGGCTGCAGCGAGAGCGAGAGGAAGCGGCAAAAGCGGGAGGTGCGTGCCTGTGAGAATAAACTGTGAAGTAAGAAGAAACGGGGAAAGAGGGGGGAAACAGACAAGGTTCTTACAGATGGCGTCTTCAGCTGCTACATAGGCCCCACGCAGCGACCAGTTCCCGAAAGAATCCCTTGATTTTTTTATATCGGAGCAAAACTCCACCCAACGGCTTGGCTCACATTGTACAGAAGCAAATATACCTTGCTTTGAGATACCGATTTGGAAAATTATAAGAACGATTGGTGGAGAAGTAAGGCCATTAACTCGAAGAGGCTGGTTTTTGTACTTCAAATTCACCCACGCCTTCGCTGAAGCTCATATTTTTAATATAAATAATCGCAAAATGCGGATGAGCTCTGTGTTCCAGCAGCGTGCCTCAGCGGTGCCCTCTGGCTCCGTCAAGGCTCAGAGGTGCGGCCAGGAGATGGTTTATTTTAGCGGCCGTCCGAGCGCAATTGCACTTCATTTTCAGATAGATCCATCCCATCAACTCACAATGCCATCCTCGATTTTGCCTGCAGGAGTGTTCGTGGAGTTCGATGTGTGGCAGCTCCCGAGAATTGTGAGCTTTTTTCACTATTATCAGGCACAATTACGGTGCATTTACTCATTCAATCATCCCTTGGTTCGCAGTGGCCACCACCCGCGTGCAGCGCAATAAGAACATGGCCAAGCTGCAGGCTGGCTACCTGTTCCCTGAGGTATCCTTCGGCTCTTTTGCATTCATTTTAGCTTAATAAAGTCCAAATAATCACTGTAAACCCAGCGCCCAAAAGCTCTGTAACTCATCTCCTTTTGAAAATAATAATTGCAGATCGCCCGCCGCCGCCGCGCCCACCAGGAAGCCAACCCCGACGCCAACCTCATCTCGCTGGGCATCGGCGACACCACCGAGCCCATCCCGCCTTTCATCGTCGACGCCATGAAGGCCGCTGCCGCCGGCCTGGGCACGCTCGACGGCTACAGCGGCTACGGAGCGGAGCAGGGGCAGGGACCCGTGCGCGAGGCCATCTGCAACCGGCTGTACGGCTCTCTGGGCCGTTCGCCCTCTGAAATTTTCGTTTCCGACGGCTCCAAGTGCGACATTGGGCGTCTGCAGATGATGTTTGGCGCGGACGTGTCGGTGGCACTGCAAGACCCCGCCTACCCCGTGTACGTGGATTCCTCCGTCATCATGGGCATGACGGGCACCCACAACGGCGCCGGGTTCGACGGCATCACCTACATGGAGTGCCGCCCCGAGAACGACTTTTTCCCTGACCTTGAGGCCGCCCCTCGCACCGACATCATCTTCTTCTGCTCCCCCAACAACCCCACCGGCGCCGCAGCCACCCGCGAGCAGCTCACCCGTTTGGTGGCCTTCGCCCGTCGCAACGGCTCCATCATTGTGTACGACGCTGCCTATGCGCTGTTCATCGATGACCCCAACTGCCCCCGAACCATCTTCGAGATCCCTGGGGCGGAGGAGTGCGCCATTGAGACGTGCTCGTTCTCCAAGTACGCGGGCTTCACAGGGGTGCGCCTGGGGTGGACCGTCGTCCCCGAGCAGCTGCGCTACGCCGACGGCTCCCCCGTCATTGCCGACTTCAACCGCATCATGACCACGGTGTTCAACGGTGCGTCCAACGTGGCGCAAGCGGGTGGGCTGGCGTGCCTGCAGGACGAAGGGTGGGCGCAGATGCAGTCTCTGGTGTCGTTCTACAAGGAGAACGCTGCCATCCTGCGCCAGACCTTCCAGGAGATGGGATTCTCGGTGTATGGCGGGGAGAACGCGCCCTACGTGTGGGTGGGCTTCCCCGGGCGCAAATCGTGGGACGTGTTTGCCGAGATTTTGGAGAAGTGCGATATTGTGACCACGCCAGGGTCTGGGTTTGGGGCAGCGGGAGAGGGCTTCGTGCGCGCGTCGGCGTTCGGCCACAGGGAAAACATCGAGGAGGCGGTGCGGCGGTTCAAGAAGGTGTACGGAAAGAACTGACCTTGATTGCGTTGTATTCGTTTGATTTTTTGGGACTTTCATTGTTTATTATCGCTACTGATTGATTTAATATATTCAGAGGAACATAATGAGCTATATTTATACATAAATTACTTGAGCCCGGGGGGTTAGGTAGATGCAGAGTGCTCAGAGGCGCTGCCTTTCAAAAAGCAAAACAATCTTGAAAACAATATTTTCAAAACCGGGAATTTTCTTTTCACTCTTAAAACTGCACGCCCAGCACCTCCCCACGGGAGTCGCCCTGGTTGAATCGCACCCAGTCTCCCGCTGCTGGGGCAGCCACCAGGTAGGCGGGGATGCCAAACCCAGCAATCAGCGTCTCCCAAGAGCGAGCAACCTCAGCGCACAGTTCGCGCGCGCGCGGGACCACGGCCGCAGCTGCCTCGCGCTGCAGCACGCCCTCGCACATGAACCAGGCCAGGTCAGCCTCGAGCCTTGAGACCGCAAAGAGGGTGATGGCGGGGAGCAGCAGGGCACGCAGGGCGGGAGACACCTAGCAAGAAGGGCAAAGAGAAGGGAAGTAGAACGAGTGTGAGTGTTAGCTCTTTGTGTGCAATACGCTGCGCGAATTTTCCTTTCCCTGTGCAAAACAAGTAAATGACAATATTCATAATAATCATAATAATTCTCGTTCGGGAAGTGAAAAAGTATTTTGTGTGCGCACCTGCTCCAGCGCCCTCATGCCCGCCTCCAGCACCTCCCTCTCGCCAAACGCCTGCGTGAGGTGCTGCACGGCGTCGCTCTCGCGGTGCATCCAGGCGTCAAAGATCTCGGGAGGGGAGCCGCTGGCCGAGGCCATCGCGTCAGCCAACCCACGCTGCGCCCGCGACTCCCGCGCCAGGAACAGCGCCCTCAGGGTGGAAAGATCGGTGATGTTGCCGGCGGTGGCTGCCACGGGACGCGCCCCTGCCTGCATCCTGGCTTTGACAGCCGGAGTGTGAGCAGAGGCCAGCAGCTCTTTGGCGGCCTTCTGGAACAGCACGCGGTTGTCTCCCTCTGCCGTGATTCCCGCGTGGGCAAACCCGATGAGCGAGCCAAAGCGGTTGGCCGACAGGTAGCCCTGCCCCCCGCAGCGCTCCCTGCAGATGCTGGCGGTGCGCTCCAGGTTCCAGGCGCACAGCGGCTTGATGGTGCAGCACAGGATAACCACCTCGCGAGCAACGTCGGGGGGCGTGCGCTGGGAGGGGTCGAACCCGCTGGCAGCCGCCCACCGCTCCTTGACTGCACCAATTATATATTTGAGAGGCAAGAGAAAAGAGTGGATGGGGTCTTGACAATAAAATGTATCAAATTATAACAGTGATTGGGATATTAATAGGTAAAATACATGTGTATGCATACTGTTCATCTTGGTGGGTACAATCAATTTATCAACCAATTTCTCACCGTAGTTGAGCCCAAAGTTGAGGGCCAGCGTGGAGGCCAGCAGCGGCATCAGCGCCCGCTGCTGCAGCTGATAGTCCAGGATGGGGGTGTCGGACTTGCCGGTGGGGCCCACGCACAGCCGAGTGGCCGAGTACTTGAGCGCAATGGTGAGCGCCATTTTGGACCCAGCCTGCATCATGGCCGCGATGCACAGCCGCCCGCTCAGCAGCTGGTCCGCCACCGCAAGGAACCGGTCCCTGGGCCTGGCGATGGAGGAAGAGAAGCTGCCGTCGCGGCCGACCTGGCTCTGCGCATCCAGCAGCGCCGAGCGGGGCACGCGCACGTCGTTGAAGAAGAAAGCAGCGTTGTCTACGCCATTGGACGACAGTTTGTGCCCCATGTCTTTGATGGTGACCCCTGGTTTCGGCAGCATGGTGCGCTGGTCGCGGATGGGCACCAGGAAGCCGTGGATGCCCTGGTTGATGCCCTTGACCTGCATCTGCGCAAACACGACAGCCCAGTGGGCGTGCAGTGCGCCGTTGGTGGCCCAGATCTTTGCGGATAGCGGGGTTGTGGTTTGGATGTGGAACTCGTCGGTGGCGGGGTCAAAGGTGGCGAAGGTGCCCATGCACACAGCGTTGTTGCCTGAAAAAATGCGAGATGTGTACAATGTGAGATATATATACTGAAATAGCAGAAGAGGTTTAATGGTTGCATAGAGAGAAAAAATAGAATAGAGTGCTAAAGTATTAAGGAAATCCAGCTATGAAATTGACAAGGCATCGCTAAACCATAATAATAATTATTATAGTAACCCACCGTAGCCCATCTCCGTCAGCGCGAAGCATCCAACGTCCGTGAGGTCGTCGATGCCCTTGAGCAAGCGGTCATGGTGGCGCTGGGTGCCCAGCTTGAGCACCGTGCCTCCGAAAAGATTGAACTGCACAGTCATCTTGGTGGCCATGCTCACGTCCGACAGCGCCGCGCACTCGTGCGCCGCAAAGATGCGGAGTGGATTGTTGCGAAAGTCGGCGATGGAGAAGGTGCCGGAGAGGCACAGCCGGCGCAGCCGCTCCAGAGCCAGCTCCCGCTCCTCCTCGATGGAGATGTTCCAGCGCGGGATGAACAGCGGGTCGCGCATCAGCTCCTTCATGCGGCCCCTGCACTCGTGGTTGTCGTTGTCCAGCAGCGTCTGCAGCTCTCTGGCCAGCCCACCAGCCGAGGCAGCGGAGGAGGTGGCGTTGGGGGCCAGCAAGGGGGCGGGGGCCTCCTCGGAGCGCAGGTGCCCTGCCAGCTGGCCCAGCCTGCGGAGAGCGTCGTCTTCCATGGGGCCGGCGCAGCACTGCTGTCCTTTGAGAAATGGGTTGAGAAAATGAGTTTTTATTGCAAGGTATTTGTGCGCTGGTGTTTCGGCACGGTCGATGGCGCGCTGTGGCAGTGTCGGGTGCTTTAACTAAAATTAATTAAATGCTAAATGCGAGTGCACGGCAAATAAAGCGTTTGTTTCACTAGGCAAAGAAGAAAAATCCTGGTTCTCGCTCGTCTGACAGCGTTATTTTTTAATAATTTCCGCAAATACTTTTTCACAATGGCGTCCTTGAGATCAGAGCTGCGGGCATCGCCCCTTGTTCAATGCAACACTCCATCTCGCACGCCGCGACTTGTTTTCGGCTCTGGGTGGGTGTTCAATGCTTCAATTGCACTTGATGTGACAATCAAATGCTAATACTGCCCTCTGGCATCATGCAGGAGGACGCCACTGACCCGCAGCAGGCCTGTGATTGATCGCTTGCCAAGAGCTAGCAGCGATGGTGCGTTGATGCGTCGCTTTTGCGCTTTAATACATCGTCAACGTCTCATCCTTGCTCTCAATCCTTAAACGCGCAGGCAAAGACGCCGACCCAGCAGCAGCAGCAGGCGGGATGCCGCCACCCCCTACCTCCGCCCCTCCCCTCACAGTGCAGGAGAGCGACGACCAGCCCAAGGCCTCCCCCAGCGGTAGCTCTTCCGACCCCTCGTGGTGGCCCTCTTGGCTGAGCAAAGACGACGTAGAAACGGTGCTCATTGCGGTCGCCGCTTCTTACGCCATTCGCCTGCTGATCGCGGAGCCCCGTTTCATCCCCTCCCTCTCCATGTTCCCCACGTTTGACGTCGGGGACCGACTGGTGGCGGAGAAGCTCACCTACCGCTTCTCCCGCCCCCCCCAACCAGGGGACGTTGTGATCTTCCGCCCACCGGCAGGGGTGGGGCGAGGGGGCAGCCTGTTAGACGACGACGTCTTCATCAAGCGCGTGGTGGCCAAGGCAGGGGACACGGTGGAGGTGAAGCGGGGGCGGTTGGTGGTGAACGGGGTGCCGCGAAACGAGCCGTACATTTATGAGATGCCAAAATACGAGCTGCAGGCGGTGACGGTGCCTGAAGGGTGCGTGTTTATGATGGGCGACAACCGCAACAACAGCTACGACTCGCACATCTGGGGCCCCCTGCCTGCTGATAACATAATTGGGCGGGCGGTGTGGAAGTACTGGCCGCCCCAGAAGTTTGGGCCGCTGTCAGACTGGACGGACGTGGCTGCGCTGGGCGACGTCAGCGGGGCGCTACCTGCTGCGCCTGCTCTGAAAGACTGAGCGCTGCGAGTTTGGATTGAGCGTGGTTTACACAAGAATTGGACGTTCATGAAATTTAATTATATATTAATGCATTTTCTGTATTTATATTTCGGAAGTGGGTATTATTAAATCAGTAAAAGGTCAGTACACGCGTTTATTGTTTCGTCCATGTCAGGAAGCGGGCGGCCACCGCGCTTTTGAGGGTCTCGAAGGCAGGGGACCGTACGGCCGCGGCGCCGAGGAAGAGAATCGCCTTCCAGCACAAATAGGCGATGGCTGCAAAACAATGTGGCATTTAAGGGGAAAGATGTGCGTGAACAAAATGGCAATAAATCAGCAGGAGGTGACAAAAGAGTGCGCTGTCCAAAGGAAATATTGCATTGCAAAACGGGGTTGAATTGACTTGACACCGATGAAGGGAAAATTGACGCACCTACTGGGAGACCGAGCACGATAACGAGGATGATGGCCAGCATGAACACCGCGATGATGGTATCGATGGTTTTGAACACCACGGAGCGCCCAGCTCTTGTGGTGCAGACTGCAAAGAGGTTGGCCAACAGAATGCACGCCAGCGCGGTTGAGATGGCGTTGGGTGTGAGGGAGGCGTACGCATTGTGCATGGAGCCGCTCTTCAAGCCATCCTCGACAGCCAGGCGCACAGATTGCAGCTCTGCAGCCCGCTCAGCGATAAATGTTTGAATCGTGTCCATGTTTTATTTTGTGAGGAACAGCCGAATGCTGCGAGGGTATATTCAGAGTTGAATGTAAATGTGCGAGTTTAGAGGTAAATGTATTTGGAATGGATTAAAAAAAATAGGAAGCTCGAAAAAACAAGTTTTACTAATGGCGGTCCGCATTCAGAAACAGCTTTTTTATTTCGGGGGTTGTTATGGAAAAAGCACGATCGAGCATTATTTGATTTGATTTAATCAGCGGAGCTCTCTCGCACAGCTTCATCTAATAAAACATTTTGAAATCAGAATCTTTTTTTTTTGCTCGTTTTTCCTGATTCCCCTGCATGATACGTGAACGAAATGCAATTTAAATTGTGAAGCACCGAGATTTTTCTGAGACAGCTGTTATACCAGCTCCAGTTTTTTTTGGGGGGGGGTCCTCTCCCTCGGCCGCCCCTAGTACAAACTCTATACCTACCCACAGCAACTACACATAGTACGATGGACTTAAATTTAAATAATTGTATTGTTTCCTTCTTTCCACCTGACGTGGGATAATAGTTGGCCGCCAAGGTGCTCTTCACTGCGTCGGTCGAGAGCTGCACATCAGTTGCCAAGAATAATGCAGGAAGGCAGTTACGCATGGCTAACGGTCAATGCACCATATCGCGATATTTTTTTATCAAGTCGTCTGTGGTATTGCGTTCATCACCCGCTTAATGGCTCGCACTACTGCCAACAACTGCGGGGCTCAAATAATAAATATGAATCAGCTCGTCATCAACCCTCACGTACCTCCCTTGCAAGAGGGCGAGGTCAAACCCAACATAAAGTAACGGCGGTGTAGAACACTTCCAAACTAATAATGGAGGCTGGGCACTTTAGTAGTTCGAGGATGGTTGGCAATTTTTGATAACTAAAAGCTTGAAAGACGACTGGAGGGGTAATGGGAGGGGAATCTTTGCCCAGCTACGCAGCACATGGGATAGCTGTGTCGGCGGCGAGTCACAATGCGGACTGCCATTGAATTTACCTCCTAGAATGCAATGAAATTGAAAGACGGCACATAAGCTGTCGGTGGGGGGTCATGAAAGGGATAAGTCAAACACAGGACTGCTGCAGACCTTTCAATCGCCTTGCTGTATTAATGTGACTGCATACGTGCTCAAAAAGAAATTTAAAAGAGCTCGAATATGTCGCTAATTAGTTTTACCAACAAAAAACTTTCTTAACCACGAGCTAGACACCCGGCCAGCGGCACTTACCTCCGTCATTAACAACAATATATCACTGCGACATTTCCTTGCATATATTTATATATTGATGTTACACATGGAACCCTGTAGAGTAGGCTGAGAATTAGCATCCGACCCCTCTGCTTGTGGGAAGGCCAAGAACAATATGAACGCCACCGCTTCCCTCGTTGGGACATCGCCCCGTCTTACAACGAGCAGCATAACGACACCGCGCCGCAAAACTAAAGGAGGTACGCCAGCTATCGTCGTCGTCTCTTCACATTTTGATCGGTTTAAATGACGGTGTGACACCCTCGAAAAATACTGACGGCTTTTCTCGCTTTTCTCATGAAAACAGGTCGCTACATTGATGATATTACATTTGAAGAGCTCTCCCTCTGGTTTCATTTGCCTTCGAGCGAGGCGTGCACCAAGTTGGGAGTCGGTAAGCAACAAACAACTCGTTTTTTTCGCTGCCTGTCATGCATTTAAATCGCAACAATTACAGCGATAATTCGTGTGTATTTTTCGTGACTGGTTTTCGCCAAATGGTATTTCTCTCGACCCCTCGATGCAAGTAATCGTTGTTTTTTTCCTTCGCCTTTTCGGCCTCGCAGGTGTCACCGTCCTCAAGCGCATCTGCCGGAAGTTTGGCTTGCAGCGCTGGCCCTACCTGCGATGGGTGAGCAAATCCGAATTCGCCTCCTGGCCCTATGTGCCACTCTCGTACCCCCCCCTCCCCCCCCCTTTTTTTTTTTAAAGCTTCCAGAAAGCTAACTGTTTTTCATCGCCAATTTTGTTCCCTTTGCAGAGCGCCACTGAAGGAACGCATTCCGATCCCCCCTCAGACGCCCCAAGCCCCGCAAGCGTGGTACAGCGCCGCGCCAGCGTAGATCGCTGCAGGACGCCTCCAGCCATGCCGCCCAGGCTGCTAACCGGCAAGTCGCCTATTCGCATGTCGAAGTGGGACCAGATGGCACCGCCGCCGAGGCCGCCAGCAGGCGCTACCCGTCCCAGGCCTCGCCACATTGCTACAAAACCTGCGGGGCTGAATGGCGCGCTGCGGTTGCTGGGGATTCAAGCAACCAGCGGGGCACAGACCGTGACCAGCGGCACCTGGGTGAAACGATTTATGCCGCAGCCGAGCCCTGGCGCCCCCAGCTTACCGTCAAGCGCTGCCCATACACCTGTACAGAGTGCCGCCGGAATGACGACTGCTCTAAGCATGGCGCAAAAAGCAGCACTGAGCTCACCCCCAGCCACACCCAATGGGTCGATGTGGCGAGTAGCCTCCATCCTCTGAGGCGCACATTCGACCGCACCGTGTTTATACTATGTGCTATTAGGGGACTACATACCGCAAACCAAGCTTATTTTTTTGCAACTGTTTATCTTAATCTTACTATATGCATGCACCTTTTGCCAGTTACCGTTTAGCATTTCTGCACACTACAGATTACCATTACTTTCGGTTCGATTTTTCTTTTAGTGTTCTTTTACTTTTTCAAGATTTCGGTCTTTCTCGGGTCCAGGTGCCACGGGTCTTCTTATTTTAATTTTAATACGGAAACTTATATTCTACGACGCATTTTTTTTCCTCTCTCATTTTTTCCACAGCAGACTGTTTTCTTCTTTTTTTTCCCTTTCTTTATTATCTCTTGCTTCCCTATGCTTTTCGTTGTGGATATATTATCCAGCTACAACTTCTTTCGTATTACTTGTAACACAACGTGCGCACCACACATAACAGCCCCCCACATCCATGCAGCTTCCCGCTTTCACCCTCTCCGCCGCGACAGCCGCCAGTCGTTGGGGTCGTTGTACCGGTCGTGCAGCGGCTCGATGCGCTCCTGCCGCTTCCTCCGACTCAGCTTGTGCGGGTCTGCCTGCTTGAAGAACCTTGGCGCCAGCTCCACCAGCCAGCGCGGGTCCACCGTCGTGCACTCCCTCATGTACTCCTTGGTGGTCAGCACCAGCTCGTGGTACACCACCCAGTCGGGCTGCTGCTGGAACACCGCAGAGCCGGGGTGAATGTGCACCGGCTGCTGCTCCACCACCGTCTTGTACCCCTCCTGCGGGTCTTTGCGAGCGGCGTGGAAGAAAAACCCAGAGCACACCGCCATCTGCACCTTCTTCCACGCCCGCCCGCACGACACCAGGTCCAGCTTGTAGCGGTCCATGATGGCCACCAGCTGCTTGCGCACGTCCTGCGCCCGCCGCATGGACCGCGCCTGAATGAAGTTCTCGTAGCACCACGGGTTGCTGAACTTGGCGGCCTTCCAGGCGTCGTAAACCGCCAGCAGCGTCAGGTGGTCGCCCTCCGGCTGGTGGAACTTGGCCTTCTTCTGGTCGGCAGCGGCCTGCTTCTCGCGCGGGCGGTAGAAAATATTTTGCGCCGACAGCATGCCGATGATGGTCAGGATCTCCTCCGAACACCCCAGGTCCACCGACGCGATCAGCATCTTCGACACCGGCGGGTCCAGCGGAAACTCTGCCATTTTGCGCCCCAGTCGTGTGAGCAGCCCCTCCTCGTCCAGCGCCCCCAGGTTGTACAGCTGCTCCAGCGCGGACACCAGCGTCTGCGGGGGCGGCGGGTCCATAAAGTCAAAGTTGAGGAGGTCGTTGATGCCCATGGCCTTCATAGTGAGCACCGTCATTGACAGATTGGAGCGCTGAATCTCGGGCACAGAGGTGGGCAGCATCTCGTTCTTGAACGCCGCCTCCGTATACAGCCGGTAGCACTTGCCGGGGCCGGTGCGCCCCGCGCGGCCCGCGCGCTGCCGCGCCGAAGCCTGACTGATGGGCGCCACCACCAGCGAGTCCATCCCAATCTTGGGGTTGTACACCTTCTGCTTGGAGAACCCAGGGTCGACAACGTAGTAGATGCCGTCGATGGTGAGCGAGGCTTCCGCGATGTTGGTGGCGATGACCACCTTCCGGGATCCCGGCGGCGCCGGCTCAAAAATGCGGGTCTGCATCTCGCTGGGCAAGGCGGAGTAGACGGGCAGGATGATGAGCTCGGGCACCGCGGGGCCCAGGCTCTTCATGCGCGTGAACAGCACCTCTGACGCTGTGTCGATCTCCTCTTGGCCGGTGAGGAAGAGCAGGATGTCGCCCTCTGGCTCGGTCAGGTGGATCTGCATCACCGTTATCAGTGCAGCGTCCATGTAGTCGCTCTCGGGTTCCTGTTGAATATTTTAAAGTGAAACAAAGGAGGGTGAGACGAAGTCATAAAGTTACTTTTATATTAGTAAGGTGAAAAGCAGAGGGGGGGGGTGGGGGGGGGGGACAAAACAAAAAGCCCACCTTGGTGTACAGGATCTCCACTGGGTAGGTGCGCCCCGGGATGGTGAAGATGGGGCACGAAAAGAAGTAGGCTGAGAACTTGTCGGCGTCCAGCGTGGCAGACGTCACAATCAGCTTCAAATCCTTGCGACGCTGCAGCACGCCCTTGAGCAGGCCAAAGAGCACGTCGGTGTGGATGGTGCGCTCGTGCGCCTCATCGAGAATGATGACCGAGTAGGACGACATCGCCTCGTCCAGCAGCGCCTCCCGTAGGAGCATGCCGTCGGTCATGTACTTGACCACGGTAGCAGGGGAGGTGCAGTCTTCGAAGCGAATGGCGTACCCCACCTCCTCGCCCAGCCTGCACCCCACCTCCTCAGCCACGCGCTTTGCCACAGACATGGCCGCAACGCGGCGAGGCTGGGTGCACCCAATGCGCCCAGACGACGTGAACCCCGCTTCCGCCAGGTACTGCGTCATTTGCGTGGTTTTTCCGCTGCCCGTTTCGCCGATGACCACCAACACTTGGTTGTCCACCACCGCTCTCACCAGCTGGTCCTTGAGTTTGAAAATGGGAAGGCTCTCGCGCTGCTCCTTGATGGAGCGTGTGTCGCGGATGCCAAATGTGGGCGCCTTGCCCAGCGCCGCCTGCTTCCACTCCGGCACCTCGTTGGCGCCCAACCCCACGCCCCGCAGCTCCTGCGCCAGCGCACGCTCGGAAGAATCAGCCAGAGGGTCCTCCCAGGGGCGGGACAGGTCCTTGGGGATGGCCTCCAGCAGTGTGCGCTGCTGCTGCTGCGCCAGCTCCCGCCGCTCCTTGGCCAGCGCGCTCTGCGTCATGGCCGCCCGCTGCAAGCTGCCGTCAGGGTTCTTCACCACCTTGATGGGACTGGCGGCGCCGGCGGTGCGTGAGGAGGCGCCCTTCAGGAACACTGGCTCCTCCTCGTTCATGTCAATCTCAAATTCTTCCTCCGTCTCCGCCTCAATCTCCCGCCCCCCAGCCTCTTCATCAAAGTCAGGATACTCGGAGGGGTCCAGCACGCCCGCCTTGATCAGCTGGCCGATCTCCCACCGCTCAGGGGAGGTCATGCGGCGGCCCCTGCGCCGGCCGCGGCCGTCGCCGTCGCCGCCGGCATCTTTTACGCGGATGCCAGACAGACCGTGCAGCGCAGACTGCTGCGGCTGGCCGGGGGCTTCAAACGCACCACCCCGGCCTCCATCACCTCCGCCGCCACCTCCGAGCGGACCAGCGTTGGCCCCAGACCCCATAGGCAGCAGGTCCTCTCCAGTTGTTTGGTCCACGTCCCGCATGGAAAGACCGATGCGCTGCCCGCTCCTGGACACCACCTTCACCCACACCGAGTCGCCCTTCGACACCTGGTCTTTCGCGGGGGCGCGGCTGGTGGCGGAGATGTTGGAGGCGTGCACCAGACCCTCCACCTTGGAGCGGAACCCCTGCAGCTCAACGAAGGCGCCAAAGTCCATTACGTTGTTCACGCGACCACGGTAAACCCCGTAGATCTCAGGCTCGTCCAGCAGCGGCTGGTTGCGGTCGCGGTCTGCCACCCCTCCTCGTGGGGGAGACCGCCCCCTGGGGCTGCGACTCCTGCCCCGCCCCCGCTCTCTCTCCCGCTCCCTGCCGCGATCGCGGTCGTAACGATCCCTGCCGCGTTGCTGCTCCCCCTGTCCCTCCCCGCCGCGACGGTCCCTGCCTCTGCTGCGACTCCTGCTGCGCCTGCGGTCCCTGGGGCGCTCGGCAGCAGCGCCGTCGCGGGTAGAGGCTTCTGCGTGGGAGCGCTGCCGCTCGGTCTCCTGCCGCAGCCGCTGCTTGGCCTCCCCCTCTGCAAGAATCTCCACCTCCATCTCTTTCACCAGGTCGCGAGCGTCAGGGATGGCCAGCCCGGCAAAGGGGCCGGCGCCGGCAGGAACAGTGGGCCGTCGCACGCCGCCGCCGCCGCCGCCTGCCTTTCCGCCAGGCTGCATGCGTTGGATGACACCCCATAGCGTCTCCACCAGGCTGTCTGGCAGCTCCGCGCCCTCCTTGCGCAGCGCAGTGCCAAAGTCGCGAGCGCTAGAGCGGCCCTTGCTGATTTCGATGATAAACTCAGCCAGCGTCTTGTCAGCCAGCCCCAGGTTGTTCTCGAGCTCTGTATTGGTACCAGCAGGGGGTAGAGTAAGTGCTGGGAGCCGAGAAACAGCACAAAAAAACTCAGGAAAAGATGCATTGAGAAAATGGCTTACCTGTGGTGACTTTGCTGACCAGCGAAAGATACTGGAGCCGCTTCAACTCCTCCATGGCGTAATTTTATATTTATTTTCGCGTGCTGCAAGCCTGAGGCTCACTTATATTGAATCAAGCAATTATTATGGAGAGAAATGCTTTGCCTGGGCGCTTCATGGCTTTGAAACGCGCATAGCAATACGTGCCCAATTAAAAAAAATAAAAAAAAATAACCAGCATCTGGCGCTGCACGACGAGCTCCCTCGAGGGAGACCAAACTTTCGCTTGAATTTTTGTTTTCGTTGCGTCTCGCGGTGCGTCTATGAACTAGTTTCAATTTTATTATTGAAAAAAATAAGCACTGCGCTCCTTTCTGAACGCAGTTGAGACGAGGCGGACCTTGCGAGGTCGCGCATTTTAAATCTCGAACAATGAGCGACTACAGCGATGATCAGATGAGCTTTGGTGACGACGATGACGTATACGGAGACTCCGGCGGGGATGAGTACTACGAGGAGCCCGACAGCTCCTCTCCAATCACCCAGCTTCGAAAGGTGATTTTTTAGGACAGATCAAAACTCAGTTTCGGCCACGAGCTGCCCCGTTCTGTCGACGGTCTGGAGCCCAATGCGTTAGAATTTAGAATGACCTTGTTTGCGCCGCTCCCAGGCACCCCATTTTCTTACTATTCTCCCCGTCGCCCCATCACCCACCGCTCTTTGCTTGCACTCTCCGCAGGTCAAGTACAACATCCTCCGTCGCGACGACATTTTGGAGCGCCAGCAGCAGACCGTGAGGGACACCGCCGACCTGCTGGCCATCCCCACGGGGGAGGCCGCCAGGGTGCTGCGCTACTACAAGTGGTGGGTTTCTGAGCAGTGTACAATAAATCAGACTGGCGCCTTTATTTAGACTCCTTGATTTTACATTTTCTTATTGAGATGGTTTCCTTCTTCATTCTCCACTCGACGCTTCCCTCTCAACTGTCTTTTGTCACCGTTCTTTTCTCCCCCCCATCACCAACCGCAGGGACTCTCCCAAGCTGCAGGACGAGTGGTTCACCGATCCCGACGCTGTCCGCGCGCGGGTTGGCCTCGTCGACGAAGGCACGGCCCCCACCGCCGCCACCGCCACCTGCGCCATTTGCTTCGAGCCACGCCCCGTGGCGGAGATGGCTGCCGCGCGCTGCAAGACCCACTTCTTCTGCAAAGACTGCTGGCAGGGGTACACCCACGCTGCGGTGGAGGCGGGCCCCTCCTGCCTTGAGCTTCGCTGCCCCGCCCCAGAGTGCAAGGCAGTGGTGCCCACCGCTCTGGCGCTGGAGGTGTGCGACGAGATGCACGCCCGCAGGTACCGCGAGTTTGCAGTTCGCAGCTTCGTTGACGACAACAGGCGGCTGGCGTGGTGCACCGCTCCTGGGTGCCCCAACGCAGCAGAGGCGACGGGGGCGGACGCGCCCAGGGAGGCCATGGACGTGCACTGCCTGTGTGAGTTTGAAGTTTCGCTTCTTTCTCAGTATTTTCTATTATTTTTTTCTTTCTAAAGCACCCACTTGTTTTATCAAAAAGCAGCTGTGTAGCTTCTACTATAAATTTTAGTCGCTCTCATTACAATGAATTCTGCGAACGTGCGTGCAGGCGGCAACTCCTTCTGCTTCGTGTGCAAGGAGGAGGCCCACCGCCCTGTGGACTGCGACACCGTTCGCCGCTGGATGGTGAAGAACAGCGCTGAGAGCGAGAACATGACCTGGATCCTGGCCAACACCAAGCCGTGCCCAAAGTGCAACAGGGCCATTGAGAAGAACCAGGGGTGCATGCACATGACGTGCCCCTGCAGGCACGAGTTCTGCTGGTGAGAGAAGCAGAAAATGATAATAACACTCGAGATAATAAAACTCGTGCTTGTACTGCAGCGAAACACGTGTCCACCTATTATCAGCTAACCATTTGCCTCCATTTCACTAAATTTGCAGGCTGTGCTTGGGCTCCTGGAGCGATCACGGCGAGAGGACTGGCGGGTTCTACAGGCAAGTGTTCTGGGGGGGGTCTCCCGCTTTTTCTTTTTTAAGTTCCCTTCATATTATGGTGATTCTAAATACGTGCTTCGTTCCATCGTTTCATTTACCCTTCTCAATTGCAGCTGCAACACCTTCCGGAAAAAGCAGGAGGCCGGTGGGGTGGACGAGGCTGAGAACCAGCGCGCTCGGGCTCGGGCCTCGCTGGAGCGGTACATGCACTACTGGCAGCGCTGGGCGGAGCACGACAAGGCGCGTCGCACCGCGCTGCGGCAGCTGAGCCAGTGGGAGAACGAGCTGCTGGAGATTCTGAGCGAGCGCACAGCCACACCTGTGTCGCAGCTCAAGTTTGTGCTGGACGCGTGGAAGGAGGTGGTGTCGTGCAGGCGGGTGCTCAAGTGGACCTACGCGGTGGGGTACTACGCGTACGACAACCCCGACGAGCCCGCGAGCGGCAGCGGCAGCAGCGCTCAAAGGGGCGGCCGCAAGGAAGCGGCGGCCGCAGACAAGAAGCTGCAGGAGTCTCACAAGGAGTTCTTCGAGTTCACGCAGCAGGAGGCGGAGAATGCGCTGGAGCGGATGAACTCCAAGGTGGAGAAGCAGCTGGGGGCGTTTGTGCGGGAGGGGGTGGCTGCCCCCGACCCTGCTGAGTGGGCCCTCTTCCGCGAGGAGCTCATCGGGCTCACCGACGTCACCCGCCTGCAGTTCGCCAAGCTGGTTGACTTCCTGGAGAAGGGTCTGGACGAGGGGCTAGCAGAGTTCCGGGAGCCGGCAGCAGCGCTGCAGCAGATGGGGGACGACGGGGCGGGGCCCTCAAACGCGGCGGGACCTGGCAGCGGCAGCGGGGCGGCGGCGCCGTCCCTCTTGCGGCGCGTCACTCGGCAGTCAAAACGTGGGCGGGGCACAGCCGTGGAGGCAGGCGGCGGCGGTGCTCCCTGGCAGTGCCCCACCTGCACGTTTGTCAACGAATCTGGCAACACGACGTGCGAAATGTGCAACCAGACGCAGCGCCGCGCAGGCGCCAAATGAATTGCGTCTTTAGCTGCCGCCGCCACCCATGAAACAAATGATCTGTACAATAATTAACGGGTATGTACAGGACCAATACCAATTTAATGTGTGTTTCCCCTTCCCACCTCTCCTTTTGGATTGTTTCCAGCAACAAATTTAATGATGATGATTTATACGCACATGCGTGTTTCCAGCAACAAATTTAATGATGATGATGTATACACACATGCGTAGCAGCAAGAACTAAAGGAAAGTAAAGATTTTACAAAAAAGATATAAATTAAAATAAGAGTCTACATCACGTGCAGTAAATTCATCCCGCCTGTCCCAACAGTAATAGTAAAGAAATTCAATGGGAGTGGCCCCACATCAGCATGACTGGCAACGCGCATCCAATGGTCACTGCCACCAGGTTCTCCTTTGAAAGGTGCCCCCCTCCGCTGGAAATCACGTCCGGCAAGATGTGCATGGCCGCCGCGTGCAAAAACGTGCCGCCGCTGAACAAAATTGCCAGCGACACCGCCACGGGGGTGGTGAACAGGGGCACGCCCCTCAAAATCGTGTACGTGATGACGGTGGAGATGGGCGGGGTGGCGGAGAATATGAGGAGCGTGCGCTGCGCCTTGGCCCAAGGCCACCGACAGCTCTGCAGGTAGGCGGTCAGCCCAAACGCCATGGGCGCTTTGTGCAGCACCATCGCCACGCCCACCACGAAACTCAGCGCCGAGTTGCCGCTCAAAAACGCCGAGCCCAGCGCCAGTCCGTCCGCTGCGCAGTGAACCAGCAGGCCCACAATGGCCCGGTCTGCTGCTGAAGAACCTCCCGCCGCGCCGCCGCCACCGCCGCCGCCATTTTTGTTGGCCTTGTCCTTTCCTGATACCGAAGAGCCTGTGGGCACGGCAGTGACGTCCAGGGCCGTGGGATTAGCTGGATCACCGCAGCAAGCGGAAGGGGTCATCTGCATCTCATGCGCCAGGGGCTCACCGGAGGCATCCTCAGCGTCGCTGAGGTGGGGGGGGTGGGAGTGGCCGGGGTGGCAGTGGCCACCGCCAGCTGCGGCTTGAAGCTGGTCCAGGAGCAGCATGGCCAGGAAACCACCCAACAGGGCGAGGCCAGTGAAGCCGGGGGGGGGCCAGTCGTGGTCGTGGCCGTGGCCTTCGTGGTGCTCGTGCGCTTCTCTCGCAGCCTGCGTAGATACACCATATGGGGGGGGTTAGAGGGGGAATTGGGGGCCCAAACTCGCCCAGTGAGTCGCGCTTGCCTCCGCAAATGCGTGAAAGCCCTCCGGGATGACCACTGCCAGGGCGCTGCCCAGCAGCAGGCCGCCTCCCAGGCCTGACACCGTCTGCAATCGCGATTCTCTGACGTTGATCCAGTAGGGAATGCATCCAGCTCCCAAGGCCCCGAAAAACATCAAGGCTAGCACTATCAGAAGTGCCGCACCCTGGTCCATCGTGATTGGATGTATCGATATAATCACGTGGTGCTATGGCAAAATTGTGAATTTGCCGAATTGGAAATGATCGGCAGTTGCAGTTTGGTGGGATATTTTGAAGATGTTGGGATGGCTTGGCCGGCATAAACTCACTTTTCAAACATTAAATTTATTAATAATTCGTAGCAAAAGCTAAGCTGCTAGAATGGCCAGCATCGCCATCAAAGTCAACTATGCCGGCCAGACTCTCATTTTTTCTGATTTATTGCCAGCCACCACGACGCTGCAGCAGCTCCAAGACGCCATAGAACAGCGCACCGGCGTGTTCATACGCAAGCAGAAGCTCCTGTGCAAGGGTAAAGTCATCACTACTCTTCACAAACCATCGACGTCGCTCGCCGATGCTGGGGTCACCGCAGGCGCCAAACTCATGCTCCTGAGCGCAGCGGCAACCAACGCCCCGTCTCAAGGCATCGCAGCGCTTCAAGCCGCGCAGCGGCAGAAGGCGCAGGCCCTTCAAGAGCGGCTTCGGCAACGACCGACTGCCCCCTCCGCCTCTGCATCTGCGCCTTTCATGCAAGCCCGGGGCGAGACGTGGGCCAAAACCGGTATCGTGGCGCTGCGCGATTTGAAGCTGGCATCTTTGCCTCGCGAAATGTTTTCAGAGCGCTGCGCTGCTGCAGTGAGGATTGCAGACCTCGGAGGTAACCAGCTGACGGCCCTGCCGCCCTCCATCGCGCAGCTGAGCAAGCTTCAGAAGCTGCGCGTCAGTTTGAATGCCTTGGAGGACGCAGGCCTGGACTGGGACGCATTGACGTCGCTGCCGTCTCTCATCGTGCTAGCGATGGACCACAACCGCCTGACGGCCCTGCCGCCCACCATCGCCCGCCTCACGTCGCTGCAGAAGTTGGCACTGGAGCACAATCAGCTGACGGCGCTGCCTGTCGAGATCGGCGCGTTGACTAATCTCCGAGCGTTGAACCTGCGGGGCAACCGACTGAGGGGTTTGCCGGCAACGCTGTCAGCATGTGCGGAGCTGGAGGAGCTGGACGCCTCTGAAAACGCAATTGAAGAGATTCCAGCGTCGCTGGGGCAGCTTTTGAAGATGAGAACGCTGCTGCTTGACAACACAAGAGTTCGCAAACTTCCGCCGCCGCTGCTCACCGGGGCGGTGTCGCTGGCGACGCTGTCGCTACATGGGTGTCCCATCACGGTGGAGGAGCTGCGGGAGACCCCGGGGCACGCTGAATTTGAGGCGCGGCGGCGTGCCAAGTACGATAAACAGGTGGACATGAAGGTGCTGGGGCAGGGCAGCGGGTTTGATGAAGGGGCAGACGTGCGGGAGTGGGAGAAGTGGCTGTAGATATGCCCACGTTGTAAAATTGAGAAAACACACAAAGTGTAGCAGCAACTGGGTTTTCCTTCATTAGACGGTCTACAAAAGGCAGGATGGCACATTTGAAGTGACCATACCGGGTAGTACATCAAAACCCTATATGCCAGGGGTTGGGTGACCACTGTGGACGAGAGGGGGCTGGGGCGTCTCAGCTTGCCCAAGCTGTACCTTGACCGGACGGTTCGCGTATCTCGCCGTCCGGAGTCATGCATGATTTGCATTTTCTGCATGCAACTGTGCCTGTCTTGCACCTGCTCTGTTTATGTCGGTCGCGCCGTCGGGGACTCGGGGGCAGGGGCCAGAGCCTATCAACTGGGATAGATCCGACGGAGGAGGGGGGGCTCTGCCTTACTGTGGTGGGGTTTGTGGCACGTCGCCTTGCGGATCTCTATAGGAGCGTACCTCAGTAGGAGACGTTAACCCTCTGTAAAAACCATGGAGAAAACTCGCCAATTGTAGGAAACTTGGTTTTCCACACGTAAAAAAACACCCATATCATATGGCATATGGTAAAAAAACACCCATGCATGTAGAAAACTCACCCAACGTAGAAAAATGGGTTTTCTCCACGTAGAAAACTCGGTTTTCCATGTTGTTTGAGTTATTAAATGTAGAAAAACCAGTTGCTGCTACACTTAAGTAAGTAAAGCTTTGTGTTTTCTCAAATGGAGAAAACTCAGTTATCTACGTTGGGTGAGTTTTCTACATTTATTAAACATTGCACAAGCAAGCCAAAATAAATAAATTTAAATCATAATAAACAGCGGGTATGAAACGGCCACAACCTAAACACCTTCTCACACTACTGCTGTGCTGCCCGTTTTGCGTTCGCCAAGTCCATCATCGTCTCGTTGCACAGATTGGCCAGCGTTGCCTTTTCGGCCTCCTTGGCCTGCACCTCCTTCTCCAGCTCGTCAATCCTGGACTTGTACACCAGCTTGGCGTTGCCAAACTTGTCGTTCTCCGCCTTGTACGCCGCCAGGATGCGCTCATACTCTTGCAGCCGCACCTCCAGCCCACAAATTTCGTCCTCCTTGCGTCCCACCTCTGCCGCCTTGCGTTCCCGTGCTGCTTGAGCCACGTGGGCACGGTGCACCGCATCGTCGTGCTGCCGCGCCAACGCAGCGTGCTTATCGCGCCATGCAGCTATCTCTGCGTGTTTAGCCTCCACCATCTGCTTTGCGCGCTCCGCCTCGGCCGCAAACTTGGCAGCCCAGCGCCGCTCGGCCTCCTGAATGGAGGCATCGGCAGCCGCAGCACGCTCATCCGCCAGGCGCTGCGCATCACGCGCCACTTCCGCTTCTGCCTTGGCCGCCACCGCAGACTGCTGCGCAGCCGCGGCAGTCGCCTGCGCCGCCGCCAACTGCGACTCCAACAGAGCCACACGCTTTGCGCTCTCGCCATCCTCCGCAAGCCTGGCCCGCATCGCTTCGGCCCCGCGCCTCAGCGCCATCGCTTCGTTTTTCAGCGGGTTGTACTTATCGCGGTACAGCGTCTCGAATTGGGCACTGATGTCAGCACGCTCAGCACGCAGTCGCCCGGCCTCGCTCTTCAGCATCGCGTTCTCGCTCTGTAGCCGCACCATGGCCGCCGAGTGGCTCTCCTCCAGCCCCGCGATCGTGCCTTGGTACCCAGCCAACAAGCTGGCCGCCTCCTCACGCTCGACCTCCAGCTCCTCGATTTTCTGCTGGAGGTGCCCTACCCGCTGGCCACCCTCACTTCTCCCAGTGACCATGGTAGTAGTCATTGCGGTGGCGGCAGGAGGGGCTGCCTCAGCGTTGTTTCTTTTGGTGGCCAGAACTGGCGTGCTGCCGCCAGGAGCAGCGCGCTCGCCGTCAGCGTTGAAACCAGACAGATCCAGAATGGGGGCGCCGCCACCGCCACCAGGAGACAGCGAGGACCGCCTTCTGCGCTGCTGATTGGGCCTTTCCTCGGTGGAGGCAGCAGCGAGGGCGCGAGCAGCTCTGCCAGTGGCCGCCCCTCCTGCCAGAGCCTTGGCATGGACGGTGGAATGCGGTGTGCTGGTGTTAAGGGCCAGCAGCAGGGCCTGCACGTCTCCAGAGAACTGGAAAGTGGCATCCTCTTCTTTCTTGGGAACAACGGTGCTGGCCCTGGGTGCTTCGAAAGCCACAGGCGCCGCAGGGGTCTCAACCTTGGTTGCGTCTACCGGGGAGGGGCGTGAAGATGCCACCGGGGTGTGCAGTTTCTCAGCAAAGTCGTGCAGCTTCTCCGCGAGCTTGATGCCCTCCGATGCTGCGCTGCTGCCGCCGGAGGAGGGCGGCGTGCGCAGCGCCCCCGCCATGGGGAGGGTTGCGCCGCTGATTGAGGGCGGGGTGGGGTGGGAGGGGGTGCCTGCGTACAGCGGGTTGTTGCTGAGGGAGCCGCCAGAGGCTGAGCTGGCAGTGGGGGTGGCCGCTGGAGGAGGCGACGGCTGCTGTTGCTTCTGGGCGGAAACCCCAGCGGCAGGCTTCGCCAAATTCCCCTCCTCCTTCGCAGCCTCGCCAATGACAGCTGGGGCAGGGGAGGGCGTTGACCGGTCAGCCTTGAAGTACGACAGCTTTTCAGTCACCCTACTGGGGCTGCTTCTCGTTTCCTGCCTCACACTGGAAGCCTGATGCGCTGCACCGGGCGCAACATCCGGCGAAGAAAACATGACGCCAGCGCCGCCCTCTCCGCCACCAGCCATGCTAGGGCTTTGCGAGGCGCGACGCTCCCTCACGCGCAGCGGCGTGACTCCCTGCCGCAGCGCCTCGATTCTGAACCTGCTGTAGCGCGTCGTAGACGACGGCGATGGCCCGTGCTTGAGGCTGACGGTGGAGCGCTGGGAGGAGGTACCGCCGCCAGCGTCGCTGCCTGACGAGGAAGAAAGAGGAGCAGAAGCACCGCCACCAGTGGCATCGCCCATCACCACGTCGTCGCCGTCGTACAGCGTAGCGGGGCACTCTTCGGTGGGCGCGGGAGAGGATCCCAGCAGCACTGTGGACGGTTGCACTGCAGTGCGGGGCTGCGGTGGTGCTGTAGTAGCAGTGAAGGCCGATGCTGGCGTGTTGGCAGGGGTCTTAGGCGCTGTTTTCCGCGACGGAGTGATCTCCTGTTGCTTCTGCTCCTCCACGCGCTCCGCAGGGGCAGTTTTTTGTAATTTTTCAGCAACCAGCGCCAGGCTAGGCACATGCGCTCCAGAGGCCTGCTGCTGCTGCTGCTTGTGGGGCTGCGTCTTATCATGCCGCTTCTCCTCCTCCACCATAATTGCAGCGTGTGTGGGCGCTGTCTCCCTGACTGCCACTCCGCCAGCTGTGGCTGTTGCTGCAGGCATCACAACGCGACGAACATGATCTGTTGCCGCTGATTGGGGGGACGGCAGTGCCTCCCTCTCTTTCTGCGCCACCACCACCTCGATTCTGCGCGCATACCCTGCCGGAGCTGGTGCTGCCGCTGGGGGCGGCTTTTCAGCCGCCAGAGCCATGCGAGCAACTTGCTGCTGCAGCGAAGACAGAGGCACCGTGGAGGTGGCAGGGTGGAGCATGCCAGACGTCCTGGGAGGTGCGACAGTGACCGTGGGCCCCGCTCCCGGCAGCGATGCGCTTTTCAGCGCCTTGACTGCCCGGGTGAGTGCCGAGAGATCGCCAGCTGAGTCCGACAGGTGGCTGGTCGCAGAGCTGTACAGCTCCGAGGCAATGCTGGAGTGGACAGCGCTATTGGGCTCTGCGGCGACGTGCTTGGGCGCCTCATACGCTGGCAGGGGGGGTTTGGGCGCTGGCAGTGGGGAACTCGCCAATGGCTGCTTGCCGAAAACCACAGAAGGGAACCGGGTGGCTTGCCGCTTGGCCGCAACATCTACGCTCGTCCCTGGCGACATGACCGCGGGGATGAGGCTGGCGTGCTTGTCCAGTGGGCTCTCCACAGACTCACGCCGGCGATGCAGCACCTGAGCAGGCTTGCGGTTGCTGGCCGCTGTCAGCGTGCGCCGCTTTCTGTCTGTTGAAGACCTGCTTTGAATCCCGTTCGCGGTGTCTAGGTTGTGAAAGAAGGCGTCTGCAAGGGAGCAAAGATTGTTCGTTGAGCAAGATCGACCAAACCGACTAAATCTTTGTGGAGAACCGGAGCCCAAAAGGCCCAAAAATTAGATAAATAGATAGCAACTGCTCAACGCACCGGCAGCGACGAATGAGTCCTCATCCATTTTGCAACGAACTCGATCTCGCGTTGTCTCCAGATTATTCTTAATTATCTCCCAGTGGCTTGAGTACGTCTCGACGCTCACTTTTCACTGAATATGGGTTTAAATAATAAATAGAGTGCTGCAATCCAGCGAATTTTGCCTTTTTCATCCAACTCCTTTCTTGTCTCGATTCATATAAACTTTTAATCGACAGCCACCTCGGTCTCGGGCCTTGCCTTTCTCTCGAGACACCGCCATCAAGGCTGGCCGAGGCCCCCAAACTCTCCGTCCCGGCGACTACTCTAGTCCTTTATATTTCGATGAAAGAATGGCGGCCTTGATGGAGGAGCCCAAGGCGCTCCCACCTCACTGCGTCTATCGCGGCGGCTCCTACGCTGGGGTTCATTGCGCCAACTGCGACGCCACCTCCACCTCGGGGTCATGGCGGAGGGGGTGGGAGCTGGAGGACCACACCAACGCCAATCTGTGCAATAGGTGAGCCCCAGGACCCTGTTTGATCGCCCGAGAAGTTGGCGTTCGCTCCATCAAAGAAAAGCTCACCCCCCACACCCCCCCACCCCCCCAATCGGGATGGCCAGGTGCGGCCAGCGCTGGGTCAAGCTGGGGAGAGCCTTGGGCAGGGCAGGTGGGGGGTATGGAGCAGCGATCGCGGGGCCCCAGGCCTTTGGTGGACCCCACAGCAGCGGTGCAGCTCACGCTGGCTTGAAGCGCTCGCTCTCGGTGTTTGACCCCTCTGCGACGTACTCTCAAATGCTGAGCACCGGCATGCGACCCCGTCTGCGGTCCGACACCGCCTCTGAAGACTCCATGGCTGACGGTGCGGAGGTGCCGGCACCCGCAAGGGTGGCTCCCAAGCAAGCGGCCTCTGGGCCGGCGTACTGCGTGCAGAAAATGACAGACTGCATGTCCAGCTATGCGCTGTTCTGGGCGGGGGACGGCTTCAGCGCCCCTGTGCTTGCTGCTATCGTGCGTTTATTATCTCAAAGCCTGTATGTGTTTGCTAATAGTTTCATATTGATTCGAATACATGTGTGTTTACAGGGCGTTGATAGCCGCAGCACTGGCCACTTCACCTACTCCCACGCCCCTGGCCTGCCTGCAACGGTACCGCCTCTGTGCTGCACCAACCGCGGAGACGTCGTGGCGTGGCTGGCCACCTCACTGGGGGTACGGCATGCAGTGACAGAGGAGGCGATACAGCCGCCCACGCTGTCGATTCAGGGCCTGCAAGATGTGCTGGAGGCTGCCCTCTACCGGCCCACCACAGTCCGCCGCCCCGCTCCGGAGAGCCTCGACGAAGCACCGTTCACGGAGAACAGGACCAGCGCTAGTCGCTTCGACCGCGGCGCCAAGATCAAACCGCCAGCTGCTCCGTTCTACCCCCACCAGCAGCGCGCCCCGCTGTCTGAGCCGGCTCAGAACTTCCTGCCGCACTTCCGCTGCAGCGCGTGCGGCAACGACGACCACGCCTCCTCCAGCTGCCCCTTGAACTGCACCAGCCCTCCCGCTTTGATTGCCAACCCACTGGGCGCAGATCCCTTTGACACGCAGCTGGATTTGCTGTTCCTGGAGATGGGCGTGGGCGAGGAAGGAGAGTCCCCCACCTTTGACACGCAGGACACCGTGTTTGAATGCTTCATGGAGTTCAGCCCAGGGTCAGGGGGCGCGGTATCCAACTCTAAGATAGGTTTGAAAGACGCAGCACAGTGCAGCGCCCCCGCTGCGCCAGCCCAGCAGCAGCAGCAGGAACAGCAGGCGCAATTGCTGCAGTGGGTGCGCTCTTTGCCCTCCCAGGGACTGGAAAACACGATTGCGGCATGGGCAGCGGCGCTGGCGTGTCCCATCTGCGAAGCGCCGCCCTGCACGCAGCAGGGCAGCGGTCGGTGGGTGACCACCGGGGAAGCCCTCGCAATTCTGCACCAGCTCAGTCTTCTGGAAGTAAGGGTTTTATAAATCGTTTAATTGCAGCCACGAAGTTCTCTTTTTATGAATTGTGACGATTTTCCCTCCTTACTTGCAGGTGAGCATGGAGCAGCTGGAGCGCACGGAGGTGTCCCGAGCGGTAGCCATGCTGCAGTCCCACAGCAACCTTGCTGTGGCTTCATCCGCGCAATCCTTGGTGGAAAAGTGGAGGAGCTGCGCTGCGGCCGCATTGGGATCGGTCGCCAGTCAGCGAGGCTGCTGCTAATTTTTCTGAAAAGAAAGGTAGGGTCGCTGAAAGAGCAGCATGCAAACATGGATATCACCCCCGCGATTCTCAAGTGGCAGCAGCATTGCAAATTTGAGTTAATCATTTTAAGATTAAATTAACGAAAAGAAAGCGCTTAAATATAAATAAATTTCATTAAGGTAGACGTTCTAATCTAAAAATAAGTAAATTTATAAAAAAGACTCAAAAAATAAAAAGGGAACAAAGAGAAGTGGCAAAGAAATATGAATACCTTTAATTATAATAACTCTCGTAGGAATATCGACACAAACAGGTAGTACACTACTACCAGGGATATCGTGCATGTGAAAAAACAAGTAATAGCTGCGCAAAAAACAACCCAGCTTGAAAATAATTGAAACAGTTTGAGAGAAGAAGAAAGAAATGTCAATGGAATTTTCAACGGAGGACAACGGCCTCGATGATGCGCCACACTACCGTTGCCTGCATTATGGTCCACACGAGCACCCAAATGGCAGGTGCCCGAAGCGCCGCAATCCGATAAGCCACGGCAGTGCTCCTGCGAACTGTGGCATATCTTTGCCGCGCTTTGCTCTCCATTTGCCGATGCACTGCCAGGAAAACCAAAAAATGAAGCGCAACGGATAGAAACATCAAACATGAAGTGCACGCTACTTCGGGCGGCACGTCTTCGAACCTGTCGGCACCTCCCGGAGGCAAGATGCTCACAATCGATGATGCCGCTTGTGAAAGAAATCGAGCCAGCGCCGGGTACATAGCTTGGGCTGCCGTAAACTTCTGAAGGCCGCTTGTGCACAGTTGCCGGGCGTGCATGCAGCCGCTGATTGCAACGACGAGCTGTGCAGGCACCGAGAGGTGCAAGGGGACGGCCGCAAAAACAAGGTAAAATCCCTCCCAGCTGTACCACAGCACCAAGAGCTCTAGGGCAACGTCATCTGGGCGGAACGTGCTGCACTGCACCATTCCTGGAAGGTGGGCATAGCCGAATAATGGCGGGAACACACGGCAAAAAAAGTTATTCAGACTTTAAAACATGCAATGTGTGCATTTATTAATAGGGACTGTGTCCATATTGGTTTTCAAATTTAGCACCCCCGTAAGATACTTACTGGTGCACTGTCATGGTGAGAACTGCATGAACTGCCAGGTGCAGGGTCACACGCAGTGAGCGCATGAGGTGGTTGCGACTGGGACGGCGCATGGACCAGGGTTAGTACAGGACTGCAACCGAAACAACAAACACCGCAAGACAAAAATAGGTGGGCAGTCGTTCAGAGTGCCCACCACAAATTAGCAGGGCGGCGTTTTGAGGAATGCCTGTCAATGTTGCAAAGATGAAGAGGATGAAGTCTGGTTGGAACAGCGTAAAGCCCTGGGAAAAGCGGCCATTGGTCACCCAGGTGCGAAATGTGAAAAAAAAATGCAGCCTCGTTGGCGGTGTCGAACGTTGGCCATCCGAGCCAAGAGGGCTTGAGACGCAGCGGCGGCCGTCGAGCCGACATGAGCTCCTGTGTGTTTTTAAGGAGCAGAATTGAGTGCATAAAAGCTTATTGGAAACGCACAACAGCTCATCAAGTAATTTACATAGTAAAAACAAGTTTAAAAATGGTTGAATCTTACCTCTCTCTCTGGCTCACTCATTAAACCCGGATTTTTATTATTTCACAATTTTTTGTGCGCTGGTAGCTTTTGAACTGGCAGCTATCGATTGCAAGTGATAGAGTATGTTTAAAACCCAGAATCCAGCTATCCGTCCCTCGGGCCCGCCCGAGCCTCGCACTAACGAAGTGAAAACTATTGTTTGCGAATTTGGTTTTAATAATTAAAAGTTAGTATCGAGCGTTGTACATCTGTTTTTTTGATGGCCATCTCCCCCTCCTTGTCAGCAGCTTGGAGAGCGGCATAGCGCAAGTACTCTCTCGGCGACGCATGCGTAGGATAAAGTTACAAAAAAAAATGTACCGGGAGTAATTTTGCTGCTCGCAACTGGGCACACGCCCAGCTACAATTTCATTTCATTCACAAGCACCCCCGGCATGGATGAATTGGTGCTGCTTCTTTCTACCTGGCTGTCCACCCACCATCGATGGACAGGCAGGCACCTGTTATCGCCGCTGCCTCCTCGGTGCACAGGTGACGCACAAACGCGCCCACCTCCTCTGGGCGCACAAACCGTTTGATGGGCTGGTCTGCCAGCATGACCTCCTTGATCACCCTGTCTTTGGGGATGCCCCTAGTCTTGGCTTGGCTGTCCAGCTGCTTCTCCACCAGCTCAGTTAGCACTGCAGGGAACGGGGAGGAACAGCATCAGAAATGTTTTTTCCACACTGTAATTAGTTGTAGAACGTGAGCAAGAGCATGGTAAAATTGGAGCGGGGGGTTGTTCTGGCAACGCACCATATCTGCAGAAATGAAATGAACACCTCAGTCAAGTAAAAAACTTAAAACTGTGAAGCACACGCACCAGCAGTGATTGCTGAATATTACGTCACACTGTTCACTCACCCAGGGCACACCGCGTTCACTGTGACCCCCTTGGTTGCCATTTCCAGCGCAAGCGTCTTGGTGAACCCCGCCACGCCGTGCTTTGCCGCGTTGTACGCTGATTTGTACGGCGACGCCACCAAGGCATGCATGGACCCGGTATTGATGATCCTGCCCCACTTTTGAGACAGCATGTGGGGCAGCGCGGCTTTTGAGGCGTGGAAAGTGGCATTAAGGATGACAGCCATGATGTCATCCCATTTTTCTTCTGGAAACTCGCTCACCGGGCTGACAAACTGAATGCCGGCGTTGTTGCACAAAATATCAAGCCGGCCGTAGGTGGAGGCCACGCTGTCTACCATGTCACGGATGGCGGCGGGGTCCCGCAGGTCTGCTGATGCCCACCCCACTGTATTGCCAGTCTCTTTGGACACCGAGGCGGCCTTCGTGCGCAGCTCTTCTTCCACCACAAGACCGTGCATAACGGTGGTGGCGCCCGCTGCGCTCAAAGTTTTGAGTATTCCCATCCCGATGCCGGTGGTGCTGCCTGTTGTTATTGAGGGTTGGGGGGGGGGGGAGATTGGAGGATGAAATTTTGTGGAAAAGCGAAACAATTTGTGACCGTTAAAACTGGCACATTAAAATGTTTAAGGTATACCTGTGACTAATGCGACCCGCCCCGATAACAGCGAGTTTAAAGCCATTTTCCCGATTTTAATTTTCGTGATTCTTGGTTTTATTGCGGAGGTCGCCTCGTCTCTGTCTTTCAATATAGCTATTTTTCTACTAACAAATTAATTGTACGCGAGGGTTTCGCGATTTTAAATTTCTCTCTGCTCGGGCGCCAAAAAAATAATGTTGTTGGCTTCTCGTTGACAGTCTCCTGCCGTGGACACCTACGCCAAGACATGCTGCATCCAAAGTTTCCCCCGGCAGCGTTGTTGAAGCCCCCTTTGAAGCCTGAACATGCTGAAAATTGCCAAAACTTTCACTCAACATTTATTTTATACAAGCTGCCTAGCGTGCTAGAGCTCCCCAAAGACCCCAATTTCGAATGCATCAGTAACAGATATGCGCAGCATTAGGGAGGACGGCACGAATTGGCATGCGTATTGATATTTTCGTTCTATCACCTGTGCCTCGAGGGCTCTCCTTCTGTGCCCGTCAAAGCCGTCATTATCAATACGATTGGGGTGTTCAAGGGGTCTTTCGGCAATTTTATGCTCTTCAGCTAGCCTCCACAAATCTAAAACACTGTTTTACTTCCCCCTGCCGGCTCTCCCCTATTCGGAGGTATATTGCTTGAGGCCTGTAGAATCCGAGGAATCCTTCGGTTTTAATCCAAACCTGCTTCAATTCCGACGTAACAGGAGTAGCGAGTGCAGCAGGTTTGTAATGTGACTTTTAATTTACTTTTTATAATCGATCGACCTCTTAGTACTAAACCGTAATTCCCTACGCCAACACTGCAGGCATCCGTCACACCACTAAAGCAGTGTGATGAGTTGCATTTCTTGGTCTCCGAAAGCCATGGGCCTCGCCTTGGCTCTGCTGCTAATGGCGCCGCTTGCCAGTGCCGGCGGCTATCCTGGCGTTGCTGCTGATCCAGCTATTGAAATTCCTCCCTTCAAGCAAACCGGCAAAGATGTCGACAATTTTGGACCCATTGACGCCGGGGATTCCAAGCCGGGGCCGGGAAAACCCGACCCGTATCCTCAGCCAGAGTGTGATCCCCACAAGCCTCTCCCAATCTGCCTTTCCTACAAGTACTATCCATGCGGGTGCCGGTCAGTTGCAAAGATAATTGTTTAGACTGTCTATTACCATAACTTCTCATTTTCAGCACTCTCAACAGGGCCCGCTCCAACAAAATCCATTATACTGCTGATACAGGGACCCCTGCGACCCGGACTACTTCAAGCCCAAGCCGTGCGAAGTTGGAAAGCCTACCCCAAAGTGTGGGTGCATTCCGCCAAAGGTGGAGCCCTGCAATAAGCCTGGCTCATGTACGGGGCAGATGTGGGGCGACCCCATGTTTAAGAGCTTTTCCGGCAAGATTTTCCAGTTCCATGGCGTCGTCAATACATGGTACGACATTCTCAGCGATGGCTCCGGCCTTCAGATCGATTCTAAGTTTGAAAAGGTGCCAGGAACAAAGGAAAATACCACCGTGGCTGGTGAGCTTCGTATCATCTGGAAGGGCAACGTGATTCGCACTAAATTTGTGCGTGTTGTGGGAAATCCCATCAAGCGGTATTTGGATGTTTACATCAACAAGGATGACCCTATCCGTGCTTCCAAAAATATGGCCGTCAAGAATCTTTCTGGCAACACCACGGTGGTAATTGGCTACTACAAGAGCCCGCCTGGTTACGCCATAATTAAAACGCCGCAGGTCGACGTTGAAGTCACGCTGCGCAACCCCAATCGTTTCTCCAGAAAGCCCGCTCTGGGCCTTACTGTCTACATCACTGTCAAGAAGCTCCTGAAGCCCAAAGTGACAGGAATCCTGGGCACGACGGTGCGTTTGATTTTTTTTTTTTTTTTTTGGTTCAGGAGTGACTGTCTTTGCGAGCAAAATAATGCACCAATCCACACACGAGGTTGCTAAAATTCCAGCTAAAATTCACATGTTTACATCCTTTATCCTGCAGTACAAGCCCGCCGTGGCGGCGAGGTCGGCGGTTGGTGCCCTCATCGCTTCCATTGTGGCGTGATCTCTCCCTGCTTCTGGCCGGCGGCAGCACCATTGACGGCATAATTTTTCCCACTCGGCAGAAACAGTAGAATGCCCCCATCTATACGTACTTATTGAATAACTTTTACCGCCATCCTTGATAACCCATTTTCGTGTATACACTTTCACGCCCTTTGACCCACCACCCAAAAAAAAATCACTTGGGTGCTGAACCGAAAAAACTCCCTCTCCGTTTCTTCCCTTCATTGACGATCGCAAATTATTTGGACATACTTTTATGGCATTCATAAAACCCAGTCGATATAAGAACTGCAACTCGCGCCCTATGAAGGACTTTCCGTATCGCAAAAAGTCGGCATCGTCACGGTGATTTTGCCAACGGCTCTGCTGCACGCTAGTTGATTAATTTATCTGTTTTTTGGCAAATTAAATTCACTCAAGCTACGGGCTACTGAATTGTGAGTGTTGGGCACCGGGGTTGAATGTTTTTGCAGCAGAAAAATACGACCTCTGGAGATTTGATCGCTTACCTACTCAACCATCGCCATCCCCACGCAGGACCCTGCCTTTTCATAGAAACAAACCCACACCGTTGTATTCATGGCGCGCTCGCGGAGAGCCTGGGGCTTGCTCCTCCTTTTGCTTGCAATCGTCCCGCTTGTGAAAGCTGGCTACGGCTACGGCCCCAAGGATCCTTCCACAGACGGTTCCTATCCCGAACCTGAGAATCCCTACCCCGAAGAGCCTGAAGAGCCCCCCTATTACCCTGAAGAGCCGGAGTACCCTGAAGAACCGGAGTACCCTGAAGAACCGGAGTACCCAGAAGAGCCCCCCTATCACCCCGAAGAACCGGAGTACCCCGAAGAGCCGGAGTGGCCTGAAGAGCCTGAGGAGCCCTACTGCGACCCGTACGCCGAGCTCCCTATTTGCGAGTATGGCCACTACCACCATTGCGGCTGCCGCGACCCTTGCGATTACCACAAGCCGAAGCCTTGGTGCAGCCACCACAAGCCTGACCCTCCCTGCGGATGCAAGCCCAAGCCCCGGCCAGTCTGCAAGACAAATTGCACCGGACAGGTAATCTTCCATTTCCCCTTTGGAATACCGATTACTCCTTGTCTTTCTTCAAAAATTCGCCTTGTATTAATCCTTCTTTCGTTTTCAGATGTGGGGCGATCCGCTTTTCCTTGGCTTCGACGGGATAAAATTCAAGTTCCACGGTGCTGTGGGCCAGTGGACCGACATCCTCACCGACGGCACCGGTCTCCGAATCCAGGCTATTTTCCGAAAGGTAGGTTGAGGATTTATGAGCTATTGCAGCTGAAATTAACTGCGATTCCTCTCAAATTCAAATGTTTTCTCATTTCAAATTCATACAGGTGAGGGGCTCGCGGCCAGACACTACCATGGCACGGGAGCTGCGTGTGCTGTACAACAACGACATTGTCAATAGCATGTACGTGCCCGTTGCTGGCAGCAAGACCAAGCGTTTCTTGGACGTATACATCAACGACGACCCCCCCATTCGCGCCACCAAAAAAACTGTGCACAAGGCTCTGCCAGGCGGCAGCGGCAAGGTGTCCATTGGATTCTGGAAATCTCCCCCCGCCTACTCCCTGGTCAAGCTGCCTCAGGTTGAGGTACTCACCACGCTGCGCACCAACAGCCCCTCTAAGGGGAAGAACCCGACGCAAGGTCTGAACGTCTACGTCACCATCAAGCAGCGCCTTCGCCGCCCTGTGGGTGGCATCCTTGGCGCGACGTATGTGGCCCCCAAGTTTGGTGCCAGGTCCGCCTCCGCCAAACTCCCTTCCGCCTTCATCAACTGAGAAAAGCTATGACATTTGGGCGTGAATTTTCCGCCATCAAGACTCGTTCTCAATACAAATACAACTGAGGAGCCGACAAAGCACACCCAAGCATCATTTCATTGGCGTCTGTGTGTGAATTTTCAATATATGCATAGTTGCCTTACCCCAGCAGGCCATTGCCCTTGCTGCCCCTTTCTAATGCCGTCGCGTTGCCTAATGAAAAGTCGAATTTTGACACATTTCCGCATTTTTTTCCTTTCGGACCCTTTTTCTAGTTTTTGATGAGCAGCCTCCCTATGTTTTATTGACGAGTCGACAGATAGACGCCTTCCAGTTATTGAAAAACCCAGCTGTAATTTCTCAATCCCCCCAATCACTTCTATTTCATGTGTAGGCTATGCAGTTCTACCAAACGAATGAAACGCACTAGCAGGGAGCGTGCTAGAGAATGGAACAACTGCTGGCGTTGCCAGG
This sequence comes from Marvania coccoides, assembly GCA_963854735.1. Taxonomy (NCBI): domain Eukaryota; kingdom Viridiplantae; phylum Chlorophyta; class Trebouxiophyceae; order Chlorellales; family Chlorellaceae; genus Marvania; species Marvania coccoides. The sequence continues at coordinate 1,625,573 of OY978099.1, read as the reverse complement.
CTTGTTAGGCGGCCACCGCCGAGAAAGCAGCCCACAGCTGGACAGCTTGGCTGTCCCGCTACCTCTCCTCGGAGGTGAATGAGATGCATATTTGCATGCACCCCCATGCAGGCTTGGGGGCTGCTTTCAGGAAAAGGAAAATGGCGCCCCCACATCATTCTCGAAGGAGTGTGTGAAATTCCAACCGCCCTGTTCCATAAACCCAATTATTATTCTTAAAAAGTGACAGTTCATGGCCGTAAAGAACGCTCTGCTGCGGGCGTCGCGGCAACTCAGCGCCCGCTATGTGGGATCGCAAGAGAAGGTGAGCAATGAGACTGCTTGTGAACTGCGATTGCATGCAAATTCCTTGGCCCATCCCCTCAAGTAGTCTCTGATGTGGGTCTGCAGATCATGGGGGGTCTGGATGGCGTGTCGTCTGCTCTGCGGATGTTCAGGTGAGAGATGAGAAATATTGCGGCGATAAAAATGTTTCGCTGGCTGGATGTTTTTGCTGATGCGTAGCACCCACTTGCACTAACTCCGTGTCCCTGCGCATGTAGCTCCAGCGCCTCCCGGATGGCCGCTTCTGGCAACGAAGTGATTGGCATCGATTTAGGAACCACAAACTCGTGCGTGGCAGTGATGGAGGGCAAGGTGGGTGGACTGCGCTCGTATTAACCTCACACCACCCTCAATTAATTCTCTTCTTCATTCCTCAAAACACATTCTCACATTCTCTCGGCACACCTCGCTCCCTCCCTCCTCCCAGACCCCCAAAGTCATTGAGAACGCAGAGGGCCAGCGCACCACCCCCTCGGTGGTTGCCTTCACCGAAAAGGGCGAGCGCCTGGTCGGCCTCCCCGCCAAGCGCCAGGCCGTGACCAACCCCACCAACACCGTGTACGCCACCAAGCGCCTCATCGGCCGAATGTACGACGACGCAGAGGTGCAAAAGGAGATCAAAATGGTGCCCTACAAGATCGTGCGCGCGGACAATGGCGACGCGTGGGTGGAGGCCGGCGGGCAGCGCTACTCTCCCTCCCAGATCGGCGCCTTCACGCTGATGAAGATGAAGGAGACTGCGGAGCGGTACCTCGGCAGAACGGTCACCCAGGCGGTCGTCACCGTGCCCGCCTACTTCAACGACCACCAGCGCCAGGCCACCAAGGACGCGGGCCGCATTGCGGGGCTGGAGGTGCTGCGCATCATCAACGAGCCCACCGCCGCTGCGCTGTGCTACGGCGCCGACAAGAAGGAGGGCCTGGTGGCGGTGTACGATCTGGGCGGCGGCACCTTTGATATCTCCATCCTGGAAATCTCTGGGGGGGTGTTCGAGGTGAAGGCCACCAACGGTGACACCTTCCTGGGGGGCGAAGATTTCGACAACGCGCTGCTGCAGCATATGGTGGAGGAGTTCAAGAAGTCTGAGGGCATCGACCTCACCAAGGACAAGCTGGCGGTGCAGCGCCTGCGCGAGGCCTCTGAGAAGGCCAAGTGCGAGCTGTCTTCGTCCACCCAGACCGACATCAACCTGCCCTTCATCACCGCTGACGCCTCGGGCGCCAAGCACCTGCAGCTGACGCTGTCTCGGTCCAAGCTGGAGTCGCTGGTGAAGCCGCTGCTGGACCGCACCGTGCAGCCGTGCCTGAACTGCATGAAGGACGCCAGCGTGCAGCCGGCAGACATCGCAGAAGTCCTGCTGGTGGGAGGCATGTCCCGCATGCCCAAGGTGCACGAGATGGTGAAAGATATCTTCAAGAAGGAGCCCAACCGCTCGATGAACCCCGACGAGGTGGTGGCCATGGGCGCGGCCATCCAGGGCGGCGTGCTGCGCGGCGACGTCAAAGACATTCTGCTGCTGGACGTGACCCCGCTGTCGCTGGGCATTGAGACCCTAGGCGGCGTGATGACCAAGCTCATCCCCCGCAACACCACCATCCCCACCAAAAAGTCGCAGGTGTTCTCCACCGCCGCTGACAACCAGACGCAGGTCGGCATCAAGGTGCACCAGGGAGAGCGCGAGATGGCGGCGGACAACAACATGCTGGGGCAGTTTGACCTCATGGGCATCCCCCCCGCCCCCCGCGGCGTCCCCCAGATCGAGGTCACCTTTGACATTGATGCCAACGGCATCGTGCATGTGTCGGCCAAGGACAAGTCCACCAACAAGGAGCAGAGCATCACCATCCAGTCTTCGGGCGGGCTGTCCGAGGACCAGATCAACAAGATGGTGAACGAGGCGGAGCGGTACGCGGAGGAGGACAAGGGCCGCAAAGCTGCCATCGACGCCCGCAACGAGGCTGACGCTCTCATCTACTCCACCGAGAAGAGCGTGGCCGAGTACAAGGACAAGCTGCCGCAGAACATCGTGGACGACATCAACGCCGCGGTGGTGGAGCTGAGGGCGGCCATGGAGGGCGACGATGCTGAGGCCATCAAGGCCAAGGCGGCGGCAGTGTCGCAGGCAACCATGAAGATCGGAGAGCACCTGGCGGGCAAGAGCGGCGGCAGCAGCGAGGGCGGAGAGAACGTGCAGGACGCTGAGGTCAAGGACAAGTGAGAATGACGGTTGAATTTGTTCTTCTTTAACATTTTAATGACGGCCTCTCTCCCTTTAATCAAAACGCAATCTCTTCTTTTCTTCTGGTTGAAATAATCTTTAAAAACAGTTGTTTCATGTAATGCAAAATCACGCTCGGATTGAGCGGTCAATTTATTATTTACCATTCATAGCAATCAGGGAACACGTAAAATATATATTCAAAAGGTGCCGGCGACGGGGGCAGGCATGTGGACAGCACGCTGCACGTTGTCCCCGCGCCGTTTCTTGGTGGGTCGGATAAGCCCCACAAATTGCAGCTCAGCAGCTGCCTGAGAGAAGCGTGCAGTGAGCTCCCTGTCCAGCTCTGCCGCTGCCACCTTGCGCCGCCTCTCTTCCTCCTTGTCCTCAGCACTGGGCCGGCGCTGGGGCGCAGTCTTGCCTTTGCCCTTCCCTTTGCCCTTTCCACCCTTGGCCTTGCGCTTCTTCCCTGCTGCCTGCCCTTCTTCCTCCTCTTCTTCGTCTCCTTCCTTGCCACCTGCTTGCGTATCGTCGGTGATCACCTCTCTGAAGGCGGTGAACCAGTCTGCCACGTTGGCACACGCGGGGTCCTGGTCGAACAGCTGGTACGCCACGCATGCGTCTTCCGCCCTGCACGTCACCCCCATGTTGCCGCCTATCCCAAATATCGCGGTTCCTGCCACTGCCGACGAAGGTCCGCCAGCAAACAGCTCTGGCCTGGTCAGCGCCGCGTGCACGGCCTCTCTGGGGGCCGCGCTGAGGCTGTCCAGGCAGCCGACATCGCGGCAGGTCAACGCTGCAGCACCCGGCAGGCGAGCCGGCAGCGCCCCCAAGCAGCGGGACAGCCACGGGGACAGCGCAGCAGCCACCCGCGCCCCAGGGAGAGCGGTGGCTTCCGCGGCGCTTCGCTCGCCCTGCGCACCCGCGCCTGTTCTGGCTGCGCCCTGCGTCCTGGCTTTTGACAGGAGAGCGTTCGTGCGGGAGGCCTTGCTGTGGTAGCGGTCCCTCCTTTTGGGCGCAGCCTTGCAACTGCCCTCCACCGCAGGAGCTTCCTGCTCGGCACCCGCTGCCGCTCCTCTTCCCTCCTCTTCGCCTGCCTCCTTCGCTGCTGCTGCTGGCGCTTGGTCGTCTGCACTGCCCCCAGCCAACGCAGCCTTGACGCCTTTCAAAAGATCTAGCAGCTCCGACGCCGCTGCGCCGCTGCCATGCCCCTGCGCCACCCGCTCCAGCCCTTCCACCGCCAACGCCGCCTTTGCTGCGTCAAGCTGCTTCAGGCCCTGATCCAACCTCGCCAGGAGCTCTTTTCCGATCGCGCTGGAGTTAAAATTAGGCACAGACGCGTCGCGGAACAGCTGCCAGTGGTTGTATCCGTTGGCGAGCCCTACAGCATGCGCAGCAGATGCAGCACAGCGTATGGCCAGCGCCCATCGCTCCCACCCCAATATCACGGAAGAAAGGACGGCACCGAGGGAAGAAGACGCGCCGCCGCCACTTTTCAGACTCAACGACCGCCGCAAGGCGCTGGCAGCTGCGCTGTCGAGCTCCGAGCAGGCTGCTGCCAGCGCCGCAGCGTCTCCGTCAATTGCCGCCGCTGCGAGCCCCGCTGCTAAGTGTCCCCTGAAGTGCGCCAGCGCTGCCACCTTCCAGCCTCTCACTATGATGCCTGGGCTGAAGTAGTGCATCATGAAGTCTTCCCACAGCGTGGAAACAACTCCGGGGTCCATTAGAAGACCAGGCCAGCGCTGCAGCAGCACCCCGTCAACCAGCGCATCCAGCCGAGCGATGGCTGACGCCTGCGTCGTTTAGTGTCCAATTTAAATTAGCGAGGCGTTTATTGGACGAGGAGGGAAGCAGTGATAAATTGGAAAAAGAAAACACATGGTTAGCTCACCAGGCTGAAGAGCTGGCAGTCGAGGGCGCGGCCCACCAGCGAGGGCGGCAGCGCGTCATTCAGGGCAGCGGCGCTGGTGGTCAGCCCCAGCACCAGGCACACTGGCAGCCCCGTCCACCCATCACTCATCACAGTCACCAAATCACACAGGGAACTGTCCTGCACACCCTCGGCAGACTCCACCACCAGCACCAGCGGTCGCCGCTGATTCTCCTCCTGTTTCGAGGGCTCATTTGCCCTCCTCAGCCCCCTCCCGCTGCCGGGCCCCGCCTCTTCTCCTTCCTCTATCGCCACTTCTGCTGCTGCTGCTGCTGCTGGATCCAAATTTTCTTCGCCAATATCATCATCGATTCCCACCTCATCTCGATACCACGCCGCCAGGGCGTCTGCAGAGTCCCCTGCTGCCGCAGCTGCCCCCGACCATTGCCGCAACGCCGCATTCAGGGCCTCAGCCAGGGAGCGCGCAAAGTTGTGGGGCTGCAGCAGCGCCACGTAACACCCTTCCGCTCGCAAGTGCGCCGCCAGGTTGGGGAAGGTGCGGGTGTGGTCGGCAGAATTAACGCCGCCGGCCAAAACCAATCCAGTGGGCAGCCGGTGGAGGCCGTGGGGGGGCGTGGACCGCAGGACGTCACGGGAGGGGTGTCGAGCGCGCGCAAAATCTAGCAGCGACGCAAACACCGCGGCGTCGGTGCTGTCAAGGCAGCTGCGCACTCGGGACTCAACTGCCAACCACACAGCGTCAAAAGCCGCGGCGCGCTGCAGGCGGGAGGCCTCCGTTTCCTGGGGGTGGAGTATAGGGTAAGCTTGCAGGGTGAGGTCACGGGCGGCTGCCTCCCAAGGGCCTCCTGGGTCCTTGAGAGTTTTGGCCTGCCGGGCGGTCAGCGCTGGAGGGCCCTCGCCGATCACCGTGAACGCAGCGTCCAGCCCGGTTTCCTGGCCCTCCTGCTCGTCAAACCACTCCATTTTGGGGGGCTGTTGGGCGTTTGATGTTGCGAAATTGCGGATGATCAGAAAATTAAATCTTGTAAAATTTAGTTCCTCGCTGTGCCAGGAGCCTGAATTAGTCTAGTTTAAAAGTTAAATATTACAATAAAATAATAATAAGTTGCGCGCATGCACTGGCGTTTTTTAGTTGGATGTTTCTTTTTGAATTTCTGCTGCCGGGCTTCAGCTTGTGGCAGAGACCAGGGGCAGAAAGGCAGGGCCTGGCCGATAAAGGGGTACATCTGCGGGTGGAGGGGCTGCCATGCCGGGCGTAATAGGTAGGAAAAGGAATGTGCCGGCGAGGCCGCCCTTCCCCACCAGGCGCTCTTGAGAAATCTCAATGAAACTCTTGACAGGAGTCTAACGAGAAATTTTGCCGCGGAACACATTCATTGATATATATCACAGCAATTTGGGCGTTAAATATACGTGTACAGAGCGTAATGGTGTTGTGAAATCGCCGCCACCGCTCGCAGGTTGGCAGCATTGCAACTGCCTTTCAAAGCCACGCTGGAGGTCAAGGTAGGCGGCTCTCAGCTCATTGCCAATCGCACCCTGCTAGCTAAGATTGCATTAATGGTTTTGCGAGGTCTGCACCGGTAATGCCGATACACTGCCTGGGCAGATGGTAAAATATCCGAAAAGATGGGAGCTATAATCACTTTCTGGCATTAAATGGGATTCTAACGATAATCAGTGGGTAATCAAAAAATTAAAAACGATAGCATGAATATGGACCGTAAAACATACATATTTGTGGAGCAGGTATTTATGTTAGCAACGGAACAATAGCAGTTGCATCTTGAGCGCTCAATAAATATGGGTATGCGGCTGCTTCTCTCTCAAATCAGGTTCTTTGAGTAGTCGGCAGCTTCACGCTGCTAATGTTTCCAGGCACTCATTGTGCCCACATATGCCCACAGTCCGCTGCTTACGCGTTTAATATTTTAAATAAAATTAAACGGCATGACCCCAAGCAAGTCTAGTTTCAAGTCTAGTTATCGAAAACTGCTTGGACGAAAACCCATCTTCAACCACCTCCATTGGATGCCAGCTTGCTGAATGAAAAATCCCTGTGCCTGTGACTAAGTCAAAATAAAATAAATTCTCTGTTACAAAAAAGCAAATGCCAAAATGGGCGGTGAATCATGCGCCTCGAAACATTATACAGTTCAAAAAGAAAAAAAGCCAAAAACGTAAGCCGAACGAGGTGGGAAAGAATGAAGGAAAAGAAGATGCCAAAAAAAGGGGGGTCAAATACGGTTTTGTCTCGTTCAAGGAGCGCTGTTGGCCCCGCAACAAAATGAGAAGAAGAAATAATCGGTTTGTGAGCCAAAAAGAAAATAAAAGGACAGAGTAACGGATGAATTCGTCAAAATGACAAAAGGGTAACTTTCAGCATTTTTTTCAAAAGGAAAGAGAGGATTGGAGCTCAGCCCGGTCGTCCCCGCATTCCAACACTTTGAGAAAGGGGAGGGGTGTTTATAATTGAGATACCAAGGGTAATTTGTTGTTATTCTTCTCACGGGAGGAGGAAAACCGGCCCTTCCGCTGAGGGATGGGCACAATGTTGGTCGCCTCAAATTCAGATTCTGTCAGTTTAGAAAAGTCCACGATGTCGCCCAGCACGGCACGCATCACTCGCAGTGCCGCGCGACGTCCCTCCGCCACCCCCGCCTTGAGCGTGGGCACGTCGGTGCACAGCGGGGAGAACGCGGCCCCTGGGGAAGAGGGGTACACAGGGAACACATGGCTGCCCGCAAACCACGGCAGCTGCTCTGCGTCTTCATCAAACGACCGCAGCAGCATCTCGTCCTGGCTGAGCCCGTCCTTCACCAGGGTCTCAACCTCAGCCTTCCACGCCGGGCGCATGTACTCGGGCGACATCACAGCTCGCTTCACCGCTGCCTCCACGGCGTCTGCCAGCGCCTGGTCCAGGTAGGACTTGCGCTGGGGGGCAGGGCGCGTGCACAGCACCAGCACGTGGGTGCAGCCGTCGGCGATGGCGCTGCGGAAGGGCACGGCCTGCAATTTAATTTGATTTGGGGGTGGGGGGGGTGGGGGGTTAAGAGCATGAGAAGAGGGAACTTGAAATTCTTGCATGCAGCAAATTTGCTGAATATTTGCACACAACGCTATAGCCGATGCGCTTTCCTCACCTCAAACACCGCTGCGTCCACCAGCCTGTGTCCCCTGTGGTTCACGGGCCCTCCCGCCACCTCGGGCACCGTTGCCGACGCCCGCATGCTGGTGAACAGGTCGTGCTTGTCCACAAAGTCCTGCAGCAGCACCGGGGACAGCGAGTCCAGCGAGGAGGCCGCGATTTTCAGCGGAATGGGGGAGGCTAAGACTGCGTCGTGGTCTAGAGGGTGCACCGAGCGCATGACGTGGTCCAACAGGTAGTCAAGGTTCAGGGCGGGGGGCAGCCCCGGGCGGCGTGACAGCAGGCGGCGCAGGTCGATAAACTCCTCCGAGGCGATGTGGTCGTGGTAGATGTTGACGCCGTCCAGCTGCTTGGCCAGGAAGAACGAGGCGTTGATGGCGCCAGCGGAGGAACCATACACGGCGTCGAAAGCGTTGCGGATGTTGGCGTCGTCCAGCGCCTGCAGGGCGCCGCCAGACACGCACCCCCGCATGCCTCCGCCCTCCACCACCAAGCCCAGCTTGAAGTTGTCTTGGCGGGCGCCAGGGGCTGACCTGGCCAGCACACGCTGGCGCAGCACCTGCAGAGTGGCGTGGTCCACGCGCACGGGGCCCTGATGGGGTAGGGCAGAGGCGGGCGCGGAGGAAGAAGCGGAGGAGGTGGTGGTGGCTGCTCCTCCGCTGCTGCGGCGGGACATGACTGACCAGCTGCGGCGCGGTTTGGGGGGAGGAGGGGCAGCTGAGGCGCTGGCCATGCCGTCGCCCAGCATCGCGGCCTCGTCGTGGGAGACGCAGCCTGCAGGGGAGAGCTCGCTGGCCAGCGGGATTATTGAGGCAGCTGAGGACGACGACCAAGGCAGCCAGCTCTGCAGGCGGCCGGAGAAGGTGGAGGTGGGGGGCAACGACTGCAGGAATAAGGGAATAAAGAGGGTGAGCAGGTGGGCGGAAGGATATTGTAAGCTAGCTCTGTGTTGACTCACCGCGTAGGTTTCAACCTTTGCTGCAGGTGCAGGGACGGGTCGCGTGCTAGCGGGCCGCGCGGAGGCTGCGCGCGGGCTGGAAACCAAATTCTGGATCACAGACGCGTCGCGGGTGGCCCGGGCGACAACGACGCTGCGAGAAACTTGGGGTTTGATTCGAGCATTCTGTCGCTGGGAAGTGCTTGGCGCGCACAGCTCAGCGGGAGGGGGGCCCACCCTCCTCATAAGTTAATATATTTTGCGTGTGCTTCAAACGTGCGAGAAAAGAGAGAAAAGGGGCAGGAAAAGGGGTCGATTGAAACTAAATTTCAGTTTAGGCAAGGACAGTCAACTTGCGCAGAGCCCTGGGAGGCGCGAGAGAGAGAAAAATGGTTCTTAATTTACTGCGTGGAATGCTTGCAACTAGGCACAAAAACGTCTTTGAAATTCGTTAGGGGGAAGAAAGGACTTGCTGCTGAATCAGCCCTTCCACGATTTGCTTTCGCCGTTTGCTCGCATTTCGTGAGGAAATCGGGGGCTAGCACCAGCTGTTGGTGAACTGCACCGCGAAACCTGCCAAAAGCACAACACAAAGTCTAAATCTTTTGATCACAGTCTTTTTTGAATTTAAGTCATGGCCTAGGACGGGAACCAGGACGGTTTTGGGAAAAGCCACATGTGTGCATTCCATGGCGCAGTGGCCAGCCACCCATTTTTTTCTCCAACAGTGTTGTTGAGTTCTCCGCCGACCTCCGCCGCCGACTGTGGTGCTGTCCTGGTAGAAGGATTAGGAGAGCGCAGCCCTAGCTCAAAATGATAGGATGCCCCTGAGTATCAGCGCAGGTGTGGGCCAGGAGAGCCACATGATTTCTCCCTTGCAGCAACAAAAACAGCGTCGCCTGCTAAACACTTGTTTTAGCTGTTTTGAAGGCACCCCGTCGCCTGGTCATCTGTAAGATTGGACACGGGTGCATGGGGGTGAATTGTTGCTGTCGGCTGAAAAGCTATGCGGCATGAGGCGCGGAATGTTCCGAGTCAACCTCAAAAGAAAGAAGGAATACAATGTAGCCGCTCCCGGTGTCTCTTTATTGGCGTGATTTAAGGCTGTTTCAAGCAAACCCACATGTTTTCCGTGACCCTAGACTGACACGCCTGACGGTATGCACAGCAATACGGTGCCTGCAATCATTGATTCACAAAACACGGGAAAGTTTATGTCTTGCTGCCTCTGTTTCATCCTGCAGACAACCATGACTTTGACTTTTGACACCGACGACAGCATCCCACCCGCCCCTGCGGCTGCCACCACCCTCTTCCCTCTTCAAAAAGATCGATCTGACAAAGACGGAGGCCTGCGCAACACTGCCGGCCGGAGGCAGGCTTTCTCCCGCAAAATATCGCATATTTCGTTCATATCTACAACCACCAAGCGCCCGCAGTACCTGGCGATGAGCGCTCCCAGCACTCCCAACTCGGACCACGCCAGCCCGGCAGAGGCCCTCCCCCTGCCCCCTTGTGCTGAGCCCCTCCCAGCTGAACGTCTTCCCGCTGACCCAACGCATGTACTCCCCCAAACAGACCCCCTCCTCGACGATGAGCCCTCCCCTGTGAGGCCTCCAGTGGCCCGCTGCCTCTTCGGCCGCCCCACCCACCAAGAAACGCAGGACTTCTTGACCTCAATCGAAGCGCAGATGAGGGATCATTTTCCTGAGCGCAGCTTGGAGGCAGTAGTTCCCTGAAGAATGGGACCTGTTCTAAGCTCAACCCTGAGTTGGTCTGAAGTAAATGAAATATATTCCCATGACGAAAACCTCTAGTATGATGTTAACCAAGCAAATGCAAAATTATTTTATTTTCTACTTTCTGTACATGCACACGCGCACTCATATTTTTTTTACAAATTTTCTCCCCATTCATTCGCTGTGCAGCATTGTTTCTGTGCCCCACAATCGCAAACGTAAATGATCGACCATGATTTTTGTGACTATCCATCTTTTGGTGACTTTGTGTTTGGCGGTTTCCATCTGAATACTGAGACCCTGCTTTATTTTTCTTTCCGCCGCTGCCTCAACTACCGTTGCTCCACTGTGCAACAGCTCGAACCAAAATTCACCCGTATTTATATTTTTGCATTTCGGCATGACAGCACTCTTTTCTCCGCGGCCCTTTTCTTTTTCTTTTGGCCAACAATAGAAAACCCCACCGTCTGTGCATTTTTATCCCTTCCAAGAAGAACGCATATTCATTGCATGTATTGCTGACTTTGCCTCGTTGAACAAATGTTTCTTTCCAGTGGCTGACTCCCTGTATCGACCCACGTAGCTTGTTCTTCATCACCTTCATTCATGTCCCTCGACTCCTTCCGCCCCTCCTGTGCTCTCTTCAAAGAGCTCAATTATCTTCAGAGTCCACTGGGCGTGCGAATTCGTATATTTTCAATTAATTGATCATTCAGGTTTCTTACACTATCGCCCAAATCGGGCGCCAAAATAATTCAGAGGAAAGGAAAAATTGAATTGATGAATGCTTTCCTTTCTTCCCCTCCTCCCTTTTCCTGCTGCCCCCCCTTCCTTTTCCCTCGACTTGCCGCAGCATGATATGCTTCTAGCAATGTATACAAGCTCCTATCCCATCCTTGATATATATATATATATATAAGCTCCTATCCCATGATATATTTTGTAATAAACGAGGCAAACAAGATGATGCACCAGCAGAAGCTAACTCAGTGATGTCCAAACGTCAGCGACTCAAAACAAAATTGCTGCCCTGCTATCTTTATTCAAAAGGAGTCAAAATGGCATAATGTAGCAAGTACGCAAAAGCAATAATAACCTATTCTCGCCAAGAAGGTTTCCAGTTCAAAAAGGCGATGAGCTGCAGCACTGCCAGGAAGGAGCACACCCCCACCAGCCACATTATGATCGACTCCAGGTAGGTGTAGTGCGCCTGCTGGCCCAGCGTTCGGCAAATCTCCAGCATCTCCCGCAGAATGCCAAATCGCTCGTTCACCAGGTTCTGCAACGCAACAGCACAAACAGCAGCATTCGAAAGTTTCAGTTAGGGTGATATGTGATGAACCCGCTGATACGCAGTTCTCTGAACGCCAAAACTGGTATTACACAATAGCTGTGGTCGCAGGCAGTTTCCTTACCAAGCGCTCTGCCACCTCCAAGTAGTCGTACGTTGCCTTGTACAGCTCCCTGATGTTGGACGGTGCAGAGTCCATCGCATCCGGCAAGTCCAGCGCCGCCCCCAGCAGCGTGACAGCCGCCATCTGTTTGTAAAGCCGCCCTATCGCGCGCAGCGTGTCCCGCTCCGGTGGCACCTCGCCGCTCTCGGCCAGCATCCCAGGCACGTACGCCAGCCGCTTCCCCATTCGCCGCAGGTCCTCTTCCGCCGCACTGAGCTTGGTGGACTGCGCCAGTGCGAATGACACCGCCATCTTCACCTCGAAGTCTGTTGCAAATCGAAAGTGTAGCGCCAGGGTGTCGTTTTCCATCACAGTCTTCGGGCTGGCTGTGTACAGCACCCGCAGCCGGTCGCGCTCCCGCCGCTCCGGCGGCAACGGTTCTCCCCCCGCCACGCACGGCTCCGCAATCTCCCGCAGAATGTGTCGCTCCGCGCTCTTGTCCAGCCCCCAAAACACGACGCACCCCCAGTCATAGTAAAAAATGTCGCCCTGCACCTTGGCGTCCCCCGTCACGTGGTATGTGGAGCACAGCACCTCGGGGTAGGCTCGCACCGAGGACGCTGACGACCGCTTCAGAATTTGGTCCTGCAGCTTGCTACGGTCAAACGCTTCGCCCACACAGTAGCACCGCACCCTCACAGTCAGCCCAGGGCCCTGGAAGTGCGAGGGCACGGGCTCAGGAAGCGCGTCCGGCGGCAGAGGGTCTGAGAACAGCGCTGGCTCAACCCACCCTGGGCCTAGAAACACCAACCGGCCTTGAGAGCGGCCAGGCAGGTTGATGGGGCGATTGATGGGCATGTGGTGCATCCGCTGCAGGCGGGGATGGAAAGAAAAGAGGGCGGGTAAACAATTTATATAAACCGGGAGCGTAGGGAGGGAAAATTTGAGGCTCTTACCTGTCTTTCAGTTCCGCCCCGCTCTCGTGGAGCTGAGACGCTTCGTCCCACGTCCCTGTACCGCTCCTCCGGGCCATCGTCGTGGCTGCTCGATCTCCCCAGGTCAATGTCGTCAAACGACCTCCCCCTGTCCATTTGGCTCGCTTTCCAAGAAGGGAAACAAGTTGGAATTAATTTGAAGGGCTGTTGGGAGAAGCAACTGATAGAGGCTCCGCTCGTGGCATGGTGTTTATACCAGTAAGGTTTTTCATATATATATTTTCAAACTGTTTCCAGCTCTGAAACCCGACCGAAAATTCAAGTTTTTTTATTTCAAAGTTTGGTCGAGGCTGGAAAGGCCTGAAACTGTGTTCTCTGACGATTAGTTTTATATTATAACGATAATTACAGAAAAAACGTTGGAGGAACACTCGAATAAGTACGCCTGGAAGATTTCATCGCAGCCAAACAATCATTTTATTTTATTTTGCCATATCAGAGAGGCGGGGCAGTTCAAGGAGCGGCTTTGGGATAACAACTAGGCACGATGGTGAAGCTCGTGAGGTGAGAACATTAAAAAAGCCGTTTCATTTTTATCATGCAGCCATCAAATCGATCATCCCTCCCCAAAAACTCTGGCTCGTGCGTGCAGGTTTCTCATGAAACTGGCGAATGAAAAGGTGCAAATAGAGCTGAAGAACGGCACGGTGGTGTACGGCACCATTGCGGGCGTGGACGTTGCCATGAACACCCACCTCAAGACGGTGAAGCTTGTTCCCAAGGGGCGCAACCCCATCAACGTGGACCAGATGTCCATCCGCGGCAACAACATCAGATACTTCATCCTCCCCGACTCGTTGAACCTGGACACGCTGCTGGTGGACCTGGACCAGCCCAAAACGAGGCCCAAGCGACCAGAGCGGGGCACAGCTGGCGGCGCAGGCGGCAGAGGGCGCGGACGCGGCAGGGGGCGAGGAAGGGGACGAGGGCGGTGATTGCCGGTGGTGCATGTGTGCCAGCTGTGCGCTGCTGCAAACTGAGCTGCTATTGGCGCCTTTCGTATTTTTTTATTTGACAAAGCTTATAGTTATAACAAACACATGAAGCAGATTTTTCGTTTTAGGGCAAGCATAGAGGGAACTGAGGCCTTATATTTTGCAGTTGATCACAAGGAGGCATCTTTTTAGTTTTGGCAGAGCGGAGCGGAGCGGGCGGTGGAACTTCTGGCAGCAAATATGTCCCTTGCAGCTTCTGGGACTGAGGTTAAGGACGTGAGAGCGGGTGCGATAGTCAAAATATTGCCATCTCTCACCTCAGCCAGTGTCAATCAGAGGTAGAAGAGGCAGCTGTCCCAGCTGAAAAGGAAAAAATGGAGAGAAGCAGCTCTCAATATTACAAAAACCCGTCGATTTAATTTGATTTTTGTTCCATCTCGACATCACCTCCAATGCCTTTTCAACTTTTTCGGACCGATTTTTTTTAAATCAAAGGATGCAATTCAGAATTTTGCTGCTGTTGGCCCTGGCTTTCGGAGCGCTGGTTTGCAGCGCTCTGAAGCTGCCTGCGATCATCAGCAGGCTCGCGCAATGGTCTGCACCTGATATCCTGGGCCCTGTGAATGCCTCTGTGACGGTGGATCTGAACAGCAAGCACCCCATCGCGCCGTACCTCTTTGGCATCTTTTTCGAAGAAATTGGGCATGCAGGAGAGGGCGGGCTGTACGCTGAGCTCATCCAAGACCGCTCATTCGACGCCACTGCTGCTGCCGCCGGCTTTTTCCCGCTGTTACCCTCAAACGGCAACGCACTGCTCACCCGTGCGCCCATCGATCTCCACGCGCTCAGCGCCAAGCAACAAGACCCCACGCGCCCAGTTTCCCGTCCGCACACCGTCGCAGCGTCAAGCAGGCACTCCATGCGCCACCCCTCTTCCATCGCCGGCAATCTTTCTACCATTATCGTGCCGTGGCTGCCGCTGGCCGGCACCAGCACTGCCCTGACCAGAGAGTTGCCCCTGAACCCTGAAAACCAGGTGGGAATGGAGGTCACCGCCCTTTCCTCCTCCCTCCCAGGCGGCATCGTTAACTTCGGCTTTTGGGGGGTTTCAGTCAACGCCGGAGACAGCTACGAGCTCTCCATGTTTGTGCGCAACCCTCAGGCGCAAGAAATCGAGGTGGAAGTGGCTGTGACGAACGCGGATCTGGAGACTCGCCACGGCGCAGTGAAGCTTACGATTGCAGGGGCCGCTAGCTCAGGACAGGGGGGCGCGTGGCAGCGCTACTTTGGGGTGCTGGAGAGCAACGCCACCGACCACGATGCCCGCGTTGTCGTCAGTTTCCTGGGGCCCGCTACTTTGATTCTGGACCAGCTGTCGATGGTGCCGCTAGAGAACGCAGAGCGCGGGCGGAAGGAGGGCCACCTCAACTTCTGGCCGTTCAGGCCCGACCTGCTGCAAGCGCTCAAGGACCTGAAGCCCGGGGAGGCAGGCAACGGCATTACGAGTTCTCTTTAGCCTTTTCTCATTCTCGAGCCGTTCGCCCCAAAATTCCTTGCGTATCTCCCATTCTCACCCCCCTCCTTTCAATATTTGCTCTCGAAAGGTTTTTGCGCTTCCCTGGGGGGTGCTTTGTCGAGGGCAACTGGATGCGCAACGCCTTTTACTGGAAACGCAGCATCGGCCGCGTGGAGGAGCGGCCCGGGCACTACAACCTCTGGGGGTATTGGTCAACAGACGGACTGGGGCTGGTGAGAAAACTATCAGTAGCGCCAGAAACCCAGAAAAGATGTTTTTGTTCTTCATGCACGGTTAGCTTCTTCCCCCTTCGTATTTCAACATTGGCAGTTTGAGTACATGCTGCTGGCGGAGGAGCTGGGCGCCGAGCCCGTGTGGGTGATCAACAATGGCGTGGCGCACGGAGACAGCGTCCCCACTTCTGACGTGGTGGCCCTGGTGCAGGATGCGCTGGACTCTGTGGATTTTATCACAGGGGACGCCACCACCACGTGGGGGGGAGTGCGGGCGGCCATGGGGAGGGAGGAGCCCTGGCAGCTGAACTACCTGGCCATAGGGAACGAGGCAAGGATTTTTTCAAGTTCAAACGATTCTTGCAATGTTGCAGTATCTTGGTTTCGCTTGAAATGTTGCAGTATCTTGGTTTCGCTGACTCTTCACGTTGTATGCGCCATGCAGGACTGCGGGAAGCCGTACTATGCCACCAACTACAACCTCTTCTACGGCGCGCTCTCCGCGCGCTACCCCCACCTGCGCCTCATTGCCAACTGCGACATGGGCCAAGACGGACCAACAGAGTGAGGCCAAAACTGCTGCCGATGTTTTATTTTAGCTGCTACGCCAAGTTGAAGTTTTAACCCCCTGTAATATTTTTTTGAAATGTTTGCCTGCGCAGCCTTTGGGACTGGCACGTCTACACAAACCCTGCCCAGATGTTTGCGCTGCGCACCGCCTTTGCTGGGAGGGACCCCGCCAGCGGGCACCTTGTGTTTGCATCTGAGTACGCTGTGACAGACGGTGAGTGGAGTTGATCAGCCACTCTGGTGATTGTTTTCGTAATTTTAAGATCCTCAAAAGCGACGATCTTTTCTACAGGTGGGGGCCAGGGCAACTTAATTGGTAAGCAGTAAATCACACAATGGAATTCAGCCGCCTGTTTATTTTGTTTACACGTCATAAATACGTGTGCTCCCCTGCAGGCGCTGTGGCTGAGGCAGCGTTCATGACTGGACTCGAGAGAAACGGCCTAGGTATGGTCAAATTAATACCTTCTTAAACCTGCTGCTCCCTGCCACCCTCTCCTTTCACCCTCAAAGCGCCTCAAAATCTATCAAAATCTATCTGAATATCTTTCCTCTCCTCCCTCCTTTGGCTCAGCTGTTCACATGGCTGCCTACGCCCCTCTCTTCGTCCACACCAACGACCGCCCCTGGCCCACCAATATGATCGTGATTGACAACCACCGCTGGTTCGGGATCCCCTCCTACCATGTGCAGCGCCTTTTCAGGGAGACCCAGGGCACGCACTACGCAGCCACGGCGGTGGCAAACCCGCCGGGAGCAACAGGCTGCGCGGGCAGCGTCGCTGCTTCAGCCACCTGCCAGGACGCCAGCTGCAGCACGGTGGCGGTGCGGATAGTAAATTTTTCTCCCGATGCGGCGACTGTAGGGATGGCGGTGCGGCGTGGTGCGGCCGCTGCTGTGGTGGCGTCTCGCGCAGACGCTGTGATCCTGACGAGCGGCCGCCCGGAGGACGAAAACTCGTTTGAAGACCCGCTCAAGGTGGCGCCTGTGGCTATGGCGATGAACAACGCATCTGACTCATTCACCGTGGAACTGCAGCCGTACAGCGTAACGGTGCTGCAGCTGCACGTCCAGGTGCAGCCCAGCTAGCTTGCTGTGCCCCGACTTGAATGAATTTACACCCTGCTGCAACGTGCATTTGTGGCAATTGAAAAAAAACGAAACGAACCACTTCAGGAAACCGTATTAACGAGTAAGTAAGCATGTATGTGCATGGCTTTTGAATAAGAAAAAAGAATATAAATAATTTAGGAGCAAGCAAGCAAATGTCTATAATTTTCAAAGTTATTATGAGGTACGGGGTGCAAAATGTGCACAAAAATATATACAAAAGGAGGTAGCGAGGTGTGAAATGCGAAATGGAAGAATGGAAGGGGCACGCAGAGAAAATAATGTCCATAAACCCTGCCCATAACAAAATCAACACGCTCCGGGAGCTCACATGGCCAGTGAGAGAACGCAAGATGTAATGCTGCTTACGAGCAAAATCAACAATAATTTAATTGGAATAAATATACAATGCAGTTTATATTTTTATTTTTTTGGATATCATTTGGATTATCATGACAGCGGCACCTTTTGCCCAAAGGGGCGGAGGTCGCTAGAGTCTGCGTCGTAGGTGCCGGTCACGTCGTCGATCAAGTAGCACGCCCCGGTGTTTTCAACGTCCAAGACGCCCTCTCCGCGGCAATCAAGATTTTCCATGAACATCCAGCCCCTGCACTTTGCTTCTGCCACGCACTTTACGCAGCAGGCCTCTGGGGTAGACACCTGGTCCCCGTAGCACGGCCGGTAGCTATTCTTCAGCGCAGAATTCAAGCGGCGCCCAGAAAAGACCTTGCGCTGGTACGGGTACGAGCAGGTGTTTTGGCGGGTGCGGGCAGGGAGTGGCGGAGGAGGAGGCGGCTTGGGCGGTGGCGGGGAAGGCTTTGGGCTGCAATAAACAAAGGGGGTGGGAATGGGCATTAGCCACTTTTGGGGGGCTCCAGCGTTGTAATAACAGGTGTTATCATAGAACATTTTTTTATATTTAACGAGGCTTGTTTTTCAGTAGCGTGATGGCAAATGATAAAGAGAGAAGAAACGCCTACCTAGGTGGTGGTGGGCGTGGGGGAGGAGAGGGCGGTGGCGACCTTGGGGGAGGAGAGGGCGGTGGCGGGCGTGGGGGAGGAGAGGGCGGTGGTGGGCGTGGGGGAGGAGAGGGCGGTGGTGGGCTTGGGGGAGGGGAGGGCGGTGGTGGGCGCGGGCTGCAGGAAAGGATAATAACAAGATGATTAAACTATGTATATATTTTGGCAAGAACCAAATTTTCTAGTCTGGGGAGATTTTGTTTAGATGAGGCTCGCCTAGGCGGTGGAGGCGATGGTGGGAAGGGCGGCGGGGGGTTTGGCGGTGGTGGCTTTGGCAAGCGTTTCTTCTTCGGAGGGGGCGGGGGCGGCAGGCCGCCTTCTTTGCGCACCGCCTTCTTTTTCGGCACCAGGCTGATAGTCACCCTTTGTGCGGTAACAACCGAGGGTAGCAGCAGCGTAATGCTCAGCACAATCAGCGTGGCTAAGATGCGACCCCTCATATCACGTTGCGGTTTGAATGATATGAAAAGCCGCGTGTAAAATGTTCACTCCAGCGGCTGGAGGGCTTCTCCCAGCAATGAATAAATTATTGTCAAAGAGCAGGCAAGGTCAACTAAGTTTTATTCCTCCATGTTCATGAAAAAAAGTGTTGAAGGGGAAACAAAGATGTTGAGTTTTCCATGTGACACTGAAATCACACGCTTAGAACTAAATAAAAGCAATACAGAAACGGGTATTAATCCACTCTGTCGACTTTCAGCAAATCTCCAAAAAAAGTGTCGACTTCTCCCGACTTCTCTCTTCTAAAATAAGAAAGAAATAAGTTCGAATTTTGAATGACAGCTAGCTTTCGGTTACATGAGCCTCAGCTCATAGAGCTAAGCTCTTTCTCTCGCCCACGCTCTATCTGCAATCTCACTGTTATATTCGTAAGTACATCATTCGTGCATCATTTCCTGCCTTTGCAGCCTCGATTTTGTGTACGCTGGGGAAAAAATTGATGCTGAGCGTTTTCCCAGCATTTCCAGCTCCATTTCACTCGGCAATGACATTAAGCAATTCAGTTTGGAAGGGTCTTAAAATTTGGGGTTTTATTGAGTTGAAAGAAAGAAAGAGAGAGAAAAAAGGTGCAAAAACACAAATGAAGGGAGGGGGGTACTCTAGAAAGTGCTAAGGAAAAACAGTACTGTTAATGCTATGCAGCAAGATAATATCATAACAAAGCAAGGTTTTAGCAGAAAAAGGAGAGAAGCGTTCAATTATTTTTTTAGTGTTCAATTATGTTGATATTTTCAACGGCATCGACCCATAGAAGGTGGCGCCGATGGAGCCCTCATCGAAGTATGGGGTCACCACGTCAGCAATCTGGTAACACACCCCGGCATCGACGGGTCCTCCGAAATGCGAGCAGTCTGTGAGCTCATAGTGAAACCCGTTGCAGTCTTTGTTCGCCTGGCAAAGTGAGCAGCATTCAGCAGGGGTCTTCACTTGGAAGCGACACCCGTGGTAGAAGCTCTTGGGAACCCCGACGGTGCCATCCACGCGCCTCCCAGCCACTGCAATTGCGCCCATATCCCCAGTGCACATGCCGCTCTTTGGCGGTGCCGGGTGCCGCGGAGGAGGAGGGGGAGGCAGAGGCGGGGATGGTGAGGGGCTGGGTGGAGGGGAGGGAGGTGGCGGCTTCAGCAGCGGCGGTGATTTCGGCGGCGGCGGGGAAGGCTTTGGGCTGCGAAAAGGAATGAGAAGTATTATTAGATTTATTTGCGCTTAAAGAGGGAGGAATTCGAAGACCCTTCTTTTGCTGCGTTTAAATTAAAATGCCTTGGCTTATCTGGCAGCGAGACTACGATTCACACGGCAAAGAGGGGTGATCGCAAACAAATATACCTGGGTGGTGGTGGGTGAGGGGGAGAAGGCGGTGGTCTGGGGGGAGGGGAGGGCGGTGGGGGACTTGGGCTGCAAGAAAGAGAGAATACGATATGAGTGATGTTGGAAAACTAAAAAAAACTATATAGTTGAGCAATTTGGGAGAATTGTTAAGACTCGCCTAGGTGGCGGCGGAGATGGCGTTGGAGGCGGCGGGGAGGGTGGTGGAGATTTTGACGGCGGTGGTGGAGATTTTGAGGGCGGCGGTGGAGATTTTGGCGGCGGCGGTGGAGATTTTGGGGGCGGCGGTGGAGATTTTGGCGGCGGTGGCGATGCATTCGGAAGTTGTCTGCAAGACAATTAATTATCAGGCATGTGAGCTCAGTTGTTTCATAAAGCAGATAAATAATGTATTTGAACTCTTAAGCATCTCCAACACGTACACTAACAGCGGAAAACTGGTCGGCGGCGGAGGAGACAGCAGTTTCCGCGGCTTCTTTTTCTTTGGCGGCGGCGGGCTGCTGGGTGGCGGGCTCTTCGGCTTGGGGGCCGGTATCTTTTTTCTTTTATGCGGCGGCGACGACGGCGGCGGCGGGTTTTTTCGTTTTGGAGGTGGGTTTTTTCGTCGAGGGGGTGGTGGCCGACGAGCAGACTTCTTGGGAGGTGGAGGTGAAGGCTTGGACTTTTTTGGAGGAGGCGGCCTCTTTGAATTTGTTGGAGCGTTGCCGGGGCTGTGAATTGTCGATATCAATGGGTCAGGTTCATAAAATTAATGCGTTTTGATCATTGATGCAACAAGTCGCCTCCAACTCATCAATTTACCTTCCAGAATTTCCCTGTCCATTGCTAATAGGGTTAATAATCAATCCTCGTGCTGCTGCGGGCTGTGCTTGCAAGCCTGCACTTGCTGCCAGAAAAATAAGCTGGCTGAGGATTTTGAGGGCGGCCAGGACCGGCCCTCGTCTCCTCATCGTGCTCTATCCTAAAGTAAATATATAATGGTAAAATATTTCAGGTGAGGTCCCTGCAGGAGTCATCAGCGCCAAGGGGACGAAGCCCGTCTGTCCCCTTCGGGTCAAAGTACGAACGGGGGGGAAGAAACCTCAAGCTTGATGCTTTCTTCTCTAAAAGCCCTTGTGTGCCGGGCTTGAAGGGACTTGCCACTTCCCCCTCGGTGGCGCCAGCGCGCGCTCTGGGATTTGGCGGGCATTTCAACATTCCTTTCAGAGAGCATTCTGTCGTCCTCTCCTCATTGTTACATTCTGGGTTTGTCCTATTTACCAAGAAAAAAATACTTTGAAAAGCATCATTGGATTGCTATTGTCTGTCATACATTATATATGTCAATTCTGCCCTTAAATCTATCGAGGCAGGGAGCCCCGCCGTGTTGAGCGAGTCCGAAAAAATACAGGAAGCGCCAAACTCCTGCCTGGCCGCCCCGGCCCCTGCCTTCTTCGCCGCATCATCGACCCCACCGCCACCAGGCCGATGCCCCCAACCACCGAGAACACCTGCGACAGCTGCACCATGCCAGACGGGAATCGCCGGTGCCTCGATGGGGGGAGCAACACGCCTGACGGTTCCTGAGGGACCGAGGACGCTGAAGCTGCTCCATCTAAATCTGCTCGCCCTGCCACCCCACTTCCATTGCCTGCCTGCGCACCACCTTCACCGCCGCTCTGCTGCTGCTTCTCTGCTGCGCGATCGCGCTGGGCTGCAATGTCCCGGCTGGAGCGGTCGTGGTCTCCCTCCTGAGTGCCATACCCCAGCCCCTGATGTTCCAACGGTGCATTGAGGTAACACCGCAGCGGGTGCTGCAGCACAAACGAAGCCTCGGTGAAGTTGAAGTCCGGGCGACGTGCGGGCAGGTCATCCATGGACCCGAAGCTGCCGTTCAGCAGCGCGTGCGGCGCCAGCAGCTCCGACCCCACTGCAGCATCGTC
This sequence comes from Marvania coccoides, assembly GCA_963854735.1. NCBI lineage: Eukaryota > Viridiplantae > Chlorophyta > Trebouxiophyceae > Chlorellales > Chlorellaceae > Marvania > Marvania coccoides. Next base: position 1,603,795 of record OY978099.1, on the reverse strand, counting down.
CCGATCTGCCGCGTACGCCAGCACCTTGTCCAGCAGCGCAAAGCAGTTGGACTGCTGGTGGGACGAGTCCAGGCAGTTGGAGTCCCCGTACAGCACCAGCCTGCCCGCCGCCACGCCCGCCATCCCCAGCACCGGCCAGCTCTTCCCGGCATTGGCGTTGTGCTTTCCAGGCGGAGAAGTCACGTTGTGGAGGTACCCGCCCGCAGGGAACGCTGCGATCACGCTGCCGCTGCCCATGCGGAACGCCCTCCCCGCCCCCGGCAGGTTGATCGTCATGTCAAAAGCCCCGCCAGCCAGCGCTGCGCCCAACGGCTTGAGCAGGTCGTTCAACGCAGGCACGTTGGCGCCCCCCGTGGCCGCGTCCCACCAGCTCCGCGTGTTGTCGTCGTAGAACCGCATCTTCTTTACCGTTTCCAGGTGGTACCAATCGCCAAACACCACCAAGCCAAGCCCCCGCTCTGCAACGTCCGCCCTCAATTTTTCCACCTCCTCGGGGTAAAACTCGTCCTCGGAGTCCACTATCATCAATGCGCCGTAGTTTGCGGCGTCAAAACAGGTGGCTGGCGAGGCCAGCACCTCCAAAAAGTACCCCTTTTCTCGCATGTGGTCGTACATGTTGTGGAAATTAGTGTGGGGGTGGTCTCCGTGCCAGTCCAGGATGTCATGACGCACGGTGAGGTCGTCGCGCGGGAAGTATGCTGGCGGGTACCGAATGGAGTGGAACTGGTCCCACAGAATGCGTTTTTGGCGGGGCGGCGTGGGAATGATCTCAGCAGTCACAGACCAGGTCACCGTAGACTTCTGGAGGTTGTTTTTCCCTGGGAAAGGCGGCGACACCACCGTGAAGGTGACCGTGCCCTTGGCAATGCCAGTAAATCCAGCCCCCTCTGGGCGCACCCTCAAAAACATGCCCAGGTGACCAGACCACGGCCACAGCTGCCGCGGCCAGTCAAAACGCACGTCCAGCAGCTTCCCGCCCTCGTCTTCCGCCTCCCACGTCGGCTCTGCTTCGAGTTCTCCCACCACGGCCATCCCATTGAGAATCGTGGCGTTGAACATCGTGGGCATGGCCCCAGCGTACAGCGGCTGCCGGCAAAAGGGCCACGCGTAGGGGCACTGCGTCATGTCCAGCGTGGCTGGAACGATGGAGGCGCGAGGCGAGTAGTCTCGCAGCACCGCGTGAGCGTTCAACACGTCCAGCCGCCCCTGCCCCTGCTCGTACATGCTGACCCCGGGCAGCCGCACAGCGCCCTCCACCAGCGCCTGCTTCATGGACGCCGGGTTGAGGTACTGCCGGCGGTCTGAGGGCAGAGTGGACGCCAACAGGCACACAGCTCCAGCCACCACTGGCGACGCCACGCTGGTCCCGCTCAAGCTGCGACACCCCCCGCCGATGCGCGAGCCTTGCACCTCTTTGCCGTACGCCATCACGTCAGGCTTTGCGCGCCCATACCCCAGCGGCAGCTCCCACGTGGACATGCCTCGGCTGGAGAACCCTGCCACAGCCCCCGCCCAGTCGATGCCCCCCACCCCAATGACGTCATTCTGATCCGCAGGGTTGTTCAGCGTGCCAAACAGGGGGCCATCGTTGCCAATGGCCGAGATCATGATGATCCCTGCCCCAGTCACCTCCCCCACCTTCTCAACGAAAGGAAGGTCCAGGTAGTCAGGCCCGCCGATGGACAGGTTCACCACGTCCATTTCGGTGGCTATGGCGTAGTTGAACGCGTCCAGAAACCACGACGTGAAAGACACCTGGTCGTTGGTGAACACGCGGAACGTGTGCAGCGATACCTCAGGGGCTAGGCCGGGGCAGCCGGGGTGGGTGCCCGCAACCACGCCCGCCACAAACGAGCCGTGCCCCAGGCCGTCTTCCAGCGTCGGCTCCTGCGTCCAGTTGGTGCGCTCTTTGACGTTTTTTACGTCAGGATGGTTGGCCTTGATCCCGGTATCGAACACCCCCATGCGCACACCCTGCCCGCGGAAACCTTGGTCCCACAGCTTGTCCGCGCCCAGCAGTGCCGCCAGGCTGCGAGACTGCGCCAGTCGCCGCCGGCGCTGCGCCGCTGCGTCGGAGGCATTGTCTGCTTGCCCAAACTCAACGCTGCCTTCCACGAAGTTGCCATCCAAGCTGAACGTGGGGCGCGTTTGAAAGCGCCCGGGGCGCTTTCGAGCGCACAGCGCCTCCCCTGGGCCATCCTTGCAAGGCTGAAACGACCCTGCAGGCGCTGGCGACTGCTGCGCCGCTGCCTCGCCGCTGCTGCTTTTCAAGGCTCTGCTCAACATGCGGTCAGGGTGAACATCCATCACTCCTGCAACCCCTTCAAATTGCTCCTGCAATAGCGATGAAGGGAGGAAAACATAGCATGAGCAAAACAGAGCTTGGTTACTCACGTTTGGAAAAAAAGGGCCTGCTCGCTGCTTTTCTACGCACCTTGACCTCTTGCAGACTTGCACCATCTGCCCGTATCACCCCAAAATCGGTAGGATACTTTGCAGCTGGGTTATTTCTCTCCACCCACTCCCATTTTCGCACTGCCAGCGCTGAGCCCAGCCGGCTCCGGTGCTCGCCAGCCGTGCGGTATCGAGTGAACCGCACGATGAACAGGCCATCCGCAGAGCGTGAGGCATCGGGTGCGCGCAGCGGGGTGCAGTTCTGTGGGCTGCCGAGGGGGGCGTCAGACTGCAGGCAGGCAAAGTCAACAATGCCTAGGGTCAGCGGACGGAGGCTAGGTGTGGGGGTGGGGGGAGACGGCGCAAATGCAGCGAATTTTTAAGATGTGAAGGGAGAACGGGCATTACCTGGTGCTGCAGCGACCGATTTTGCTGGTGCAAAGCGATCAACACTGCGATTACAAGCACGCAGATGGCAGGAAGCCCCGCTGCTGTCATGTTTTCTGGGACAGTGAATGCCCACCGCTGATTTACTTCATTCGAAAGCAATTTAAAACTACGGTACACGCCTTTTGAAATGTTGGAAAAAGGTATTAAAAATCGTGAAAAAGTCTATATCGCCTCGCACCGTCGTTTAGATAACCTGTTTGTTGATTTACGCCAGTAAAATCGCTCCGAAATGGCATTTTTCCAGTATTTCCATGGAGCGCCATTTTTCGTCGTTTGAATTTTTTACGAGCTGTTCCCATTAAATTTTGGCAGGATTGTGGCAGGGCCCATTAAATTTCAAAGGGGGAGGGCAGCTGCAGAGTGGGAAAGGTCGCCTACCTTCTTTTTTGAGGAGTTCATTCGCCAAGCGCAAATGTCTCTCTCCAGCCCCTGCCAACTCGGAGGTGAGGGGGTGCCGGTGCCATGATTCTCAAGGTTATCGCCACTGCCTTAATTCGATGGCTAACTTTATAGACAAAGAAAATTTACAAAGCTTTATTTCATGATAAGAAGCCATATCAACATTATTAATTGAAGAACCAACTGTACAGTTAAAAAGAAAAATAGTTAAAAAGTTATTTAATTAGGTGGCAAATACGTTTTGTCCTGCTGCGTGGGCCCATGCCGCCGCTGCATATCAAAATAAAAATAAAACAAGAAAGAAGACAAGAAAACGAAGAAGAAGAAGCATGTTGCAGAAACGTTTTTTTATTCCTTTGTTAACAATGAAACTGCCACGCGACGTGCGGTCGGCGTGGCAGTTATTTATTAAGTGAGTTGTTGTCAATAGAAAGCTCGATTGCCTTATTGTACGGTATCAACTAGAATGCTTCCCAGATCACAGCTAGGAAGAACGTTAGAAATCATACAGTTTGGGAGAAGGAATTTGGCGAATTTTCCCACAAAAGCCAGCTCATTTGTGACCGTGGAAAGTAAGGTGGGCAAATGAGTGGCTCAGCGATCATCAGGGCCGCCTGACAAGAACTCGGCGCGTGTCAATGGAAGCTGCGGCTGGAGAGTCTCCTCGGTGACAGCCACCCTTGCACCGCCAGAAATGGAGGTGCGAACTGTTGGTTGGGACAGCCTCCAGTCCTTCGCCCATATGGTGACACTGACCAGCTGCGTGTGATATGGCGTTGAAACTGGGCCGACGTCTGAAGAGGAGTCGCCCCAATCTTCCGCAGCAATAGTTGGATATGACACCAGCAGGCGATATGTGCCTCCCATTGCCAGCGCGCTACGGCCGTTCTTGCACTTCAGCGACGTACAGGTGGTAAACACGACAGCAATGCCCACCGGGGGGGGGCACAACGGTTTGCCCAGACATGATGCCTCCCAAGCATTGAATTTTGATTCTCGGATTAGCATGGATGTCATGGGAGTCTTTTTGAGACCTGCGGCAAAAGATTTGGGCACGCTGACTTCCCATTCCACGCCCGAAACATTGGTCAGTCGGTAAGATCGATAGGTGATGCGTCTGTAGGGAGCGCTGGTAGTCAAAATGTGGTCGGTGGAGCCAAAGATGGCCTGGTCTCTAATGATAGGGGTGGGCGTGGGGTTGCTGGTGGTGTAGCACCGATGGGCGTACGTGGTGAGCAGGAACCGCATCGAGTTTTCTATTTTCAGCCTCCCCATCGTCTTCCACATGTTGATGAGGTTGACATTCTGCAGCAACAGATCAAAGAACGCACATTCAGCAATCCCATCATTTGTAGAGGTTTACGGAGAATGCGAAAAAGAAAGGGCTGCTCACCTTTGTTTGAAATTCGATGATGGCAGCGTTTTGGAAAAAGTTGGGGTCCTGGGCGTAGCCCCGAGGAGAAATCAGCTTCGTCTGGCAAGAAAGAGGCATGCCCAAGCCAGCGGTGCAGGCCGACACTGTCATGTCCTGCCTGGGAGTGCTGAGCTCTCTCATGACGTTGACATCTTGCGGGCCACCTGCACCATGTATTGCTTTCGGTTTAGTAAAATTGCATGATTTCTTACAACATCAGCTCATAAAACTTACCAACGAGCCGCGTGTATGCGCTCCAGCTGTTGTTGGCCTGGGCGGGCAACGTAATCGTCACAGTCCGGCCACAGATGTTGTCGGTGTTGTTCAGACCTGTCAAAACGACGCTGTCTCCACGATTCTCGATGTATTGCTCGGAGCGGTAGGAGTATTTGGTCCTGAATTGCCAGACGCAGGAAGCGCTGGTGAGCGTTCGGTGCATAGCGTAACCTGCCAGGCAAGAGTCACGATTGGTGCGCTTTCGGCACCCAGCATCCCGTTCTCTGTATCTCGAGAAGCCTCTGCATCAGGAATTAAGGAGGTTAGAATGCTAGCAAAAAAAACCCAAAAACACACGCACATCCTCACATGCAGGTGTTGCCGACGGCAGATGCCACCAGCATCGCCAGCAAGAAGACCACCGCGGCCATTTCTCCTCTCAGTTGCAATCAAATGCTGCGTTTGCGTAGAAAATGCTTCTCGATGTAGCCAATGGGGGAAAGTGGTGCAAAAGGGGAATTAACTCGGGATCAAATTCCACCCTTGCAAGCTGCGTTTGAGCCAATTCGTAGTGAAATACGAAATGTCAATGCATGAAAGATGTTGGCACGCGTCAAACGGGGAATTAGCTCTCTCTTAAATGAGCTGCGGTAAGCGAGCAGTACTGAAAGAAAGATGGAATACATGGGTGCGCGTCTTCTTTGGGGCCACGGGGCCACATAGACTCGAGAAACAGAGAAAAAGAAAGAAGTCGTTTCTTTCCCCCTTTTAGAGGGGGAGGAAACTTGAAAGGTCTCCAGTTTGGGTGACAGTGTGCGAAACCTAAATGTGGTGGCACAATGGCGAAGGGTGATAGCAGGAGACGCAGATGCACCACCTGCGTGAGTTGGATGATTAATCCGAGAAGCGCCTGATGGACCGTAGTCTGGACCGTGAGAAAACGGAGCTTGGTTGCTCCCGGTGTCTGGCGGGAGCGGCATTTTGCAAGGCTGGGTTTTTTCCTTGGGAAAAAATCGCTTATTTCTTACCAAGGAAAAATTATTAACAGCCCATGCAGACTATAGACACGTATTTTCTAAGTATAACAGGCGCTGAACAAAGGGATGTGTTAAGAGCTGCAGCTGCAACACAACGCCCCTGCGCCAACATTATAAATAAATAAATTATTAAACAAAGGGTAACAATGAAAAAGTAGTGAACTACAAACTAAATATAACATGATTGCTCTTAAAGAACAACTTGCAAACGTCCCGAAATGCAATGGGAAAAGGAAAAAGTAATTCAAAGTGATTCGAAGCCGACGAAGAGGGAGGAGCAAAAGAGAGAATAATACTTCTGGCTGAAAAATCACTTTCGCAAATCTTGGTGGGAGGCCAGAAACTCGGTCTTCGTCATCGGGGGCTCCAGGAGAGGCGTGTCTTCGCTTGCACCCACCGCTGCCCTTGCGCCTTCATCGATATTTACTGGTGGAGCCAATTTCCAAACCCAGGCGTCAATTTTTGTGCTCACCAGCTGCTTATAGTAAATGGACTTGAGGGGCCCTATGTTAGAGCCGGATTTCGCCCACGTTGATGACGTGATGGTGGGATACGACACCAGCAGGCGATACTGGCCGTACGTGGGACCCATCCCCTTGAACGAACGAACGCACTTAATTCCAACGCACAAGGATCCTTTCATAGCCAATGCCGTCGGTGGCGCGCACGTCGTCGTGCAGTTGGATGCCCAAGCCAGGTATTTGGTCTCTTGCATGAGCATGCTCGTCATTTTGGTCTTTTGCAGCCCTGGGGCGAAAGATTTAGGCACGTCAACGGTCCACTTGATGCCCGTAACGTTGGTCAATCGATATGATCGGTAGGTGATGAGCTTGTAGTATGGTTTGGGCAGGGTTAGAATAAAATTGGTGGAGCCAAAGACGACCTGTAAAGAAAAAGAAAAGCATCCCCATGCATGAGACTCGAGTCCAGGTCATAATATATATTTGGAAAGCTATTGGGTTGCCGAATAAAGACAGCGTTCTGGAAAGAGGAATATAAACCCTAAAGCACTGCCTTGGGCCAATATTTGCCGCACCTGGTCTCTGATGACGGGAGTGTTTTTAGGGTATGTGACATTGCAGCGGTTGGCATAGGTGCTCAGCAGGAATTTCAGCTGCCTTGCGCCATCAAGCCTGCTGTTGGCTTTCCAGTAGTCGTAGATTCTTTTGCTCTGCAGGCGGTGCAAAATAAATAAAAGTAAATTTTCAATTATATCTTGGAAAAGACATTGCAAGGCAATTGCGAACTCACAACTGTTTCAAACTCCAGAATCGTGATGCTTTTATAAAAGTTTACGTCTTTTTCATATCCCTTGGGGGTGATTAAGGAGGCGGTGCACGAAGACGGCATGCCTAAACCCACAGAGCACGCAGCCATCGTCATGTCCTGCCGTGGACTGGTGAATTGTCTTAAAATATCGACATTTTGTGGGCCGCCTGCACACCAGAGTGAATAAAAATGTTAAAATTTTCATAATCCAGCCTTGGTAAGTCTCGAACAGCCAATTTCTCACCATTGAGGCGCATATAGGCGCTCCAGCTCGTGTTGGCGTTGGGAACCTGCGTGACCGTCATCATGTTGCCGCAGATTGCCCCGTCGTTGTTCAATCCAGTTAAAAGGACGGAGTCGCCCCGGTTTTCGACATACTGTTCATTTCTATTTGAGTATGGCGACGTAAACATCCAAATGCAGGAGGAGCTGATGTTCTGTTTGCGCATCGCGTAGCCTGCGAGGCACGCCTTCCTGGTTGTGCGCTTCTGGCAGTCGGCATTCAAGCTTGGGTTGACGGTGTACCCTCTGCATACACAATTCCCAAAGGGTTAGTTTGTGAGTGTAACGAAATGATAGAAAGACACAAAGTTCTTCATCGAGCTTAAGCATCCTCGGGGTACACTGGTCATGAAGATAAAAAAATGTGTCTATAGAATAATAGTTGTCGACTCGCATGCATCTAGGATTATTTCCCACGGCATTCCCGCCCACCGCTGCTGCCAATATAACGACTATAAAAACTGCAGCGTTAGCCCGCATTCCGGAGATTGCAGAGCCGACAACGAAAATAAACCAAAATTTGATTGGAGAGGGGCAAGAGTAACTGAACCTTGTGCTTTGTGGATCTTTGAATTGAAACCTTCGGAGCTAGAGTTACTAAAATTGCCTTTTGCAATTTAACCCCCCACAGCAGAAGGACCGCATCCGCGTTCCATATCAAATGTGCCGGTCACCGTCATGATGGGACGCGGTCCTCACAGATCGGCACATAAGCCTCTCTCGCATGTGGGCGCGAGTTTTTTTGAAAGCAATATCGAGGAAACGGCCTACTCGGATCGCTGCTGTGCTCTCTTGTCCCGGCAGCATTGCTGCGGAGTAGAATTTAGAAGAAACACATGAAAAAATAATTAAGGCGGCAAGCGGTGAAGTCACCGCAGAGTTATATTCAGTATCTGCAGCGCTTGTTGTGCATGCATTCAGAGTAGAATGCAGCTTCTTGGGTTTATCACGCGTGTGTGACCTTGACCCTTCCAGCGCAATACCAGACCAAGGACGTCGACTAAAATTAATCGATAAGGAAGGTCTTTCGTAGGAGCATCCCCTAAGGCATAAGATGGCTCGGTGCATAATGATTGCAGAACGAAAAACTGTGTTGACGAATGCGAGATGGCCACCGCCACATGATCACCGGGACCAAAATGCATGCAAGTGGGCGGCAGCGGGGGAAAAGGCCCGTCGGCACCCCTATCAAATTCGCAACTGGATTCCAAACATGCAGTTTCATTACGCACAGGAAATTTTTTCCTTGCAGCGGGAGTGCAAAGAATCTTGCAGAACCTCGAAATTGGAATTAATTGTTTTGCGGAAAAATTGCCATGGAATAAAAATGCTGCGCTGTGCTACATGTCCAGAGTGATTTTTAATAATGGTAATCAATTGACAATTATAGAAATAGCCTCAAATTTTGCGTTTATTTTTAACAACAGCGCCAAATTTTTAATTGCATCAATTGCAGCGATGTCTTTCTCGTCTCTGTTTCATAGAATAAAAACATCAGTTTCGCAATAAGGACCCCTATTCAGACGCGGTCCGACAGCCACGCACCCCTCAAGAATAAATTATAATCAACGTCTTCAACTAACTGAATGTCAAAAAGCATTACCAGCAGCCAGCCCTGCAATCAACTGACCCCCGTCATCGCATAAAATTGCATCTTCTTGGATGGAGCATGCTGAGTGCCTCGCTGCCCTCGGCAAAAATTTCAAGATGAACGATGGCCACGACCGCGAGTTGCAGTCGACCAGCGCGGCTGCAATTGCCACATTTTGTTCTGCTTTAGAGTACTTGGAAACCAAAGGTGAGCGCGCGCACTCTCTCATTTAACTCTCCCTTCTGACCGCTCGCTTGCCGCCCTCAGCAACCACCCTCTCGTCTTTTTTGCAGTCGAGCCCACCACTGCGCCGGCGCTGTTCATGGCCAGCTGGGAGTCGGCGGAGTGCGCCCGCGCCCAGAAACTCCTGTCCTCCGGTCCTCCAGACCCTCGTGTGCCACTGCCGCCCCTCGACCCCAGGGCGGTCACAGCAGTGGCGCTGCGCAGCCTGCAGCGCGTAGATCTGCTGAGCGCAGAGGAAGCTTCCGGCCTGGTTGCGCCCTTCTTGCAGGCCGGCAACGACCTGGTTCGCTTTTCCGTCGCTGCACATCTCGTCAACCGCCTGCCGCCCCGCCGCAAGGCGCTGCTGCAGCGCTTCCTGCGCTACCTCAAGCGCCTCGCAGCCTTCTCCGACACTTGCTCCCTGGACGGCCTGTCACAGGCGGTGGGCCCTGCGCTGCTGCGGCCTGACCGGCTGCGCAACGGCAGCAGCGGAGCTGCTGGCCTCACCGCCTCTGCGGTGGAGTGCGTCAAGTACCTCATCGAGTGAGTTATTACCATGTATATATTATTTCGTCTCATTTACAGGCATCTTTTCGTGACACTTGCATTTCATTTGAAGTACTTATTCACCGAAATTTCCTTTTCTACGCAATAACTGCAGCGACTACCCGCGCATCTTTGGAGACGCCCTGCCCGACGAGCGGCGGCAGCAGCTGCTGCAGGACCGTGTGAGGCGCCTGATCGTCAAGAAAGACGGCATCGCTGACCGATCCAGTGCCGCTCCTCGCGACGAGCACTGCACCCCGCCCGCCTCCATCGGCGGTGGCCCTCAGCCGATCGTCAACCCCATCACCACCCTGCCCTCGCGCAGGCCGCTGCAGTCCAACATCAGTGGTGGCTCCAGCCCACGCGCTTGGCTGCGGCAGTCCTGGAGGCCCTCTGGCGCTCTGTTTCCGGGCGCTCGCTCGGCGGGCAGCGCCCCTTCGACAAGCTCTGGGCGGGCCAGCGGCGGCGCTGGGGCGACCGTCGACGGCCGATCCAACCGTCTGGGGTTGAACGTTGACCTCCCTGACACGCTGCTGCGGCAGATTGAGCTGAGAGCTAAAGATCGTGGCAGCACCCACCACGGCCATGCCACCAAGCCGGCGTCGGTGCGGTCTCCCTGGCGGCCCCCTGGCCTCAACGAGAAGGTGAAGCCCCTGGGGAGGGTGGAGAAGGCGGAGTGGACGCCTGCGATGCTGCCGGGAGAGGGCGGCAACCACGAAGTGGATCAAAGCATGGCGATGGTGGGCAGGCGGTCGACGACGTTTGTGCCTGGACGCTCCGCTGCCTTGGCCTCCGGCAGCTTCGCTGCGGCTCCCATTCTAGAGGGCGGCAGAGATGTGAGGGCGAGCGCGAGAAGCGGGGTGCCCCAGCAGCAGCGGTGGACGCCGGCAGAGCTGCCGCCGTCCCAGCCCAGCCCTCTGAGCGACGGCAGCAGCTGCGGGCCGCAGCCGTACTACGTCCCTTGGTCTGGCCTGACGCAGCAGCAGCAGCAGGTGCAGCGCCCTGGTGGCCATCATGCTCCCCTGCAGCGATGGGGAGGCAGCGATGCCGGCGCGGCTGCTGCAGCGCATTCTTCTGATGGCGCTTTAGATAGCTACAGCGTTGACAGCGTGTACTCCAGCGATGCTGAGCACTCTGGCGTGGGAAACTACACGGGGGGTCCGCACGCGGCCCATGTTCCAGGTCTTGGAGCTCTGGCAGCTGGCGCTGCTGCCGCCAACGCAGCTGGGTTCCCAGCAATTCCGCGGCCTTGCCAGCTGCAGGTGGAGGAGCCCCAGCAGGGCGGCTGGGCCGACGGGTCCGCGGCTGCAGGCGGGGTACAGTCTTCGCTGGCAGGCATGGCGCAAGCTTCTCGCTATGCAACCAACTATGACCCCTGCTTCTCGCCGCTGGGGAGGCGACCACCGGCGGCGCCCTCGGCGTCCTTTGGCAGCACCCGGGAAGCAGGGCCGGTCCAGCTGCAGCGCGAAGCGCTGCAGCAGGAGCTTGGCTGCCACGATGGTGGCCAACCCCAGCAGCATCGTGTGGCTGGCGGAGGGCGCCAGCGGCAGGGCGCAGCTCACAGGGTCAGAGCTCCGGCACCATGTTACGCCCTCCCTCTGCCCCCAGGCTCTGGATTCTCTGGCAGTGGCGTTGGTTACAGCGGCGCTGCGGCCGGTGGCGATGAACCCACCGACAGCGCCGCCATCTCCATCGAGGCCATCTCGCTGGAAGGCATGTTGGCGCAGGGCGCAGAAAGCGCGTCGGAGTGCCGCGAGAACGCCTGGACGCCTCCTCGCTCCCGCCCCCCTGGCGGAAGGTTGGCAGACGCTGCAGACTGCGTCGTTGCCAAGTCTGAAGATTTTTCGGGGGAGTCAACCCACATGGTGACCGACAGCACGCTGGTGCCCCTGGGAGCGCGGGCGATGCCTGGCCGATCAGGGCGTGCCAGTCGTTTGGCTGGTGCAGGGCCAGCGCCGCCGTCACAAACAAATTCCGTCTATGCCACCCCCGCAGGCAGCCCTCCCTGCACCCCACCGCGCGACGGTGGCGTGGAGTGTGACGAGGCTGGCACGGTGAGCCCGCTGTTGCCACCCCGCGCTCTGGCTGCCATGGCTGAGACGCTGTCGCCTTCCGCGATGTCAGCATTCCGAACCCTGTATGTTGACGAACAGACAGGGGAGATCCTCACGGCAACCACGGAGAGCGGAGCCGCTGCTAGCGAGGATGCTGGTGGGGAATCTGAAGTGAGCGGACCAGCGGGGTTCATGCCCTCTGGCGTGTGCATCCAGCAGTTGCTGGCGGCCGCAGACGCGGCACAAGGGGAGCTGCCGCTCCTGTCAGACGGCGATGCAGCGGCGCTGGACGCCGCAGGGCATAGCCCCCTGGACCTGGCGGTGATGCTCGCGGCGCACGCAAAGCGGCTGCAGCGGGCGGCCGCGCAAGAAAAGGACCTGCGCGCAGCGGAGCGGCAGCTGCAGGCGTTGCAAGGGTTCCCTCGCCCGGTGCGCGCCGACAGCGACGGGCTGGCTTCCTTCGGGGACGAAAACGTGGAGGCAGAACCTAGGTCGAAGAAAGCAGCGCCCCCGCCAGCGCCGCCGCTCCCCGCAGCCTTGGCAGCAGAATCTGGTGCTAAAGCAGCTGCCAAGAGGAAGGCTGCGCCCCCTCCGCCCCCTCCCATGCCTGGAGCGGCCACGAAAGCGGCGCCACCCCCTCCCCCGCCTCTTCCTGGGGCAGCCAAGAAGGGGGCACCGCCGCCCATGCCCGGAATGAAGGCTGCGCCGCCTCCCCCGCCCCCACCTCCTGGGGCCAAGGGCAAAGCTGCCCCTCCCCCCCCTCCCCCGCCTCCTGGGGGCAAGAGCAAAGGAGCGCCGCCGCCACCGCCGCTCCCCGGCATGGGGGCCCTCAAAAAGGCATCCCCCCCCAAGCCAGCTGCCCCACCCCGCCCCAAGCTCAAGCAGCTGCACTGGGACAAGCTCAAGGCCGCTCAGGAGGGCACAGTGTGGCGCCAGGCGACCGGGACCTCCAAGCCCTGCATCGATTTTTCGGAGCTGGAGAGCCTGTTCCAGATTCTGGAGACATCGGCAGCCACCCGCCGCCTGGGGGCTGCCGCGCGGGTGGAGGAGGTGCGCCTGGTGGAGCACCGCCGTGCGCACAACATCTGCATCGAATTGTCTGGCGTTCGCAAGCCGTTTGCAGAGATCAAGGCAGCGCTGCTGGCCATGGACGACAGCGCCCTCAGCGTGGAGCAGCTGCAGGCACTGTCCCGCGCCGTGCCGGACGACTCAGAATGTCGTGATATTGAGGCCTACCTGGCTGGCCGGCACCCCAAGCACAAGGGGCTCAGCGACCCCGGTCGGCTGGGCACAGTGGAGCGCTATTTTGCGGAGATTAAGGACGTGCCCCGCCTGGGAGAGCGCATCGCCTGCCTCCTGTTTGCCAGGACGTACACCGCCACAAAAGACATGGTGAGAAATTGGGATATACTAATTTTTGGAAGTTCTTTAATATTTCCGTTATTATCTAAATTGCTGCATTCGGCATCTGGCACCCGTGTATTTCTGACCGTTACATCGCCCACCGCCTTTTCAAAATTGCAGTGCGAGGAGCAGCTGGGCCTGCTGCAGGCGGCGTGCACAGAGCTACGTGAGTGCGAGCCCTTCCTAAAAATTCTGCAGGCTGTGCTGGAGCTGGGCAACCACCTGAACGCCGGCACCCAGCGCGGCGCGGCGGCCGGGTTCAAGCTGGACACCCTGCTGAAGCTGTCTGACGTCAAGGGAGTGGACCGCAAGACCTCGCTACTGCAGTTTGTGGTGCAGCAGGTGATGGCTGCAGACCCCAACGTGGGCAGCATGGCGCAGCATCTCCCCCACGTGAAGCCTGCTGCCACCATGCAAATCAGCGCCATCACCGCCATGCTGGGCGAGCTGCGGGTGGGTTTGCGCCGGGTGGGCAACGAGGCGGAGGCCGCGCGAGGAGCGTGCGGACTGCCCAGTGAGGAGCTGCGTGATGCGTGTGCTCGCTTTGCTGACGCCATGGCCGCCTTCCATGCCACCGCCTCTGCGGAGTTTGCTGAGCTGGAGGCGGCAGAGAAGGCGGCGGTTGAGGACCTGCGCGCCACTTCTGCGTACTTTGGCGAGGATTACGTGCCCGCGGACCCCATCAAGGTGATTCGCATCGTGCGCGACTTCTGTCTGCTGCTGGACAAGGCGGTGACGGACTTGGCGGCACGAGCGGAAAAAGAGGCCGCAGAGGCGAAGAAGAAGGCAGACCTGGAGAAGAAGCGGGGGAAGAAAGGCGGCAGCGGGGCTGCTGCCGCTGGGAAGAAGGAAACAAAGGAGAAGGAGGAAAAGAGCGGCGGACCCAAAGCCACAGCGGGTGAGAAGGAGGAGGGAGAGAAAAAGGAAGAGGAGCCCAGCGCTGCTAAAATTGGCAAGGAAGAAGCAGCGGGTGCGGAGCCAGCCGCCGCTGAGTCCAGCGCCGCTGCAGAGCCTGCGGCAGCAGCGGTGGCGAACAACGAGGGATTCTCTCCATCCTCCCCAGTCACGCTACAGGTACCTTCTTGCGGTGGCCCCAGCCCCTGCAAAGACGGTTCGCCCCCCAAAGTTGTGGAAGGCACAATTGGGCAGTGTGCGCCAGACGCAAGCACGCCGCAGGGCTCTGGCAGAGAAACCAGCGAGACGCAGTGGCAGCAGGAGGAGGATGTATTCACGACGCCCTTCAGCGTCGCCCCAAAAATATCTTCTGCTGAGAAGACGAGTTTTTCTTAATATGATGCTGACGCCGAGGGAAGCAGAAGGAGACTCTCAGGCGGAGCAGCCTTTTTTTGTTTTTTTCATTCAAATCGTTTTTTCTGTATAGTAATTAATGCTTTTGCTTTTGTGTTGCTCTTTTTTTCAAACTGAAAACAAACTGCTGACGTGTACATTTTCGAGAGTCACTGAGTCGACTGAGACACCTGCGAGGACACCTGAGGATGGACCCCTCCGCAACTCCAAAGCTTTTTTCCCCCTTCAATATTGCTAAAAGTATGTTTGGGGGGTTGGCCTTCTAGTTGTGCTTTGGAGACGTCTTCTCTATAAACATTTAAACCCCTCCCGAGAGGAGCGTGCTTGCTTGTGAGATCTCTATAATTCACTCCTCGAGTGATTAAGCATAATTAGAGGAATAAAATTGAAAACGAGGTGGGGAATTTGAGGTGCTGCCAATAATTTCCACCGCCCTCTGTCTCTGTTTTCTCAATTTTCCTTTCAAACAAACTCGTGCTTCCAATTATAGACACCGCGTATTCAAAATATCTGCTCTACCCCCCGCATTATAGCCAGCCTTCATGCAGTCACTCACTGCTATGAACCTTCAAATTCTCAAAGGGGTCTGCGTCTCGCATGCTCTGGCCCCGCTCTCCCAACTTTTCTCCCCCTCTCGTCTCTATGGCATGGGCAGCCATGTCAGCGATAACGACCCTGAGGCGAGTTCTTTTTTATAATTACTTTGAATCCCATAATTATTAGTTTAGGCCCTTTTTTTTTTTTAATTTGCTCTTCCATGAAAAATCTGACATTTTCCGGATGGTTGCCATAGATACTGCCTGTGCGAATTGTCACAAAATGCATCTTAGCCACAGTTTTTTCTACATGGCGCCCGCCGCCGCTGCTTTTTTTTCAAACAGGTCATGGAGAAGGCACAGCAGAGGCACCTGCGTGGGAAGACCATCAGCCACATCCCTGACGAAGCTCCGGGATGGGATGAGGTGCTGGCGTCCGACAGCGAGGCTATTGTGAAGGCAGAGCGCAGCGGCGACAAGAACTTTAAGACGATGCAGGATCAAACCGTTGAAATTCTTAAGGAGGAGGGGGCGGAGGAGGGGGGCGGCAATCCTGAAGCTATGCAAGACCGGCGCTGAGTGCAATGTAGAGTTGCGGCAGGACCGAGCTTGAGCCCCTTCCATTATCCTAGTCATTGGCTGCCGACGCCCAAGTCTTTGGTGCTTAGTTTCGATTGTGTTTTAAGCTAGTTTTATTTTTGTAAACCCTTTTTTCCTCGCAAACAATGTCCCCAAGCTGGACAGCTCGCGGGCCTATTAGCTTTGTTTCCGGCTCTGGAGCGCATTCGGAATGCAATCTTCTTGACGAAAAAAAAGACTCTTTCGAGGCTGTGGTGGTTCCGCACCCCGATCCATTTTCCAGTAAGCACCAAAAAAATCATTCAATTTGAGCAAGGGTTCAAACCAGCAGCCTGTGCTTGAATTTTTCTGTTTTCAAAATTCCCGTTGCCGCCAAGTTGCTCATTTAAAAAAACGTATTTACCCCAAATTTGCAGGCCATGCGCTGGTCCACCCGTCGGCAGCCCTGACCGAAGGCAGCGCCCCAGCGTTCTACACGTTGGCCGAAGGTTCCGACTGCGTTGTGGGCGTGAGAGCAGCGAAATCAGAAGCCAACGTCCCGCCTGGCTCTCTAGCACTCACCGCCGCCCAGCAGATCAACTGGCACGTCAAGGAAGGTGGCACTGTGTCGTTAACGCGCTTTTCACTACCCCCCCCCGACTCCCCGTTTTCCCTTGTTGACGTTGAAATCGAAGTCAGCTCAGTCGGACGAAAACCCGACGCCCCGCCGCTGGATCTCGACGCTGCAGCACTTTCCAAGCAATTTTTGAGAGCCTACTTGGGCATTGTGATCGCCGCCAACCAAATCTGCGTGTTGCCGGCCCCTGAAGGCGACGAGGAGAATCAGCAAGCTGGCGATGCGATGGTTGTGCTCCGTATTATGGCATGCAACAGCCTAGACGAGGAAGCGCGCGCTGAGGCCATCGGGTTCCACTGTTTCAGAGGCATCATCGCGCCGGACACCGTTGTGTATTTGACTGCGCTCGAGGCGGGCGACGCTGCGGCGCAAAGCAGGGCAGCGGTGCGACTGCTGTCCCCACTCCAGCGCCCTCCGCCTGGCTCTAGCCCTCACTTGATAGACGTTCTTACAAACGATGAAGAGTGCTTCCCTGCCCACCGCAAACTGCTGCGGCCGTGCATTGCGCTGACAAAGAGCCTCAGAGACGAATCTAGCTGCCGAGAAGTCGCTGTCGACGTTGATACCCTCACTTTTGACAGGGTTCTCATATTTCTGGAGGCACAGGCGACGGGGCGGAAGCCGCCGTCTTTCGCGCTGCACCTGGTGCCGCCGCTGCTCGAAGCCAGCCAGCGCCTGGGCCTGCAGTCGCTGCAGGAGTGGTGTCAGCGGCGGATGGGGGATAACGCCTCTCGGGTGCGGTGGTACTCGTTTGGGGAGGTGCAGCAGCGAAACGCAGCAGGGGAATGCATTTTGATCATCGATGGGATGGTGTTGGACGTCACAACGTGGCTTTCTGAGCACCCAGGCGGGAGCACGATCATCCCCCGGCAGGCTTTAAATTTAGACAGCTCTTGCTTCTTTGAACTGTACCATTTCAGCAGGGAGTCGTTTCTGTACTTGCGCGAGTTTTATGCCGGCGAGATTTTGCTGGAGGACCTCCCTGCGGTACCGCGCCCTGAGGAGGAGCCATCTGCGGATTTTATGATGCAGCTTCGGCAGTACACCGACGAGTTTCGATTGAAGTCCGAAGAAAAGCCCAAAAATTTTATAAGCTTTTGATTTGATAAAGGTTTATTAAATGGTATCGAATAATAGACAGATGTACTTATATATTATTAAGGTGGAAAATATAGACAAGAGAAGTAAGCAGAAACAAGTAATTATATTCATGTGATTCATGTGAGTAATATATTCATGTGAGGCGTTAGCACCAACGTAAAAATGAACAAAAGACAACTTGTGGCGAAGCTAGAGGGAGGTTCAATGCTGCGGCGGTGGGAAGAAAAGTATGTGGTGAAACGCAAAAAACTGTGTCGTCAAAAAAAAAAGAAAAAAAAGTATCAGGTTATTAGAAAGCAAGAGCATCCTGAAGTAATAATGAATAAAGAAGAGATCCTAGAATCTCATTGCTGGGTGCCTATTTCTGAAACTGAAATGCAAAGGGTGAAAAAATCGGAAAAGCTGAAATTTCATTGCTGGCTGCCTATTTCTGAAACTAAAATAAAATGCTAAGGGTGGAAAAAAACGAAAAGTTCCACTGCCGAGAATGTGGAAAGAGCTACACCTCGCCTCTGGGCGGGACCATGACGCGGTCTACAATGTGTACCACAGCTTTCCCGATGATCGCCCCCCCACCAATCTTATCAACCACTGTTTTGATGTTTGAAGTGACAACGTTGGCAAACCCGTCAAAGTCAAATCCGCTGCGCTCTGTGTTCAGCGTCACCTCACCAAACATAACCCGCATGGGGCCATACCGAGACGTATATACCTGCAAGAAAGGTCATCATGATTGAGCAGAACTGCTAATTAGCGGTTGCAGCGAGAGGGAAACCGCGATAATTGAATAATCGCACCGATACGCAGGCGCCCAAAAGGTCTGTTTCCCATGTCTGCAAGGGCGGTAGCCGTTTCCGCAGCAAGACGTCTTTGTGAATGATGTGATAGCTCAACAGCTGGCGCATGCGTGCCCTATCCGACATGAGTTTTTCTGTTGTTTCGTTCACTGCTGCCGCATACGCAAGAAATGCCTCATTTGTGAAGGGGAAAACCGTTGCCCGAAAGTGAAGGCTGTTGAACCTTGAGTCGAATCCTGCCGTTCTTGCCGCATCCATGAATATCTGCACACATTTCCAGGTTGCAGCATTAGGAGAAAATGGGATCAACTACGTGGGAACGTGACAAAAAAATGGCAGTGTGCAGGCAAAATGATGAACAAAGTTTTTTTTCTATTGAAGGCGCCTCCCACTATTACCCACGTACCGTTAGGCCTTCATTTTGCAGTATTGCCCACACTGAGAGGTCCAAACAGCTGGCTGCAGCAGGAGAGGGGGAAAAAGTGCGAGCAGAAGTGGTGAGAGGTTCTACAAACGGCAACGATCCGGGCTGCCACTGCTTGGATGTCAGTATTAAATAAATAAATGCAGGTTGAAGGCGTTACATCGCTGCTTTCATGATGTTTTGATCACCTTTGATTATGCATAAAGTGGCCACGAGGAGAAAAAGCCACATCTGGGGCCACATTCAGACGCCGCAGCGGCCACAGAATGTACTATAAATAAATATATTGTGTGACAAGGGCGGTTGACCGAGAAAATGCGCAAACACGGTTGCCAACGCGCAGCTTCTGAGTTCCTGCGAAAGCAGTCAACAGCAAATAGAAAGTTGCCATTGTTCGTTTACAGCTCCTCAGAAACACCCAACGCTCATTTCTCGTGCCATTCACAGCTCCCTGTGCAGCTGCACCCAGTCCTTGGCGCCCCCACCGGCCCGCAGCTGGTGCAGCCGCTCCTGGCGCCGCCGCTTGCGCAGATCGTCCGCCTCCTGCAGCGCCTCCCGCCGCCGCCGCTCCCCGCTCTCCATTCGCCTTTCCTCGTCTCTCACCCCCTCAGCAATGCGGTGCCTCTGCAGCACCTCCTGTGGGAGGTCGCTATAGTCTTTTTCGTAGTCATCCCATGCAATCTCAGCGTGCTGCTGAAACAGCCGCGGCCACCAGCTCTCTGCGTGCGCCCAGTGCCGCTGCAGCACCTCCAAGTTCATCTTGCGCAGCGTGATGCAGCACCCGTCCTCCCCCTTCCCCCCGCAGTGCGTCCAAAAGCAGTCTTCGGGCACAACGCCGTGGTGCAGCTGTCCCTCCAGGAAAACCTCTCCGCTCTGCCGATGGTACACTTTCAGGCTATAGGGCGCAATATCCACCCCCAGGCGCCGCGGCGGCAGATCCGCCGGCACTTTGAGCGCCAAAATTCGCACTTCCCCGCCTGTTTGCCGCCACCTGCAGCTGGCATCTGCCAACTCCACCCACACCTCCTCCGGCTTCTCGGCAGCGTCGTAGTAGACGCGGCTCATGGCGAAAGGGTGCTTGTCGGCGCGCTCCACCGCGCCATGAGCGTTCACCAGGCGGTACATTTTGAACGGCAGCTCAAGCTCGAGCTTGGGGCGGGGGGGCACCGCCAGCTGCTTGTCGTTGCTGCAAACTGCGTCTACGATAGTATCAGCAGCTGAGGCGTGCTTTGGGGTGACGTCAGTGAGCTCTGCGTGGCCAATGACAGCTGCTGAAAAGTCGCAGCCCTGCAACATTTTCGCAAGCTGCTGGGGGTCAGAAACGGCCTTGGCCAGCGCATTGCCTTGCAGAAAGTGTGGCCCCACAGACACGTGGAAGTGAAACTCCAGGTTGGGGCGCTCTGGAGGCCGCGCTGGGCGCACAGCCTCCAGAGTGGATGCTCCGGCTGATACTTGAGCGGCAGCGGCCAGGGCCTGGCGCAGGCTCTCCCGCAGCTCCGAGTGCAGCCTGGAGGGCGAGATATTCTGAAACTCCAGTACCACACGCACCATGAACGTCCGTTCACTAGTAGCAGATGCTGCTGCTGGTACTGCGCCTTCGCTGGCAGCCTCCGCCGCTGCCTGCTCAACTTGCTCCTTGGTGAGCTCCTCGGTGGCCTCCTGCAGCCGGTCGTGCAGTTCTTGGCTTGAGGATTCCAGCTCTGAATCGACATAGAGTCCATGAACGAGTGAATTTGGTAGGTACTAGTTCCACACACACAAAAAACTAGATAAAATCCATCACGCCTTACCTGTTGCCTTTGTGAGGGCTTTAAAGGCGGCGAAGGGATCTCGGTCAGCGTGCTTCGGCTCCGCCAGATGGGCCTCCCCCAGCCGCAGGTAAGCTGCCGCCAGGCCCGCCGCTACCTCTTCTCTGCGCCCAAACATGCCGGCGGCCACGCTGCCATTCTCTTCGGCAGGCAGCGCTCCGTCAAACCTGCGGAGCTTCTCTGCCAGCGCCTCCACCGCGGCTTGGGCGTCAGATGCAGCCTGGAGGTAGCACTTGGCGCTGCGGTGCACTGCCGAACGCACATAGTAAGCCTCCCCGGGGGGAAGGCCGAGCGTCAGCCACCGCAAGTAAGAAGCGTAGTAGGGCCCAGGCGGGGACTGTCCTTTGTGGGCGTTGCTTATCACCCGAAATGCGGCTTCTTGCATGGCTACGGCGTCTGTGGCCTCCACCTCTGCCCTGTGCAGCTCGCCGGCTGCCTCCCTGCCAGCGATGATCTCCAGGATGCAGCGCCCCAGCTGCTCCCGCGTGAGGCGCTGTACGACTTGCCACAGCTTCTTCTCGCACTCCTTGTCCCCCGCCTGCAGCTCCCAGGCTTTGTGGAATGCGTCCACCGCCGCTGGAACATTGCGCAGGCCTAGCAGAGCGGCGCCGCGCCGCCACTGGGCCTTCCCCCACCCAGGGGCCAGGCGTGCAGCTTCATCCGCGTCCTGCAGGGCCTCTTGGAAGCGCTGGGCCTTGGCGTAGGCCAGCGATCGGTTGCTGTGCAGCACCTTCAAGACAGCTTTGTCAGGGTGGATCTGGATAGCCTCAGCGTACCTGCACGCCGTTTCGAAAATTGTATTTATTTATTCTAAACTTTATTTCAATACCATTCCATGCTCCCTCACGTTTCCCAGGCCGCACGATAATTGCCTTCCTGCATAGCTTGATCCGCCCGCTTTTTGAGGTGGTCCCCCTTCATCCGCCTGCAATCAATTTAATGTTTTTAAATTGAATTTAAAAAGGAAAAAAATAGGGGTTTTGGGCTTACCTCAAGCTGGAGTCTCCAGACATCAATGCAAATTCAAATTGAATTTCAGCGAATGCCGCAAGCCATATGGGTGGTAGAGGATTTCGGCGTGCTTAATAGATATTGCAAACAGAGAAATACGAGCAGGATTGGGTCGGAGATCGAGGTCAAAAGCGGAATTGGGTGACAAGAAAGCAGCAAAAAAAACCATTAAAAAAAAACGCTCCTAGGCAGAAATGACATTGATTTGCATATTAAAAAGTCTATATACGCATCAAAGCGCCGCTGGAGTGCATGGAAACCAGAACATTGATATATGTTGATTTAAAAAATAAGCCTTCCCTTCCTAATAAGCCTTCCCATCCTCGTCTTTTAATTATTTATCGCACATTAATACACTAGAATTCCACGTGCATAAAGCATGGCGTCGTCCCAGGACGGCAGGTGGGCAACTTTCGCTGGTGGTTTGCTTATTGGCAGCGCGCTCGCTGCTGGAGGGGCTTACTTGGCTGTCAGATACGCCTTATTAGAGAGGGATTCCCGGGATGAAATCAAAGTTTCCGCCAGGAAGCGGACGAGCAAGTGAGATTCCACAATTTGAAATCTTTGTTGTTCACTCGAGTTTGCTGCATTCCAACTCTTCTCTTCATCATCTTGCACCAAATCACAGGCCTCCCAGCCCCATTGCGCGGCATCTCCTCTCCGGAAATCGCCGCGCCCTGCCCAGCAGCTCTCTGGACGAGTTCGGCACTGCCGCGAGAACTGACACCGAAGTGTACTACGAAACGCCACCAAAGGAGCAGCAAGCCAATGGTGCCGCGCCCCAAGAGCGCAGCGGCAGGCCCCCGACGCTCCCCATCCCCAGCCCGCCCCAGGTCAACCTGCTGCGGCGGCTGGCCACCAACCGAGCGGCCTCGTCCTCGGCACTCAATCAGCTGACGATGGCACACGGCAACGGCAGCGGCGACCCCGCGCTCACGCTGGAGCCCTTGCAGCAGCGCTTGGTCCGCCAGGAGACCTTCAGCGAGTCTGACGCGGCGGTGGTTGCCTCCCGGGGCGGCCTGTCGGTGATCTACGCCGGGCCGGCAGATCGAGCGAATCCCTCGGTGCTGGAAGCGCTGCGCCACACCGCATTTGTCCCTGGCACAGGCCCCCACTCCGTGGGAGCCACTCCTCCCAGTGGCAACGGCCACCCCCTTTACCATGCCGCCCCCTCTCCTTCTCCGAGCTCCACCGCAAAGTACGGCGAATCGCCCGCAGGGGCAACGCCTGGGGCAGGCCCAGGCAGCCGGGCGCACAGCAACCACGGGCACGCAGCAGGGATGGCACCGCCCCCAGCAGGGAGCGCAGCAGGCGCAGCGCAGCAGCTGATGGCGGCAGCGGCACAAAGCAACAACACCGTGTCCGACGTGCTGGCGACCGAGGGGCGCATCATTGAGGACGCCGCGCTGCATGAGCAGTACAGCCGCGTGATTCTGCCTGAGCCCACCCCCAATGAGGAGACCGACGAGGTGTGTTGGCTGCTGCAGCGCGCGTTGGACTCGCGGCAGCGGTGGCTGTTCAGGCCGGAAACGGGGCCGGAGGCCACGGCTCACCTGCCGGAGGTCACCAGAATGAACGAGTGCCTGTCGGGGGATCCGTTTGCGTGGAAGGCAGAGGTACGCAATACACGATTTTTTACTTTCTGTAGACAAAGAACTGTATAATATTTTAGAAATTTCAATTCGATCACTCCTTTACGTATCCATCTCTTCCCAGGAAGCGCTGCCCTTCACCTGCGCGATGGAGAGTGGCGTGATGCAGATCTTCGGCCCAGACGGGGCCACGCTGCCGCTGGTGCCCCCCGGCACCGCGCACGAGTACTTCTCCGACATGCACTGGCTGCTGAAGATCTCCGCGCTGGGGCACGTGCGGTCCTTCACCCACTCCCGCCTGCAGCTGCTGGAGCAGAAGTTCAACCTCCACGTCATGCTCAACGCCGACAAAGAGTTTCTGGCGCAAAAGTCCGCGCCCCACCGCGACTTTTACAACGTGCGCAAGGTGGACACCCACGTGCACCACTCCGCGTGCATGCACCAGAAGCACCTGCTGCGTTTCATCAAGTCCAAGCTGAAGAAGGAGGGCGACGAGGTGGTCATCTTCCGCGACGGCAAGTACCTCACGCTGAAGGAGGTGTTTGAGAGCCTGAACCTCACCCCGTACGACCTGTCAGTGGACACCCTGGACGTGCACGCCGACAAGAACATTTTCCATCGCTTTGACAAGTTCAACCTAAAGTATAACCCCTTTGGGCAGTCGCGTCTCCGGGAGGTGTTCATCAAGCAGGACAACCTCATCCACGGGCGGTACCTCGCGGAGCTCACCCGGGAGGTGTTCAATGACCTGGAGATGTCCAAGTATCAGCACACGGAGTACAGGATATCAGTGTATGGCCGGAAGCCGGTGGAGTGGGACACCCTGGCGGCGTGGGTGGTGCAGAACAGGCTGTACTCGGACAACAACATGTGGATGATCCAGGTGCCGCGACTGTACAATGTGTACAAGGAGCAGGGCATCATCGAGAACTTCCAGCAGCTGCTGGACAACCTGTTTGACCCTCTGTTTGAGGCCACCATTGACCCGGGGACCCACCCCATGCTGCACGTGTTCCTCCGCCACGTCAGTGGCTTCGACCTGGTGGACGACGAGTCCAAGCCGGAGCGGCGGCCCAACAAGCACATGCCGCCCCCCGCAGAGTGGACGTCCAAGCACAACCCGGCCTACGCGTACTACACCTACTACGTGTACGCCAACCTGTATGTGCTGAACCGGCTGCGGGAGGCGCGCGGGCTCAACACTTTTTCGCTGCGCCCTCACGCCGGCGAGGCAGGCGACCTGGACCACCTGGTGTCGACGTTCCTGCTGGCGCAGAACATCGCGCACGGCATCAACCTGCGCAAGTCGCCGTGCCTGCAGTATCTGTACTACGCTGCGCAGGTGGGGCTGTGCATGAGCCCACTGTCCAACAACTCGCTGTTCCTGGACTACCACAAGAACCCGTTCCCGCAGTTCTTCGCCCGCGGGCTGTCTGGTGAGAGAGTTAAAGAGAGAGAGCTAAAGTGAAAAATATCTGAAAATCTGCGTCCTAATAGATATTTCAATGGAAAATTCATATCTTTAACGGGTTCGAGTGACCCTGTTCCCCTCCCTCCCTTCTCTACTATGGTTGCAAGCACCCCCCCTCATATAAGGCATGTCTTCTTGCTCGCCGCAGTGTCCCTCTCCACTGACGACCCCCTGCAGATCCACCTCACCCGAGAGCCACTGGTTGAAGAGTATTCGGTGGCCGCCCAGGTGTGGAAACTCAGCGGAACCGACCTGTGCGAGGTGGCCCGCAACAGCGTGCTGCACTCTGGGTTCCCAGACCGCCTGAAGCAGCACTGGGTGCACACAGAGTTCTGGCGGGGCGGCCCTGAAGGCAACAGCATTCAGAAGACCAACGTGCCGGCGCTGAGGATGATTTTCAGAAAGGACTGCCACGGGGAGGAGGTGGGGCTGCTGGCGGCAGGGTCGGTGTCGCATGCGGCTAGGACGAGGGCCAAGGAACTGGCGAGAGCGGCGCAGGACGCGTGAAAAGAAATTTGAATTGTACAATATTATTCATAGAGAGTTTGGTTGTTTGGGGCGTGCATTGCGCCACTTTTAGGTAGAGCTAGCTAGCATATCATTTTTGGGTTCGTGCAACAGCCCCTTCTTGTACACACATATACGAGCGCTGTGAGGCTTTTTATTAAATATAAATCGAAGAAAAACACGACTTGGAAAACCAGAAGGCTATGTATCAGAGGTCAAATATACATGAGATGCATAAAAGGTTCATTTTTTAGGGGTTACCATCAAAACCAAAGGCATGGAGAGAGTAAAGCGGGGAGAATTTCTTGAGAGGTGTTCATCCCCTCGAGCCAACCTCTTTCCGGCCAAAGATCAACTAAAAGTAAAGGAGCATGCTCAACATGCTAAAAAGGCAGTTCAATCATCACTGGAAAAAAGGGGGAGGAGTACATTCATGGTATGCATAGTTATTCATAGCAAAGCGCAAAATCGACCGCCGGACAAACACCGGGCAAAATGGATAGAGGGACACATAAAAAGGATGAATATTAATTGAAAAAAGTGGGCATGTCGGAAAACTTGGCCCTATCAACAACAAACGACTAAGGATACAGCAATAATGGAGCACTCCATCATCTATCAACCATAATTATCTTAGGCAGCATACGTTAACAAAGCTTCCTCCTCAGCACCGCTCCTGGCCATGGTGCAGGCCGTCTTCCTCGGGGGCTGTAAATGAATAATAGCGAAAGCAAAGGATGAGAAATAACTCAGCAACCGTTGATTTCATCATCGTTGGATGATTTCTGGCACATCAGTGGAGAGCATGCACTGAGATAAAATAATCAATTCCAAGCTGTCGCATCACTCACTTGTCTCCAGCTCGAGCGCCATCTCAAACTTGTACACCACATCAAACCACTCGTCGGCCTGCGGTGCCACGCCAAAGACGGCAAAGCAGGCGGCCTTCTCCTCGCCCCAGAGCCCACCGCACGCTTCTATGGCATCACGAGCGTCAAAAACGCCAACAGTCTCTGCGCAATTGAGGAGCGAGCGGGTTCAACTTGCGAAAAATGCCACCTAGACAAAGATATTGTCAGGCGAATTTTCAGCTCCGGCACCGCGTTCTCACCTGTCAGGGCAGCAGGGAGCTTAGTGCTGTGCAGTACGCCGTGCAGACTCTTGGGTGCGTCGTTGTTCTCTCCCCATTCACCGAAATTGAAGCTGAACTGGTTTGTCGTTTTAAAAAAAGACCTTCCGGACTTGGGAGAGTTCTTCGTAGAAAACGCGTTCCTCGAGGGCGTCTTAGAAACACGCGAAACGCCCGCGGTCGCAGGGATCCTAGAGGAAATCATTGAAAACTCAAGCTGAGGGGCGAAAAGCGCGTGATCTGGAGAGTTTTTGGTAGCGGTGTATTTTTTTAATATTTAGATAAAAAAATTGTCGAGCGTTTCTGCGAGCTGGCTTCCGATTTTTTTTTGTAGCGCCTCGGAATTATTGTCTTCGATCGAAGTCGCGACAAACGTCCCGTCGCTCGATTTAATAGCGTAAAAGCGGGTTTACATCATCCCCGTCAACATGTTCTTGGCATCTGCAGCTCGGAGCCTCAACCTCTTGCCCTTTGCAGCGAACAGAGCATCTCATTGTGTTGCGGCTTTGGGTGAGCTTATTTCGCAGCTTTTGGCTTCTTGAACCCATTAATCAGGCCAAAGAATGTTCCGATGGCTGATGTCTAGCCCAAGCCAAACGGGTTTATCACTTTTTTTCTCAACTCATCTTCCTTCCTTTCTCTCCGATTGGTCAGCAGGTGGTGTACGCGAGATGAGCTCCAAAATCAAGGTGCAAAACCCCGTGGTCGACCTTGATGGCGATGAGATGACCAGGTGCGAGCTAGAGACATGAATTTGCAAATTTTCACGGCCTGCCACCGCCGGCGTGGAACCAACAGTTGTTGTTTTCTTGAGATTCGATTAATTGGTGCTGTTCATCAGCGTTTCTGATGCGTTGCGTTCTGTTCCCAACCTTTTCCCAACCATCCTCAGGGTCATTTGGGACTCCATCAAGCAGAAGCTTATTTTCCCTTACGTTGACCTGGACATCAAGTACTACGACCTGTCGGTGACCAGCCGCGACGCCACCAACGACCAGATCACCGTGGACGCAGCCGAGGCCATCAAAAAGTACAATGTGGGCATCAAGTGCGCCACCATCACGCCTGACGAGGGCCGAGTGAAGGAGTTCAGCCTCAAAAAGATGTGGAGGAGCCCCAACGGAACCATCAGGAACATCATCGGAGGTAGGGAGCATGTATTCTTAGGTTTACACATCATTTCGTACGTTTTAATAATAATTTTGTTCACCGTCGTGTCCACCTCCAGGCACCGTCTTCCGCGAGCCCATCGTCATCGAAAACATCCCGCGCCTGGTGCCGGGGTGGCGCCGACCCATCGTGGTGGGTCGCCACGCGTTCGGCGACCAGTACCGGGCCACCGATTTTGTGGTCGATGGGCCCGGCGAGCTGGAGATGCGGTTCACGCCCAAAGACGGCGGCGAGGTGCAGACCTACAAGGTGTTTGACTTTAAGGGACCCGGCGTTGCGCTGGGCATGTACAACACCGAGGAGTCCATTCGCGGGTTTGCTGACTCATGCTTCCAGTACGCGCTGTCCCGCAAGTGGCCCCTGTACCTTTCCACTAAGAACACCATCCTGAAGCAGTACGATGGGAAGTTTATGCAAGTCTTCGCGGAGACGTACGAGGCCAAGTACAAGAAGGCGTTTGAGGACGCGGGCATTTGGTACGAGCACCGTCTCATCGACGACATGGTGGCGCAGGCGCTCAAGAGCAGCGGTGGCTTTGTTTGGGCGTGCAAGAATTATGACGGCGAGTTTTTAAGACAGCAAAGAAATGGCGTCTGCGTTATTTACCCTTCTTTTGTAGACTGCGTCTCTTTGCGGGGTCGAAACTCTCAAATTCTTCTTGTACGCTCATTTTTTTCTTCCATCTTCTAATCTAAACCATTTTTGACATTTTCCCCCTTTCCTTATATGTTTGCAGGCGACGTCCAGGTATGCTCGTAGACTATATATCAAAACAAAGCAGTATGAAAACTGCTTTTACTTTTACCTCCTCGGGTATTATTTTATTTTCTAATTTTTTCTTTTCATTTTCCCTCCCCCTTGCTCCCCTGCGCAGTCCGACATCGTAGCCCAGGGCTACGGCTCTCTCGGGCTGATGACTTCTGTCCTGGTTACCCCCGACGGCAAGACCGTGGAGGCCGAGGCAGCGCACGGCACCGTGACCCGCCACTGGCGCGAGTACCAAAAAGGAAATGAAACTTCAACCAACCCCATCGCCTCCATCTTCGCCTGGACCCGGGGGCTGGCGCATCGTGCCAAGCTGGACGGCAATGACGCGCTGACAAAGTTTTGCGATGAACTTGAGGAGGCGGTGATTGAGACGGTGAGAGCGGGGCACATGACCAAGGACCTGGCCATCTGCGTGCACGGCAACAAGGCGGGGCCTGAAACGTACCTGATGACGCAGCCGTTCATGGACGAGATCAAGAAGACCCTGGAGAAAAAAGGGTACAGAGGCAGCGACTGAAGAGGCAGCGAATGAATGGTAAGAGACTCTAATGAGTGCGAATGCTGGAAATTAAGAGGGGTATACTTAAATTTTACAAAGATATCTGTTCATACAGCAGTTTAAAAAAAGAAAGGAATTGAATGAAGAGTTAGGTAAAGAAGAATTGGGAGCGTGGTGACATACAATTGTCTAGTCAGCAAGCAATGAAAATAGACAGCGGAAGAGAGAAGAAAGCCGAGTCAGTACTAGTACTGCTCTCTGGGAAATAATTTGTGGCAAGAAGGGTTTAAAATTCTAGACACGTTTATACTGAAAGGCAGCAACTCAACAGGACAGCTCAAGCAAAATTCAAAAGGCACGTCCGCATTGTCGGAACGTTTAGGGCTGCCACGAATTGACAGCGACGACAGCGCAGCATGCAGCAGCATTTGGGCGGCCATGTCTGATACAGGCGAACATGAGTGCATGCCGCCTTCATCGCAGGCCTGATGGAAATGCATGGTGGCGCCATGGACTTCTTTGCTAAAGGGGTAGTTTTCTACGGTGTGCCAAAACGGCAGGGCCATGTGCTGCTCGTCGACGTACTCCACTCCCCGCAGCTCTGGGCGGCGCTCAATTTCCGTAATAAATGTGTGCTTTTGGAACGTCACGTTGGTCTGGAAAGGAAACCCAAACGGCGGTTTTTGAAGATGCACCAAGAAGCGCCCTTTCCAGTTCAGCCCAAACCAAGATTTTATCACCAAGAGGTCGTTCAGTTCTGCCCGCCCAAAAATCATTTCTAGGTAGAAAATCTCGGGCCCCCGCCCGTTGTTCTGCTCCATCAGCGTGCGCACCGCCAGCATGGCGTGCTCTTGGTACCTCGCCTCGACGTCGGGCTTCTCCACGCCTTGAAACATCCTTTCTTCTCGAAAATCCAAGTACGATACCCGGAAGTTGCCCTGAACAAAGTCCATCCACCCCCAGCACTTCCAGAACGACGCGAAGGTCAAATTAGCGGCGGCTTCCGGCCCTAGAATCGTGTCGACAAGCGAATAAAACGTGCCTCGTTGCACTGAAGAACCGGCCAGAACAATCCAGATAGGCTTGGGAGCCGCAAACAGCTGGGTAGGGGGGTAGAACGGAAAGTAACAGCTGTGCGGCACCCAAGCCCAGCCAGAACGGGGGCATTGCGGGCCCGAGCAAGGCAGCCATCGCCCAGCTCTCCACTGTGTGTTTCGGCATTTCACTTGAGGCAGAGAAAGGCGGGCAATGGCCTGCTTGCCGTGGGTGGTTACCACGAGGGCGAAAGGGACGCCTTGCACCCGTTGTATGCGCACCGTCTTGTTCGCGAAGTCAGAGAAAACGTCGATGAAAATTTCAAAGGCGCCGCTGTCAAAACTGACGTACTCCACAGTCGCTGTCGATTCATTCCGGATGATGTCGGAGGCGGTGAAGATCGAGGGTCCTTGGAACCAAACGTATAGCTCATTACACTCTTGTTTAGTGCATGGAAGGCCAACAAAAAAATGTGCGGTCCGGCCAGCGGAGGCCTGGTGCAGGCCTGGGCCCCACACAGCCAGATCCAATGGCTCGGTGACCTCATTTTCTCGGGCAAACCGAAACGCTCGCGAAATGTTGAAGAACTGCGGGAAGCGTTGGGACCCTCCGCCGTGCTTGGCAGCAGCGGCATCGCGGTAGCTGAAACTGTTTAAAATTCTGGGATCCAAGCGATACAAAACAAACGATAAAACGAAGATCGAGCCTGCAAGGAGCCTCAAATTTCGAGAGTAGGCGTCACCATCGAAACGAAAAAAAAACATTGACAAAGGGGAAGTTGATAATAATTTCTATGGCATCATGATGCGATTTTGACTGCATTTCAGTCAATAAAAACATGAAAACAGATTTAAACTACAAAAAAACATTCAAAATAATTTTTTATTAAAAGAGTCGCCAAGCGGCTATAGTGCAGACGAAATACAAGAATGGGGAAATATTGGATACATATAAATAAAAATTGATGAATCTGCAGGAAGAGTAAGCTTTTTTTGCTGTGCGTTGCAAACTGAACCGATTCCTTCTCCTCTCTTCGCAGAGGCTTGTTATTTATAATCTTTCTGTAAGAGCATTTTCAGGTGCTCGTAAGCATAATGTCGCAGGCAAGTGTTGAGGAAGAACAAACAGAATATTAAATATTCATTTCATTTCATTTTTTGACCACCATTTTTCTCTCTCGCAGACCGATAAGCTGTTATTGGATTTTGCAACGGCGCTGCGAGCCTCCAAAACGGGGGTCGAAGCACGCAGCGCAGTTTTGGAAGGCGAGCGGCTAGACATCATCAGAGGCAAGGACTTTGTTCGGTGGGTGCGCAGCAACGTTGATTCCATCGAGCTTCCCATGGCGAAAGGTGGGTCGTGTCGCATCCCAAAGCTACCCCCAAAGTGACGTCCTGCCTTCCATATATTTGTTTCTCCCTTTTTTTCCTTCACCGACACTTCGTTAATTTTGCTTTGCTTCTCACCTCTGAATAAGCATCCCTCTGGCCTTTGCAGCCAAGTCGCCCGAGGACGCCGCTCGCGACCTGGGCTCCCTCCTGCTGCGGCGCCAGTTCATGGTGCGGTGCGATCGCAAGTTTAAAAAACCGCCGCCTGGCCAGGATCGGCTCATCAAGTTCCCCAAGAAGGTGGCGGCCGTGACGGGGGCAGATGCCAACACGTTCTCGGAGGCGGACTTTTACGCGTGGCGGTTCGAGGCTCCTACCTCTCCCTGGGTTTACGCTGTGTCAGCATTGGCAGCGGTGGGCGTAGTGCTGGTTTGCCTGTTCCCTGTGGCGCCTCCCATCGTGAAGATGTGCGTGGTGTACGGCATGATGAGTATCTTGATCGTTATGATCGGCCTGCTGGTGCTGCGCGCTGTGGTGGCGACCGCCAGCTGGATTGCCACCGGCCGCACCGTCTGGATCCTCCCCAACGCGCTGGCGGACGACAAGCCCGTGTCGGAGCTGTTCTCGCCGCTGATTGCGGTGCAGGAGCCGGAGCTGAAGGACGACAGCACCGGCGCGTGGGTGAAGCACTTGGCGGCGAGGTTGGGGACAGGGGCAGTGCTGGCTGGCATCGTCTACGTGCTCTACGCGCACAGCCCGGGCACAGGTGCGCACCCATATACGTTTACCACCCAGCCTTTATTCATATGTATATTATATTCTTAACCACGTGTGTTGCGTGGTGCCCAATATTTGCGGCGGGAAAAGTGTCAAGTTTAATCTTTTATATTGATTTTGATGCAATGCTTACTCTGTGTTTCCCACCCCTTTCGTTTTCAACCCTCTTTATGCTTGCAGACAAAGTGAAGCAGAGCGCTTTCAGGTACCGTGATGAGCTGTTTGAGATGCTGAACGTTCACGGCGACACAAAGCTCATTAAGGGCAACGCTACTGCCGAGGCGGCCGCTGCTGCTGCTAGGGACGCGGCAAATGACACCGCTGGGGCGGCGGGTGGAGACGAGGGGAGCGCAAATGCAGCTGGGGCGGAGGCATCTGAAACAAAATCCGAACTTTAAAGGCGTCATGTTTTTTTCTTCATATGCCCAGTGTACACCGAGGATACTTAAGCTCGTATTATTTTTGAAAAGCAAAGAGTCCCCAGGGGGAGGACCCCAGCAGCAGTAGGTGCCTGTCACTACCCCCAAGCTGAGCATGCCTCAATCTCAATCTTAAAATAATAAGATTGTGGCGTCGCATATTGCGACGACTATACTACACATGTCTTGGGCCATTTATAGGGCTCCTAGACGCAATTTTGATTCGTGATTGATGTATCTGGATATGTATCAAGTATATCGTGCTCCTCTCTAGGATTATTGTTTGCTGATTCGCAGTCTGAAAGGCAAAAAATCAGGAGGAAAGGCACTAAATAGCACGCGCCCTGCGCGTAAACGACCATAATTATTTTGTGGTACGGCAACGACTCTTATTGCCAAATTTGAAATCTCTCGCAGAACGAAAGTGTTTTTTAGGTATTTTGCCACAAAAGAGTACGTCTTAACGTTTGAAACATTTATAGTTGATGCTCTGGGGAGCGGGACGACGTTGTTGGAAATAATCGAATACAACAGCTTCAGCGTTCATCGTGTACGCCCCATCGAGTGCAGCTACATTTTTTTTTTAAGGTGACATATTAACTGATACACACTGAAAGGAGCATACGCCGCATCGCCAAAAGAATATTCACGTCAGATATTTCTTCCACAGACAGTCGGGTATTTTCCGGAGAATGGAATGAAGAACGCCATTCAACAGCAAGAAAAGCGGAAGTGGCTTCCCAGCAGCTTCCAGTCCAGCCTACCTCCACCCCTCGCCAAGAAGTCTTTGCGGCGCCAGCAGAGGCGCCAGCGAAAGTTGCACACAAGTAGAACAGCGCAATCAGCGATGGGCAGGGCCACCACGCTGCAACCGCAAAACAGGGCTACCTCCAGTGTGACTTCCCCGTCGACTGTCCTTGGAGAAGACGCATCTGAGTTCTTTTCAGAAAAGAACAGAAGTTCAGAGGCGAAGGTAGCTACGATAGAGAGAGAAGCGAGAGATGCGGTGTATCAGTACGACGACACAGCAGATTCGCCACCAGCCACGTCTTGGAGTGGTGGCCTAAGGCCGACAGGCGAGGAGAGGGATCCCGAGCCATCTGTGACCTCATGCCACGTCACCCCCAACACGCCTGCACAGCTGCGTGCCGTCGCTGCCCTGAGCGCCATGCTGTTTAAAGTGCCGCCGGAGCAGCTGTCACCTACCATACTGTGCGAGCTGCAAGACATGGTGTTTTCTGGCAACGTGAGTTAGCTGAATAGTTAGATTTGCGATGGTAACTCAACAGTATTAATGGGAAATGAGGGATCCCCACCCCCACTCCCCATATTGGTGCCCCTGTACTTTGCGTTATTTATTCTTCTTACTTTAAACCTGTAATGTATGTGTATGTATGTTCTGGTTTTACGCAGCTCCATCTTTTCTTTTGCAGGAATTTCACTTTTTGACAGTGACGCTTCGCTGAAACCGACGAAGAAACGCTGCGAAGTGTGATTAATAATAATAATAATCAAGCGGATATGTTTCCCATAGGTAGTATTCACTCAACTTGCTTCTTTCAAGATTACATTTATAACATTGTGCGGCGGCGACTTCTGGCTGCAATCAATCAGTTTCTGCCCAATTAAATAGCTTGGATTTTTCTCTTCATATGCCCAGTGTACCTGAGGATAATTAATTTCGTTTCCACCTCGGTAGTATAATAAGATACAATTAAAATAATTGATTCCCTTGGGTTTTAATGGGTTTAATGGGTTGGTTTCCCTTTTTTTTCCATTTGAAGTTACTAAAAATGACAATACTATTAGAAGCAAAGCTACCTGGAGTCCGACTCAAACGCCGGTTGTTGAACTCGGCAGGCAACGTATTTTTGCTTTTTGTAGCTATTGGCTTTCTTCTTCGTTGCAGTCAAGATATGTTTTTACTGCTTTTTATACATTAAAGCTATATGGCATTTTTATATAAACAAATGAATACTGGGCTTTCAACTGCCCTATTTCTTCACAGCACTTCTTTTCCGAATATCTTGCCAATCTGTTGATCAACGTTAACGATTATAATCTCGTATAAATACCATTCTACGACAGCATTATAAGCGGTGCCGCCAGGCTTCATGGTGGCCATGCCAGCAGTGTCCGCTCCAGAGCTCATAATGTTGGCAAACTCTGTAAAACAAAACAAAACAATACTATACAATACAAAGACCCCAACGGGGATGACTGAATGGGGCGATTTATCAATAAACCATAGCATAATGCAGGTTTACAGGTTTTGTTTCCGGTTCCTGAGTGGGCGCTCCCGAAGAGGCCCGAAAGTCGCCGTGCCACGCCTAAAACGTGAAGATGAAAAAAACCCAGCCAAAACCTGCCGGTCGGGTTTGCTTCCAATACCTGCGGCGGGGTTGAGAGCCGGTGAAGGAGCACGTGGTAAACGAGGGGAAATGTGCCGTTTAGTGAAGATATAGGTAGTGTAATTGGCTGCCAGGACGTGGATTATACGTACCACCGGGTATAGCTAAGGCCACATTCGGCAACTAACTTGGTTGTTGGGGTTATCATAATGCAATCAGAGCAAATGATGATGATTACGTATGTGCAAACGCTCCACCCTTGGGGCTATAACCACGCTGGAATGCCATTTTCTTATGTGTGGGAGTTGGGTATTTTTCTGGTGTGGCCTCTCAAGGATTGGTCGGAAAAATATGGTTGCTGAGGATGTGGAAGCAAATCAGTTGGCATCAGTGCAAAAGCTACACATGACGGCCATGCTTATATGGATGCTGAAACGGTTCACCCTTGGGAATTTCCAGAGCCGACCTGCTGCCGTTCGAGCTCCCTTGAGGCTCTGCCTGCATGGTTTCCTCCCGTCCCTACGAGGTACGCACTAGCTCGACATCCCCGCAACCGTGCTGCCTGCCCGAGGAGTAAGCTCGCCGGAAGTGGCCTTCATTTCATCGATGCATCAAAATTATAAAACTTTCCCATCAGATAAATCATCATGAGCATAATCAGCATAGAACAAACTTATGAAGAATGGTAGGTGGGGATTTATTCCTATTAATCCGAGGATGTACGCGGATCGCGCAAACGCCGTTTTATTTTCGGTACAGCATTTTGATTTGCCTTTCTTTTTCTTCGCAATTTGGCCTTCTGTACACATTTCTGGCCTTTTAAACCAAACACATAAATCGCATTATCGAGAAGATGACATATCCACGTTTTTTGCAAACATGTTAAGTTGAACAGAGAGTCATAGAAACGGAGAAAGGTGGGATTTGAATTTCGGCAACGGTGTCTTTTTTTAAAGCGCCATTTCCCTTCAATAAATACTCTATAAGGTAAGAAATCAAATGGATGTGGTAGTGCGAGAAGGAGAGCTCTCAATAATCGCTCGTTACGTCCATAAATTAAATTTATAATTTAGCAGGCAAATCAGCGAACGGCGAGGCGCAGAGGCTTTCCGACGGCCCAAACGATGACATGCTGAACGTCCGGCAACAAGACAAAGAACGGCGGCTCCACGGCGCCCTTCAGACCAGTCTTCCACCCTCCAAGTTGCCCCGCCATCGCAGATACCGGCATGTCCAGCAGGCGCAGAGCCAGACAACAAAGGGAAACGACACGGCCCAACATTCAGAAGAAGCTGAGTCTGCCTCACTTGCAACTTCGGCGCACCTACTTGAAAATGACGGATTGGCATTGGCAAGAAAGAAGAAGAAGAAGAAGGCGAGCCAAGAACTGGAGGAAGATGTTTTAAGGCACAGTCTGGAGTGCAGGCGGGCAGCAGATACGGGGTCGTGCACATCTTTGAGCTCTGGCGTACAGTTTTACGTCAAAGGACCGCTCTCTGAGGCATCCGTTTCTTCTGATCCTATTGCTGTTTCGCCGCTAACGCAGCAAATTGTGGATGTCATGAGTGGCATGCTGTTTAATGCGCCGCCGGAGCAACTCCCGTCGCCTTTGATGCACGAGCTGCGAGACATGGTGCTGAACAACGTGAGTAGCGTTGAATCAAGGATGCATGGTGTGAGGATATGCATGGTATGCCATATTTATGACGCTCGTTATCGTTTTTCATTGCAGGAGTTTGATTTTCTGGCTTACACACTGCCCATATTGAAGGAATGTTGAATAAAAGTAAACCCGTCCTCTCGGAAGACTACGCTGCCTGCTGCGAGTTCATCAACCGGCTTTTAAGTCGGACTCCGGTTGGGTCTGCTTCCAATATAACTTAAAGCACACATCCAACACTGTTTCCCCCCGTTTTTATGGTCTAGTTATTTAGTACTTGTTTATTATGTATTGAGCTCTTTCACTCTACAAACTTCGCCATTTTTCTCTCAAGCTAATTTTCACTCTTTTTTTCTTTCCGTGAAGTGCCGGCATGTAGTTCTGTGTGTGTGCAGCTCCTGTGGCAGGCATTCTCATTAGCATGAGTAGCTATTGATAATTTTTCTTCTTAACTTCTTCATCCTGAAGCTGGGGCCTTGGGCATGGTCCGCGTTTATCACGAATGCGCGTCTCCAGTTCCTGGGTTACTGAGAGCCAGCTTTTGATATCCAATCCCTTTTATATAATTACACCACCTCTTTCTCAATTCGTATTCCCTAGGTTTTCGCCAATGACGAAAACAAAAAAAATTCAAAAGTTTAAACGACTTTGTTCAACAAAAATATACAAATAATTTTACTCCCAATCATTATGATTTCTACTTTTCTTTTCTTCACCGTCGTTTTTTAATGCTTAGTTTGGTGTTTACCAAATGTCTTGCCAATTTGTTACCACATATTCGTACATTTTGTTGATAATGGCTGTGTCCCCTCTCGCATTACACTGTTTATTATAGGGCAGAAAATATGTAACTATACTCCCTTCACACCCACGGCATCCACCCCTCAAACATCCGCGACAGATTGTCAACGCTGCTGGCCCCCCGCACCAACCACTCCACCTGCTGCTTCACGTCCAGCGCAGCACCAGCAGCGCCGCCCTTGGCGCCAGGCCCCGCGTCCGTGCCGCTCACTTTGCGCTCAAATCGCAGCATCACCTCGCGAGCGAAAGCCTCCTGCCGAGCAATGCAAGACGAAGAGGGCTGCAGTGGGGAGGTAGGAGGAGGGTACAAGTGCGGGGAGGGGTCGGAGATGGGCACTGCCAGCTGTTTTGGCGAGGCAGAAGAGGGCGCAGTGGCGAATCCTTGTGGGTTGAAGCAGTGTTCAGAGCACAGCCGCTTCAGCTCCGCTTCACAGGCAGCACGCAGGCCATCCAAGCACTGGGGCAGCTGCTCCAACTGCACTGCTGCCTCTTCCGCCACATCCAGCTGCAAAAACATTAGATTGCACGAAATTATTGCCTTGAGCTCAAGAGCATAAAACGTTTTTTTTTTTTTTTTTTTTTATAGAGCTATATTAATATTAATAGCTTACCAGGGCCGTAAGGCGGTCCATGGCCGGCTGAAGAGCGGTCACCACGCCACCAGCTTGCTCTCTTGCAGCAGCTTCGCCCCTGCCGCCCTGCTGCAGGTCCCTCCTCACGGTCTGCACGCCCCGCTGCAGCTTGGACAACGCAGCAGGCAAACCACGCAGAGCTGGCAGCGCGACACCCAGAGTGGCCGTCGCAGATGCTGCAGCCTTTGCCGCGACGGTGCCCTCTGCAGCACCTGCCAGCTGCAGCCGGGCGGCCCGGCGCTGCACCTGAACTAGAGCTTCCACGCCAGCAGCAGCCGTCTCCACAGCTGAATGCAGCTCATGCAGCCCTGACGGCAGCTTCTTTGTGGCCTTCACCAGCGGCAGCGCGTGGCGGCCCAGATCTGCGGTGGACTGCACCCCCGCCTTCTCTGCTCCTCGCATCGCCGCCGCTGCCTCGTCTCGGGTGCGACGAAGACCTTCCAACGCGCCGGTTGCTGCTGCCGCCTCGCCCTGGCTGGCCAGCAGCGCAGCACGCGTGACGTGCACGCGTTGTACGGCATCGCTGTACCGCGGCCACAGCCACTCTGGCGCGCCATCATGGCGGCTGCCGCCCACAGCGGTGAACTCGCGAGAGGCCTCAAAGTCGAGCACAGCGCGCAGGGTACCTCCCAAATTGCGCGCGTGGCGCTCTGCTGTGATGTCCCACTCTTGCGCCGCCTCCAAGCAGGCTCGAACATTGGCAGACTGCGCCAGCAAGGAGAAATGAAATCAGAAATAAAAAAATAAAAAGCATCTCGATCTGCCCTAGGGGGAGTGCCCTAAGGAGATCGCGCAAAAGCGGCGGGGTGGTCGTGGGAATTCTCAAATCAGATAATAAACAAAAAATACATCAGAAATAGTCTTGAACTTTGAAACTAACCACATAAGGGGCTGCTGCTGCGAGGTCTGAGGCTACTTCGTGCTGGGTGTGGCTCGCCAGCTGACGCCAGCTGCCAACCTCAGCTGCTGCAGCGTCAAGGGCGGCAATGGCGGTTCGCATGGCAGACACGACGTCGTGCCGAGGGAAGGCCAGCGCAGTGGCTGAAGAGGCTTCCGCAGACGCCTGCGCCTGCTCGCTGTCAGCGAATAATGCCCCCGATTCAGCCTCTTGAAGGCCGGAAGCGAGTGCCGGCTCATGCCGCCACTGGTGGGCAGCCAGCTGAGTCGCTGCGTGCTGCGCCTGCTGCGCTGCCTGCACCGCGCTGAGCTCCGCCACGTGCAGCACGGCGTCGATGGCCGCCAGAGCGCCAGCCGCCTCGGCGTAGGCAGAAATTTCGCTGTTGACTGTTTCTGCGCCTTCTTCCTCGTTTTCCTCCAGCGTTTCAGTAGAGAAAGCGGGGCGATGGGGCTCAGCACCCATCCATCCTGCTTCTTCACCACCAATCTCCTCCTCCAGCGCCCCAAACAGGTCGTCGTCACCTTCGCCACCGCCAAACTCCAAAAATGCCGGCAGCAGCATAGGCGGCGCCCCCTCTCCTCCTCCATCGAAAGGCTCGAGTTCCTGATGCCCTAAATTTCCTTGTTTCTCAGCCGCATGCTGCTTTGCCTGCTCCTCAGCAACGCCAGCAAGGGCAATGGCGGTGGCAGACAGCTCAGCCTCCAGAGCCGGCAGCAGCAGCCGCTGGACCTCCCACGACACAGAGGAAGCTAAAGCGTGGCTCACCCCGTGCCATTGCCCGTTTGC
This sequence comes from Marvania coccoides, assembly GCA_963854735.1. Taxonomy (NCBI): domain Eukaryota; kingdom Viridiplantae; phylum Chlorophyta; class Trebouxiophyceae; order Chlorellales; family Chlorellaceae; genus Marvania; species Marvania coccoides. The sequence goes on along the minus strand of OY978099.1, from coordinate 1,564,514 downwards.
ATCACCCTTGCCGCCCTTCCAAGCGGCTGAAAGTGCGCTCCAAAGGTCCACCGCTGCAGCGCCCAACAACAGCGCCTCCTGGGAGTGCTGCGCCACCCTCCACCCGCCCGCAGGCCCACAACTCAGCGATGCAACCAGGCGCGCGGTGGAAGGCCCCCCAGCGCAGGCAGCGGTTGCCCCGCTGCCAAAGCTGCCGGCAGACGACAAAACAGCATTGAGACACTGCAGCAGCGTGCCTACCGTCTGCCAACGACCCCCTATTTGCAGCAGCGTGCTCATGACCTGCCCAGCCAAGGAATCCACGCCCTCGGCGCTGCTTTTTTCGGGAGGCAGGCTCAACTCCGCTCCACTTTCTTCATAGTCTGCCTCATCGTCTTCATCTCCACACGCAGCGTCGATCAGGCCCCGCAGCTTCGCGAACTCGCTCTCCAGCGCATCCGCGTCAGGCGTAGATTCCAGCAGCGCGGCGCAGCTGGGCGCCAGCAGCTGCAGCTCCGCAGCCAGACTGCCCACAGCGTCCGCTGCACGGACCGCAGCAGAGAGCCACACCACAGGGCCAGACAGCCACGCAGCGGCGGCTTCCCCCGGCACAGCGTCGCGTGCGGTGATGGTGGTGGTCGCTAAGCCCAGGACCAGCTGCTGCATGCCATCAAGCACAGCAGACCCAGCGGGGGAGGAGGAAAGCGCTGCAGCCGTGGCAGCAGTGCTGCTGCACAGCTGAGACAGCGAGCGCGCGAGGTGCGCCGGCTTGCAGGTAGCTACCGCTGCTATGGCGCGCTCTTTTGCTTCTCCAGCCATCAGGGCCACGTCGATGCGCTCCAAGCGCAAGCTGCTCTGCGTGCTGCGCATGCTCTGCAAGAGAGCCGCGCTGCAAGAAGACTGCGCTCTGAGCACGCGCCATGCCACCACGGCATGGGACGCCTCTCTTTCGGAGTCTGGAGCATTAGGGAGAGGGCAGTCACCAGGGCAGCTGGCGGCAGCGGCAGCAAGTGCCGGCAGCCAGCCCGCGTGCCGGCTCATTTGCACGTACTCTGCCCCTCCTAGTATCGCCACAGCTGTACTGTACCGCTCCAGGGCCTGGAGCGCAGCCCGCATGGCTTCCGCACGCTGCACAAACAAAAAAAATGCAAGCCAAACTCAGTAATAGTGGTTGAAGATAAATATAGATATAAACAGCTTTTCAATTTACCGTGTACATTGCTGCTGCCCCTGCGTCATCCACGGTCGCAGCCTTGAGCAGCACCGAAGGCGACAGCGGCGCGGTGGCCGGTCTCACCCCCAGCGCCACCCCCACCAGAGTAGATCCCCTGGGGCCGTACGGCTGCACCATCCCCAACGGCATTTCAGCAGCCTGGGGGTCCCACCGAGCGACAGCCTCCGCCAACGCAGAGCGCGCCGGCCCATTGACGGCACTGTCGATAACAGCCAAATGGCGGTCCTGCCAGGCGCGGCAGTCCGCCTCCAGAGCCGCAGCGTCGGAGACAGCCACCACAAGCTCCATGGACAGCTGACGCGCATCCCTTTCGCTTGCTGCGACTCGTTCTACCAGCTCCGCTTCGCCGCTTGCAGCTGCCTCAATGGCGGCGGTGCAGCGGTCCACGAGGGCGCAGTGGGCGGCCACACCGACTGCGCCAGCTGCGGCGTTGGCAAACAGACACTGGAAAGGGCGCAAAATCGACTCGAACTGACGCAAAACAGCGGCGGAAGATTCAGCGGCGGCGGCGGCATCTTGAGACTCAGTACCACCTTCAGTTTTGGAGCTGCCAAGGAAGTGCGCGAGCGATGCGCACCGCTCGACCGCAGTTCTAGCCTCTCGAATGGCTCCCTCCGGCGCCCAGGCTACCAGCGAATTGCCAACCGCAGCGCAGAGCAAACTCGACAGCGAGGCAGCGTTGGCACGGACAGCCGCGACCGTGATCTCCGCCCACCCTCTGAACGCACCGTCCGCTCCAGCTGGGCCCAGCCCCGTGGCGATGGACTGCGTGAGGCGGAAGGGCACAATCTCAGGCGCCGCCAACTGCGCTCCCCGGTCGAAAAGAACGCCAAAATCAACGTGAACAACGTCGGCAGACGCAGAGCGCCACAAAATGTTGTCTAGATGGCGGTCTCCCAGCCCCAAAAAGTATCCCAGCATGCTCATCACGGCGGTGGACCGCGAGAACGAGCGCTGCCGCAGCCACCAGTCGTGCGCGCCGGCAGCGCCCACCACCAGCTCCACCGCTATCATTCGGGAGGGGGCAGCGGCGGCCAGCTCGAGGTAAACCGATCGCAACACCTCCGCAGGCCAAGAAGACCGAGAAGATGCGAGGTTGACGCCTGCAGCCTGCAGCTTGGTGCGAAACTGGTCTACAGGGCGCACAGGCGCCGCCTCTGCCACCGCCACCTCCTGTTTCCTTTCCTTCCCCGCTTTCTTCAGCTTTTTCTTCTGCGTTTTGGTCATGGGTGGGCCGGAGGGCTGCGTCGGTGGCGGCACCGGACGGGAAGCCGCCAGCCAGATGGCCCGCTGCCGGCGGTGGTCCTCGTGGGCAGCGCACATCTCGTACAGTGGCACCGCGTCGTCGACCCATCCCACCAGACCCGCTCGAGCTGCCACAGGCACCACAACCAGCGGCAGCGCTCCTGCTCCTACACCACCGCTGTCACCCTCCCGCCGCCTGCTGGCCCGCAGTGCAGCGGTGGCGGCGTGCAAAAAGCGCGCCACGTTGGCATCCACCCGCAGATCTTCACGCCCCTTCACCAGAAAGCAGTACCGCCGCCCGTCTGAGCCCACAACTTCGATTTTCTTCGGGCGGGTTTTGGTGTGAAGCACAGTCACTGCTGGGGCAACGCTGGCGATGGTCACCCCCTCCCCAGCACCTGGAACCGGAATATATGTGCCGGAGAGCGCGGAAAGCCCCGGGCAGACGTCTTCCAGGGCAGCAGAGGTGGGGGTCAGACCTTTGCCGATTTCCGCAGCGACTTTCTTTACGCATTGCAACGGACGCTGCAGAGCGGTCTCCAGAGCGCCTGCGGTTGCGGCAGTGGCGGGTGTGAGCGCCAGAGGTGCGCCCAGCTGGTCCAGCATCCAGCGCAGCCGAGGCAGCAGGTTGGCACGCCGTCGGAAAGACTCTTCGTGTGGAGTTGCCGGTGGGGCGCCTTCTGCTGCTGCCACGTGGCTGCGCAGCGCGCACAGTACGGGAAAAACCGCCCACTCCAGCTCCTCAGCTGCTGCGCTCGCCAAAAATTCGGGGCTGCACCCCTTGTCTGCAGCGGAAGCAGCGGCAAGGTCGCCTCGCAGCGCTTTCAAATGCGAGTACGCTGCTGCCAGGCGCTTGGTGAGGGTGGCTGCGGCCTCTTGAAGCAGGCTGGTCCAGCGCTCGTCTTCCAGGAGCGCCAGTTTCGTCACAGCTTCCATAAAGCCCTCCATTTGTTGAGCATGGTCGGGGGCCAAGGCGCGGCACTCCTGCTCCAGCTGAAGCGCCGCAGGGGCCCCCGCGGCGCGCAGCTCCGACAGCAGCGGGAACAGAGCAGCAGGGCATGCGGCTGCGGTGGCTTTGAGCGTGTTGTACATGCTGCGCTGCATCCAATTTGAATTAGACGTCGCCAGGTGGCTCACCAGCAGTGGGAGGAGGGGCAGCCAGGCGGCGGCAGGGACGGCGATCAGCGCTTCTGTGGCTGATCCAGGGTGCAAGCGCTCCACAGCCTCTCCGCAGCTCACCATCAGCCTGAAAATTATTATTTCCAAATGGGAGTTTTTTTTGGGGGGGGGATGAGTTATATGACGAAAAGCACGGGGTCGATGATAGGAGCGGGGATGTTCAGTAATTAAGTTAAACACCCAATGTGATTACTAAGCATTAGCTTACCGCAGCAGGAGGGCTGTGATGGGCAGCGCGTCTCCTCTCGCTAATGCTCCTTCAGCGCACAGCGCCAGAGCCTTGCTGCAGGCATGTAGGGCTGCAGCCGCCTTGCCCAGATCTTCTTCTGAGGCAGAACCTCCTATGTCAGCAGGTACGGCGGCATTCAAGCTCTGTGCGTACTGCCACCAGAGCTCTGCATCTGGAGCATAGTCTGCTGCCAATGCAGCGAATTCGGAAGGGGTGTGGAGGGCCGCAGTGAGACCCACGCGCAGAAAAACCTGGCTACTAGATACTGCAGCGTTTTCACCCCCTTTCGCTGCGCTAACAAGGCGCTCCAGCACTTGAACTGCCGGCGCTCTGTTGACAGCTGACTCGCTAGTTGAAAGGAGAAGCTCCTGCAGCCGCTGGCCTGCCACCTGGTCCACGCAGCTCTCGTCAAATCCCACGCCTTTCAGCAGCCGGCCAGCGCATGCCAGGTTGTTTGAGTCTCTCGCTGCTGCTGCCACCGCAAGTTTGATGCTGCCCAGCACCTCAGGAGCCGAAACCGACGAGGGAGCCGCCAGCATCAGCCGCTGAGCTACCGCGTCTGCCGCAGGCCTGCTGTTTTCCGCGTAGTCTGGCGAAGCCGCCCACGCTGAGAAGCTGTAAATTGCAGCGCCACAGCTCACTGCTCCTAAAGCAGGCAATAGGGTGGAGTGTACCGCAACCGCTGCAGCAGAAGGCTGAGCAGCCATCTGCAGCGCTGCCAAGACGCCCAGACCCTCTGCTGCTTGGACAGCCGAGGCAGGAGCGTTGGTGGGGCCAAACGAGAACATCGTTGAAAGATCTCGTGCGGTGTCCCGAGCAGCGGTAAACAGCAAGCCTCGGGGGTCTACGGAATGAAGGCCGCCAGCCAAAGCACGCACGGCGTTCGCCGTGAGGGAGCTGCTGGGAGAAGCAGAGGAGAGCTCGGCAGCTATGCTGCTTCCTCCGCGGCCCCAAGCTGCCAGAGCAGCGAACTCGCTGGCTGCTGGTTGCGTCAGTATCCCTTGAGGACAGCTCTGCAGAACAATAAAATGAAATTTACAGTTGCAAATAGCCACCGCCCCAGGTGCAAATTATTCTTAAAAGTACGTTATTTACCTCTAGCCAGGCCTGCAGGCCATCCCAGTCGCTGACTGACGCGTACAGATCTGCTTGCAGCGTTGCCAGGGTCTTCTCAGCGGCGCTGCCCACCTCCAATCCAGCTGCCTCGTGCTGCCGCTGCAGAGTGTGCAGTGCGTCCTCATGTCGCCCCACAGCATGCAGCGCAGCAGCCTCCAGCCACCCCCAGGCCTTGCCTCCTGGTGCACCACCGCCGCTCGGGGCGGGAAACGCACGCGTGCAGAGGGCCTGCAGCCCAAGAATTGATTCGCCGTCTTGGAGGGCGCACAGCGTAGGCACGGCCGCTGCCACCGCCTCCTCTGCGGCTTCACGCAGCGACGCTGTTTTTGGCGGCAGTTCCTGTGCTGTCACGGCTCCGCTGTCTGCCAGCAACACTGCAGCGGGGCTTGGCCCCTCCACCTCCACAGCTCTTCGCAGCAGCAGCATCCCTTGACGCTCGCTTTTCAGCTCGCTCAGGGCCGTGGGAGCAGCTTTGACGCCCGCTTCGGCCTTCAGGCTCGCGCCCTCTGCTGCTTTGCGTGCTGCTGCCGCTAGGCTGTTGATGCTGTGGTAGTATGCCAGCTGCGGCTGATTCACCTTCAGCGCAGCTTCCACAGCGATGGGGCGCACCCGTGTGAGCCACTCTTGCCACACTCGAACGTTTCCAAACCAGTACAAGGCTGCAGATTGGCTGGGGCAGGCTCGCGTCACGCTGCCGTGCACCGCATTCAACACCTCTTGCTCTAACGCATAAATAAAATGCAGCAAACATATGCCGTGGAGGCGCACGCCCTTGCTCGGCCGCGACCGCTGTGGAGGGGACGCTAGTTTACGCAGGGCGGCCTCCAACGTCGCCAGCGTTTGTGCTGCGCTGCCCCAGTGGGTCTGCAGCCGCGAGGCCACGCACTGCTTGGCTGCGCCGTCCAACGCGTACCACCACAGCGTGGGATTGGCCTGAACCGTCGCAGGCGATGCGTCTGCGCCTCTGCGAATATTCGAGTAAGAGATAAACCAAAGTGGTTAAAAGGTCTCAGTATAAAACAAACCCTGATTATATTAAACACCCATTTTAATAGCAATAAAACTCACTGTGTCAAGGAAGGGGGCTCAAAGGTCGGCCCTGCAAACGCATCTTCCTCCCCCGCCGCAGCCCCTGCCGCCTTCTCCCCAGGCAGCTCCTTCATGCCCTGCACCAGCTGCAGGAGCCACTCTGACGCGGCGGCGGGGCTGGCCTCCTTGGCCTCTCCCCCCCCGCCCACTAACACCGATGCTGGAGCAGCGCCAGTCATGAAATCGAGCACCTGTGACAGCTGGTTGGCGGAAAACACGCGACGCTGGGGCTGCAAGGCACACGCACGCAGCGCCTCATCCAATGCAGCAGCATCGGTAGTGCTTGGCGCCGTTCCCTGCGCGACAATTGCAGAAAGTGCGACTGGGAGCGCACAAGCCTGCGCTAGCTGCTGCGCTTGCTGCGCCACTGCATGGTCTGCGTCATGCATGGCGGCGAGCGCCACAGGCCACAGCCGCGCGGCTATCCCTCCGTCAGGGCCACTGCAGAGCAGCGGCAGGTGGGCCCCGCTGACAGCCACTGCAGCAGCGATTTCCAACGCAGCCTGGCGAATGGACGCCTCTGGGTGGGTGATCTTGTCGACCGCCATGTTCAGCGCTGCTCTAACCCACTCAGCGCAGCCTTGCGGCGCCTGAGGCAACATGCAAGCCGCCCAGCGTAGCCCCTGCGCTGCCAGCTTCGACTCCTGCTGCGACGCAAGCTCCACGGCAAGACGCAGCGCAGAAGGCGTGACTTCCGCCTTTTCCTCGTCTTTCAGACCTTCAAACGCCATCTGCGCCAGCTGCAGCCCTTTGGCAGCCAATGCCTCGCGGTGCTGTGCCAGCGCGGGCAGCAGACGCTCCATGCTGCGCAGTACAGCAAGCGCGCGCCCCTCCGGCAGCCCCTCTTTGGCCGCCGCGTGCAGCACGTTGATGTCGAACGCCAGGGAGTGGGCGTTGCTGGGCGTCAGCGTCCCTGGCAGCCGATCCAATACAGCATCACATACAGGACCCACTCGGGACAAAAGCATCACATACAGCAGCGCCAACGGCTTCACAACCACTTGATCCGTCGAGTCCCGCAGCGGGTCGAACGCAGCGCCGGCCTGCGCCAGCTCGTTTTGTGCCCCAACAGGAAGGGCAGCGCTGCGAGGAAGCTGCGCCAGCCAGCCCATCAGGTCGCGGCTGAGGGCAGCCACGGCTGATGCGCGGGACCTCACGTCTTCCCGAAGCATCGCGTGGCGGGTCAGCCGCACCGCAGCCTCCAGGATCGGCCAAACAGGCGGTGAAAGAGCGGCGTTGTCGCTGCTGTTGATGCCGGTCTTCTTCTCCTCCGCAGCTGCCGGCGCAGCTGTGACTGGTAACATCTCTGCTGATTCTGACTCTATGGAGATAGAAATCTCCACTCTTTCCTCTTGTTCGACTGTAGGAAGGCCCATTGCAGCCAAAGCAGACGTGAAGCCATGCTCCACGCGCAGAACCTTGAGGCCTACTGCAGCGCGCACCGGTTGAGGTTCCGCACGACGCAGTACTTGATGTTTTTGTTCTGCGTCAGCAGCACCAGCATCAGTGGAAAATTCTCGAGCGGGAATTGTGGCTCGCGGCGGTTTGAGCGATTCTGCGACAAACACGTTGGCATGGCCGCACAGCTCTTGCGCTCCCGACGGTGGCATGCTGGGGTGCTGCACAACAGCAGCGAACGCGCGCAGCAGGCGCAGCACGCCCGTTTCTCCGTCACCGCTACTGCTGCCCCTGGCAGCAGCTGCCTGGCGCATTGCGATCGGGACAGCGCAGGCAGCTAGTCCCAGAACAATGCTTGTGGCAGACGCATCGTTGCCCTGAATTACAGCCTCGCATCGCTGGCATGTCTCTTCTACCAAAATTTCTCCGAGCGCTGCCACCCGGCCAGTGTCCCCCCCCCCTGCCAGCGCAAGCATCGAACGTGCCAGCAGCGGGCGCGCCGCCCCTGGCAAGTCACTGCGCCGCGCCCACGAGGCCAGAACTTCCGCCAGCGACGCCGCTGCGATCGACTTATTGGCGCCTGGCGGCTTGAGTGCTGTCGCCAGCACGTTAAGGGCTGGTACCACTGTTTCTGTGGCGCAACTGTCGCGCTCCAGGATGGATTGCACCACGGCAACGATTGATACGGCGCGCCGGTCTGCAGCACCCGTGCCAGCAGCTTGCTGCTGCTGCACGCAATCGGTCACGCAACGAAGCACTGCCATCACTTGATGGCCATTCAACGTCACACCATCCGCGGATTCGCCGGAAGACGCAAGCTTCAGCAAGTCATCGAGGATCCTGGCGCTCAGATCCAGCCCAGGAGCTGCAGCGGGCCGCCTGGATGAGGAAGGACCAGCAGCAGCGCTTGGGGCAGCTATCGCATCACAAGCAGCGCTGCTCACGGTCGAATTGGCGTCCAAAAGCGTTCGTACCAATGCAGGAAACACTTCGCCGTAGTTTTGCAGCATTTTGGTGCGCCCAGCAGGCGTGGCTATCAGCTGTTTCACCTCCGCCGCCGCTGTGCAACGCTCCTCCGCCGATATACCCGCGTCAGCTGCTGCCGTGACCAGAGACTCGAGCGCGGCTGCCTTCTTGGGAATGGGCATTACGCGGACTGCAGCAGCCGGGTTTTCGGATGCGCTGTTCGGGTCACGCCGTCGCCGCCTGCCAGACGGCCCGCCGCCGCCATTCCCACCACCCCAGCCTTGCTTGCTTCTCTCAGGGTTTCGGCCTGGCTGACGTGGGCCTCTTCCACGCGCACGCCTCTCGCCTCCCTCCATTGAAAAACGCTGTGGCTGAAAAGCTAGCTAGGAGCCATGAGATGAAAGGGTGCCTCGGCACAACCTGCACAATTTGCATTGTTCGATGTGACGCATGCTCGATCAAAATGCGATTCGTTCATCGTGCGTGTCACTCACTTTACGAATAGTTATCCCATATTTCTCTAGCGATCAGGCAAAAAATCGAGTTGGGATTTTATTTCGCTTGTAACGGGGCTACTGTTGATTGAAATGTGATCATACAGCTATTTATTAAATGCTGTAGTGGAGTGTGTGTAATGCCGCGAGCGCTTGGCTTGCTTTAAAAATGGTGCATGGCACCCCAATTTTCATGTCCACCTCCAGGCTTTGTCGCTACCAAGAAGGCTTTGAAAAAATTCTGAAAAATATTCAACGGCAGGGAAATGTCATTAAAGCTGCGGGCGTGCCTTCATCTTCCCTCTTTACTTTACCGCCCGCCACCGCCGCCGGAAAAAACTCTTCATGGCAAAGCGCATGTTCAAAATTCGTGTTATATTAGGTGGCTGTGATTGAGATTATCTAGGCTAATGAATGATCGCCAGCCTGTACAAATTTTAAGAAGAAGAAGGGAGCAAGCCACTACTGCCAGTGGCTCAGCCAGAAAAATTTGGTTGATGATTTGATTGTAAATATTGGCGTTTAACGTGTGTTACCCATCTGCTGAAGCATCGTGGCAAGTAAAAATAATTATTTTTTCAAATTTAGTTTTCAATCGCTTTAAAATTCGGAATGAACAAGGATTGTTTCTCTCTTCTATTGGTAAATTAGGCAAATCGTTTTTTTATTCTTTTGAAACATGGCCATCATCAGGCTTGTAGATAAAGCGGGGAGGAGTGTTCCTCGGCCAGCAACCATAGCGGCGCTCGCTACAGCAATTTCAATCATTACAGTTCACTGGGCATTTGGCTTCTATGATCGTCGTTCTCAGTTGTCAATGGCAGTGCCCAGCAGATCCATTTCTCAACAACCTATTTCCACGCCGCTTTTTAAATTTGTCGCTTACGAGCAAAGCCCTTGGGAGGCAGACTGGCACTCGCATCGCAAGTCTTTTCAAGGCAATCCACCCAGTATTTGCAAAAAGCTGGACACAGATGCTAAGCGCGCAGCAGAGTGGGTCAACTCCATCTCTGACGGCAAATTTCGAAAAAAATCTCGAGTGTTTTCTCATTTCGTGTACGAGTCCACAACGTGTCTGGGGGCCAAAAAGAGATTAAAGGTGCCCGTTGAGCCGGTCGCAGGCCACTTTCGGCACCCCTACGCTTTGCAGCTGTGCAAGCCCGAGTCGGTTGAGGCTGTCCAGGTCGAGGATCGTGGCCACATCCTGTTGAGCGGAATTTCTACCAAACTATTCCATTGCATGTACCCCGGGCGTAAATATATGTTTGACCTTGGCAGCAGCGCCTATGTTTCCGGCACACAGTGGCTGGTCGACAGTTATCGCCAATCACATGGAGTTGAATTCGACGAAATCTACGCGTGGGAGATGCAGCCCATCAGCGGCACTCAGTACTGGAGCCAAGTGCCCGAAGATGTCTTCGGAAAGCTGCGATTTTTCAACACCGGCGTGCACAACAACAAAACGGCAAAGAGCTACATCTTCAACGTCATTGCGGCGTTGTACAAGCCAGGGGATTTCGTGGTGAGTTGCTGTTTCCCTGATTTTATATTTTCATGCTGTACAAAATGGCTCAAGACATGTCAACGCTAGTGTATTTAAATTATTATTGATGTTTTTGTTAACTTTTCCCCCCTTTGTTTCTAGGCTATCAAGCTGGACATCGACAACTCGTTCTTAGAGCTCGGGTTCATGCAAGATCTGCAGAATAACTCGCGTTTGCGGAGCATGATCGGCGAGATGATGTTCGAAATGCACTACAACTCGCTGAGCATGCAGCAGTACTTTGGGCAGCCACCGACAAAGTATGCAGAGGTGTACGAGCTGTTCAATTCTCTGAGGAAGGCAGGGTTGCGCCTGCACTATTGGCCATGAGAAGATCGGCAGAGTTATTGAGGCAAACGGTCGCATATTTCCCTGGGTGCAACAGAGGCAGAGAGAACTGTGAAGCTTCCCATGAGGAAACAGCAGCATAATCGATTGGCGAAACCCAGCCATATATTGTGTGCCATTTTTGTACGCTTAACAATAACGTCACACCTTTTTATGCGGGGAATTTGAAATATTTCTGGATTCTTTTTTTGCGGTGAAGGGTGAGATGAAATTTAATCTTTATTGATATGTCTTTTGTTTTGCGCATTGTTTGCTTTCTCCAATTTATGGCAGACATTGCATCAGCAGCTGTTTATGATTGTATCCCCCTTCTTACTACCCCACTTTTTACATGCTGCACCCCCCTACTACTTACCTTGAATATCAAGACGAGCTTAATTATCCTCGGAGTATATTCGGCATATGAAAAAAAAATACTTACCTTGAATTTCAAGCGCATGTGGGCGTATAAACACACACACTTTATTTGCCTTCATCATAAAACTTGTCCTTTTGCATTTCCCCCCTCTTATAACTTGCATTTGTGTAACTCAAGTGCAGCTATACTCCTCCTGATTCCACGGATTGTGGAGGCGTAGCAGGCGGTTGGCTTGCTTACATGTTCTTTGAGATATCAGCAGCATGATAATGCAAGAGAAGCACTCATTTGCTGCCCAAGTATAAGACAAATGAAGCCCTAAACAGTCTTATGAGGAACGAAAATTGAATTTAATTATTAATGATGGAGACCTCGGGGGGCTTTGAAGGACCAAGCCAATTTGGATCAGGGGAGGTCGCCATTATCATAATGATTATGATATTGAGATGCATCCAATTCAAACCAGAACCGGTCGACATTGCTTCCCTTCATTTCCATTGTAAGGAAAGCCCAACGACAAAACAGGTCACGGATGAGAAATAACTGGCCCAGTGAAAAGGAATACACAGTGGTTGAACATATTGAAAAAACGTGGTGTCATTTCTGCAATATGAGAGGCGGTTAATGCACACACTCAATAGGGAAAGTGGGAAGAATATGTTCTGTATATTCATTTCTCCAAAGACCCTAGGACCGGGAGTTCTTAACCCCTCAGTGGAGAACATCACGATCAATACACAAAAAAAAGGTAGAATGCAAAACAAGTACGCCAAATGCAGTTACCTGGCATACATAATATAAAAGAAAGACAAAAAGAAGGAAGAACATACGTAATTTGTACCAGCGTCAACTAGACAGATTTTCAATGCAAAATATGCGACTTGAGACAAGTGACGGGGGCGCTAATGGTGAGATATTTAGTACGACCACATTTTTCAGTGGAAAGTCACTGTTAATTTGCTGTCAACACATGCTGAAACCTCCAAACCTGAACAAGTGAATTAATCCTTCTTATTCTTCTTGGGAGGCTTTGTGGGCCCGGTGGCAGCGCCTCCAGGCGCCCAGGTAATAGCCTGCAGCAACAAAAAAAAAGTGTGGTGAGGACAAAAGAACAGGAAGAGAAAGCAATTGATGCCTTAGCTTACCCGAATCTTGCTCTGCTTGACGCCACTGAGGTACACGTAAGAGGTACAGCCAGGCTTTTGCTTCTTGGAGATGGTAGCACCATTTTGGACGGTGATGGTCTCAGTGAAGGTCACGGTTCCTGTGCAAAGAGCACATGGCAAACAGACGGCGTTATACAAACAAACCAAAACAAAACAAATTTTTCCCAGCGGGGTGTCTATAGAAACGGCGCTCAAAGCGCGCGTCACTTGATTAAATTGTGTTGATCATGTTTCTATTGCATAGGACAAGCAGCAACGCGATCATTGTCTCCACGCCTTACCAGCAACAGGTACGGTGGCAACGGCGATTGAGTAAGACACAGAAATAGGGCCAGTGCATGTACCAGCCATAGAGACGGTCGTAGGGAATCCGGTGTTTCCTGAGATGGTCACAGCGATCGAGGAGAGCCAGGGGCCGGCACCGATGAAGGCGCCATTGCTGGGGGAGATAATCGAAACGTAGGCGGGGGTGGTGGTTGGCTTGGAAGGCTTGGGCTTGCGACCTGCGGCAGCAGAAGCCACCAGTGCTGCCAGGATGAGGAGCGTGGAGAGTCCCTTATTCATTGTGTGTCTACGGCAGAGAGAGAAGAACGTTGGGGGAACAACAACCGTTGGTGAGCATTCGATTTAAAAAGGAAGTGTGGCCTGCAGCGCGACTTTTGAGAGTCGGACACTGGTCGGTTTGCTTTCATAAGGATTCACTTCAAACAGCAGTTGCGAATTTCCCGCCCCTAATCACCTGATGACCGGCTGCAGCAGGTGTTGAGGATAAATGCGAGTTTGGTTGATATACCTTTGTGACTCCCTACGACTGGATTCACGAACGAAATGGCTCTTGCCTGGTCGGACCAATGGTCCTCTTTCCTTGCTTTCTTTTTCTTGCTTTCTTTACACTACAATTCTGTAGGTCCCTGAGACGCGTCCTCGTATGGTTTTAGGTTTTACGTTTTAAAAATGGTTTAACGTCAGTGAAAAAGAGAGGGAGTTTGTTGGTGAAAGTCGAATGTTGAAGCTTGCCATGCACGAGAAGCACTCATTTGCTGCCCAAGTATAAGACAAATGAAGCCCTAAACAGTCTTATGGGGAACGAAAATTGAATTTAATTATTAACGATGGAGACCTCGGGGGGCTTTAAAGGACCAAGCCAATTTGGGTTAGGGGAGGTCGCCATTATTATAATGATTATGATATTGAGATGCATCCACTGGGCATATGAAAAAATCCAATTCAAACAAGAACCGGTCGACATTGCTTCCCTTCATTTCCATTGTAAGGAAAGCCCAACGACAAAACAGGTCACGGATGAGAAATAACTGGCCCAGTGAAAAGGAATACACAGTGGTTGAACATATTGAAAAAACGTGGTGTCATTTCTGCAATACGAGAGGCGGTTAATACACACACTCAATAGGGGAAGTGCGAAATATGTTGCGTATATTCATTTCTCCAAAGACGCTAGGAGCCCGGGAGTTCCTAACCCCTCAGTGGAGAACATCACGATCGGAGGGGGAGAACAATAATATAAGGCCCGGCCAGGGCAAAACTATTTAGAACCTCATACACACCACCCACAATCAAATATTTTAAGATTTTTAGAACTTAAGACCTCTACTTATTAAAACAATTTCTTTCAGATCAATACACAAAAAGAAAAGGTAGAATGCAAAACAAGAACGCCGAATGCAGTTACCTGGCATACATAATATAAAAGAAAGACAAAAAGAAGGAAGAGCATACGTAATTTGTACCAGCGTCAACTAGACAGATTTTTAATGCGTAATATGCGGCTTGAGACAAGTGACGGGGGCGCTAATGGTGAGATATTTAGTACGACCACATTTTTCAGTGGAAAGTCACTGTTAATTTGCTGTCAACACATACTGAACAAACGAATTATTCGATCTGCCATTAGGAGAGTGCCCCTGGGAGATTGCAAAGGCGGCGGGATGGCCCTGGGAACTCACAAATGAATTAATCCTTCTTATTCTTCTTGGGAGGCTTTGTGGGCCCGGTGGCAGCGCCTCCAGGCGCCCAGGTAATAGCCTGCAGCAACAAAAAAAAAGTGTGGTGAGGACAAAAGAACAGGAAGAGAAAGCAATTGATGCCTTAGCTTACCCGAATCTTGCTCTGCTTGACGCCACTGAGGTACACGTAAGAGGTACAGCCAGGCTTTTGCTTCTTGGAGATGGTAGCACCATTTTGGACGGTGATGGTCTCAGTGAAGGTCACGGTTCCTGTGCAAAGAGCACATGGCAAACAGACGACGTTATACAAACAAACCAAAACAAAACAAATTTTTCCCAGCGGGGTGTCTATAGAAACGGCGCTCAAAGCGCGCGTCACTTGATTAAATTGTGTTGATCATGTTTCTATTGCATAGGACAAGCAGCAACGCGATCATTGTCTCCACGCCTTACCAGCAACAGGTACGGTGGCAACGGCGATTGAGTAAGACACAGAAATAGGGCCAGTGCATGTACCAGCCATAGAGACGGTCGTAGGGAATCCGGTGTTTCCTGAGATGGTCACAGCGATCGAGGAGAGCCAGGGGCCGGCACCGATGAAGGCGCCATTGCTGGGGGAGATAATCGAAACGTAGGCGGGGGTGGTGGTTGGCTTGGAAGGCTTGGGCTTGCGACCTGCGGCAGCAGAAGCCACCAGTGCTGCCAGGATGAGGAGCGTGGAGAGTCCCTTATTCATTGTGTGTCTACGGCAGAGAGAGAAGAACGTTGGGGGAACAACAACCGTTGGTGAGCATTCGATTTAAAAAGGAAGTGTGGCCTGCAGCGCGACTTTTGAGAGTCGGACACCGGTCGGTTTGCTTTTCCAAAAGGATGTCATTTCAAACTGCAGTTGTGAATTGCCCGGCCCTAATCACCTGATGACCGGCTGCAGCAGGCTGTATAAGAATATATAAGAGTTTGATATACCTTTGTGGCTCCCTACGACTGGATTGCACTCGCAAATGGCTCTTGCCTGGTCCTTTTTCCTTGCTTTCTTTTTCTTCCACTACAATTTCATGTGGTCCTCTAAGAGAAGACGCGTCCTCCTATGAGGAAGAGACGAAATTATTGTTGATAAAGCCTAATGTTGAAGCCTACCATAAAGAGTTCCCAAAATAAATAGAAGAGGCTGAAATTCAAGAAAGGATGGCATATACAACGTGAACGGTTCCTATGAATTGCGCAGCGCTGCGTGGTGACATCAAGCCTCGTCCAGGCTCCTGGTCCTACTGGCAGTCACAAATCTGTCAACTCCCCTCAGGTCCCTCCTCACCCGCACATCCTCAAACGCAGGCGCCTCCCCACCGCCCGTCCGCATATGCCGCAGCAGCTGCGCCACGTACTCCGCCTGCTCCCCTCCAGCGGTCTCCAGAGCCAGGAATCCGCCGGGGCGCAGCATCTCAGCAGCGCCGCAACAAATGGGGGCCAGGGCGTCGATGCCCAGCCCAGGGCCTCCTACGAGCGCTGTTTCAGGCTCGTACCACCCCACTTCTGCTTGCAGCCCCTCCACCAGGTCTGAACTGATGTAGGGCGGGTTGCTCACAATGCCAGCTAGACCCCCGCTGCCCACCCCTGCAGCACGCAGAGGCTCGTACCAGCTGCCTCGCAGCACGGCCACGCGCTGCTCCACCCCCGCCCGCGCTGCGTTAAACGCTGCATGCGCAGCAGGCTCAGCGGCGAGGTCCACCGCCCAAACTTTCGGCGCAGCGGGCACAGCGCGGGCCACACCAATGGCCAGCGCCCCGCTGCCGGTGCCCAGGTCTGCCCAGGCGCCTTGAGCTAAGCTTGGATTGGTTTCTACGGCTTCTTCTACGAAATCTATCATTAACTCGGTCTCTGGTCGAGGAATCAAAACTCCCGGCCCTACCGACAGCACCAGGTCACGCCAAAAGGCGCAAGACGTGAGGTACTGCAGGGGGACGCGGTCCTCCACCCGTCGAGCCCACAGCATGTCTGCGTTAAAATAAAATAATCCAGGAATGCAAATTTGATTAATAAAAAGAAAAAAACTCTTCAGAAGGGAGGAAAAAAGAAAAAGAATTCGTACCGAGATCTTCCAGGGACTGCCTGAGCTGGATGTCGTACCCTCCTGAGTCCTCTCCTTCCAGCTGGTCAGCGGCCAGAGCCCGCTCAATGCCCCGCCAGCTGTCGAAATTTTGATTGGAATTTTCATTATTACAATCAATAGGGACTACGATCCCCGCCACAGCGTCATCCAGCAGCCATTTCAGCTCCGTGTGAAGGTCCTCCACCGAAGGAGCGTCACGCTCCCCAGCCCACACTGTGCCGGCAGCAACTGCACGCTGCGCTGCCTGCTCCCGCCAGCGCAGCAGGCTTGTGAGCTGGGTGACGCACGCGACGGGTCGCTCACAGAGAGGCAGCTCCGGGGAGGTGGCGTGCAGCTGTGTGGGGCTGGCTTCGGCAGCAGCGCTGCTGAACTGTGCTGAAAAACAAGTATTAAGGGGTCTGAGGATGAGCTCTCGGTGGGGCAGGGGACTGGCAATGAGATGCCGACACCACTGGCTTTGGGATGAGGCGCATCGCGCCAGTGCAAACGCCTCCACAGAGGCCCTCGCCATACTAAAAAATCTTGGATTTTGACGTCAGTTTTTTTTCTCCCTCGCCGCCGATCCGACCATGAGTTAAATTAGCGAGCGGTGTTTTTTTAATATAAATACGTAGTTAAAGCATATTTTCTGAACAGAAACAGCGGATTAATCCTCCCGTTTTCGCTTTTGAACACAAAGTTTACGTTTGCCTGCCGCTTACAATAATGCATCAACATTAAAACATACCCATTTTTTGTTTAAGCTCCGCCCTTCGGCACCCACGCCCAACGCGAAATATTTTTTCTCAAGCCATCCACAATTCGGAAATTGGTGCGCGTCGCGTCGGCTTCCCGGCAACTCCATCAAGCCGAAGCATTTAAATTCATTAAATCTATTCGTACCCTCACTACCCAGATCGACATGGAGCCCAGCGCCGCCACTGGCAGCATTCAGCACCAAAAGTGAGGTTTTTTCACTGCATTTACGAGCTTTTTAAGCCCAAACCACGTGCGCCCTCATTCTGGAGCTTTATCCTTATACCCCCCCCCCCCCTCCCCCTCCCCCCGCCCCCCTCAACCTCAGGCCGCAGGTCCCCGCCGGGTATGCGGCTCAAACTGAGGGCCTGGCCACCATCCTCCAAAAGGGCAACGAGGTCTTCTACAACCCCGCCCAGGTGGTCAACCGCGACCTCTCCATCGCCGTCCTCACGCACTTCTCCAACGTGCGCCGTGCTGAGCTGGCCAGTGCCCCACACAAGAGCCGCAACCGCTACAACAACATCAACAGCCGCGGGGGGGTCAAAAGGGGAGGCGCCGGGTACGACGGTCTGCACATTTTGGAGGGACTGTCTGCCAGCGGGCTGCGCGCCATTCGGTACGCCAAAGAGATCGAAGGCGTGGCCAGGGTTGTTGCTAACGACATGGACCCCTCCGTGGTGGACTCCATCCGCAGAAACATCGAATTCAACGGCCCGGAGGCTGTGGCGCGGGTGGTGCCCAGCCAGGGCGACGCACGGCTGGTAATGATGCAAAACCCGTCGGCGTTTGATGCCGTGGATTTGGACCCCTACGGCTCGCCCTCCACGCTGCTGGACACCGCAGTACAGGCGGTGGCGGATGGCGGGCTGCTGCTGGTGACGGCTACCGACATGGCCGTGCTGTGCGGCAACAACAGTGAGGCGTGTTTTGCCAAGTACGGCTCGTACCCGCTGCACAAATCGTACTGCCACGAAATGGCGGTGCGCATTGTGCTGGCCTCAATTTCCTCTGCGGCCGCGCGCGCCAAGCGCTACATCGTGCCCGTGCTGTCGTGCTCCATCGATTTCTATGTCCGAATTTTTGTGCGCGTGTACGAGTCTGCTGCCGAAGTCAAAAACACCGCGACGAAGCTGGGGTACGTGTACCAGAGCAACGGCTGCGACAGCTACTACTGGCAGCGACTGGGGCGCAAGATGGAGAAGGCCAACAAGTCTGTCAAGTACGGCCCAGGGCTGGGCCCTGCCGTCCCTCAGAGCTGCCCTGACACCGGCGCCAACTTCTCGATGGGCGGGCCCTTCTGGGCGGAGCCCATTCACGACCAGGAGTGGGTGCGAGGGGTGCTGGCGCTGGTGCGGTCGCGGCGGGAGCGCTTTGCGGCGTTTGAAAAGATCCAGGGGCTGCTCACCACCTGCGCGGAGGAGCTCCCCGACATCCCGCTGTACTTCAATCTGCACGACGTGTGCAAGACGCTACGCACCACCCCCATGCGCGCAGAGACCTTCCGCTCTGCGCTCATCAACGCCGGGTTTCGAGTGTCTGGCAGCCACTGCACGCCGCTGGGGGTGAAGACGGACGCCCCGTGGACCGCGGTGTGGGACATCCTGAGGTGCTGGGTGGCGGACCACCCCGTGAAATCCCAGCCTGGGTCCGCTTCAGAAAAAATTCTGGCAAAGGAGCCGGGGCTGAAAGCAGACTTCTCGCGGGCGCCGTCGGCTGTGCAGTACAAGAGCAAAGGGAAGGGTAACAAGCGCCAGGCGAGGTTTCCAGCAAACCCCGAAGCCAACTGGGGGCCCAAGAGCCGGCACGGCAAGAAGCTGCGGCCCAACCAGCAGAGGGAGCAGCAGCAGCATGACAGAGAAGAGAAAGAGGCGCAGATGCAGCAGTGGATGGCAGGGGGTGAAGAGATGGGCGAGGGAGCCGAGGTGGAGGCGCCCCAGGAGGCTGGTGTCTGTGCCGGTGGAGAGGAGGCTGCTCCGGTTGCTGCGGCAGTGGCCGAGGCGAACGAAGCAGTAGCTCAGGTGCAGTCCGCTGTGGTAGCTGAGCAGCAGCAACAGCAGCAGCAGCAAGAAGAGGGAGCCGCTGCTGCCCCAGCTGCCGCTCCGCTGCAAGAAACATAAATAACTGGTGTTCAATCATTTTGCAAACGATTCATGCTTCAGATCAGAAGAAAACATGAAAAAACGCAGCGATAGAAAGCGCGGAAGAAAGCTATTGCATTGCAGGGGGGGTCGGATGGTCGGATGCATCCAGCCTTCTGAATCATATTTCAGAAAGGGAAGAGGAGGGTCTCGAATCCCAATTTTCTCTCAATAGTTGCAGAGCATTACACATTCAGCTAAAATCAGCATCACCACAAAATTAAAGAGGAAAAAGGAGGGGGGGGGAACATGGTAATGTAAAACCATTTACTGCAGCACGTTTCGGAGCGCCTCCCTCAGCGAGCCAAATTTGAACGCGTAGCCCGCCTCCTGCGCCCGCACCGGGCACACCCGCTGCCCCTCCAGCACCACCTGAGCGCCCTCCCCCAGCAGCGTCCTCAGCGCAAAGTCAGGCACGGGGAAGAAAGAAGGTCGGCCCATCACCGCCCCCAGCTCGCCACAAAACTCCCCCATGCGCACGGGAGTGGGCGCCGTCGCGTTGTACACCCCCTCCCACTTGCTGTCATTAATTGCCGCCATCACCATGCCCACCACGTCGTCCCGATGGATCCACGACAGCCACTGCTTGCCGCTGCCCAACGGCCCCCCAGCAAAGATCTGAAACACGGGGATCATCTTCGCCAGGGCGCCTCCGTCTTTGGAAAGCACGATACCCGTGCGCAGCACCACCACCCGCGTCGCCGCTTTGCTCGCGGCCGCCTCCCACTCGCGGCACACCTCCGCCAGGTAATCACTGCCAGAAGCGGAGGTCTCGTTGAAGGTGGCGACGTCGTTGTTGCCATAGTACCCCACTGCAGACGAGGACACCAGCACGCGCGGGCGCTCGGCCTCCGGGGCCGCGTTTATTGCGTCCGCAATGGCGGCGGTGGTCCGCACTCGCGAGCGCTTGATCTCCTCCTTCAGCTCAGGGGTCCACCGCGTGGCGATGGGCTCGCCCGCCAGGTTGACAACCGCGGCGGCGCCGCGGACCGCCTTGGCCCACTGCGAGGGAGGAAAGAACTCCAGGCCGGGAGCCTGCAGCTTGGATTTGGCAGAGGCAGGGTTGCGAGTGAGCACGCGCACAGTGTAGCCCTGAGAGCGCAGGACCTCCACCAGGCGGGCGCCGATGAGGCCGGTGGCGCCCGTGATGGCGACCGCCCCCTTGTCGCCGCTGGCTGTTGCGAAAACGGGGGTGGCTGCGAGGCGGTGGGAAATGGGGGAAGGCACGGAAGAGCGGCGCGCGGGAGGGGCTGCAGCGAGGGGAGTGCCTTTAAAAGGGCTCTGCGTGCTGTTCAGCGGGCTGGGCTTGAGCAGCTTAGCGGCTGGGGTGGAGAGGATGGAACCACAATTTGTGGTGATCGACACCGGGTTTTTGTTCAACATCGTCCCGTGCATTGTGCTGCAAATTATCCGTAGAAATCGAAAAATTCCGAAGTCTAATAAATTGTTTGGGAAAATTCCTGATGTGAGTGGAAGGTTTACAAAAGAGAGGCTTTTTAAGGATGTTTGAAAATGCCTGCAGCTGTCGTTATTTGATGGTGGTCAGCTAGCTTTGGGCACCTCTACGGCATGGAGGCGTATGAAGGGCTCGCCCCATTATTGCTGGCTTAATGCCAGATGAAACTAAATTCTCCGCTAAAGCAAAAGGCGAAGGCAGTGAAGTCCTCAATAGCTTAGAAGAGTTTGAACAAAGATTTACACTTAAACAGGTATGAACTGCATTGCTTTGACTGCGGCGTAAGCGAACCCCACGCTGAGGAAAAGAAGAATGACACCGAAAAATATGTGAAACTCTGGCGGCGTGTCCAACTGCTTGCAGCGGTGGGTGCACCAGCGGGGAGGGCTCAGCTCGCGCCATTTACTCTCTGCTATGCTGAACTCCCACACGTCACTGCAGCAAAAAATACGCATAATTAGAAATAAAGAATGCATTTCCCCCCCTACAGCAGCTTTTTACCCCTAATAAAAACAACAAAAATAGCACAAAACTCACTTCAAATAGCACCCATCAAAAGAGCCCTCGCGTCCCTCCAAACTTTCAGCTGCCGTTGATTCAGCCCGTGGCGGTCCCGGGGTCTCCCCTCCCATCACCACAATCCTGTCGGGAGTTGCCGCCCCTTTCTCTAGAGCGTAAGAAGAAGCCATGGCTAGAAAGCGTGGTAATGGGCGCCTGCCCCCCGCAATCCTCACTTCCTCCCACCGCAGTGCCTCGGTGTCGAAGCGCCAGACGTCGCTGAGCGGCACAGAAGAGTTGTAGCACTTTCCTCCACGGCCTCCAAAGATATAAATCCACTTGCCCACTGCCACCGACGAAAAATGGTCCCGAGCTTGCGGGGACGGGGATCCCTTTTCTGGGGTCCACTCTTCCCATTTTTTTGAGTCCAAATGGAAGGCCCAGATGTCGGAATAATACCTGAACGGATATTTTAGAAATTCAAAAATAGAACCCTATTTTCATGACCCAGAACCCATTTTTAAACATAAAATTTGACGCACCCTTCGGTGTTGTACGTCCGCCCTCCCATGATGACCAGCACTGGGTCTTTAGAGCGAGGCAGGTAGACCATGACGTGGCCTCGACGGTGCGGCGGTTTTTGCCTTAACAACAATGGCTCTGCGGGTTCTTCTGCGTTCACCTCTGCCGCATCCCAAACCTTGCACCACCGGACTTTCGGCCATCGAACGTGCCCGATCCATAGGTCCTCTAAGAGCCGGCCTCTGAAGACAAACAAAATCATTGCAAAAAATTCGCAATATTATTATGCAATTTGTTTTGCAAGACAAGAATCTTACTTTCCATCCCTCCCAAAGCCAATGGCCAGAGAATCGTCGTCTTTATCGTCGTAGCCCCGCAGCAGCGCCGCACCAAACGCTCTCCGGGCAACAGGGACCTCTTTATACTTGGCGCTGCACCCTGCAGCCTCCGCCAGCCGCCATGATCCTCCGCTCGCAAAGCCATGGTTGGGATTTGACGGTCTCAGCAGCCACAGGTCATTGAAATAAGCATGTGGACGAGTGGACCCGCCCCACACAAGGACTCCCTTGAGAGAATCTGAATAGTCAGCGAAAGTTTTCCATCGGGACGAAGGCACATAGGCGCCCTTTTGCAAACCGCCGCTGCCTCCCAGCCACCGCTCTTTGGAAACATCGTCGCTACTGCCGCTGCCCAGCCAAGCCGCCTGCTCACCCTTGAGCCAAACAGGCTTCTGCTCGAATTCTGCATCTTCTCTGTCTCCTCTCTGGACCAGCGGGCCTCGCCATTCCCTGTCACGAAACTCGAAGGAATATAAACTTCGGAATATTAGATCCCTGTGATTGCCCTTCCCGGCCCACACAACGAGCTCGTGGTTTTGTGAGCGAGAAGAGCTAGGTGACAATGGAACAACGACAGCAACGCCAGCCTTACGGCACTCGGGTCGCTTTGCAAAGCCCTCAACGAGGATTAAAATAACGAAAAATAGAATTCTAGGCATTTCAGCACTACTGTATTTCTGTTAAAAAGTTGACACTGGCATCTCAAGTATTGCAAAAATAATATAGATTCTCCCTCTGCGGCCATGACTTGCACTATACTCTTGAATAACCAAATCTTCTTTCTTCTCATTTACAGGTACTGCATGTACTGCCCAGTCACACAGCTCCAGCTTGTGTAATATACGTGGGGCAGCCTGTGGGCATCATGTCGTAGAAGAAGTGGCATTCCACCACCACTCCAGCGCATGCTGCAAATATGAAGAATTAGAAACACGTATCAACAGGATAGAACGACTGTCGTTTTATCTCGACCTGTTTATTTATGATGGAAACGTGTCGCAGTTACACATGGAAACTGACAAATTAAGAAACGAATGATTTATGCTAAAGCGTCAAAAAAACAAATGATGAAAGCGGCTACACAGAACACAAAGCAGAACCAGCCAAACAGCGGCATTGGTGTGACCCCCCTTCCTTTCTTTAATTCAAATTCCATTCCTAAACAAAGAGGGCGCACACCAACCCCGCTGGCGGCGGCACACAGAGCCCTGCTGTTAGTTTCGTCACACCCTCCTCCCTCCCACACACCACCCACGCTCCTTCCTCCTCTTGCACCTCTCTCCTCAAGCCGTCACACCCCTCTAACAAACAAATTTCTTTTCGTTTAGATGAGGTCGGCGATGTTGGAGGGCAGCTCCTCGATGACGGTGTTGTAGAACTTCTGGATGTCCTGCAGCAGCCGCTCATCGTCCTTGGTCACGAAGTTGATGGCCACACCCTTGCGGCCGAACCGTCCGGAGCGGCCGATGCGGTGCAGGTAGTTTTCGGGGTTGTTGGGCAGGTCGTAATTGATCACCAGCGACACCTGCTGCACGTCAATGCCACGGGCCAGCAGGTCGGTGGTGATGAGCACGCGGGAGGAGCCGGAGCGGAACTCGCGCATGATGACGTCGCGGGTGTTCTGGTCCATGTCTCCGTGGGTGGCAGACACGGTGTGGTCGCGCTCGCGCATCTTGTCGGTCAGCCAGTCCACCTTGCGGCGGGTGTTGGCGAAGATGACGGACTGGGTGATGGCCAGGGTCTCGTAGCTGCAGAGTAGTTAAACAATTGAGCGAGAAAAAATAAGTTTATATGCATTATACGATGAAAATAATCATGGTCGGAAATCGGGAAAAAATGATGGACAGGACTATTCCTTTGGCCAATTTTTCGACAAACTCACAGGTCGCACAGGGTGTCGAGCTTCCACTCCTCGCGGTCCACATTGACGTAGAACTGCTTGATACCCTCCAGGGTGAGCTCGTCGCGCTTCACTAGGATGCGCACCGGCTTGTTCATGAACTTGCGGGTGATCTCCAGGGCCTCGGGGGGGAGGGTGGCGGAGAACACGCCCACCTGGATCTTGGGGGGCAGCAGCTGGAAGATGTCGTAGATCTGGTCCTTGAACCCGCGGGACAGCATCTCGTCAGCCTCGTCCAGCACGAACATCTTGATCTGATCCGCGCGCAGGGCGCGGCGGCGCAGCATGTCATACACGCGGCCGGGGGTACCGACGACGACGTGCACGCCGGACTGCAGGATGCGGGCATCCTCGCGCACAGAGGTTCCGCCCACGCAGGCATGGCACTTGACGTTGAGGTAGTCGCCCAGGGCGCGCATGACCTTCTCGATCTGCTGGGCCAGCTCGCGGGTGGGGGCGAGGACGAGGGCCTGGCACTCGAGCAGGTTGTAGTCCAGGTTCTGGAGGATGCCAGCGCAGAAGGTGGCCGTCTTGCCGGTGCCGGACTGCGCCTGCTGGATGACGTCGAGCCCCTTGCCGAAGGGGACGATACCCTTCTGCTGGATGGCAGAGGGCTTCTCAAAGCCGTACGCGTAGATGCCGCGCAGCAAGTTCTCGTGCAGGTTCATCTGGTCAAAAGAGTCGTAGCTCTCAGTCCATTCGGTGTAGAATTCGTTGCCCTCGGACATGACCTCCTGCATCTTCTGGTCAAAGGCCCGCGCATCGTAGGCGTTCTGTTCAGCGGGAGCAGCCATGATTGCGTTTTTAAAAAAGACTGAACGAAAGACCCGTGAGAGTGAACTCAGGGTCAGGCGCAAGGCAAGAAATTGTCAATAGGCCACGTCGTTAGCCTATTGAAAGAGGCTGCATGCGACGCGATGCCAATTCAAAAGGCGGCTCCCCCGCAGCTTTTTTTTTCCCCGCCTTTTCCTTTCTACCTTTTCCATCGAAATTCAGGTTTGGGGAGGCTTGAAATTGAGTTTTTTTCTTCTCACAAACACACACAGACCCTGCCAGAGCGTTTGCGAACTCGGTGCGTGGGTGTTTGCAGTTGGCCGAAAAAAAGGGTACCATAGCCTCCTCTTTCGCCTGCTCACCTGCGCACAATGGCCCTTGTGGGGCAGGTTCACCAGCTACGCGCTGGACTGCCTCAGCGACAGCTGTAAGTCGCATGCAATCATCTTTTCGGGTGCCCCTCTTATTAAATAGTTCATCTCTCAAAACCTTGAATCTCTTTTTTTTCACAGGCCTAGGACCCTCGCCACCCCCGCCACCACTCGGTACGTCCCCCATTCCCCCAAATTGCCGGGTCTCGCCCCATACACTAATGCAATTTCTTCTCCTTGCCTGGAAATTTGCAGTCCGGCGACGCTATGCCGCCCTGCCGCCTCCCGCCCCGCCCCCCACCCCCGTCGGCTGGCCATGGCGGCCCAGCTTGCCGCGGAGGCCCATCCCGCGCGGTCTGACGTCGACTGGGACTCTCTGGGCTTCGGCCTGACCCACGTCGGGCACACAATGTTTCTGGCGACTTGCGACGCCAATTCTCAGCAGTGGGACGGCGGGCTGCAGCCCTACGGCCCGCTGCCGATTTTCCCTTCGGCGCAGGTGCTCAACTACGGGCAGGCGGTGTTTGAGGGCATGAAGGCGCAGCGCAGTGCCAGCGGGCGCATCGTTCTGTTCCGCCCCGACTGCAACGCAGAGCGCATGCAGGCGGGCGCCGCGCGGCTCTCCATGGCGGGACCACCCACTGAGCTGTTCATCAAGGCTGTGGAAGACACCGTGCGAGCAAACGCAGACATGGTTCCACCGCAAGGCAAGGGCTCACTCTACCTCCGCCCCCTTCTCATGGGCAGCGGCCCCATTCTGGGCCTGGGACCCGCCCCGTCCTACACATTTTGCGTGTACTGCGCGGCGGTGGGGTCATACTTCAAGGGCGGCCAGCTGACGCCCATCGATCTCATTGTGGAAGAGCGCTTCCATCGTGCGGCGCCAGGCGGCATGGGCGGCACCAAAGCGGCGGGCAACTACTCCCCCGTGCTGGTGACGCAGCTGGCAGCCAAGCACGAGGGCTACTCCGACGTTATTTACTTGGACGCAAAGACCGACACCTTCCTTGAGGAGGTGTCATCGTGCAACGTGTTTGTGGTGAAAGGACGCAAAATTTCGACCCCTCCGCTCAGCGGCACCATCCTCCCTGGGGTCACGCGGCGGTCGGTCATCGAACTGGCGCGATCGCGGGGGTACGAGGTGGAAGAAACGCCGGTGAGTGTCACAGAAGCAATGGCGGCTGATGAGATCTTCACCACGGGGACGGCGGTGGTGCTGTCGCCCGTGGGCAGCCTGACGTACAAGGGGGACCGGCGGCAGTTTGGGGAGCCTGGGCAGCCTGGGGCTGTGGCACTTGAGCTGTATGACGCGCTGACGGGGCTTCAGCAGGAGAGGGCCGTTGACCCCTTTGGCTGGGTTTACCCTGTGGCGTGAGAGTTAAATAGTATATTTTACTCGGCGAAAGTTTTTTTACGTTCCTTTTGGAGTTTGTATTATATACGGTGTAATAGAAATGCACACACAAAACAATTGATATCTTTTTATAGTAATACAACATTAAAAAGGGGGTATCAACAATTCTCAGGAGAATTCCTCGAAATAATACAAAACAATACAACACAAGAGATAAAACCAGTAATTTAAATTTCAAAATTTCAAAGAATGAAGCGCTCAATGGCTTCGGCAATGCCGTCGTCGTCATTCGACGCCACCACCGCATTGGCTGCCTTCTTTACCGCAGGCACAGCGTTGCCCATGGCAATCCCAATGCCCGCGCCCGTCACCAGCTCCAAGTCATTGCCGCCATCGCCTATAGCCATCACCTGGTCCCTATGAAAACCTCCGCCAGTTGATGCCAGCAGCTTTTCCATGCCCACCCATTTATTCCACCCCCTGGGCACCAACTCCAGCATCGTCGGCACCGCCTGCATGGTCTGCGCGTCAGCCCCCTCTAAAACAGCCTCCCAGTGGGGCTGAATCTTGGCGGCAACGAGGTCAGCTGGTGCCATGAAAAGCAGCTTCGACAGCGGCAGGCCCTGCGCCACAGCCTCCACGGAAGGCAGCACTTGCGCCAGCGGCTCGTAGTACCGCGTGTGCAGCTCCTCGACTTCAGGCGTCATGCGAATGGTGACGCACTCCTCTCCTGTGAAACCAATAATGGAAGCTCCGGTGTCGGCAGCATACTGAAACGCAGCGCGCACCACGTCAGGCGATAGCTTGCCTTGCGCGATCACCGTGCCGCACATCCCGTGAACCGACAGCCCCTGCAGGAAGATGCCAGGGTGGGCGGGACCCACAACCACCCCCGCCAAGCCTGCTTTTTTCATCGCAGCATGCGCAGCAGGGCGCGCTTTCCCGGTGGCCAGCATAACCGTGACGCCCCGGTCCAGCGCGGCGCGGATGGCTGTCACTGAGCTGGTCAGCACGTTGCTGGTTGAGTCGAGCAAAGTGCCGTCCATGTCTAGTGCTAAAATGCGAACCTCAGGGGCGGAACGGCGGCGTTCAGGGGCAGGAGTGGGCCCAGGTGTTGTTTTCTCTAGGGTGGAGGGTCCGCCTTCTGGAACGTGCAGAGCCTGAGCATCTGCAGCAGTAATTTTATTATATATTATATTATATATATTATATTATTATATTTTTGATATACGTCAAATTTTTAATTTCTTTTTACAGTAAGTTTCTTTTTGACAAAGTAAAATCGCCTCACGCACCTCTTTCTCCTCCACCTACTGCTGCTGCTGCGATCAGCCCTTGCCCTTTCCAGTTCAAGCGCTGCATGATTTTTGCCTCCGCCGCTGCCATTTCTACCTCCTCTTCGCCACCTGCACAAGTAATTTAAAATAATAATATAATGAGTTAGACGATCCATAAACATTGGTCAATTTCTAGCTAGTAAAGCATAAAGACCCAATAAAATACTAAAAATTAATTAATAAAATAATAACATTTTTTAAATAAAATCTCACCGTTCTCGTGGTCGTAGCCCAGCAGGTGCAGCACACCGTGCACCAACAGAATGCGGCACTCGTCCCGCAAAGAGTGCCCCCGTTCCGCCGCCTGCCTCGCCGCCGTGTCCAGCGAAATCACGACGTCCCCTAGCAACGTGGCTGGCGCTGCCCCAGAAAACGCAGCGTCTTCTTCTTCCTCCTCTTCCCCTTCCTCGCCTTCTCCTGCTTCCGCATCCTCCTCTCCGTTTCCGTCTTTCTCCTCCTCCCAGTCGCTGTTTTCGTAGATCACCCTCTCGTCCTCTTCATCACCCATTTCAAACGACAGCACATCTGTCGGCGCGTCGTTCCCCCGCCACTCTCGGTTGAGCTCTTGGATATAGGGGTCGTCGCACAGCACCAGGGACAGCTCCAGCGGGCCAGGCGCGGTCTCCCGCTCCTCGTCATCGCCTTCGACGTACACTGCCGCTGCATGCCGCACCGCCGCTCTGGCGTCCTCGTACAGCTCCGCAGTCAGCGCCTCCAGCGCTGCTTCGCCAATCCCAGGCTCACCCTCCACCAACACGCCCAAATCAGCCTCGATGTCTGCAGCGGTGAAGGTGGCACGGCAGCAAACGCCGGAAACAGCAGAGAAGCGCAGCAGGGGTGGTCGATTCAGGAGCAGCACGCTGGAGAATTTGGTGGGGTGCGATGTTCCCAATGGTCTGCTGGCGCAGCAGCGAGGCCACACTTTCGGTGGGCCAGGAGTTTTGAAAGTTAAATTTGTGGATGGCTTTGGAGTGCTCCAGCGCTGCCCCAGCAGCGTGGCGGCCCTGATCATCCTTCGCATGAACAGAAAAAAATGCAACAAAATAAAAAATCGAACGATTTAGGCTTCGGTGTCGGACGTCGTGCCCCAATGAAAACATCGAAACCCTTTTCTTCTCGAGAAAGCTTAATATTTTAAAGGCAAAGGCTCGGTTTCAGCAGATCGCAGCAACCCCCGAATACCAACACCATGGAGAGCGCCTTCTCCGGCTCCGACACAAATTTGTCCACCGATGATGGCGAGAAGGGAGACTTCGAGCTGCAGCTCTTCAAATGCCGAGACGCTTACGTCTACCAAGTGCCCCCCGCTGGCACACTGGGACATCGAGCGGAGCTGTGGAATGTCAACCAATGGCTGTCTCAAGTCCACGTCACCGTCATTCGCAACGCCCACGACGACGCCCTCGTGCAGCTGCACTCCGCCGACGCAGACAACCCGGAGCTGTTCGCGGAGTGCCCTGTGCAGCTGCCGCTGCAGACCTGCGTCGAGCCGGTCATTGACAGCTCCCGATATTTTGTCCTCAGGGTGGTTGATAAACATTCAGGCCGCCACGCGTTCATCGGGCTGGGCTTCCGAGACCGCTCCGAGGCCAGCGACTTCAACGCCACGCTGATGGAGCACCAGCAGTACATGGAGCGCAAAGCAGCGGCAGCGGCCATGCGAAAAGCCTACGATGAGCATGCGGCAGCAAAGGTGGGAGGAGGAGGCAGCGGCAGCGGTGCTGATGCGACAGAAAAGAGCGGCGATGGCGGTGATGGCGAAACGGCGGGAGAAGACAGCGGTGCAGCAGCGGCGGCGGCGGCGGCGGCAGCGATGGATCTTTCGTTGCAGCCAGGCAAAAAGTTGAATTTGGCTTTGAACGTGGGCAGGGGGTCCAGCGGGGGGAGCTTCTTAACGCACCAGCCTCGCGGGAAGCTAGCAAAGACCTTCTCTTTGATGTTTGATCCCGACAATACAGGCGGGGCGGTTGCGGCATTAGCCCCACCGCCAGCTCTGCGCAGGGAGTCTCCTATGATGGGGCTGTCCCCCATGGGGGTGTCGCCTAGCCACAGAGATACCGCGGCTTGGGGTGATTTTGAGTCGGCAGAGGAGAAGAAGGAGTGATGCGGAGTGCTTGCTGAAGGAATTGTGATGACACTCTTCAGACGATCCTACTTGTTTTCAACAGTTTCCAACAACGCAAAGCAACAACAGCAGCATTTGAGCCTGTGATGTAATGTCAACACAGAGCAGTACAACAGAACGAGGGTCATGTCAGGTAGAAACAATGACGATTAAGAAAGTAATAGAGGCTGAACAGGGACATACAGTACGGTAATTTCTTGCCGAGAAAACAAAACACGAAACGAAACAACGAGAGCAATAGAAGATAGAATACCCCAAATGAACCCACACACTGTTTTCTTGTTTATGCGATTAAATTAAACTACGTAACAGTCAGGCAACAATAGCAAACTAATCTCTGGCGCTCCCGCCGCCCCAGAGCTCCCGTAGCAGCCCAAAGCGTCGGTCGCCCTGCTCCTCCAGCGTGCTCAGCTCATCGTCAGAGTCGGCGCTCAGATCCAGCGACAGAGGCTGCACCAGGCCCTCCTCCAGCAGCATCTCCTCCACAGGCGGGGAGTAGCCATCGGCAGCAGAGTACTCACCGATGGAGTCTTCGCCGTCGCTGGCAGCCTCCGCGCGCAGCAGGCGCATCAGCGCTGGCGTGGTGAAGTCGCTAGCGGGGTCCTCGGGCTGGTACCTGAAACAACAACAAAGAAATGCACCATACCATTAGCAGGTCTGCCGAGGACAAAAACGGAAACGAGAGCACAAAAATAAGACAGTATAATATAATAAAGCAGGAAAAGGGGTTTTGAAACTCTAAATGGCAAATAAATGTGCATGCAGTCTACCCTCCCCGATCATTCACATACCTCTGCAGCAGCTTCAACACGGCGTACGTCGGCAGCGATGGCGCCACCGCCTTCCGCACTTCGACGTCCATCAGTGACTCTTTGGGCACCATCAACAGATCAGCTGCCTCCTGCAGGCGGGCCAGCAGCCTGCTGGGGTCGTGGCTGCTGTGATCGCGCTTCCCGGCCGCCCTCAGCCCAGCATCCGCCGCCCAGTTCACCAGCCGGCCAGCCGCCATTTTGAGCTGCACGCCCGTCGCAAACGTGAGCGGCTCCCCCTGAGAGGGCAGCAGCTCGGGTCCCAGCGCCGCCAGCTCCGGCTGCGGCTCTTCAGCCACCAGGCCATCCAGCATGGTGCGATCTAAAGCAGTGAGCACTCCAGCCATCACCTGACCGCGCAGCAGCGCCAGCAGCGGGCGGGGGGCTGCCGGGGGGCGGCCGGGGGGGGATAGCGCGGCGTCTGCTGCATTCAAACCCGCAATCCAGTGCACCACTGCGCCTTCAAGCGCCCCTCCGCCGCTTTTTCTGCCGTTGAGGGCTGCTGCCACGCTGACGGCGCTGTTGCCGGAACCGTTTGACATAGTGCGGTCGCCTGAGAACGCGGGGGAAATGCCGCCGGACTCGAGGGCAGGGAATCCCGCGGCAGCAGCAGCAGCGGCGGCGGCAGCGGCGCCGAGATCTCGCACGCTTTGCTTGGCGGCAGCGACCACGCAGCCGCTCCACAGCACCTCCACAAGGTCCGCGTACAGCTGCGCCTCCAGCTGGAGCAGGTCGGGCCCCAGAGCGCGCGCCAGCCAATCGAAATGGCCGCTGCTGCTGGCGTCGGACTTGCCGCTGGCAGTGCCGCCGCCGCTGCCGCGTGCCAGCGCCCAAAACGACCACCGCAGCGTCACCGCATTGGACCACCACAGCACCAGCCGGTGGGGGTCGCCCAGGGCGGCGGCAGCCGCAGCACGCACAGCGGCCACAGCACGTCGCCCAAACTCTAACCCTCCTTCGGGCCCCATAATGATAATGGTGCGCGCCAGCCGGCGGGCAGGCGCCTGAATGTCCTCCACGCGTGGCTGGCGGGAAGAAAGCGCGCGAGACCACCCCCTTCCCGCCAAAAACACCGCCGACTCCAGCGCCGCCACAACCAGCAGCTCTCGCTCCATTGCTGACGTGGCGCCCGCAGAGCGCGCGACGGACACGGGACCGCCGCTCAGAGAGCCGCCCGCCATGTCCGGGGTCGCGAACGAGGGCATCGCTTTGAGGGGCGAAGGGCCACCAAAGGGGGCAACCACCACGCCAGCGCCAGCAGCGGGAGATTCTGGTTCTTGCTGCAGCTGCTGGGCGGTGAGGGAGAAGGTGGGAGGGGAGACAGCTCCGTCTGCCCCCGCCTGCCGCTTCCAGGCCCAGCCGCGGGAGGAGCCGGGGGCTCCGTCGCCGCCTCTGGAGAAACGGCGGGCATGGGTGGCCCTGAAATAAGAAGTAAGGAACAGCGTGGTTGATTAGAAAAGGCGCGTGATATACATAGAGCATTAATATACGTATGTGCGGGGAAATTAACACAGTTTATAATCTTAAATAGCAAAATATATTGAAAAGAAGAAAAATATATTTAAAGCTTACTGCTGGGGCAGGGCCTGACCTCCATCCAGGCTGGTTTTCTCGGGGGACGAGCTCTCCCTGGTGCTGCTGGGCGAGGCGGGGGTGGGGGACCTCAGCTTCTCGGGGGAGGCCGCTTTGAACACAAACGGCGCAGGGCGGGGCGGCGACGAAGGGGGAGAGGCAATGGGAGGAGGGGACGCGGGGGGAGGGGGCGCAGGGACGGGCTGGGACACCTCTGCCTCTTCTCCAGGTCCCTCCTGGTCCATCGCAGGCCGCAAATCCCGCTTCACCGCCCCGCCGCTGGTCTGCCCAGTCAGCGCTGTGGCCGCTGCCGCTGATTGAGTAGCTTGGCTGGGGTGGTCCAACAGGTCCGAGTCGACGAGGAACCCGTCGGCGTCGTATTTCACCCCAGATTCCACCGCTGCCGCAGCAGCAGCCAGCGCCAGAGCTCCGGGAGACGGCGGCGAGGCATCCCCAGTCTCCTCCTCCTCCTCCCTCACAGAATCCAGAGCGGGGGAGGGCGCGCCGGGGCGGTAGGAGTCCGTGGTGCTGTCTTCTTGGTCGGTGGATAGCGTGGAAGGCAGTCCTCCTTCTGTGTCGCCCCCTTCAATAGAATCTTCCGCCGGCAACTGCGGCAAGGTGGCGGCCGGAGCCTCAATCTTTTGGCCTTCTCGAGCGACGGCGATGCTGAGCGTGAGCTTGGGGCGCTCCCCGTTGGGCCCCCACAGCGCGTTGCTGCACAACACAGGGAACGCCTGCCGCACCGCTGTGCCACCCGAAATTCCTGCCAGCTGGCCGAGGTCCAGCTCGACGCACCCCAGGACATTGAGTTCCTTGCCCTTGTCGTCCACCTGCGCCACGAATAGCTCCAGCTTCTTGGCCTCATAGACGCCTTCTCCAGTGCGATAGAGGGTGGCTGGCACCTTGAGCGTCTGGCGGAAGGAGTACGACGTCGAGGCCGAAGGTAGGTCTGTGTCGGGCAGCGCGGGCTTGGTTCTGCCGTGGCGTTTGGCGCCCCGGGAGTACTGAATGGCCAGGGCGCCGTGCTGAGAGGGCCAAGGCGTCAGCGTCTCTATGAGCAAGTGAACATCGAAATGCTGAGCTTTGCCCGAGTGGCGACGCAGCAGTTTCATGGCGGCTGTTTAATTGGGGATTGATTGAATGATACCGTGTTTTCCAGTGTGTGGGTAGAGAAGTGGATGATGCACAGAGGATCTTAAATGAAAGATGCGGAAATCTAACTTTTCATTGTGGTGATCACGCCTTCTGAGGCACACAATCAGTCTGAGAATTATATTTAAATATTTTTCCAGCCGTCAATAATACAAAAGGGGGAGAAATCGAGTTAGGAGTCACATAAGGTATATGCCGCCACCGCCGACATGCCAGCGCATCCATTATTGGGTCTTCTTATTCCTCCAATGTGTTTGCGTATGTTCAAGCTAAGGGCCCATCCATGTCCGCCTCTGCTGCTAGGGGGTTGAGACCAATGAGTCTATCTGGAAACTGGAAACGACTGCCGATGGTGAAACGAAGCCGCCTTCCAAATCCTTTTAGAAAAGAAAAGATACGCGATGCCGAAATGGCAATTGCCGCCTTATTATAATGCCCCCTTTGTGCATGGTAAATAGTTCAGCAAAAAGAGTAGTAACTAGAATATTCTCGATAATACGGAAAAAACTAGGCCCACGCCCGCCCCCATCCCCACCATCCCCAAAAGGCTCGTGCCCTGCGCTGGCGGCAACGCCGGCTGGTGCCTCTGCACGCCGTCTGGCCGAGGCTCGCCCACAGCAGTCGTCTCGTCTGCACAGGAAGAAGAGAAAAAAAAGTGTCAATGCGGAACGAGTTATTATGGAGGCTCAGCTGTTTCTATCACTCTCTCTCTCTCTCTCTCCCTCGCCTGTTGTTTGGTTCCAGTAGTA
Organism: Marvania coccoides; assembly: GCA_963854735.1. Lineage (NCBI taxonomy): Eukaryota > Viridiplantae > Chlorophyta > Trebouxiophyceae > Chlorellales > Chlorellaceae > Marvania > Marvania coccoides. The sequence goes on along the minus strand of OY978099.1, from coordinate 1,530,266 downwards.
GATTGCGTTGGTCTTTGGGTCTCTCACTTCCACCCAGTCTTCCTTGCCTGAAGACGTCGGCACCATTACTTGGGAAGTTTGTTGCTGCTGGACAGCACTCGTGGTGGGGGCTTGGCCGTGACTCCTTGGCCTGGGCCGTGTCTTCTTGACTGTGGAGAAGCCTCGAACGAGAACTTCTTTCAGTATTGATCTCATGTTGTATATTTATTTTATAATTTGAAAATTAGAGCACGCCCTACAGGTAGAGTGCCCAGGAACTTGTTGAACTAATAAAGATACGCTTCGAGCGTCAGACCATTTTAAAGGAAGTATTGTCTCTCTGAGGCGCCGGCGCCGCCACCGCCTTGCAGCTTTTCACATAACCTGCTGCAGTAACAAAGCTCGCAATTATTTTAAACAATCAAGAACGAGTTTAGATTGTTCCCCTGGCTGCTCTCCATCGGGAACCCGGAAAGATTGTTCTAAGTTGTTCTGACCTTCAAAATTCATACATGTTTATAGAAAAAATCGAGTTTCATATGACCTTTGGCTAAAAAACCAAATTCAAAAATGTCTTTATCGAGGGCGTTCAGCAGAAATAAGCCGGTGCATTATGCCATGGCCGCAGTGTGAGTTACAGACTCGCCGCTTTTGAAAGGAAAAAATCAAGGGAAACTGAACCCTGTTCCTTTTGAAACCTGGTGCAGAATAGGCGTAGCAAGCGGCATGTTTTTATTTGACGCCCCTCTTCGCCGTTACCATAAGGAGCAAGCAGCGGCAATGGCAGCAGCAGCGGAGAGCGGAGCTGCAAAAACTGAGTGAATGAACTGCCCTTCTTCTCTTTGAGGATTGCATCATCATCTACATAATTTACATTATTTTTTTGTATTCGCGTTGTGGTGGAGGTGAAGGACGGAACATAAAGGGGAACGGGAAAGAAAAAAACTCATTAAGAAACGAGGAACTGATGAATGGTGAAAGATACAATAGAAGAGATGATAGATGGATGGCTTGGTAAAGTGGCAAGAGACAGAGTAATGGAACAAACCCGAGGGTTGGGGGAGGCGGAAAATCCCCATTTCATACGTAACAGCGGAGGGAAAAAGAGAGGCACCATTTATAAAAAAACAGACTAATATGCATATTCAAGAAAGAAAGAAGAGGGAAAAGAAGAAGGAGAACCAAAACAGCAATGGGACAATCATAACGTTAAATGTACACATTTATATCTGAAATCAATTAACAACTTAAACAAACGTTTTTAATTTTTTGGGGGGTCGGTTTGCCGTCCCCACAGTCTTCAGACTATTGAGAAAAGGGGGCATCCCGGCACATTTTATGGCAAAGTAAGAGAACAGCAGCAAAATGTCCAACGAAATGGATCAACTGAGGCGTTGTTGGGTGGGCGGACAAAATTCATTTCCAAGCGCTGCAATTGTCATCGGCGAGCTACAATCTTGGCTGCCGAACTGGCATCGCGTTCGGGGGTGCCAGGGATGAACTTTCCGTCCACCTCGGGCAGACAGTCGAGGGCAGGGCGCTTGACGGCCGTGCGGCGGTAGGCGGTCTGCTTGTTCAGCTCACGCACCCGGGCGGCATGCTCGCGGCGCTCCTGCTGGAGCTGGCGCGTAACCTTGTGCAGGGCCTCTTGCATTTGCCGCAGCTCGGTTTGGTTGTTGGCGCAGGCACGGTGGCACTCTTCAAAGACCAGTTTCCGGGACATCGCTAGCTGCGAAATTACCGAATCTCGATGGTCGACCGCAGCCTGGAGTTTCTCTGCCAAGAGCTCGACTTGTTGCAGGCGGTGGGTGAGTTGCTCGATTTGGAAGTCTTGCCCCAGATCTTCAGCCAATTGGTGCTCGGCTGAGCAGTCGAAAAGGAGAGGCATGGATGCCGTGGGGAGAGGCTAGATAGTAGGGATGAATAATACAAAAAAATGGGCCTGGAGGACGACGAAACACGAGGGAAATTGGATGTATGTATTTTCAATTTCAATCCAAATTTGTTTAAACACTACAGAGTAGGGACGATGACTCGAGCAGGATGAAGACCAAGTTCTTACCGCGATTTGTAAATAATCACCGGCACGGGTTCCGCTAGGTTTTGGCACGAACGAGGGCAGGTGCTACAAGACTCGGAGGTGAGTATCAGCTCGCTCGAAGACTGTTACGGCGCAAAACAATTATAATGCCGAGTTTAACATGGAGACAGTTGTTATAAGGACGATCCATGTCGACGTTGTACACGCAACCCAAAAATTCAAGTGGTTCTTTCCTCCGATGGGGGAAGGAGGGAAGGTCCTGTCAAATTGCTCGGCGCGCAAAACATGACGTCCGACTGAGTGCAACCGCGCTATCAGCGGCCTGATTTTCGAGTATACCCTGGTCAAATTCAGTGGGTGGGGGGGTGGGGGGGCTATGAGGCTATGACCTTGAGTTGTTTTGGGAGTATGGCGGCGGGCGGGGGGGCACTGACCTAATTCCCCGCCGGAGGCGAAGCCAGCGAGGGCTGGGGACAATAGGCCGCCCTGCGGGTCGCTAGAGCTTCCGTACGGCGCACGCGTCCTCTCTTAGCATAATTCGTCAGCAAACATAAGAATGGCGCAAGCAGGAGAGTCCTGAAAGGCGGGATATCACCGCTACAGCTACGACGAAAAAAAAAGAAAAAAAAAGCTAGAAACATAGGCAGCATCGCAGCTGGGCAGCGATACGCGGCGCAGGGACCCAACGCTCTCCAGGAGGCTCCAACCGCAATGGGGGATTGCGACTCTAAAAGGCTATTTTATGTGCTTCACAAGTATAGATTTTGAATTTGTCTTTAACATAACTCGTCGACATGAGCTCACAGATGTCTGTTCATGAAGCATTTTTTTTTTAAATAATTCGAATTCGTAGTTGAGAACAACTTTATTTCTTTATTTAAAATTGATGTTGCTGCAAGATTGAACACATTTATACATTTGCTCAAAATCAAGATGAGCCTTGACGATTTAGAAAAACCGGATTTGGCAAAATTCCCATTAAAATCGAAATTGTCGTCTCCGCTCTCCTTGAAGCTGTCCTTGTCGCGCAGCTTGCTGAGATCTAAAGCGCACGAGCATCTTGCGCCGCCTGAGGGTGAGCTAAGCGGGCTGCCTTTTTCTTTTTTATGGTCCCACCACTTAACTTCAAACTACTACTTCATCAATGAGATTCAGGAAACTGGCTGACCCTGGCGGCGTTAAACATCAGCGGCACCGCACAGCCTTCGTTTCTCAGTCTTCCCTATGCCATGGCAGGCCTGGGCTGGACCGGTGGCATGGTTGTCCTCATAGTATCGGGCGTTGCTGCCCTGTTCGGCACTCTTCTTCTGGCTTGGCTGCACCACGAGGACGGCATCCGCCACACGCGCTACCGCGACATGAGCAGACACATCCTGGGCAGGGATAAGATCTACTCCGGCGCTGTTGTTTACGTTTTTCAGTATGCCGTCAATTTTGGGGTGGGCTGCGCTAACATCATCCTCTCCGCACAGCTCCTGGGCCACATTTGGGGCCTGTTTTGCGGTGGCGAAGACGTTTGCTCGCGTATGAATAACACTCGCTGGACGTTGGTTATTGGTTGCCTGGGTCTCGCAATTTCGCAGATTCCCAACCTGGCAGCCCTGGAGGTCGTGGTTCTGTTCGGCACTGTTTTCACGTTTGTGTACGTGCTAGTAGGGGTCGTGCTTTCGTTCCAGCAGGGCCTGCCTTCCAGCGAAGTTTCCTACGATCTGGTGGGGAGCACTGCTGGGCAAGCGTTCAATGCTCTAAATGCCATAGGTGAGTAATGCATGCCCCCCACGGATTCATCCCATTGGTGCAACTCTTGGATTTAAATGCTACGCACCAAGTGCGCATGCGTTTCAGATTAATTTTCCTGTCACCCCGGAGGCGGTCCTTTTCATCCCCACCCCCACCAACACAGCAAAGAAATAAATCAAAATAAAAAACATTCTTTTGCAGGCATGATTGCTTTCACGTTTGGCAACACCATCGCCCCAGAAATGCAGGCCACGCTGCGTGTCACACCTCCCGACACCACTTCAGTGCGACCCATGATTTTGGGGACATCCGCTAGTTTTGGGGTCATTCTCCCGCTCTACACGCTGGTCTCAGTCGTCGGCTACCTCAAATTTGGCAACGCCGCCCCTGGATTCCTGCTGCAACAGTTTAATTACCCGGCAGGCCTGGTTGCCATGGCGGAGGCCATGTGCATCTTTCAGCTGCTTTCTTCGTGGCACATTTACGTGTATTCACTGTATGAAGCTGTGGAGACGAAGGTGCTGCAGCGTGCTCCCATGAAGGGGTGGGTGCGGAGCACAAAGCAGATTGAGGATGGCACCACATGGGAGGCCCCTTCTGCGTTGCTCAGGCTGGCCGTCCGCTTCCCCTTTGTCATCGTGTTTACGTTCATCGGCGCAGCCATTCCCTTTTTCACTTCCATCATGTCATTGATTGGAGCTGTCGGGCTGGCTCCTTTGACTTTTGTCATCCCAGCTGCGCTATATCTGGAAGCGCGCGGCCCTGAGCTGGCACGGTGGCAGTGGTGGGGCCTCGTTATCTTTGCAGTGACGTTTGCGCTGCTGGGCCTTGGGGCCGCCGTGGGTGCGCTGCGCACCATCATCGTGACGGCCTCCACATTCCAATTCTTCTCATAAATTAAATTTCGTACACACTTAACATTTTACATTTTTCATATTCTTTTACATTGTACGGCGGCGAGAAAAACACACACTGCACTATATAAACCATCCAAGTTTTCTTTTTCCTCAGTAGTACAAATTTCTTTTCCAATACTTTTTTTTCAAGTATTTTTTTCCCTCTCTATTTCTTGAAGAAATTCACATTTGTTTCAAAAAAATCACCTTTTAAGTATTTTTTTCCCCTCTTGTTCGTCAAGAAATTTCCCCTTGATTCTTTCGGTATGTGAATTCGGTATGTGAATTCATCACATATTCTTTCAGCTGTTTAAATATGCTTTTTTCGCTTCATCTTCGACAGCGCCGTCTGCTCTATCGTCCCAGCAGCACAGCAACTTTTTAAGCCGTCTCTCCGGAGTCTTTACAGCGACAGATCTTAGAATTCCACACAATTAATGGTCGAAAGCATAGGCGAACATGGTGAAATCCCTTCCTCCAACCCACAAACATCACGCAAATTTGGGTCTTTCTTCCGCCTGATTATTACTACGTTTTTTCATCGCCATGTATTTCACGCTGCTGCTGCTGCTGCTGCTGCTGCTGCCCACTACCTCTAACTGCCCCATTTCTTCTAGCCTACTCGTGCATCTCCACGTACTCGGGGTTGGGTTTCAAAATGACCACCCCCTCCATCACGCTCGTTGCCGGAATGAATTTTTCGGTGCCCAGCTCCGCCCGCTCGCCCGCCGCCAGCAGGACCGGGGTGGTGTGCGTCTGAAACCCGGTGATGCTCTTGGGCCGCCCTGCCTGGGCCACCACATCCACCGACTGGCCCACCCTCACAGGCACTGGCAGCATCGCCCCTTGCTCGTCCACAGTCATCAGCATGCGCGGCCGCAGCGCCGCCGCCAGCGTGTACAACAGGTAGTGCTGCTTGCCCGCGAGCGTGGCCTTCATGTCCATGCACGAGTAGAGCACGGTGAGGATGGAGGCCAGGGCAGGGCGGGAGAGGTAAGCGCCCCCGGTGTGGTGGGGGGACAGCGACAGCAGGCCCTTGCCGGCGTGAACCTGAAAATAAAATAAATTTTATAACGAGAAGATGGGCGCGTGTTGTCAGAGAGTAAAGCAAAAGCAGCAATAAAATTTGGAGGAAAAAACCATCTCGCATATGTTATTTCCAAATAATTAATAGGAAAAGAAACAAAAGGATGTTTGCGAGTAAAATAACTGCTTTTCCAATTTTACTTACCAGTCCCTGCGCCACCCGCACCAGGAACAGCAGCGTCGGGTCCTTGAAGTAGTAGGAAGACAGCTGCCGAAGCATTCCCGCCAGCCGCGCGTTGTTGGTGCCAGCGCCGATCACGCCCAGCGCCACCACCGCGTTCATGGCCACCTCCGCGTCCACGTCGTGGCTCAGCCTGCTCAGCGTGTCCATCACCGCCATTTCGGGGTTGGAGACGTTGAGCAGCGCCAGCGCCAGCGGGACGCCCCTTCGCACGTGCGGCTCAGAGTACTGCAGCAAGTGCTCCAGCCCGCGGTGCGCCATCTGCGCGCCCAGGTCCTCCCCGCAGGCGATCAGCCCCATGCCCAGCGCCGCCACCGTCTGGTGCGCCGCCTTCCATTCCTCGCCCTCCTCCGGCTCCAGGTGCTCCCCGCACGCCGCCAGCAGCGACTGCACCTTGAGCACGTCACCTGTGCCGGCGTAGGCGCACACCTCCAGCGTGGTCTGCACCAGCCTGGCCACTTTTTCCGGGAGGGTGCGGGCGACCTCGACCGTGGCCTCCACCGCTTCCTTCTTCCCCAGGAACAACAGCCCCAGGGACAAGGTCATCAGCCGCCCCGCGGGGGTGGCCAAGTCCGCCTCGGAGCGCAGCATCAGCGCCTGCAGGATGGCCTCCACCGCATCGCCGTAGGCAGTGCCAGCGAAAGACAGAGCCACGGACAGCGCAGCCAGCGCGGAGGCCTCCATGGAGCCTTCCACGTCCGTCACCGTGGGCAGCAGCAGCTCCGCGAGCTCGTTTTTGGCGCGCCCAGCGTACGCGATGCCCAGTCCTAGGGTGGCCCCGGATCGAATGGTGGGGTCCTCCTTCTGGGAGTACTCCTCCAGGATGGCGAACGCGGGGTCCACCTCGTCCACAATCCCGGTAGCGACGATGCCCACCGCCAACAGCGCCCCCGCCACAATATTGTTATCAGAAGCATACAGGAAGCGATCGATCTGCGGGAGACCCCCCTCCACGTCCCACAGCAGCACCAGGCCCAGCGACGCCACCGCGGAGAGCTTGCCGTGGTCCTTGTTCCTGAAAATCCAGTGCACGTTGGAGGACCCGCCGGCGCCGGCGCCGTCACCGGCCTGCTCGCCGCCCTCGTCGGCTGCGGTCACCAGGGAGTCTTGCCCGAAGCCGGCGTTGACAAATGCGTTGACGAAGGTGGCTGCCAGGTTGGCCCGGGCGGAGTCCACGGGGCCTGAAGGCGCATGGCCCTCCACTAGGTGGGTCTTGTAGACATCCTCTGGAGTCTTTGACTCCATCACGTCCAGGTCGCGGCCCAGCGCCAGGTACCGCTCGCTCAGCCGCAGGTTGCTGTGAGGAGGGGGAATGGCACAGAACGGTGAATTTTGTGGAGTTGTGGCAACCAACGTTGAGAGTTTTGGGGTGCGATTGAGGCCAAATTTTCACCAAAAACTAGCATTTGAGCGAAAACCAAATTTAACGCGTTTAAATTCACTTCAAATGCTAAAAACATGCATTTTTGTCTCACCCCATTACGCCCGCCAGCTCCTCCCGCAGGTTTTCGTCCGCCACAGCAGCTGGCCCGTCTTCCAAGTCGATCCACACCTTGGCCTCGCCCAGCATGTACGCCAGCTGCTTCTTGGCGGTGACATCCTCCGCCGTGCCCAGCACGCTGGCCGCCAGCGAGCGGTCGCCCATGCGCAGCGCAGTCCTCATCGCGTCGGGGTACCTATCGACCTTTAGGTACGCATCGTATGCGCACCGCAGCACCGTGTCGTCCTCTGGCTCCGCCAGGTACGCCGCGCACGCCAGCAGGTACAGGCAGGTGCGGGTGCAGTTGGCCGAGTCCACCGCCGCCAAAATGAGGTCCAGGCGCTCCACCTCGATGCACAAATCGACGGCTTCCGGCTCTGCGTTGTGCGCCATGTTCCAGGGCACGATTTGAGACACTAGCGTCATGAGGTCGTTCACAGGAGCGGGGGGATCGGCCGTCCGTCGCTCCGCAAACTCATCTCCGATTTCGCCAGCCAGTCTCCGGGTGTACTCGTGGCCCCACTCCGAGATCTGGGCGGCACCCGCGTGGAACTTGTAATGCAGCACCTCGCGGGTGCCTTCGGGTGCGCTGGTCATGCCCAGCACCGAGATGACGTCTGCCAGGGCGGAGCGGTTGTCCGAGTCGGCAGGGAGGGCCTCGAACTGGAACTTGAGGGCGTCGTAGTGGGGGCGCAGGAACTTGAGGGGCTTGGGGACGGAGGTCATGGAGGAGGTGGCGGTGCGGATCTCGGTGGCGATGGACTGAATGGCTAGCTTGGCCACTCCAGGATCCACATCTTTCGCACGCTCCACCAGCAGCTCGAGGTTCTCCTTCAGCTGCTGGTCCTCCTCTGACAGCTCCTCGGGAGCCTGCAATTAACAGTGAAAAGTAAGCAAAGAGATGAAGAACCACCAGCGAACACAGCAAGTGATCAATCGATCAGCATTTGGAAGCGGCACAGCAAGGGCGCGCCAGCCGTCAAGAAGGCTTCCAGCACTTGCCTCAACCGGTTTTTTTCCATCGTCCTTTTTGCTCGGAGCCTCTTTTTCCTTTGGGGCAACCATTTCTCAAAATGTTTGTTGCTAGTGAGATGTAATGGTTCGTGGCTATTTGAAGTTCTTAGCTGCCTCGTTGAACAACCAAACGAGAAGTGAAAATGTGGAGGCGACACAGCCACTGAGAGCTTTGAGAACGCTCAAAAAATGCAAAAGTGTGAAGAAGAAATTTCTCTCGGCTACTTTACAGTTTTTTTATTAAATAAAAACTCCGAATCCTTACTTGGACGACAATTTGAATCGAATCCGGCGGGCATCGCGAGGCGGATTGTTTGCCTGCTTATTGATCGAGCACTAGGGACCCTCCGTGTTCACCCCCCCAGCAGCGCGTTGCGCACTCTCTGTTCATCTCAAAAAAATGAGCGAAGGACGAGGGGAGATTGAGTGAGTTTGATCACCTCCATGCAAGCACACCGCTCTTAGTTTTCTCAAGATCAAAAGTGTCTCATCCCTCTCTCGATCACTCCCACGCGCAGGCTGTACAACCAATGGTTCCATCTGGCGGACCTCGATCGGGACGGCATGCTCAGCGGCGCAGAGGCGGTGCAGTTCTTCCTGCGCTCCGGGCTGCCCCAGAACCCGACGCTCTTTCGGGTGTGGCAGTATGTCGCAGGGGACAGGCCGACCCTCAACCGCCAACAGTTCTACACGGCAATGAAGCTCGTTGCCTGCGCCCAGGCATGTAACCTCTCCTTCCCAGCCGTTTTCCCCGTTATTTTTATTCATTTTTTGCCTCCAACGCCTCACTTTTGATTCTCTCTCTAACCCTCTATTTTCACCCCTCCCACGCTCTCCCAACAGGCCAACGGCGGAGTGCTGGACGAGCAGCAAGCCATGCGCACCGTCAACGGCCTCTCGGGGCCCACCCCTCCCCCTAGAATGGCAGGTTTAGAAATCCCCTCGATGGAAGGAGGACTGCCTCCCCTCACAACCGGCCCTGCGCCCTCCCGCGCCGCCCCCGCGCCGCCCCCAGGCACGGCCGCCTACCCTCCCCTCGCCCCCGACAAAGCTTCCGCCTATCAGACCGCGTTTGAGCAGCTGGACGGCGATCGAGACGGCCTCGTGCAAGGCATCGACTGCTTCCCGGCCTTCATGCGCAGCGGGCTGCCCAAAGAGGCGCTGAAAGCCATCTGGGACGTGGTGGCGGGAGACGCGGGCGCCATGAACAGGCATCAGTTCGTTCAGTGCCTGTATTTAATCGACTGTGCCAAGGCCGGCATTCCGCTGCCGGTCACGCTCCCGCAGGGCCAGTTCCCGCCCATTCAAGGCGGCGGCATCGGGCTCAACACCATGGTGGTAAGCATTGGTTTCCTCCATCCCTCTGAAAGGCAAATGACTCGTGACCTGACCGTATTATCCTTGTTGCAATTCAATTTTTGTCTTTTTCCACCTCTTCAGGGTCGCTCCCAGCAGCAAGACATATACACCGGCCAGCTTTTTGTGGCTCCCATCGGTCCCAAGGCCGCCTACGCCCCTGGCCCCGCCCCCGCCGTTGCTTTTCAGTCTCAGGTGCCCCCCGCCCCCGCCCCTGCACAGCTCTCAGGCCTGGCTGCCGCTGAGACCGCCCGCCTGCAGCAGGAGCGCGAGGCCGCGCTGCGCCAGGAGGCGGAGCGGCAGCGCGCTGAGGAGGAACGGGTGGCTGTTGCCGCCCGTCGTGAATTTTACACCCAGGCGTTGGCTGACCTCAGGGTGGCGCAATCCAAGGTGGCTCGCACGCTGGTGGAGGCGCAGCAGCGGCTGGAGATGGAGCGCACAGAGGCGGAGGGCATGGAAGGGCAGTACAACGCTGCTTACGAGGGGTTCAGCGCTGAGCACGCTCGCGCAGCGCCGCTGCTGGAGGCGTTGAAGCGCGCCGAAGACGAGAAGGCGGCGCTGGCGGCCAAGATGGCGGCCCTGCAGACTGCAGTGGCGCAGCTGGAGGAGTACGACCCTGAGTGGGAGGTGACGCAGCGGGCAGAGTTTGATGCGATGAAAAAGGTAAGGAAAAACGGTGTTGGAATAACATGGATCACGAGGGTTGAATTTTTATTTGATGACAGCGGCGCAGTTCATAATATTTTTTTTCTTCCTTTCGGATAATTTTTTCTGGCTTCAATTTGATACTAATTGATTGATTTCCCTCCTCTCATTTTTTTATTTGCTTTCTAGGAAATCACGCTGCTGACCGTGCGCCACGAAGCGCTGCGCCAGGCCAAGGAGGCGGTGCTGACGCAGCGAGGCACCCTGGAGGAGGCCATCACCTGCCTCAAGGGCGCCTCTGAGCACGTCCAGACCAGTTTGGACGCCCTGGAAGCAGAAATCACGGGGCTGGCTACCGACGCCAAGGCTAACGGCGCCACGGTGACTGCCCTGCTGCAGCGCTTGGCCCCGCTGTACAATGAGCTATACGACGCCGCCAAAGCCGCCATGATTCCGCTGCCGAAAGAGGCGTTGGCCACCATTGCTCGCCCCCCCGCCAGCGCATTTAAATACGACCCCCTTCGCTTTGGGAGCGCCGCAGTGGACTGGGACTTGTTTGTGGATGACGGGTTCACCATCGCGGCCGCCATTCCGCCTGATTCACGACTGGCTAGCCTCACCAGCAGCGCGCTGGCCAAGGCTGAGGAGGAGGCGGCAGCGGCGGCAGCAGCGGCGGCAGCAGCGAGTAGCGGTGGTGAAGAAAAGGAGGCGAATGGGGACGCTCCTGTTGCTGAGAATGGGGAGGGAGAGGACCAGCAGGGCGTGGATCCCCCTGCTGCTGAAGGGGAGGAAGCCGCGGTGGCGGCGGCGGCAGAAGAGGAGCCTGCCGCTGCGGAATCTGTGGTGCCCCTTGAAGAAGGAAAGGAAGCGGAGGGAGAGGACAGCGACCCTCCTCCTGCTGCTACTGCCGCGGAGGTCGCTGAAGAGGGCGCAGCCGCTGTGGATGCCCCTGAGGGTGGCGAAGTCAAGGGTGACGGGTTGGTGGAGTCTCTGGAGGAGCTGACTGTAGCAGACGCCGCCGCTGCCGCCGCTGCTGCAGTGTTAGAAAGCGGCGAGACTGCAGAGCCTGCGGAGAATGGTATTGCTGCTGAGGATGCGGTTGCTGAGGTGGTTGCATCCAAGGACCCTCTGGCTGATCTCTTCCTATTGTGAATGGCGTGAAAAAGATAGAAAGAACAGTCAGTACCTTACAGGAGTGAAGAAACGACATGTAAAATCACGTATTTACGCAGAGAGAGGTACTAAACAAGAAGAGGAGGGATCAATTTGTAAATAAAGAAGTACGAAGTGGCAGAGGGAAGAAGAAACAGGCTAGTAAACTTGAGTAATTGTTCTGTTCTACGCATGTTTAAAGAAAGATAGGGAGGACAGGCAGGGCTCTAGTACAATCAATTAATACTCTGGCCAAAAATGAATCCATGCACGGCCGGCGGTGAAATTATATTTTTCTCCACAGTGCTAACGTCACCGAGATGGCGAGTCGGACCGCTTGGCAGAGTGGCTCTCGTTGCGACTCCTGGGCCGGGCAACGTGGTCAGTAGACCCGTGGTGGCGGCTGCCATGCAGCTCTTCCTTTTCCGCTGGCGTCGCCGCTGCCGCTGCGCCACTCTTTGCGGGCAGCTCTCCGCGCAGCCAGGGGTGCTGCAGAGACTGTGCTGCGGTGGCGCGCTTGCTGGGGATGAAGTTGAGCATGGGCACCAAAAAGTCGCGCAGGCCTTGCGCCTGCAGGAGGGGAGGGGGGTGAAGGGATTAGAGGATCTGCCGAACGTGCATTTTTAACGATTTAAACTAAAAATGTGAAACGCGGGTTGGCTCAGAGAATTGTAGTCTTTAAAAAAGTTTGAGATCAACACGCTTGATTCAGAGAAAATGCTTCCTCACTGCCACCGCCGCTATTTGGAGGAGTTGTGTACTCAATTATTCAGCTAAATTAGATTTTTTCTTTTCTCACCTCTGCGGGGTCGAGCCTGTACTTTTCGACCAGCACTTTCTCCAGCGGCCAGAAGTTGAGCCTGTGGATGTGGCGCAGGTTGCCGTCGCGGTTGAAAAAGTCGCGGGCGTTGCGGCCGGTGCGCGACATCGTCTTCGGCACGTGGCCCAGCAGCTCGATCATCTGCGCGAGGTGGTCCTCGTCGCGGGAGTAGTCGCGGCCAGCGCGGGGCTCAAAAAGAAAGTCGCCGGTGGCCAGCTCAAACACCATGCAAGCCAGGGACCACATGTCGGCAGAAGCGTCGTAGCCAGCGCCCAAAATCACCTAAGAAAAGAAATGAAACACAGCAAGAAATATAAAAGGTTCGGCTTGAAAAGAGAGAAAAAAGAAAGAAAATGAGGAAATTATGCATTTCTGTGTACAGGTATCGGGGGCGAAGTAGTAGTGCATCGCAGCGTCAAAATAAGCGCCAGCCCACACGTCGCAATGCCCCCGGGTTGCTATCGGCCATGAATAAACGAAGGCTGCACACACACTCAAAAGATTCGTGCAGCCCAGATACCTGATGGCCTTGACTGTATCCATAATATTATATAAAAATAGTCAATTTCGATACTAATGTGCTCACCTCTGGTGCCCGGTACTGCCGCGTCTGGATATCGTCCGTAAAGTGCTTGTGCGTCCAGCACGCGTTGCCAAAGTCCACCACCTTGTACTCCATGGCCAGCAGCCGCTCCTCCAGTGCAACAGGGTCTTCCGTCGCACTGCTGCTCACTTTCTTCGCTGCTGCTGCTGCCGCTGCACCCGGAGCCACCGCCGCCACGATCCCGTTGGGCGGGAGCGTCGGAATGGGGCTGGGAGGCTCGGTATCAGGGCCCTCCGATTCTTCTGCCCCCGTGTCATCCCCCCCTGCTCCCCCCAGCTTCGCCTGCTTCTTCTTCTTCAGCTTTTTCTTCTGGTTCTTCGTCAGTGGCTGTCCCGCCGCCAGCGCCGCCGCGATTTTCCCCGCAGGAGGGCCCGCCGTGGGGCCCACCAGCCGCGGCGGCGGCCGTTCCTTAAGCGGCTCTTTCAGCATCACGTTCTCGGGCTTTAAGTCGGTGTGGATGATGGCGCAGCTGCCGTGCAGGAACTCCAGCGCTGTGAGCATCTGCTGGGTGATGTGGCGCACCACGGAGAGGGGAATGCCGTGGTGGGAGTAGGCTCGGATCAATGCTAGCAAGTTATCGCCCAGCACCTCAAAAACCATGCACACGTGCCGCCCGTGGGGGCCAGAGTGCTCAAAGTGGTCCAGCAGGCGGCAACAGTGCATCTTGTCGTCTGCGTCGTTGTCTCTGGCGCACGACAGCAGCTGCACCTCGTCTCGAGCGGCCTCGGTGTAGTGGCTGGCGCTCTTGACCACCTTCATCGCGGCGCGCTCCCCCGTGACCGTGTCCGACACCATCCACACCGTGGAGAAGTGGCCCCACCCCAGCTTGTGCAGCACGGTGTAGCGGCCGTCCTTGAAGGTCTCGCCAATTCTGACAGGGTGGTAGCCGCCTGCATTTAAAGTTAAAAAAAAGGGTTTATGGGGGGAATGTTAGATTTGATAATTATGCAGAGACGGTTGTTGTGCGCTGCTATGAACAGAAAAAATTAGGAGAAACACTGAGCAAAATAGAGCCAAAAATGTTAATGACGACGGACCGTGGCGGTAGTCTTCTGCATCTTCTTGTTCGTCTGAGACGTCGCTTTCGTGATCATTGTATGATGGACTAGGGGAATGGTGTTTGTCTTTGACTGCAGCAGAGAGGGAGGGGCGACAGGAGTGAGGCAAAGTCTCGGATTTGCTGATGTCGAGGGATTGCAACAGGCCATCGGACGCACCCGAAGCTTTCTTGAGGATGGGCATCTTTAAAACTCCGCGAGCCATTTGCTCGACGAGAGTCGAGGACAGACAGCCAATCAGCTTGTGAAAGTTTGATTCAGTCGATAGGGGGAAGGGCCAGCGTTAAAAGGCTGGCTGCTGCGGTCTGCACATGTAATAGCTAATCGTCAATATGCCAGGCGCATATTGAGTGCGGCAAAATCAACAACGGAGAGGGGGAAGTGTGTTCTGTGTCGGCCACTCGCCTTTCCTATTATTTTTAAATTTTCCGACCCCTATGTTGAATTATGGTTGCAACGGTCCCGGTGATTTGGTTCATTTGCACCTCAAAAATACCATTTGGAAGCGGCGCTGAAGGATTCTGCCCGTACTCGTCCCAAGACATGCTGATGTGATCAGTTGAATAAAACACATATTTTTTTGGATATTAAATAAAATCTTAAGTTTTCGGGTGATATGGACAACGTTACACCCTCTACGAGCGATGCCATCAGCTTTAAGCTGCTGAGCTCAGGCCCTCCGGAGCCCGATGGCGTCAGAGGCGACCATGACTTGTTCAAGGTGCACGGCCTGTCAAAAATCGCGGAAGTCGTTCTGTCGGGCAACTTCAAGGTGGAAAACTACCTGGCAGCCATCCCCCACTTTGACGGCCTTCGCAAGTGAGCACTCTTTTGAAGAAAACACAATAAAAATTTCTGACGGCCGATTTCTTAATTTCCGCCCGCTTCCCCTTGCGCATTTGCTGCGCAGAGGACCCAATATGGAGCTGACACCTTTGGCGGATCTGTATCCCTCCAGTACACCACCAGACTTTGCTTCACTGGCCCCCGGCAGCGTCAATTTAGAGTCGGGAAAAGTGACTCTTTCAGAGGCAGAGCTGGGTGTTCCATTGGACAGCAACGCGCTGCTGGGCAACCAGCCTCAACCGCCGCCAGTGGAACAGCCGAAGAAGCCGACCAAGAAGATTAAACTGGGGTTCAAGAAGACTTGAGGGGCGTAATTATTTTGGATCGGTTTCTTTTTGAAGGAAAGAGCAGCTCAATGACGGGGCCAAAAATGCCACCAGTAGTGGCTAAAAGGGGGATTCTCCCGTCTCGGCCAAACTGCTGAGTGGAATCGCAGTGCAGTGTTGCAAACGTGCAACCAGAGCAGCAAGGTTGTCTCCCTCATGCGGTGAATTGCTGCGGGAGAAATCTGAGTTGCGCCATCACCAACCTCTGTTGACTTCAAGCAAGGTACGAGGTTGCGGTTGCTAAACTTGTTGTGGATGGGAAAATAGAGGCTAACGTTTTTTTTTGTTTTTTTTAATATATATAACAATATCATACAATATACTTTACTGTAAAATTACAATTACACATTTCAAAGGTCTCAGGTGAAGATCAGCTTGAGAGCGTCACTGAAGGGCGTCATGCCGAAGCCCACCGCCTCCTCCAGGCGTGCGCTGGTCATGGAGATGTCAGGTGGGCTGTTCACTCCGCGATTTACCGAAGCTGACGGCACCGGGACAATGAGCGCCTTATCATGGCCCCTAGCCTCTGCCACCTTCGTCGCTATGTCCACCCGACTCAACCGCTCAGGGCCCCCCATGTTGAATACTCCGCAAGGGTACGCTGCCCCCCCTCCTTCTGCACTTTTTTCAGCCACGACGTGCCTTTGAATGAAAGTTTTGCAGACCCTCAAAATGTCGTTCACGTGCACCGCATTTCGCCACTCGTCCTCAAAGAAGGCGGTGGTCTGACCGCTGGCCAGCGCTTGGTCCACAAATTGAATGAAGAGCGGGCGCGGGACAGGGGCAGCAGGCGCCAGAGGCCCAAAAATGAGGCTGCTGCGGAGGATGACGTGGTGGTGCGGCCAGAGGGACTGCACTGCGGCCTCTCCTGCCAGCTTGCTGCGTCCGTACTCGTTGATTGGTTCAGTTGCGTCGGAGACGTCTGACGACCATGCCTTGGCGCCCGAATACACCTAAAGAAATAGGAGAGGGCAACAATGCAAGATACCTATTTTACTAACCGCTTGTTTGACAATTAATTAAAATAATCGATACCTGGTCGGTGGAAAGTTGAATGAAGAGTGGCTGCCCCCCAGTGCGAGCCGCATGCTCCACCACGGCCTCCAGGAGCTTGGTGGGCACGTTTATAGCGCGCGTTTTCTCGGGGTCCTTCTCACAGGCGGCAGGCTGGGAGAGGGCCACGCAGTTGATGACAGCGTCAAAGGCAGCGGGGCCAGCAAAACACTCTGCCAGGCCGCTACCAGACACGATGTCGACCTGGAGGGCGAACGTGGAGATGATGCGAATGAAAATGAGTTGTAACAAATCACGACATGCTGAGACAGGCCGCACCTTGAAGCCCTGGGCGTTGGGTGAATTAAAGGGCGGGGGGTCACTGGAAAAATAAGTGAACGCCACGGCCCATCCCTCCTTGGCAAAGTGATCCACCAGGAACTGGCCAAGGTACCCGCTTCCGCCGACGATCAACACGTTGGGCATCGTTGGGAATTATAAACTTTGTTTTTTTTTCGTGATGCAGCAGATGCAGGAGCGATTTGCGATATTTTCAATTGATGGCTGAATGCAACATTAACTTTTTACAGCAAGCTTTAATAAAATTCGCAATTGCCCCCGCAAGGCCTTCATTGTGTGTTTTATATCCCCGCCATTTAAAAAAAATGGCTCTCAACTTTCGGCTGTCTCATTTCATTGAATCCTCCAGCGTTACATCGCCACCTGACTCGCTCATAAGCACAGTTCAATGGCCACTGAGACCCATCCAATGTCACATATTTATTGTATAGTTTATCGATACTTTTGTTCACGCCACTGCTGGCCTGCCAATAACGTTTGTTGCGGAGGGCCTGTTTGAGATGGTGCGCAGCAGCCACAGAGAAACCAGCAGCGAGAAGAAGTGCGCTAGCAGCGTGTTGGTGGTCGCCTGCACGTTCAACAAAGGGTGAAAATTTTCAGCGTGTTTTGTAATATTAACTTTAAAACAAAGCATCGTGTTTTTGTTTCAAATTCAATTCAAATTGCGCACCTGCACGTTGAACACGTCAAAGGCCAGCACCGGGTTCCAGGTGTTCGTATTCGACGCCAAAAAGGGGTTGACGGTGGCGGTGGTCAGAGTTTTTGCCACCAGCAGGCCAATGGTCGCCTGCAGCCCAATCATCGAGGCGCCGGCGCCCAGCGCGTTAATGATGGCGCCCTTTTCCAGCATGTTGATCACGTCGCTTCGCCGCACCTTGGGCGCGTCGCCCTCGCCCTCCCAGTCCAGAAACGCTCGCAGCTTCCGCGACAGCCGGGTGTAGCCGAAGCTCCAGAATGTAGAAAGGTAGCCCAGCACGATGCCAAAAACCGTCAAGTACAGCGAGATCTGGGGGCCGGTTTGGGAGGTGAAGGCCATCGAAAAAAGCACAATGACGGCCGACACAGAGTTCAAAACCAGCTGCACCCAAAAGGCGATCCAGCCCCACCGCCGGCAGATGTTGGCGGCGGTGTTGAGGTTCGCGCGCGCCACCTCTGATACCGGGTCTGACGGGGGGACGGGAGCGGTGCTGAGGTCTCCAGCAGCGGCAGCAGCGGCGGCGGCGACGGGTTGAATGCTCCGTCGCAGCAGTGTTTGTGGCTGCACGGTTTCGAAGAGGTGGGCGTGAGAACAGAGAGCATGGTGGACAATGTGGAGTTGGGGGCTTGCCTGGGCTTGTTGTCGCGGGGGCATGAGCCTTGTTCCGAGGGATGATGAGATGTGTGCTGCTCGGACCGAAAGCCGCAGACACCTTAACGCTGCGCGCGGAGCTGCAGCACGCCCGATGATCCCCACCCGTCCTCCTCCTCTGAATTCCGACAGTCCAATCATCGCACCCGAGTGTTTGTGCACTCGATGTTTTGAGAGGCGTGAACAAAATAAAATGTGCTATTGATTGATTAAAGCTCGCAGCAGATGTATCGAGCTTTATATTTTGAAATTAAATAATTCATATTTATTTGGAGTTTGGGGGCCGTCACGTATCAGTTTTACGGAGAGATTTTTTTTGCATGGCTCCAAGGCTTGCTAAGCTCTGAGTGCACACTGATGGGGCAAGGTCACTGCCGATGACATTCTTATGCGCTCCGTTCTGGCACTCGGGCACAGGCTCCCATGCTGAAAGATTGATGAGGGCTTCATGAATTTTCCGTCACCGCCACGCCATTCTTACTTCCTCGATCGTTCTTCAACAGCTGCGCACTTCATTTATAACCTATGTAAATGGTACTGGAGTTGGAGCTGATATGGGAGCTATGCACACTGCCTGGTAGCTCTCCCCCATGCCCTCCATTTTTTCGCCCTGCTGCTTCTCTTCTGCGCATTCTTCTTTCCCTCCTTCCCCCTCCCCCTCTGCCTCGTCTGCACCGCCCACCAGCCGCATGTACCCCTCTATCAACGCCTCCGCTTGCGCCTGATCCGCAGCGCACTCCACCAGCTGATCCAGCCGAGCCTCGATCCCCAGTCCTTGCAGCAGCTGCCGCTGTGAAATGGGGCCGTGCACGGCAGCTGCAGCCCCGCTGCGTCGCACCCCCAGCCGCAGTGCGTCAAAGTCCACCCACGCGCTCAAATCCGCCGACCCTGGCGACTCAAAAATATCCACGAATTTGTGGTCTTTTATCGCCTGCAAACTGCCACGGTACGGCGCGTCTCGGCCGTAGTCAATGAGCAGCGCCGCACCGCCGTGGGCCACCACCCGCAGCGCGAGGCTCTCCGCCAGCGCCATGCCCTGCGGGCAGATTTCTATGGCGTTCAGCGGGGCCCGCTGTTCGGGCTGCAGCGCTTCCAGCCGCATGGGCAGCAGGGCAGCAGCTGCGGGGGTTGGGCCAGGGGACATCACCATGCGCAGGTGGCGGGGGTGCTCGGGCGGCGCTTCGTCCACTAATCGCTCGCTCCACGTGCGCTTAGTCCGCTGAAATTGGTGCACTGGTAGGGCATCGAGAAATTCATGAGCAAGATACAGCGTTGGAGGCGCCTCCTCGCCCGCTGGAATCTCATCCAAACTGCGGTGCCAGCTTACAGGCACCCCATCAGCCGTTGTACTCTCCAATGGTCCCTCAGTCGCTTCATTAGAATCAGATTGTGGTGGAGTCGGGCAGCCGAGGTTTTTCAATTGCAGCTGGCGCAGCACTGGGCTGACCTCCACCAAGGAAACGGCGAGGGACTGCCGGAACTGTGGAAAAGCGGCAGTGCCGCGCAGTAAATCGGCCATGAGTGTGCCCCTGCCAGGCCCCAGTTCCACGAGGCGGAGGCGGTTGGGGGAGCCCAGCTGCTGCCAGGCCGCCACGCACCAGATGCCCATCATCTCCCCAAACATCTGGGAGATCTCTGGAGAGGTGATGAAATCGCCAGCGGCGCCAAAGACGTCACGCTGGGTGTAGTAACCTGCCGTGGCGTTGGTAAGCACCTCAGACATGTACTCTGCCAGGGTGATGGGCCCGCCGCGGAACTGCAGAACAATGCAAAAGGAAATAAAAGTTGAAATGCGTCGTTTGAGGCTAAATTGAAACGATTCTTATCGCAAACTTGCCCGAACTAGAGATTTGATGTGGCGAGTCATCTCCGTCTCTTCATCTTTTGGGACAGGAGCGCCGTGAGGGTGCTCATGAGTACGGAATAGCCCCGAGCGATCGATCGAAATGAAGTTTTCTGAGCTGCTGGACATGCAGCATGCGAATTTTTCAAGCTGTTGGGGCAGCCATCTCGCCGTTCTGCGAGCACCCAATGTTTGCATTTTGATTCAAATTATTAATAAAATAAAAAATAATAGATAGTGTTTAGCCTGAAATGGAGGGTGCTGGTGGTTTTTGAAAAGCTGACATTTTTCAAAATTTCCACTATATCAGAGGCGCTCTACTGTTCGCAATTATTGGCCATTCGATTAATGTTTGAAATTGATAAGGCCGTAAAAAATTCAGTCGAGCAGCATAAATTGCATTTCATTAGCGCATTTTGTGGTAATGCCGCATTGCAGCATTTTATCAGGCAAAAAGGTGCGACAACTTGGTTTGCGAGGATTTTTCAATAATAAAATTGCGAGGAAACGAGTGCCGACCGAGTAGAACGAAATGCCATAAATGTGTATGGCACTGCCTGACGTGGCCCCCGCAGTCTCGGCCGAAGCGGTCTCTCACGACATTATTGTATAGCTAATAACAATAAATTCAACATCGTATATGTGCATTATCCTTCATTCCTCAAATTTGAACTCCTTGTATCATTTCGGTTTTGAAAAGTGATCACTTTAGCCAGCATGTATCAATTTTCTGCTGACCAGACAGCCTCGCGAATTCGATCCAGCGAGGATTTTGGACCCCGTCGGTTCCACCACCTTACCCTGACTCTGCGGGAGTGGCAGGACAGCGGCGGGCGGCAGTGCTTCCACGAGTCGTGTCATCGCCTCAAGCGCTCTAGTTGCGGCATCGATAGCGTGACAATCATATCAAAGGTGCTCGCTGCTGATCGGCCGCCCCGTCTCGCCCTCCTCGCGCGCTACCGCCCCGCCATCGATGCCATCTGCCTTGAGCTGCCCACTGGCGCCATCAGCGAAGGGGAGGATGCCGCCTCTGCGGCGCTGCGGGAGCTGTACGTGTGAATTTCATTTAAACCGCTTATAATTTCGAGCTTCCACAATTTTATGACAACCAATTCTTATTCTTTATTTCGTCTTCGCAGCACTGAAAAGACTGGCTTCTGCGGGCACATTCTCGACATGATGCCAGTCTGCTACAACGACCCCAACGTCACCTCTTCCAACACGCAGCTGGCATTCCTCTCGGTCGATCTTGAGGATCGCCTCAACAGATCGCCGCGGCGTAGGCTGACAGGGCACTCCGCAGACGATGATTGTACAGAATTGGCGCCCTGGGACGGCCTCTTGAGCTGGTTGGTTGACATGAAAAACAATGCAGGGTGCACCATCGACGCCAGGCTGCTAACATTCGCTATGGGGATGCGAATTGCGCCTGTTCTGCTGGAGTCGACTGAGGCTCACGCTGGGGGGCGCGGAAGGATCTGGACGGTGCCCATGCCGCCGCCTCAACTGCTGCATCTCAAATCTCACTCTTGTGGGCGGTCTCAAAGGGTAGAGGCGTCTGAAGGCAACAATGCATCATCAGCGATGCACGATGGGTACGAAATTATCAAGTTCCGTTCGGATTCTGCCACCACCGACGTGATTTTCGCTATGAACCAAATGGCAAGTAGTTTATTTCAATTTAACATGAAATTGATTGTCTTTTCTTTCTTTCCAAAAGCCCTTTTTATTTATTAACTAACGACTATAAAACAATACGCAGGACATCCAGCGGGCAGCCAAGGAGTATGCGAATGCCCTGTCGGAGTTCCGTGCTGACGCAGGAAGGAAGGCGGTGGCAGAGGCTGAGAAGGCGGAGCGGTCATCGTCCTCCTCGCAGCTGTCGCACTTTTCGCGAGACACCGACGAAATGTCGATGAAAACAGCAACCACCACGTCACAGAAAGACCGGATGGTTTGAAATTCTGCGAGGATAATCGAATGGATACTAGTAATTACGTATGACAGTGAATTATTTGCGCCAACCAACCATCACCAAACTCATTATCTTATTGCCATTTTTCATTTGCGAACTAGAGCATTTTTTTACGCCCCTTTTTCCTGCTCTACTCCCCTTAGCGATATTTTTCTCCCTCTCCCTCTTTCCCATTTTTCCATTTAATTTACCCGAGGTGAAAATCCGTAACACATGAAAGCAAAGCGAAGCAAAAAAGAGCAAAATCCCAAAAGAAATATAATATTGGTTCAAAGGGTAGCATTAAATGGTGGTTTCAAGAGTAATCGTCCTCCTTGTCGCCAGGCTGGTGCAGCGCCAGCTCCATGAGCTTGGCCACGTTGATGCCGCCGGTGGTGCCAGCAGGGGCCGCGGCAGCCAGGGATTCCAGCATCATGCGCAGATCCTCCTCGCCCATCTGCTGCCGCAAGAAGGTCATCGCAGACCGCAGCTCCTCGACGGAAATCTGGAGATAGAGGGAAGGGATCAACATAAAAATTATAGTTAAAAACGAGTTTCCTCAATATTGGGAAGCACAATACAATGAAATTACGCGGTTTTAATACAAAAAGCAATAAAGTAACCCACCACTCCGTCGTTGTCCAGGTCCAGCACCCTCAGTTTGCTGCCAATTTGGGTGTCGGCATCGTCCAACTCCTTTTCGACGCGCTTCAGGATGCTGGACACGCGTTCCTCCAGGCGCTTCTGCCCCAGCGCTGCCTCCAGCTTGGACCTGTCCACAGCCAGGTGGCCGCGCTGGAACACCATGCCCACGCCCCGCCCGCCAAGCTGAGAGTTCAGCCGCTCGATCTCCTTCTCTACCAGGTCCATGAAGGCCTCGCGCTCGGCGATGACGCCGCTGGAGGTGGCCAGCGCGGCGAGGGCGCTGCAAGAGAAGGAAAAGAAACAAAAGCACATGAGAAGATGGCAATTCCAGCACAATTGATGCAAATGTATGCACTGGTTTTGGTTTTAAAGCAAATGGAAGAAAACACGAAAATATAAACTTGAAACTCACTGGAGCACTTGGCGCATGCGCCGTTCCTTGGCGTGGGCCTCTTTCGCCGCCCGCTCTTCCTGCGAGTGCGACTCTCGCTCCAAAATATCCACCAACGAGCTCGCGGCCGCCTCGCGCACCACCGCCGCCGCCGCCGCCGTCGCTGCCAGCTCCTGCGCGGTGGCCCTGCCCGCGGTCAACGGCATTTCGTCCGCCAGCGCCGCCTCCTCCTCCTCCTTGATCATCTCCTCCTCGCGCTCCAGCATCTCCAGCTTGCGCTCGTAGGCGTGCTTCTTGTCCTCGTCGGTGGTGGCGAACAGCTCCACGTCCTCCACCGCCTCGTCTGGCATCACTGACAGCGTCTCTCTGATGGAGGACACGTCAGCAACGGCAGGGCCCTTCTTGCCGCCAATGGGGGCGGTGGCCATGAAGGCGCGGGAGAGCAGCAGCATGGAGGAGGACAGCGAGCGGTTGAGGCTCCAGTCCAGCCACTCGGCCAGCTGCTCCCGCATGAAGGCAGCGGCGCCTTCGCCAAAAGGCGCCCGCATTCCGCGCGCGCGGCACGCCTGCCGCAGCTCGTCCTCCGTCAAGCTGTCCAGCCCCTCCTTCTGGATGTCCAGGTCGTCCTCCTTGATCTCCCGCAGGTGGTTCCGCAGCCGGGCCCTCAAAAACGTGTCAGTGCCAAACGGCTGGATGCCCACGAACCGGCACAGGCTCACCAGCTGCACCCGCTCCAGGTTGTCCAGCGTCAGCTCGTCGTCAAACAGCTTGGCGAACTTGAGGAGCTCGGAAGAGTCGATGGGGTCCCCCGCCCGCACCCTCTTCATGAACTCATACAGCTCCGCCGCAGAAGTCTGCTTCTCGCCCGCCTTTTGCGAGCGGATGTCGCCCGCCATCTCCGCCACGGTGTCCTGCAGAAAGCGCGCCACCTCCAGGCGCGCCGAGATCCGCCGCTTCATCTCCTCCTCCCGCTTCAGTTTGTCCTCAAAGGTGGAGGGCAGCATGTTGGGGAACAGCTTCAGCGCCACGGGAAGCAGCAGCTCCATGAAGGGTACCAGCACGAACACCAGCATCGGCACTAGCCGGAAGATATCAGCGGTGGTGCGAGTAAGCTGGTTCCGCTCCCGTCTTGACAGCGTTTTGCCAGCCAGCACCTTGGACACCAGCCGGGACGCGATGCGCGCGTCTTTCCCCAGCAGTTTGGTCCCCAGCCAGTAGTGCTTGGCCTCTTTCTTCACGATCCCCCACCACCGGGAGTAACAGGCTCTCCGCTCGGCGCGAGGCTTCGCCGCAAACCGCGCCATCCGCCCAGGCACGGAGAGCGTGAACTTGAGGGTGACGTACACGCCGCGGTAGGCCGCGGTCACGAGCTGCTTCGCGCGCAGCGCCACTGGCACGTGGCCAGGGGCCGGCCGGGAGAGTGCCCTCACCCGCTTGCGCGTCCTCTCCAGGTCTTCGATCGCTTCGTCGCACTCCTCCGCGTCCGCGTACTCCACAACACCTACGGGGGTTGTGACAGGGTGGGTGTGCGCGCCAGCAGACAGTGGCGGGTCCCCTGCAGCAGAGGTTGAGGATTTGTGGGGCTGCGCTGCTTGCTGGAGATACCAAGCCGAGGTGTGGAAGGGTAGTCGGAGGGATGGGTTGGCGGAAATTCCTCCTCGGTAGCGCAGCTGCGTTGCCCCCCACGCCTGCAGCTGCAGTCGAGCAGGCGCTGAGGCTTCTGCCGCCGTCCCACCCAAAAGGGCCTTGACGGGGGAGGCAAGGGCCGTCAGAGACCGGATGGAGTCGCCACGCAGGACCAGACCGTCGACCCGTCGATCCAGAGACAGCGCGGCGCGGTAGGCGCGCATCGCTGAAAACAGCAAAGCTGATTTGCGAGATCTCATCGCGTCACTGAAAAGGTGCGAGGCGCTCGCATGCAGCTCTGATTGGATCAATCAAGGCGGCAGAGTTTGGGGTGTGTGTTTAAGGGTGGCAGCCCTCAGAAATAAACTAGATGGCAGAGATGCTTCAACAAATATATTGATAAAAAAGATCAAGAATACAGGGTGATCGTGCTTTATTATGATTGGTGGAAGCTTTAAAACATATCTACCAGTTGATTTGTAGCACAGTTATGGGGTATGGACTAAAACAAAGTGTGTTATAAAGCGGTCAGGAGATATCAACATGTCAGACTAAAAAATATTAAAGAAAAAATAAAAGAAGGGGCCGTATCATCGCGATGGACTCGGATGTGGGGGAGCCGGACCTGCCCCGCGAGCTCGATGGTTTACTTGCAGAATGCCTGGAACAGTCCTCCTCGTTGCCGGTCGCAGAGCTGCGCGCCAAGCTGTCTGCCGGCTGTTCAACCATCATCAAGCTCAAGCGCGTCCACCGGGAGATGTGCGAGGACTCCGAGGCGCTGCGGGCGACCACCGCCGACGCCAAGGCCCAGCTCGACCAGTCCTCGCTGCAGCTGCAGAGCCTGCTATACGAGAAGCACCACTACGAGAAGGAGATCCGCTCCTGCATGGCCTTCAAGTCGGCCTATCCCGACGGCACCCTGGAGCTTCTTTCTTTAGAGGAGTACAAAGCCCGCCGCCCCGCTGCCCCGACCGCTGCTGCTGGCACCGCAGACGCCGCCGCAGAACCGCACGCCGTCATGCTCAGCCGTCTGCAGCACGAGCTAGACTTCCGACGGGATACTCTGCAAGAGCTGGAGGCGTTGAAGGCACGGCGAGACTCCCTGGCCGCTGAGGTGGCGGGGCGACGCAGCGCGCTGTCGGGGCTGGACTCGGAGATCTCGAAGATGCGGGCGGCAGCCGTGAAGGTCCAGAAGCAGTACGAAATTGAAGTAGACTTTGGCGGGGAGCTGGATCGACTGGCTGGGCTGCTCCCAGCGCCGCTGTACATGCTGTACACCCATCTCCGGGCTGCGGCGGCAGCAGCGGCAGCAACGGCAGCGGATGGAAAGGCGCCATTGCAAGTGACGATCGGCGGCAAGCAAGCAGCGACACTGCAGAAGCAAATTCAACGCACGATGCTGCGCAGCCCCAGCGCCCCTGCCGGCGTGTTTGAAGCGGCGATGGCCAAGGCAGTGGAGGAGGTGGCGAAGGACGCGGGTGAAGGGGGCACAGCAGCAGCCGCTGCCGTGTTTCCTCTCACCGTCTGCGCTTCGATTCACGCTGCGGGAGACAAGGCGCCTGCTAAACTGATCGCTGCCTTTCACTACGCCCCTGCGTTACACCTGGTGACTGTAGAGGGCGGCAGCGAGGCGCAGCAGGCGTGCTTGGACGTTTTATTTGGAGAAGAGGAGGCGGCAGCGGTGCCGCCGGCAGCAGGAGCTGACGTGGCGGCGCTGCCTGGAAAGGCATGTGCTTGGGCGCAGCGGGTGGCTGGGGTGGATCTACTGCCGCCGGCGTTGGCGGCGAGAGGCGGCGCGGAGGGCGCAGCGGCGGTGCAGCGGTACCAGCAAGAGCGGCGGGCAGCGGCGGTGGTTGAAAAGCTGGTGGAGGCAGCTAGTAAGCAGTAGGATACGTGTAACATAAATGAACGTTTTGATTATAGTTTGTGGGGGTGAGTGGGGGGTGGGGGGGTTTACAAAAGAACATGTCAACACGGTGGATTGAAGAAAGGAGAAGATGGGTTCATGCGCAAAGATCAAAACGGGAGTCCAGGTCAAGTAATGGGTGTGTTGGGTATGAAGGCTACCATACACGTCAAGATCTTGAAATGGAAAGAAGGAGTTTCTGTTTCGGTTTGAATGCTGTCTCGACTGTTCTCATCCATAAAAAAGGAGGGGAGGCCCTGCTGCAGGTTCCCATTCGTTTTTACTCCTTCTCCTCATTCAGTAGGTGCCCCTGATGGGCATCTTCTGGTCCTGGATGTACTTGATGCCCTGCACGATCTGTTTCAGGTCGGGGCGGGCAAAGCTGGCATTGGAGTAAACGACGACGTGCAACAGCCCTGCAGGGTTCACCAAAAACAGCGCAGGCTCGGGGTACAGGTTGATGGCCTCGTCGGGGGAGAGGGGGCGGCTGATGTAGAGCCCCCAGCGCCGCATCTGCTCCTCGTTGAGGCCGTAGGCCACCTTGAAATGGATGCGGCCAGCCTTGGTCTCAGTGGAGACGGCCAGCACCGCGCCGCGAAGGTCGTCGACGAAGGAGCAGGCCTTGTTCCTGCATTAATTGAAGATATTTGTTGCATTTTGGGGGGGGGGGGGGGGGGGGTAGAGACAGAAATTGGTTTCCATTTTCTGAGGAAGTAAACTCAAAATGTTAGGCGCAGTGCATGCAACTCGCCTCGTGTCAGCTGAGACCGCCACCACGTCCACGTTGAGCTCCTCGAACTCCGGCATGAGGTGCTGGCAGGCAGCGAGGTAGGTGAGGTCAAGGGGGTCGTGTTTGCCACGGCACACGATGATCATCTGCCAGCGACCAGTGGGGGCACCAATCTCGATGCGACCACCCTCTGCAAACGTGTGTTCAGGCAAAAAGCGTTCAAACTGCAAGTTAAATGCGACGGGAGGGCGGTGGCATTCTCAAGATGAAATGTACGAAGTAAAGCGGCTGCCAGAAAGTACAAAGTTTTTGGGAGGGTTCTTGCCTGTCGTGGGCAGGGCTGCGTGGGGCAGGGCGATGCCTGGGCGCAGCTTGGTCTCAGAGCTATCGGCTCCTGGCGTGACCTTCGAGAACATGCCCCAGCAGCTAGCTACTCCTTTAGACTGTGCCATTTAAACAGGAGTTTGGAGAGTTATGGCTGTTTGGATTTGGGTTTAGGGGCTCTGCTGTTAAAATTGAGTTTTGGGGGTGGTGAAAAGTGCCAGCAGTAGTGTCTTGTAGCAAATGAAGCAGGTTCTGGGCTTAAATAGTAGCTCAGAGTCTCAGAAAAAATTACCGAATGATAATCTGCAAAACAAGGCAAGAATTTCAAGGCCAATTGCTGTAGAAGCCACCATGAGCTTTTCCTTTCTTGGGCACGCGTTTTCTCCAAGAAGGTTAACTTGCAAAAAAAGAGAGCAGCATTCATTCATTTCATTATTATCGTTCACTATTCAAGCACCATCACATCCCGCCAAACAGAATGGACGCAGCAAGCTCCTGGTTGCCATTTGCCATCCGCAGCGCCCCCTCACACTCCCCCCGGGGGAACCCAAGCGCCATCAGGCTCTGCACCTTATCCTCAAACGCCGCGTCCGAGGGCGCAGGCACCGGGGACGGCTGCTGCTGCATGGCTGCCGGCGGCGGCGGAGCTCCTCCCGCTGCTGCTGAAGGCCCTGGGCCGCCTTCCTGGGGCGGCGCGGCAATTTCCGCGTCTTCGCTAGAAGAAAAGAACGCTTTCGGGGCTTCGTGCTCGGCGAGGAAGGGCAGGTCGACTTGAAGTTCCGGGAAGCGGAGGACGTTGGCATGCAGATCAATCATGCAGCGGTGGCGGCGAAGGTTGTCCAGGCCGAACAGGAACGGCATTTTATCGTCCTCCATCACCTTGATGGCGATCGGCAGGTGCTTGCCTGTTTTCGGATTGCAAGAAGAAAAAAAATTGGTTACACTAAATCAACAAAAACGAGGTAGAAAACAAGGTATAACTGGGATTTATTGATGTGTGAAGAATGGAGATGTCACTTGCCTGCCACTTTGAGCGGCGCGATGTGGATTTGGCCCAGAATGGGGGCTTTTCCGACGCCGCGCGCCTCTCCTCTGAACCGCGTGTCCAGCAGCCGCAGCAGCCCGCACCGCTCCGCGCACTGCTTGGACATGATGGTCATGGCGGCTCCCGAGTCTACGAAGGCGGGTACTTTGATTCCGTTGACTTCTGTGTCGATGTAAAGCATGTTGATGCCGCCCACCACCAGCTCTGGATTATGATCGTAAGCCTGGTTGTACTGCTCCTCCTGCCGAGCCATAGACAAATGGGAATAAAAATGATGAATTAGACTGCAATTGCTTCGTAATTATATGCCCATGAAGACGGGGGAAATGCAATAGAAACTAAAATAATGCTGCCAAGAAAAGCAAACGAGACATTTCACCGATTCTTTCAGGGTTTTTGAGAGCGAAAAAGATGCCTTACCACGTTGCGCTTCTGGATGATCTCCTCCAGCTTCTGCTGCACCTCAATGTTGAAGGGATCCTCCTCTGCCATCCTACGTAGCCGCATCTCCTCTTCTCTGGTGGCAAACCCCTCCCCCCGCGCACTCTGCACCTCGTTCACCAGCCGCGCAAAAGCCCCCGCGTCCCCGCGCTCCAGCGCCTCTCGCAACGGCGCCGGCAGCTGTGCCAGCTGCGCTGGAGAGATCGACTGGCGAAAGTGCTGCAACAGGGCCTGAGCATCCGCCCCGCCAGGCAGGGCGCCGCCTGGCGGGCCAGCCCCACTGGTAGGGGCCTGCTGCGCCTTCTCCAGCATGATGAGGTCGCCAGGAGTGATGCCTTGTGCTGTGAGAGACGCCGAGGCAGCGAGCACTTTGCCGTTGTGAATGAGCAGCTGCTGGGCTGCAGCGATGCCGGTCTCGGCCTCCAGGACGGCCTTCAAGGATGCCAGGTCCGCCGCGTCAGCGATCTGCAGGTGTGGGTGTAACAACCTTACAGCGTCGACTATATGACTATAGAAAAGATACCCTGCTGCTCCTCCCGATTCGGCGGGAGGGTGAATTCATGCGGGCAATATAGTCAGCAGGCAATATTGGCCTGCGTTCCCTTTTCTTCTCCCGAACAACATCTCAAAAGTGATCACGCACCTCCACAGAGACCACGCGGTCGTCGAACAGGGCAATAGTGAGCTGCATGTTATCTATCGCGTATACTAAGTTTCTAAAAGAAGACGGTTATTTAATTTAAACAAGAACCATTGTTTCCAATTCAAATTGTGTTCAGCTGAACTCCAGCGCTGGCAGGAGCTGCGCACAAGGTGCCCTAGGTAGCTCTCTAACGCTTGATCAAGGTCACCTGATGCTCCATTGAAGGCAGCTCGCTGCATTTCATCAGGAGGCCGCCGCTGCGCAGTGGCCAACGATGGACAACCTTGGCGAGCATGAAGGAGAGCCAACGTTTTAAAACTCTTGGCATCTATCATGAGCCAACACACTATAAACTACAAACATTCAAGAGAAAAATACTTCAAATTCGATCAAGTAACTATTTTTTTCAACACTGTAGATTGGTTTGTATTGTACAACGCTCGCAACCGCGCAATGTGCGACAGCAGCTCTGTCTTGCCCGACCCCGACCGCGACGAGGTGGCCACCGCCGACGGTAGCTCCTCCCAGCTCTCCAGCAGCTTGGCCTCGAACGCAGCGATGTTCTCTGCCGCCCCGGGCACCCCTTTCTTCTTTTTATCCACTTTGGTGTACACAATCGAGTACGGCACCTCCGCCTCTCCCAGCCAGTTGGCGCACGCCACGTCCAGGTTCTGCGGGGGGATGCTGGCGTCCACCAATAGCATCACCGACGCCAGCGTTTCCCGCTCCAAAAAGTAATCGCGCGTGAACTTGTTCCACCCCAGCACGTTGTCCTTGCTGGTCTTTGCGTACCCGTACCCTGGCAAGTCCACCAGGTACCACGATTTGTTGATTAAAAAATGATTTATGCACCGGGTTTTGCCCGGTGTTTTTGACACCATGGCCAGCGCATTTCGCCCAGTCAGCATGTTGATGAGCGACGACTTGCCCACGTTGGACCGCCCGATGACCGCAAACTCGGGAAACCGCGCCAAAGGGCAGGCTTTGACCTCCACGCTGCTTTTGATGAACTCGGCAGTGCGGACTTTGACGTTTCGAGCGGGCGGGAGCTTGGCGGGGGAGGCAGAGGTGGAAACAAAGGTCTCGTCCTCCTCCTCGTCCTCCTCCTCTTCCTCATCTTCTCGCTGCATGGTTCCCACGCTGCTGCCGCTCTCTTGTTCCTCATCGTCGTCGTCGTTGAAGCGACTGCTGTCAAACAGCCCCTGCGCAGTTTTAAGTGTTAAATAAATGGCTCATTAGAATAGCTGTCTATGGGCATGCAGTTGAGCGTCCGGGCGTCTCACCGCCAGGCTGTTCATGTTGTCGTCCCGTTCAGCGGGGTCCAGAAAAATATTTCGCTTGCGGGAGAACGCACGCACGCCGCGCCGGCGACGGTCTGCCGGGAGCAGTGCGGGGCGACTGGCATCGCCTGCAGGAGTGGGAGGCCCTCGAAACGCAACCAGGCTAAGAAATTGTGGGCAAGCTGCAGCAGGGAGAAACGCCAGCGGCGTGCAGCGCTTGATCAACGTGGGCAACATTGATGGTTTTAAATGATATAAAAATGTGTCATTGACAGTCAGAGAGGAGAGAAACATTGCTCTTTTGGCGGCGCATTTTTGTTTTGCATATAATTTTGCAGCTCAGTAAGCGCCGCTACATAACAATTTTTTGTTCCATTATTCTCTAACATATCAACCCGTCAACACCCAGCTGCCAAAGATGTGCATGCATGTTGAATACATTTAAATCGCTGCATTTTTACACCCTCTTTAAATTTAGCAGCACCCCTCTATCGCGTTAAACCTCACAATTAAAAAACAGGTCGATATGATGGAGCTGGCCTCGCACGTGGCCTTCTTCGACCGCCTGGTCGAGCTCATCCCCGCCCGCCACTACCTGGCTGACTCCAGCGAGCGCGTGGACCTGAAGCACATGAAAAAGGCTGACCGAGAGACCGCCAGGGCGCAGTTCAAGGCGCAGCACAAGGAGTCGAAGAAGGCCTCCCTCAATCCTGCCACCGCCAAGGGCACATTGGAGATGCAGCGCCTAAAGAGCGGGGCAGAGGCAGAAGCGCGCGCAAAAGGAGCCACTGGAGTAGCTGTTGAAGAGGGCGGGGTCACCCCCGACCGGGAGGCGCTCCGGGAGAAGCTGCAGGCGCGGCTGGCGGACCTGAGGAGCAAGCGCAAGGCGGACGAGAGCGGGAAGAAGGTGGCGGCGGCGAAAGAGTGGCGGGACAGCGCGCTGGCCAAGGGAAGGAAACGTGCCGTGGAGAAAGGCGCCGTGGGAGGAGTGGAGGCGCCCCCGGCGAAGCGCCCAGCAGCAGCAGCAGCAGCGGAGGATGGGCGGCCAGCGCAGCAGCAGCGACGAACTGAAAAGGGCGGCGGCGGAGGAGGGATGACGTTCGGCAAGGTGAATTTTGGCGGTGGAAATACGGAGCGGGAGCGCAAGGGCAAGCGCAAGCCGTCGAAGGCGGAGCTGCTGGCAGGTGCGGAGCGGGCGGCAGCAGGCGGCGGCGACAAAGACGCAGCAGGGGGAGGAAAAGAGGCGTGGGGCGCCGCGCTGAAGCGCGCACAGGGAGAAAAGGTGCTGGACAACCCCAAACTGCTGCGGAAGAGCATCAAGAAGGACGCAAAGATGAAGCAGAAGAATGCAGCGGCGTGGGCGGAGCGCAAGGACAGGGCGGCAAGCGACCAGGCGGGCAGGCAGGCCAAGCGCAAAGCCAACCTCCAGGGGCGCATCGACCAGAAGAAGGAGACGAAGAAAGCACGGCGGGAAAAGAAACTTCTGCGGGCAGGTTTTGAGGGACGCAAGGAGGGCTTCATTGCCACGCCTGGCCCCTCCGCGAAGAAATGATAATACTAATAATGATGCCAAATTCATCTACGTTTTTTTTGAGATAAAATTGTCCGCATCAACGCTGTTGTTTCATCTTCGCTGCCGACGTGATTGCTGCCTTTTTTTGGCCTGTGAGATTCTTACAATACCAACAGAGAGCGAGAACAACGACCCATTTGTTATGGGTTGTGGCTTTTTAAAATAAAATGCAAACCAATACAAGTACCTATTTGTTTTGGGTTGCATTTTATTTAAGAAACCACAACCCGAAACAAATACCTATAGGTACACATAGCTATGTGGTTTGGGTCGCAGAAGAGTTGCAAAATAAAACCACAGCCCAAAACACATACCCATTCGTGTTGGGTTGCAGTTTTTCGAGTTTTTTTCTCTTACAACACATCTCACAAGGCTCCGCCACCAACAAAGATAAAGGGGAAGGGGGGGGGGGGGGGGGGGGGTAGAATCGAATGGTGCGCACTCCATTTTTACCGCAGCTGCGCCACGCAGTTCACCAACCCGGTGGCTTCCGCGCCGATCTTGGACATGCCGCCCACTGGGGACGTCTGCCCCGCGCACTCCGGCTGGAAGCGTGCCTTTGTGTA
Source organism: Marvania coccoides (assembly GCA_963854735.1). Lineage (NCBI taxonomy): Eukaryota > Viridiplantae > Chlorophyta > Trebouxiophyceae > Chlorellales > Chlorellaceae > Marvania > Marvania coccoides. Next base: position 1,497,374 of record OY978099.1, on the reverse strand, counting down.
GGGGTCTTCGATGTACTTGTTGCCCCTATAGATGGGGGTGAAGGTCTGCGAGCACAGGTCAAAGGGGTTGCGCGGGTCGTAGTCAATCTGCACCTCGTCCACAGGGTTCTTCTCGCACGCGGCCAGCACCTGCCGCGCCTGCGCCGCCATCTTCTCGTCGGGATTCAGCTCCAGCAGCCGCCGGCAGAAGGTGGAGCAGGCGTTAAAGTTCTTGAGCTTGAAGAAGCTGGTCATGGCGGAGCGCAGCGCCAGCGCCAGGTGCACCCGCTGCAGGTTGCAGTGGGTGAAGTAGGCCGCCAGCTCCGCCGCGCGCGCGGGGTCGTCCTTCACCTCCCGCCGCTTCAGCTCGCACCGCAGCGCGATGTTGTAGTCCCGCGCGATCGTCAGCAGCTCCTTCACCTCGTCAGCCTCCTTCCGAGAGTCCACCACCAGCAGCGGAATCACGTGCACGATGGCGGTGAACGCCTTGAGCGCGTCCGCAAACTTCCCCTCGGTCACCATGCGGTACGCCTTGGCCAGCTGGTCCTCAAGTCCAGCCAGGGTGTAGGGCATTGACGGCGCCGCCGGCTCCTGCGTGGCCGCATCTGGGTCCCACTTGCGGTCCAGCCCAAACGTGAGGGACGGCTGGGTGGGGAGCATGGGCAGGGTGGCGTGCGCCGCCTGGAACAGCTCCATGAAGTAGGGTTTGAGCGGGCCGAATTCGGCAATGCCGGCTTGGCGGGCCAGCAGCCGCATGGCGGTGTCGAACGCCCCCGCAGCCGCCTGCTCCGCAGCCAGCTGGCACCGCGTGGCCCAGCGGTTGGCGGCGGACACGCCGGGGGTGGGCGCCACGAACATCTCGCCACCGCCGTACCCGCCGAGTGCGGCCGGCTCCGCTGCCGCCAAAGCCTCGGGCGGAAGGTCCAGATCCTCCATTTCCCACCCTCCGTCGCTGCCGCCTTCTCCCCCCATGCCCTCCATCGCCTCTTCCGCCTCCTCGCCCCCCCCGCCCAGCGCCAGCTCGTCCTCTTCGTCGCCCCACGCCCCGGCCGCTGCCGACAGGTCCAGCTGCTCCACAGCCGCCGCTGCGGCGGCTGCAGCGCCGGTCTTGGCGCGTTCCGCGTCCTTGGTGGCCAGCGTCTCGAAGAAGCCCTTGGAGACAGTGAGAAGCGGCCAGTTGTCTTCCCGCATGATGGGCGCTGGCGGCAGCAGCAGCCGCGCAGCGCCAGGGGCAGGGAGCGGCGGCAGCTCGATGCCCGCCTCCGTCAGCTCCTCCGCCAGCGCCGCAGCCTCCTCCTCCAGCCCGTGCGTGGCCGAGGTCACAAACGCCAGCGCCGTCTGCCCCGACTCCTTCAGCACCCGCACGCGCTCGCGGGCGTCCCCCAGGAACAGCGCGTTGTGGAAGGTGGACATCACGTCGCCGCGCATGCCCGCGATCTTCTGCATCTTGGCCAGCTTCTCCAGGTTGCCGGTGAGCAGGTATAAAAAGGACAGCCGTTCGAAGTTTTTGGTCTTCTGGTACGAGTACTCCACGATCTGGTGGTTGCCCTGGCGCAGCGCCTCCACGCCCAGGCGGTACCACGTGTCCCGGTCGTCCAGCTCCTGCGCAGACTGCAGCGCCACCTCAATGTTGCCGCACTCCACTGCCAGGCCAAACCGCATGCGCTCGTCGCGCACAAAGTGCAGCGCCACCTCCGGGTAGCCCTTCTCCTGCAGGTACGCGATGATGGCCTGCCCGCAGAGCTGCCCGGCGCGGATCATGCCCAGCACGGCGTCGTAGCGCCGTTCCGACAGCGCCAGCTTGAACGTGAACTCGCTGGTGTCGATCTGCAGCGCGCGGGGCTTGGCCTCGCGGTCCAGGCAGAACACGGTACCCGCGTGCACCCTGGTCAGGTAGACAGGCGTGTCCAGGGTACGGACAACTCCGCTGTCGCCGTTGGGCAGGCAGTACTTGATGTGGTTCAGGGTGGTGTAGATCAGCACGCCCGCGTCGTCCCACGCCGCGCTCTTGATGCGAATGGTCTCGTGCACGGTGACCGCCCCGCCCAGCCGCTTGTCAGCGATGACGATGGCGTGCTTGCTCAGCAGCGCCACGCGCTCCATGTCGCCGCTCCACACCACATATTTGATGGGCGGGGTGGTGAGCTCCGCCAGCACGGTGCGCTGCTGCACGTCGAACAGCGCCACCTTGTCCTCCGACCGCAGCAGCAGCGTCCCGGTTCCGGCGTAGTACGCGCCCTCAGTGGTGGGCAGCGGGCTGGGGACCTTCTTGGTGACATCCCCCCGCAGGTCACGCACCACCACCTGGTTGGCCGCCTTGTCCAGCACCGCAAAGCGGTTGCGAGCGATGAACACCGCCGCCGCCCCCGGCCCCCGCTTCGACTCCACGGAAGCGTCCGCCCTCTGCCCCTCTTTGGGCAGCTGGTACAGCTCCCAGGTACCGCCCTCCACGTCGGTGAACACCAGCACGGCGTTCTCCGCAGGGTTGTAGGCCAGCGTGCGAGGGCCCTGGTTGTACAGCGCAGCGGGGTTGCGGCGGATGGTGGCCAGCGGGTTGTCGCGCTGGGTGGAGTAATCGTACGACCGGATGTACCGGTCCTTGATGTAAAACAGGGTGGTGCCGTGGGTGGCATAGGCGGGGCGCTCCCGCTCCAGCTTGAACACGATCATGCCCGAGTCGTGGCCAGCGGCCAGCAGGTTGACCTCGGGGTGCGCTGCCAGGATCCAGAAGCGGTCGTGCTCGCGGCGGAAGGTCTGCACCCCCACGCGCTTGCTCATGTCCCACACCCGCAGGGACTTGTCCTCGGAGTCCGACACGATGAGGTCCTGCTTGGGGTGGAACAGCACGCAGGAGACGTTGTTGACGTGGCCACGCAGGGTGTCGACCTCCCATGCCTTGGTTTCTGCGGGCCGAAAGGAGAGGAGGGAAAAGAGGGGCAACGAGTGTGACAAACTGGATTCTATTTGTTAATTGTCACGGAAGAAAGAAAAAAACATGCGAGTAGCAGTTGTTTATTCGTCAATAGCCTAGTAGCTCAGCCTCTCACCGTTCATCCTCCACAGCTTGACCTGGCGGTCATCGGCGCCAGACACAATCAGCGGCAGAGAAGGGTGGAAAGAAGCCCAGTTGACGCCGCGGTCGTGCCCCTCCAGCACGTACTTCACCACCGCGTCCCCACCACCAAAGATGTCCGCGTTCAGCTGCGAGCGCATGTCGTCGCCCACCCCGCCAGCCCCGGGGGCGGCGTTCTTCTTGCGCAGGCCCCCAATGTCCCACACCCTCACTGTTTGATCCAGGGAGGCGGACACCACGAGGTCCTCTTTGGGGTGGAACTGCGCGCACATGACGTAGTGGCTGTGCCCCGTGAGCACGGCGATGCAGGTGCGGGACTGCCAGTTCCACACGCGGATGGTCTGATCGTCTGACGCGCTGACAATCCAGGGATACTCGTGGTGGAACTGCACGGTGCGAATGTAGTCCAGGTGGCCCAGTAGGGTGAAGAGGCAGCGGCGCTGCTTGTAGTTCCACACCTTGATCTTGTAGTCGTCGCCGCCAGACACAAACAGGGGCTGGGTGGGGTGGAAGTGCACGCCGCGCACGGGGCCATCGTGCTCATCCAGGCGGTCAATCAGGGTGCCCATGCGGTAGTCCCACAGCTGCAGGGAGCGAGAAGAGGTGGGGAAATATAAGATCCAAGGGAAATTGAAATGAAGAAAAAAATGTGCGGGGGTGCGAAAGGGCCCCGGCTATCCATTGAACATCGTGTTTCCATCCAATTGAGAGCCGCCGGTAAGCTGCAAATGCCGCGGGGGCACTCTTGCTCAATCACCTGAATGACACCGCTGTGGAGCGATGCCAGGATCCATGGCCGCTTCGGGTGGAAGCTCAGCCCCTTCACGCGGTTGCTCTTCGTCTCAAACTTGGTCAGCTGCACATAATTTCATCGGACATTAGACACGGCTGGCAAAACGACGATTAAAAAACAGGGCACCGATCGCTGCACCGCAAACCGCACCATTTTTCACAGATGCTCCACCAATAACGCAACCAGGAACGAGCGCCTGAGCGCAGCAGAGTAGAATTGCCGCTCCCTCTTCGAGCAGCAAAATATTTTAGATCGAGTCTTTTCAACGACCAATCCCACGGCGATCGGCGATTAGTCACTCGATTATACTCTTCTCCTCAAAAATAATAATTTTAATTGCTGATCGGCGCGGGGCGATCGGTTTTTGCTTCATGCTGAGGGGCTTGCTCATGCTGAGGGAAAGAGCAGCTCTTCTCTCGTTCTGCAGCTTATTAACAGTTCTTAATTTACTATAAACATCCACTCTGTTCTCCTGGCCAGTCTGTAGCAGCCCCATGCTCTAACGGCAGCCATGAAAAAGCGCAAGGTATTTTTCCACCCCCTGTCTCTGCTGGTTTCATGCCAATAGCCCAAGTCTGTAATTTAATTCAATATTAATTTCAATGCAGTTTCACGCACCCCTGCCGGTGGGCGGCGCAGCGGCCCCAACTAACCCGGCTGCACTCCCCCAAAACAATGCAAAGGGGCCTCTGAAGCCAGTCCGCAAGCTCCCCAGGCTTGCTGTCCAAACGAGTGCAGCTCCAGCTGCTCCAGCACCCCCTCCTCTCAGCGTTCAGCAGCCCATCCCTCAAATTATTCCACAAAAAGTAACAACCACCGAGGCTCCTGTTTCCCTGCAGCCTTCCCTTTGCCCAACCAGCCAGCGCAGAATTTACCGCCTCCCAGTTGTCAACGCCAGCTCTCTGACCTCGCTTGTCTTCACTGGCTTGCTGCCCACAAACCTCCAAGTCCTCAGTGAGCTAAAATATTTTATTTTATTTTATTTTTCAACCCCCCCACCCCCCCACCCCCACCCACCCACCACCACCACACACACAATTGTTCACCATTAATTCCTTCCAGGCTCCCTCCCTCACGCCCACGTGTCCTCCATCCCCATCGTGAGCCTCTCCAGCGTGGACCCCGAGTCTTTGCAGGCAGCAACAGAGACGCTCACCGAGGCCACGCTGCCAGCTTTCAAGCTGTTGGACTCCCCCCTGCCAGACCGCGACCCCCTGGGCTTCCTTCACGACATCCTCCCTTCGGTCTTCGCCCCTCCCTGCCTGGAATTTGAAGCAGAAGAAGAGGAAGACGAAGACGAAGTTGAGGTCCCAAACATGCAGCAGGGCGGCTTTAACGGCCCCTCCCCAGCTGAAATCAATGCCCCTTTTCCCCAAGAATTGCTGCGGCATGCTGAGGACGCCTTGGCCTCCCATCCGCTGCTTAAACATCCCGAAAAGTCTGCCAGTGACGATGCAACTGCGCTCAAGCCAGCTGCCGTAACTGCCACAACCACAGCCACCAAACGCTCCTCGTCATTGTACGTCTGGGTACCTACTCCCGACGTTGCAGCGTACGACGAGGCGGCCGTGCGTCGCACGCTGCTGGAGGACGAGGCAATCCCGCTGTCTTTCCTCAAGGCGCTGCTGTTCACTTGAAAAAATAGGGGAAAAAATAACACCATGTTCTCATGCTTTCATCACTTAAGAGACGCATTTATTCGTATCAAAACTTTTTGGGGTGGAACAAAAAAAAAGCCACAATCTCGGGGGGTAAAACGAAATAAAAAATTAGAAAAAATGGAATGAATAAAATATCCCACCGTCGCGTCCTGGATTTACTTGCCCTCCTGGATCAGCTGCTGCGCGTCGGTCACGTCGGTCACCAGTTTTGCCACCTTTGCTCGCGGGAACGGCGCAAATCCGTTGCTGGCCAGGTGGCCCTGCATCACAAGCGATGAAAAAAATTCAGTCGGTAAACGAGCTTCTCTTTCTAATTGATGTCCAAAAAAAAAAAAAAAAAAAAAAAAAAAAACGTTTTAAAAATAATTACCTGCACTGCGTCCACGGCGATGTAGAACCTCCGCGCGCTCAGTTTCCTCACGCTGCCGCCGCGGGCGTACTTGCTCACCCACGAGGCGCTCTCCGCCTTGATCTTCTTCACGATGGCAGGGCGGTTCTCGTCATAGGGGTCCAAATTGGCGTATGTCAAAATATCAGAGCCCAGCGATGCCGTGTCCATGGCGTACACCGAGCCGAGATCTGACACAGGCACGCCGCTGGCCACGCCGCTGCTGAGCTTGGAGGCGTTGTCCCTCACGGAGGAGTAGGCGCCCAGGCCGTCTTTGCCCAGAATTCTCATCCTGCACTCGGTTCCTGCAAACAGTGAAAGTAAAATAGAGGTAAGAACGAGCGAGAAATAGGTGTTTTGGATGGGGAGGGGGGAGAGGGGGGGGGAGCGGTGTTTTTCTTATATAGGTCAGCAGTGCTTTTAGATAAAAAGTATTCCATAAAACGTCTTCCAGACTACGCTGCCAGCCACGGGTTTTTAAGCCGACATGACCGGTTTGGGGGTGGGATTGCTTCCGATAAGGTGCTGGCTTGGCATGTCAATGCCTGCCGGTTGCGTCTGTAATGGATTGTGCTGCATTCATACCTGCTTCGCCCAGAGGGCAGCTCCCCATCGCCGCCGACTCCCCGTCCCACGCCGCAGACGCTGGCAACACCATCAGGGCGGCAGCCAGCAGAGGAGCCGCGAAGATGCTGCACTTGGCGGCGACGGCGGAGGGGCCCTCGCCAGCCACGCATTTTGTGATCGCCACGCTCCGCTTCTTCAAGGGGGCCAGACGCCTTGGGCTGGAGCATAATGGGAGACTGCTCATCAATGCGGCGGCGTTGGCGAGCTGCATCGTGGTGGGTGGACGTGAAGATCTTCAAAAATAGTGAATACCCAATTTGCTTGATTCTTCTTAAAGGGGTGGTTTTATAGGTTACAGCAATACTAAGTTGCAGTTAAATTAATGAAATAGGACAACCGCTGCAAAACTTTCAAGGGACTTACTATTTCAAGGGAATTTGGCGCACAACCCCCCCTCTCATTCCTCGTTTTCATCTTTAAATAGTGTTGCTGTTCAAGGCATGCTATCAATTTAAGAAGACACATCTCGTGCGTGGAGTGGGATAGCATCTAAAATGCTCGAACTTGGTCGAGTTCAGGTACATTTCATTTCATTCACTCTCGATTCGCTCGCAGGCCCAATTGTAGGCACAAGAACATAAATCCTGGCCCCCCGCCCTTGTGCAGAAAGAGATCAAGGACATTGAACGCGACAAGGCTTCGGGGGTGACGATTGAAATAAAAAACAATTCTCTGCAACAGCTGCTCGGCTGCTTGCCAGGTACGCAGCCACTTTACACATTGCACAATTGCCGCATTTTGAGCCCCTGCAACCCCCCTCCCACCCCCTCGCTTCCTTCTCTCCTGTAGGCCCCAAGGACACGCCATACGACGGTGGGATTTTTTATGTGGACATTGAACTGGACGACCAGTACCCCTTTGTGCCGCCCAAGATGCGCTTTATCACCAAAGTGTGGCACCCCAACATCAGCTCCGCCAACGGCGCCATCTGCCTTGATATTTTGAAAGACCAGTGGAGCCCCGCGCTCACGCTCAAAACAGCGCTGCTCAGCCTGCAGGCGCTGCTGTCGGCGCCGCAGCCGGACGATCCGCAGGACGCGGTGGTGGCGCGGCAGTTCATGCACACCCCAGAGGAATTTATTCAGACGGCAAAGCAGTGGACAGAGGCCTACGCTCACGCCTCGCAGGCGGTGTCGCGAGCGGCAAAAGTGCAGCGCATCGTGGAAATGGGGTTCCCGGAAGCGGAGGCGGCTCGAGCGTTGGAGCGAGCGGGCGGGGACGAAGTGGCTGCGATGGAGCAGCTGCTGGGCAGCTAACAACCTTCAAAACGAAATAATAAAGCTGACAAAACACTTCAGCTCATGCCATCCCTATGTTTCTACTAATAAAATAATTTCATTGCCAACCAACCAAGTCATTTCCCCTCTTTTTGCTCTTTCTTTTTTGTTGCTTCTTTTTCACCAATTCAGCGTTCATTCCCAAGCGATAGCTATACAGCCCACCGGCTCTTTTTCACGTGTTACTTTGTGTACACTGACCATTCTGAACTGATCAAACACAGTCCCCCTTCCGTTTTCCCCCCTACCTCCTAATAAATTGAATATAACTTAATCGTCCATTTTGAGCGTCAATCAAAGCTTCAAATTATTTACAGTCCTTTTTTCATCTTTAACTATGGAAGCCAGATCAAAGATGAAGGAATATGGAGTCATTTTTCAAGAGCCCGGCAATGAAATATGGCAGGATTTTATTTTTGCAACGTCGAGAAAGGGAGCACAATCCAACATGAAAAAGTCATTGCTTCTTCTCCCGCACCACCCACCACTCATCCACCACCGCATCTCGCGTGCTGCTGTACTGCTGCCACTGCAGGTGCGTCTCGTTCCACGCAAACACCCTCGAGTGCGAAAAATCGTAATTCTCATTAGCAGAAGGCGCAAACCCAGACTGAAACGCGCACCATGGGGCGTCAGCTGCACAAGGTCCCAACGGTGGGGGGAGCGGCCGCCCCACCCGCATCTCAGAGTTGCCGCCAGCGCCAGAGGTCACGTGCACCGTGGCATTTGGATTCTTATAGAAAATTGGCGGCTCTGGAAACACTTTTGCAGCCCCTGGGACCTGATGTGATGTCTCCACCTGCGCGTCGTAAGAGTAGTTGAACACCGGAAGAAACCTCTGGTAAGCGTGCACATGCCCATAAACAGCCACATCGACTTTGAATTTCTGAAAAAGCTGCTCCACAGAGGATTCAGCCAGGCTCAGAAGGGATGGCGCAGCAGGGTGACACGCCCGCGGGTTGTTGTGCGGGCAGACCGTGGGTACCCCTCGCCGTGAAGCTTCGCACTCCCAGGAGCAGTGCGGCGGCGCAGGCGAGGCTGCCGCTGTGTGCGCAGCAGCGCCGCAGTACATCGGGCGATGGCCCACCACAACCACCCAAGGTACCGCCTGCCTATTGGAGTGCGCTGCTGCCAGGTCCTCCGCCAGCCAGGTCACCATTTGCCGCATGTTGTCGGGATTGAACGACTGTGGCCAAAAGAAAGCTTCGGTGTTGTACACTGCCACGTGGACAGGCCCCACGTCGAAGGAATAGTACAGGTTCTCGCTGACGTCTGAGTGAGGCATGGCGTAGAGGCGCCGGTAGTGCGAGAAGTTGAACAGCGCTTCGTGATTGCCAGCAGCCACCATGTAAGGAATGAAGGAAGACACGGGCTCCATCATGGCCAGAAATTGACGCCCTCGCCGGCCCTGTAGTGTAGAACAAAAACAAATCAAACAAAATTTTCACTGGAGGAAAAAATCATGGGGGGGAAAATGTACCTGAAGGCTTGCTAGGTCATACGCCAGGTCCCCAGCGTGAATAGCCACCGAAAAAGCGCCAGACGCGACGTCAGCGGCCAGCGATGGCAGCGTGAGGGAGTGAGCAACGCCCATGTCGCCAAAAATTAAAAGGCCGGTGGGCGAAAATCCTCTACTTTTCATGCCTGGAGGCAACGGGGCAGTGAACGTACGGCGAGAAGACCATCCGTCAGCGTCATTGCCACAGCGGTACGCGTAGCGCAGCTCCGGTGATAAGCCGTCCCTCCTCAGAGCGATGGTGTGGATAAAATGGTTGATCAGGCCGGTAGAGGGCTCAACAAACGGTCGGGAGGTTCCACCACCACAAATGAGCTGCGGAGAGAGACTGTGGCCTGAATGGCGGCCCAGCGATGAGGGAGAGGTTGACAGAGAGAAAAATGACGACGGGGCGATGTCTAAAGGGACGAATTCAACGCAGGGAAGCGTGGTTAACGCAGTGATAGTGCTCCATGTTATGGATAAGCCGCCTGGGGCGGAGTTCAAGGCCAGGCGGAGGCCAAATGGCGATGAAGGGCCCGGGGCTGCGAACGAGGTCTTGGCGAGCACAAACAGCGCCAAAAGCAGCGCAACTGGGCACCGCATTACGCAGACGGGCTGGCGTCTAGAAGGTTTGCAAAGTCGTCAGGGTTGTAGATGACTCTGACGAAAAGGGAGCAACTGGGGCAGTTGGCAATCTCCTCGCCAGCTGCAAGCTCGTCCAAGGTGATTTGAAAGAAGTCTCCGCAGGGGCACTGGTAGGTGAAGGCCTGCAGCTCCTCGTTCCACTCCATGTCCTCTATCTCGACCTGCGGTTTTGATTTTTTGGGGAAAATAGAATTTGAATAATGAATAATAATGCAGAGAGAAAAGATGAAAATGTCGAAAGCGATCCTCGCAACCCAAGCCAGAACGCACCTCATCGTGCAAGGTCATTGTTTTAGAAAAAACAGAGGAAGACGCCACAGAAATAAAGCAGAAAAAACTACTTTTGAGAAGAAAAGAGAGCGCGTTCCCGTGCTTCCCAGCTCTCGCTAGCTGTCTACAAACAAATATATAAATTAAAAATATTGAATAGAGGGCGGAGAGGAGCTCAGCGCCGCCACCAGCACGAATTTGGAAATTTTTATTTTTGAAAATTGTTTGGCTTCGCTAATGCTTTTCATTGCATTTTCATATACTATTCTGCAACCCATTACCGTCACCAGTTGAGGCGCTCATCGTGATTTAATTTAATTATTGAACTCCCCCCCCTCTAATTATGTCTGCAATATTGGCAGACCTTCTCTCGCGCTGCGACGGCCCAACGCTGCACATTGAGAAGTCCAGGAGGCTAACCTCGCTATGGGCCGGCTATGGGTCTGTGTGGCATGTCTTAGCCAGAGAGAAAGGCGGCAACCAGGTGATGAGCAAACCCCTGTCTATTTTCATCTAAAAAGAGAAAAGCTGTTTTTTTCTCTAGCAAGAAATGAAAAGCAGAAACTGCCGCTGTATACAGCACGTGTTGAATGAAAGAACTGCCCCGTGAATAAATATTCCAACTTCCCTCTGAACCGAATGCAGAAAAACCTCGTTGTCAAGGAAGTAAGCCCCCCTGCCGCCTCTGGGGTCAGCCACGACCGCAAACTCCACTCGTACCAAGTTGAAGCGGCGTTCTATGAAGAGGTTGCAGACACGCTTGAAGACTTCGGCCTGCCCATTGCCTCCCACCTGGCGGTAGAAAACAACCTCTCCAGCAGCGGTGGCACCATGTTTTTAGTGCTTTCAGACCTTCGAGAGAATTTCCCGAGCAGTCAGAGCGGCATGCTGGATTTAGCTCACGCCAAGGCAGCACTGACGTGGTTGGCCACTTTGCACGCGTGCTACTGGCAGAAGGAAATATCGCCGCGGCTGTGGGCGCAAGGCACGTACTGGCACCTAGAAACGAGGCAGGAAGAGCTGGAGGAGATGGGGGCGGAGTGGGCGGAGCTGCAGGCAGCGGCACAGTGGATCAACGACGAGCTGGCAAATCCACAATTCAGAACGCTGGTGCATGGCGACTTCAAGGTAGAAAACCATTGTTTTATAAACAGTATTATAGCACCCAAAAAAAATCCGCGCGCAGCCCCCCCCTTCCCCAAAAACACGTTTTCCCATTAACTTCTACTCTTGAGGTTTCGTGCAGGCCGCCAATATTTGTTTCACTGCCGGCGGGGGCGCTCCACAGGCAGCCGCGTACGATTTCCAGTACACCGGCGCTGGGGACGCCATGAAAGACGTCGCCTACTTGCTGCTGTCCAGCGTTCAGCGAGTGGATCGGCATGAGGCACAGCTCTTGCAACACTACCACGCTGAGCTGTGCAGAAAACTGCCTCCCCAGGCGGCAGCTGCGTATTCATTTGACTCCATGCAGCAGCGATGGAAGCTGGCTGTGTGTGACTACGTTCGATTCATGGCGGGCTGGGGGTTCTGGGGCTCCTCCGAGCACGCACGGCAACTTTACAAGGACTATTTCAAGGAAATCATGGTTGCTGCCAATAGATAGACTTGATACAATAAATAGACGTTATTATATTATTAATATGTTAGCTTGCTACTTTTGACTTTTTGTTTGAGGGAAATCACAGCGCCAGGATTGGCGTGGTGCAATTGTGCTTGAAACAGTATTAAGTAATAGAATTGGACGTAATTTAGTTAATAGTATTAATAAACTGGAGGTGTTGGGCAATTATTGGCCTAGAGAAGAAGAAAAAAGAAGGAACGAAGTGTCTTCGCGTCGAGAGCTGACGCACCTGCATGGAAGCCTAATGAACTGAGTGATGTGAGACCACTGTCAAAGAGAGAGTGATGCTGCTGCCCGGGACCCTGTTTGCAACAGTACGGATACGATTTCAGCACAGTTTCTCGCCTATCGGCGACACAAGCGAGTTTCCTTCCTCGTCGAATCCGACGTGGTAAAGGAACGTCGAGATGAGTTTGAAGGTTGGTTGAGCAATGCGATCGAGCGGGAGGTCGTTGACGTCGTTTCCAAATGGCTGGGAGAGAGATTGTGGAGGGAAAGGGGCACGGCTTTAGTTTGCAATAAAACCGTACACAAGTCTAAAACAAGACGAGAAACAAACAGTAACTGATAACCCGACTCAGGCTATCTCGTTCCTTATGTGTGTACCCTGTTCCCCTCTCTCACCTGCTCGATCTCGGTGGCGGACTCTTCTACGCCCAGCACAGCGTACGAAATGAAGCCGCAGAAAATCAAGCCGTACCACCCGTACGAGATGACAAACATCCAGGGGAGGATCGCCAACCAAATAGCCATGAAAGCGCGCAGATGTGTGAGGTACGCAAAGGGCATCGGCGTCTTGAGAATCCTGTAGCAGGCACCGTACGCAGCGATCATGGGGATTGAGATCCGCATGACTTCCTGGCAGCCGCGGTCCTCTGTGGTGATTCCGTAGTTGATCCTGACGGCGATGTGGTGGTAGTTGTACATGCACCAGTGGAATTTGTCGTCGTGCCCCGCTATTGAGTTCCAAATGCGCTTTGGAAGGGCAGTCTCGATAACCTCGACCTCCTGGAGCAAAAAAAAGCAATTAAAAAAATAACGGGGACTCTTCGAGCTAAATCGAGCTAAATAATCCTCGGTGTACACACTGACCACGTGAAAAAATTACAAAAGCATTTTCAAAAATGCAGTCGAAAATGCACATCTCGTCACTCTGCACCCGGCTCTTGAATCACCTTTTTGTTCTTCTCGTTATTGCGCAGCTGCTGCTTCGCAAAGTACAGCGCCGCCATGAGGTAGTACAGCAGGTCAACGGCTTGCTCTGTCGGCGTGATCGCGGCGATCTGGCGCGCAGCGTCATTCATGAGGCTGCACAGGCTTTGGAAGCGCGTCGCCCCATCGTACCACCGCTGGTAAGCGCTGTTGTTGCGGAATCTGCACGCATAATTAAAAATGCGTGGATTAGTAGGAAGAAAGCAGGAGAATTTAATTACTTAGAAAATGAGAAGAGAACATCTTCTTACGAGAGCAGGAGGAACACGGCCAGGCCCATGAATTGCGTCACGTCTTTCATCTCCGGCTTGAACTTGTAAAGCTCCTCAAGGTCGCCATTGACATCCTTCGAATGGGGGGATTTGGGGCATTTTTAAATAAAAACGGGGATGGTAAATGCAAAGCCATTCATGCCTACTCACCATGTAGTACAGGCCAAAGGCGGTGACGCCGCAGCAGTAGATGAGGAAGATGACCATCGGAATGAAGGGGAAGGGGCGGCCACGCACGGCGAAGAGGGTGAACCTGCATGAGGGGGAGAGAAATGGCGGGGGAAAACCCCTAAATAAGAAATGGCTGTGCTCTGCTCCGCTTTGAGATCTACGCATATACGTGTGAGTGAGAAGTGTGCATTGATAGAAAGTAAGGCAACTGACATCCAGTAGGCATACACCCGTGAAAATCTGCCGGGGGGCAGTTCCCGCTGCGCACGAAGGGCCTCAATGTCTTCGCCGCCCTTGTAGTTCGCAATGATGAACGTCATGGCCGCCTTAAACCGCTCGCGAGTGTCTTCAAGGTCGGATTTGTGGTGGTGCGGAAGGGGGGGGTGCTGAGGAGGAGCAGGCCCGCCGCCGGCGTTGCCGTCACTTGTCATTGTCAAAAAAAGGCAGCAGGCAGCAGCGATGCTAGGCAGATGTAATTTTATGTTGGTTAATGTGAAAACGGCAAAGAGATCTCTCGTAGTACAGACAGGTTTTGTGCACGAAAATTAGATGCCGTACTATTTACGGATTTGAATCAAGGAGCGTGCATGACAATGCGCTAATACGGCCGTGTGTATGCCAGGCGTCGGTGAAATGAAAAAACAATGCTGCTTTTGGAGTTTTTGAAACAGGAAAAAAAAACTGCGGGCACGAATTCGTTCGAACCTTTCTTCGTCTTGAAGGCCCTTGAGTTTCCCTGGAATTACATTATTTTTGAAATGAAGTTATTTCATTTTTTTTCATGACACCAGACTCTGGTTGGCTGCGTACAACAAAAATATAAATATTTTTCAAAATGCAAATTGTTTTTGTTCACTTCTTCTTGCTTTTCGCCTTGGGGTTTTCGTTTGAGGAACCAGTTCAAGCATGCAAATCAACATGGGACGGCAACCCCCTTTCGGCGATCCTTCAACTCGTCACACTTGCAACAAACGATGACAGGGACTCCCTTCGTTTTTTCGCCTCCCGGCTCAACTTCTTGGAGCAACAGAATAAATCATTGTTTCTCCGGCTGACAGTGTACGCCATCGGGGCCGACCCCGCGTTTTTCAACGAAATGAGGCTGTGGAAGGGCGTGGCGGTGGTTGACGTCGCCAGCCTCATTTCTATGCAAGGCCAGGGCGACTGGAACGCCACGCGGCTGGACATCGACAGCTGGAGATCTTTTTGTATAAAACACGCAGTCGATTTTCACGGCAAGGCCCTTTACATCGCCAACGACCTTCTCTTTAAAGACGACGTCGACGCACTTAAACTCATCGAAACATTCAACCAAAGGGGCTCGATTTTCTTCAGCAAACTTGATGGGAATGTAGCAGACTCTAGCGCAAAGCTGCATGACCCTCGTTGTGACCACAGGGTGCAAGGCTACACCTTGGGTGGCTTTGCGTACCACAACGTTCTCGTTCCTCTTGTTGAGTGCGCTGCAAGGCGCTGTTCTGCGGCAGATCGGAAGCTGCTGGTCGCTGACAATAAAAAACATCTGTTGCAAGGAGAAACAGTCGCCAAAGCCGTGGAGTGCGCGAAAGGCGGCTCTGATTTCTTCGAGGAAAATTCGAAAACCGACCGAGAGCAAGTTTGCTACCTTCAATCCTCTGACCACATTCTTTTCAAGGGCCCCAGCGCTGCTTTAACAGAGCTGGAAGATGGTCCCCTTAACCCATCTTCTCATCAAGGGTTTCCTTTGAAAATCGCCCTTGGATTCCCTGCCATTAGTGACGGCAATGCCAGCGAGGGATGGGTGGAGCGAACGCCCCTTGCAGAGATCTTCTTGCCGTCTCTTCTGTCCACCATAAAGTGCCCCAACGGCGGGAAGTTCGAGTACTCGCTGTACATGGGCATCGACGAGGGAGACGCAGTGTACGACGATTTGGAAAATCAACGCCAGCTGCGGGCGTATTTCGAAAACGCGACCTCGCGGTGCCCCATGCAGTTCCACATCTTCAAATTTTCCAAGTCGGGAGGGTGGGTGACGTACCTGTGGAACGGTCTGTACGAGGCCGCGTTGCACCACGGCGCAGACTACTTTTATCAAGTCAACGACGACATTCGGTTCATCACGCCCGGTTGGACGGAAGCCTTCGTGGGCGCGCTGCAGAACAGCAGCGTGCCTAACGTCGGGGTCGTGGGTCCCACCGACATCAACAACGACGCCATACTCACCCAGGCGTTCGTTTCGCGGCTGCACTACGCGCTGTTTGGCTACTTTTTTCCGCCGAGCATCCAAAACTGGTTTTGCGACGACTGGATCACAATTTTGTACTCGGGGGTGAAGCTGCTGTTCAGGGGTGTTGGGGAGTATGAGGTGCAGAATACGAATGCCCACGGCACGAGGTACTCCCCTTGCTCTACAACGTTCTTCATCGGGGCGCTCCAACGGGACACGCCGCTCCTGGAGAATTTTGTCAGGGAGATGAATGTGACCGTAGTGGGGGAGGAGGATGAGTATGAGGAGGTGGCGCATGATGATGAGCTGCGGTAGTGGATTAATAAATTATGTTATTTTTTCACAAGCTAATTGTACTTTTATATTAAATACTTGTTTATTTTGTGTTTTGTTTCTCGCGATGATACTGCGCTACGTATCCGTCAATAAAGCTTCATTTATCATTGATGTGGGGGTCTTTGAAGCTGCCCCGCCCATTAACCAACTATTAATTTTGTAACGCTCTCTTCTTTATTGTTGAATGAATTTACAGCTTGCAGAAATATCTCCTCAGACCCTTATTTTCAGTAGAATATTCAAAATTTGGGAGGCGAAAACAGTGCGTTTCAAAAACAAAATCGCTCGGTACACATCTGCCGCCAAACCTTAGGCAGCTCTTCACCAATAAAACCCGAGGCCGAGCTGCACGGGCTCAGACTCGATGGCCCACGGCGGTTTGTTCAGCAGGAACCTCTTTGTTCCTTCGCTGGACATCTGCAGCAGTGCCCTACGATCGCTCAAAGCTCCCTGCTCCTCTGGCCACCACACCCCGGGCGCCGTCTGCCCAGCCAACATGCACCGCGCGAACGCGGCGGTGCAGATGCCCACGCTCTCCGACAGCTTGTCGTGCACGAAGAGGCCAGCGGCAATCTTGCCGTCTGCAACGAATAAATGAAAAGATTGCAGTGAGAATGCTAGGATGCATTTATTCCAATTCCAAATCACATTTCAATATGCCATAATGCAGTAATTTAATATTTTACAAATGAATGCTATATTAATTTTTTTGCGAAGATAAAGAAGATATATTCGTCCACCCTTTCCCCCCCACTCACCACTGAGCTCCGCCTCCACCAGCATGGCAACCTGCTCGCCCACCATGCCATCCACCGCGCGCACCAGCGGGTCAACGATCTTGGAGAGCGCCTTGACGCTCGCAGGATTCTGCAGCACACCTGCACCAGGAGGGAAATGACATTCATTGAAAAAACATGCATTTAAATTTGTTTAGCGCTAGGATAATGTAATGCGGTTCTCACTTTTCGGCGCCAGGCGTGCTAGCGCCCACATGGCCCAGTTCCACACGTCTGGGTCAGTTCCAAACCTAGCGCTGATGCTGGGAACGCCAAACACCTGCCGGCCGCTCCACACCTCGGGCAGGGGGTACAACCACACGCCTTTACGACCCACCCCCGGCCCAAAGTCCACCACCCGCCGGTTGCTCACAGATGGCAAAATAACTTCCTCTCCGTCTTTAAACGCCCTGACCTCCTCCCCCGCCAAAAGAAACGTTGTGTCCAGGATGGTGGGACCTGCGCCGCCGCTACCAGCGGTGTAGTACGAGTACAGCACGCGTTTGGGCTGCGGCGCGTCCTCAGGAGGGGCTGCATAGCTGCTGAAGTCTGGGGCGTATTCTCCTCGAGCAATTGACAGCATGTGTGCGGCCATGACGTTGCTAACGCCGGGGTAAATGCCAGCTGACGTGATCGCGGGTACCCCTGCGGCGACCGCTTTATCGTGCAGCGCTTTTGCGGCGCAGGAGCGCTCTGTGTCGTCGCAAACGTCCAGATAAGGAACGCCCACGGCAATGGCGGTTTCTAGCACGGAAGAGGTCTGGCGGCGCTGGAAGGGCCCTGCGGCGTGGATCACGAGATCTGCCCCGCGTAGCACAGCCTCCAGCTGCACCAAAAGGTGGCACAACAAAATAATTGTTAACAAAGTCTATTTATAGAATTTATAATGAAATATTGAGAAGGAATTCGGTATTAGAGAAGTGTAGACTTACGGAGGCTGGATCGTTGGCGTCGGCGATGCAGTGGGTGGCGGCTTTGAGCTCTGGCCTGCGAGCAATGGCCTCGTCGAAGCTGGCTTTGCTGCGGGAGGCCAACGTCAGGGAGGCAGAGGGCACAGCACGCAGCAGAGCAGCTGCAGTGGAAGCGCCCACGCGGCCGGTCCCGCCCAGAACAACGATGGTGGGGTTGGGTGAGAGGGGGTCAGGGAGGCTGGGAGCGGCGTAAGTTCCAGGAGTTAAGCCATTGGAGGCCGCGCTCTGCACCGAGAATGCGCGACGTCTGGACCGCCCAGGTGCACATCTGCCCTCGATCTTTAGGCTGAGCCAGTGCTGACTCGCTGCGGCTGCTGGCATTTTGAGCACTTCGATATATAAAAGGGGTGATGTATGAAAATTGTGAAAATGCGTGTTGTTAACCCCCTAATTGAAGGTCTTTATGTATATTTTGATAAATGGAGCGACTCAAATTCAAATAATAATGAAAATAATAAATACATTTTTTTTCTCCTGCATTACCTTTTCGAGCCTTTTCTGGCTGGCCATCAAATTAGAGACTTTTTTTAAAAAGTCGCAAACAGCTGGTTTCTTTATTACAGAAGCGTTAAACAGCCTTTCTCAAACTGGATAAGATTCACTCTGACGCAAGATCATCACTGCCCTGCCCCCCTCCTTGTCCTCCTCCGCCTGCTGCCGCCGCCGCCGCCACTGCGCCTTGCTGCTCCCTTTCCTTCAGATGCGGCAAGTACTTGGTCACCAGCTCCTCCACCACCTGCGAGAACTCTTTGTCTCGGTGCTGCGGCACCGCTTTTGACATGAGACGCCACCGCCGCCGCGCCTGCGCCGCCGTGCGCCCGCCCACCAGCTCCCCCCACGGCACAGAATATTCCGCGGCGGGGGCCAGCCCCCACAGCGCGCGCAGCATGCGGCGATCGTCCCCGGCGCCCCAATCTCCTCGGGCCACCATCGACGGCGACAGCTGGTCGTACCACTTCTCCAGGCACTGCACGTTGCTGCGGGTGCCCACGCGGGTGGAAACCACCCCCCAGTCGATGTCATCCAGCACCAGCCGCCGATCAGCCTTCTTCTCTCCCTCAGCAGCAGCAGCGGCCGCGCCGCCGTCTCTGCTCTCCCCCTCGGCCGCCTTCCGCGCCTCCAGGTACTCGTTCACCGCTTCCAGCAGACGCTGCACCTCGTCTTCCTGCCACGCACCGTGCGCGCGCTTGTCACCCAGCCGAATCTCCCGCCACCGAACCCGGCAGGCCTCCCGCGTCCGCCCCAGCTGCGTCCCTATCGCAGCCCACGCATTGCCCTTGGCATCCACCGCCGCCAGCAGGTCCGCGTCCTCCTGCGCGCTCCACTTCCCCTTGTTCGCGTCTGGGTGGAACATTCGGTTGCCGGCGCTGGCCACCGATTTTATTGTGCGCTGTGGCAGCGCCCTGGCGACCTCTTTCCACACCCCCAGCGTCTCCGCGCCGCGGTGGCCGCGCGAGGCCATCAGCCAGGAGTAGTCGGAGGTGGAGAACCCGCGGGAGCGCGCGAAAGCCTCCACCGCCCCCCGCAGCGCCGCTTTCTCATTGGCGCTGTAGGCGCCGCTCTTGACGTCGTCGCGCTGGTGGCTGGCGCGCCAACGCTGCTGCTCGGGCTCGGAGTCGTCGTCTGCGGCGTTGCCAATGGCCAGCGCTGCGGTGGGAGCGGCAGCGGCGGCGGTTGCAGGGACGGGGGCGTCGGCCTGCTCTGCAACTGCCGCTGAAGGCGCGGCGTCCGACGCTTTCTTCCTCCGCTTACTCTTCTTTGCATCTGCGGCTCTGTCCTCCTCCTCCTCCGCTCCGGCTGCGGCAGCAGCGGAAAGTGGAGCTGCGTTGGCTGCAGCACTGGCATCCTCCTTCCGCTGCTTTTTCTCCTTTTTCTTCCTCTTCTTCTGCCCACTCTCGTCTTCCACATCCTCCTCCACCGCCGCATCAGCGCCCTCCTCATTTTTCTTCCTCTTATTTTCCCCTTCCTTTTCCTGCTCTCCGCTGCCCCCGGCTGCCGCTGCCAGAGGCGCTGCAGCCGCAGCAGCGCCGCTGTCGTCGCGCTTTCTCTTCTTCTCCTTCCCGTCCTCCTTCGCCTTCTTCCGTTTCGTCGTCTCCTTGCCGCTCGCAGCTGCCTGCGTGGGAGGCGCCACAACCTCAGGCCGCCTTGTCACCCCCTTCTTCTCCTTGGTCTTGCTGCGCCGGACGTTCTCCCCCTTAGCCTCAACCCCTGCCACTTGGCCACTGTATCAATTTGAGCTTGAACAGTGTTGGAATTTCGGTGTAAAAAAAAAAAGGCGGTGGGCGGCGAAATGCCATGAAAATATGAGTTCACCTTGCCAACAGCTCCTGCAGCTGAGCAGAGAGCTCCTTTTTCTCGCTTTTTTTTGCAATTTTTTGTTTAATCGCAAATTTGACAGCGCTCTTCACAGCCTCGTCTCGATTCATCTTGTTTTTTTTCGCACCCTCGAGCACAAAGACCAGCATCGATGCCCACGGCACTGACATCGTGTCGAGCCGTGTCAGAAGGTGTTATGATGAAAATAAAATTTAAACTTGGCGGCAAATTCCGCGCCTCTTTGGTCAAACCCGACTCCTTCTAGAATTTTTTGGCTTGCCTCCTTCTCCACATGAGCTCAAACCTATTTCCAAATTTAACCTGAAAACATAATCGACACGTGTGCCGCGGCGGCACGTGCATCAGGCATAGACTCATCAGACGAAAAGCAATTTCAGATGGCTCCGAGTGATGAACTCAAGGTAAGCAGCTCTTTGACGTTTTCATTGCATGTAGTGCGTCACCAAGCATCATATACAACCCACAATGCGCTCAACCACTCCTCTGAACTCCCTCCACCGCAGGCGAAAGGCAACGCTGCCTTTGCTGCCCAGAGATTCGAGGAGGCAGCGCAGCACTTCACCGACGCCATCGCCGTGGACCCCGCCAACCACGTGCTCTACAGCAACCGCTCCGCCGCCTACTCCAGCCTGGGCCGCTACGAAGACGCATTGAGCGACGGCAACAAGGCGGTGGAGGTAAAACCTGACTGGCCCAAGGGGTACTCCCGCAAGGGCGCGGCCCTGCACGGCCTGCGCCGCTGGGAGGACGCCGTGGCCGCCTACTCCGAAGGCCTCAAGCTGGATCCCTCCAACGAGCAGCTGAAAGCTGGGCTGGCAGACGCTCAGGCAGCCTTGCAGGCTGGCTCGCAGCCCCAGGGGGGCTCCGCGCGCAAGGGATTCGGCGAGATATTCTCCAGCCCCGAATTTTTGGCGCGCCTGGCCATTGACTCCCGCACCCGGCCCTTCATGTCTCAGCCGGACTTCATGTCGATGCTGCGGGACGTGGCAAACAACCCCAAGAACATAGAGAAATACGCCGAGGACGAGCGGTTCTTGGTGGCTCTGGATGTAGCCATGGCGGTGGCTCAAGGCTGGGGTCCTGGCGCCTTCCCTAGCGGCTTCGAGGGCGGACCCACGGAGGGCGAAGATACCGCCGAGGCTGCCAAGCCCAAATCCGCCGGCAAACCTGCACCTGAGCCGGCCCCTGAACCGGATGTAGACATGACGGACGAAGCCAAGGCGGAGGCGGAGGCGAAGGCGGCTGCGAATAAGGAGAAGGAGGCTGGCAACGAGGCATACAAAAAAAAGGACTTTGCGGAGGCCATTCGGCACTACGACCGCGCGCTGGAGCTGTGGGACCGCGACGTCTCCTTCATCACCAACCGCGCCGCGGTCAAGTTTGAGCAGGGCGACTTTCAGGGGTGCGTGGCTGACTGCGACCAGGCGATAGAGCGGGGGCGCGAGCTGCGGGCCGACTATAAGCTCATTGCGCGCGCTATGACCCGCAAGGGCAACGCCCTGGTCAAGCAGGGCGACCTGGAGGGCGCGATTGCGGTGTACAACCGGTCTTTGACCGAACACCGCAACGCCGACACGCTGAAGCGGCTGCAGGAGGCGGAGAAGACGCTCAAGGAGGCGCGGGAGGAGGCGTACGTAGACGAGGCGCTGAGCGCTGAGGAGAAGGAGAAGGGCAACGCCGCGTTCAAGGCGCAGCGCTACCCCGAGGCGGTGGCACATTACAGCGAGGCGCTGAAGCGGGGGCCCGCCAAGGTGAATCCTGAGGCGTACAAGCTGTTCTCCAACCGCGCGGCGTGCTACACCAAGCTGGGCGCGTGGAACGAGGGGATGAAGGACGCTGAGGAGTGCATCCGCCTCGAGCCGACCTTTGTCAAGGGATACTCCCGCAAGGGGCACCTGCAGGTAAGGGAGTTTGTTAATCCTATTGTATATAACCAAATTCAGCAGTTTATTGCGAGCTAGCGCATACCAAATTACATAACTTTAACGACCCTTTTCATATTTGTTTTTGTGTCTTACCATCTTTCCCCGATTATTTTACTTGCAGTTCTTCATGAAGGAGTTTGACAAGGCGATCAAGACGTACGAGGAGGGTCTCTCCCACGACCCCGAGAACGCTGAGCTCAAGGAAGGCCTCTTGCGCTGCGTGCAGGCCATCAACCGCATGAACCGCGGTGAGGGCACTGAAGACGAGATCAAGGAGCGGCAGGCCAAGGCCATGGCAGACCCCGAGGTGCAGAGCATCCTGAGCGACCCTGTGATGCGCAACGTCTTGGCAGAAATGCAGGAGGACCCGGCAGCAGCGCAGCGCCACCTGAAGCACCCTGAGATTGCGAAAAAGATTGACAAGCTGATTGCGGCGGGGGTGATTCAGTTGCGGTGATGGTCGAATGTGGGGGAAAAGGAAATAAAACGTTTTTTAAAATATACAAATATATATGGAGGTTTATTGCGCAGGCTCCGCTCCCTCTCTTGGGGAGCGTTGTGAAATGAGCATTGAGTATTTCGAAGGGAATGTGGAAGAGCAGAAAGTTATTGCGAGAGCTTTGAGAGGGAGAAAATATAAAAGGCGATGAAATCCAGACTCTGCCTACCGCTCATCATGGGAAGGGGAAAATATTTGACAGCCAGAGAGTCCCTGTACTCTAAAAACTGCTTTAATAGATCAGGTGTGGCTCTGGCCTGTCTTTTATTGTAGTTGAGGCCACTAGCAGACATGCAAACGTCATTGATTATGTCATGCGCTAAAATGTGAGAAGGTGCAAAAGATTGCAATCCCGTTAAAATCACAGAAAAAGCGAGCAAACGTAAAGTAGAAGACGTTTGAAAGCAAAAGAAATGCAATAGCAGGAACAAGGGGGTTAAGGGAGAGGGTAAGTTTCTGAAATTTTCTAAATCAAAAAATCGTCACACACAGCAAAGGGCTGCAGCGTTTACTGGATGCCTGCCCAGCGCGCCATGTCGATGAACTGCTCCCCTCCCACTACGTTGTTTCCGAATCGGATGAGTGTGGTGGTGAGGTATGCGATCTGCGGCACCTTGCGGGCAATTGTTTGGTCCACAATCCGCTCTAAACCAAACACCAGCTGGTAACGGGTGTTGGCAGAAACAGCCATGAACAAGCCCCACACCAGTCCAGTCTCCAGTACAGGCGGTACCGCCACGTCGTCCTCTTTGCCTCCATAGTAGTGTCTCCTGCCAAGGAGAAAAAAACACACAGAAAATCCGCATTAATTAATTATCCGATTTTAATGGGGGGATGAGCGAAACGAAGCGATAAATGAGCATATTTGATTGGGATTGGAGGTCAGAGAGTATGAGGCACTCACTTGAGCTGCATCATGCCGCTGGCGATGCCCTGCCCCACGACTCCGCACGCCATGCCTGCCAGCGAGTACTCCATCGCCCTGGCGACGTAGCACCCGACCCTGTCGGACAGAGTGTACCGCGAGGCAGCGGGGGACTTCTCAAACACCGCAGACGGCAGCTTGGAGGCCCACCTCCGCAGCCCTACAAATAAAATAAATAAATTGAGGGAAACGCTCATCATAAGATCAAAAGATATTGATAATGCACTGTTTTAATCCACTGAATCATTAATCCAAACACTAAACAGGTTTTCGAAGCATCATATTGACGTGTTCGCTCTCTGCTCTCACCAGTGGCAGCAACCTTCTTCTCCCGACCTGCAATCGCCACAGGGGCCAGCAGGGTCACCAGCACTACGTCCAGCACCAGACCCACCACCAGATCCGACAAATAGAACTCAAACTCGTCCCAGAACTCGTCCCCCCGCTTGCGCAGCTCTGCTACGGTGGCGCAGGCAGAGTCGATGGTGACCTCCGCCAAGATTTTGAAAAAGTACAGGCGGTCGGCGATCAGACGGTCGCGGAAGGCGGGGATGGAGCGAGCGAGGGCGCTGCTGAGGGCGCCGCCGGTGGCGATGGCCGCATACTGCTGCAGAATGGAGCGGCGCAGGCCGCCGTCGCGGGCGGCAGCGGCAAAATCCTCAGGCAGGTCGATGCCCTTTGACGCAGCCATTTCCTCCGCCTGCTGCAGGTTCAAGAACTCCTCCTCATCATCGCCGTCCCCCTTGGCACCCTCGTCCCCGCCGTTTCCTCCAGAATTTCCATTGCCAGAGTCGCCAGAATTGCCGTCAGTGCTTGCCGTGTCGCCCTCAGCGGCGGCAGCGCGCCTGAGGGTGGTAGTAGCGGGGTGGCTGGCCACGGAGCTGCGCACCCCAGCAGCGAACAGGCCACCAAAACCTGGGAGAACGGCGGCAGGGAAAGCGAACTTGCCGATAGCAGTGCTGGCTGCAGAGGAATTGGCTGCAGCATCGGACGAAGCGGTCGGCACCTGCAGGGCGTATCATCAAGTTTTGTTGAGTGAGTGACAAAAGGCCAGGGCGTTTTCACGAGGGTTCGACGAAGAGATGTGTGAAAACAACTCGAGGGAGAGCCGACAGTAGCGCACCTGGTTGACCACTAGTCTGCGCTTCATGGATGCATGTAGCGCGGGCCGATGCAGAGATGCCAAGCCGGCACCCGCGAAGCTGGCCATCATATCAGAACTTTGAAGAGAAAAAAGATTAATTGAATTGGGACAGAAAGTGCTACGTCGAAATACGGTCTGAGTCAATGCTTGATGCGATCCGACACTGGTTCGATGTCCAAATTAATTATATGTGTGCCCAGAGCTGGCGGGTCAGTCTTTCAGTGAGAACGGTGCCTTGCAAGCAATTGGGTTTGCTGGAGTTCGACATGCCCTCACTCAATATTAACTTTTTAAACGTAGTGTATTTTTAATCCGGTGCATTAGGCCCAGCGACGCCCAACATAAACGTAACAGGTTTATGAGGTGAGTTTGCAATTTGATTTGATTTGCCAGCCGCCAACTCTGTTGCTGCAACCCACAACTAAATTTGGTGTTCATTCCGCATGATGCAGTCAAAAAGAGGAGAAGCCGACGCTTGCGTGAGTGCCCGTCATGCAAACATTCCATCGCCTTTTTCAATTTCAGTGGGGTTGATCTCGCTCACCTCCCTCTCGTTTGTCCCCAATCTTTTGCAGTGGCGTACGCCTCAAAACCAGAAAGAGGAACATCGTCGTACCGCATGACCCCCAGTCCTTTGCCGACGCTGTGATCGATGTTCTTGCGGATGCCAAGGAGAGCGACGACATCGAGCGCACCCTCGATGCGGCGAACAAGGTCTTAGACAGCGCCGAGCTCGATTTTAACCGCTATGGCGACGTCCTGTTCGAGGTGGCCTTTGCCGGCGCCCGCCTCGCTTCAGGCGGCTCCGTCTCCCACGACGGCAAGACCCTGCCCTTCAGCATCCTGGCCTCCCCCCCCGACCGCGCCGCCATCATGCCCTACGTCAAGTGGTTCCAGGGCATGATCCGCCGCCGCCCCTTCCTGGTGAAGGCCCTCGAAACGACGCTCATCAAGCTCATCCTCTCGCTGGAGTTCTACGAGGAGGAGGGCCGCAAAAAGATCGCCATCGCCATGGCGCGTTGCTTCGCGCTCAAGGTGGGCGTCCTGCCCGAGCGCGTGCTGCCCGCCGCGTTGGAGGACCGCCTGGTGGCCCGTGGCACCATCGCCACCTTCATCACCGATTTCTTCGGCGATTACCTCGAGACCGAGGGCGTGGAGCCCATGGTGGAGCTGCTGCGCAAGGCGCGGCTGCAGGACCGGCTGCTGGAGTTCTTCCCGCAGCAGAAGCGCACCTGGGAGGACTTTGAGGAGCACTTTAGGGCGGCGGGGCTGGGCGATTTCGTCGAGTACAACAAACGCAAGCGGTACGACATGCACTGCCAGGAACTGCGCGCCGCGGTGAAAGAGGCCATCGCGGACGACCCCCCGCGCACCACCGCCGAGGTCATTGCCCTGGCCAAGGCCAAGAAGGAGGCCTGCGACTTAGCGGACATCGACATCGTAAAATGCATCTACCTGGGGCTGGTGGACGGCGTGCTGGACACCGCGGGGTCCAAGAACACGCAGCAGACACAGTTCTCGGTGCTGAAGACTCTGAAGGGGTACCACAAGGCGCTGCTGGCGTTCTGCTCGTCGGGGCGCATGGAGGCGGCGCTGCTGAACACCATCCAGGTGACCTGCTACGAGGACAGCCGGCTGCTGAAGCTGTTTTCGGACATCGTCAAGGTGCTGTACGACACCGACGTGGTGGGGGAGGACGCCATTCGGTTCTGGTACAGCAAGGGATCCAACCCCAAGGGCCGCAATGTCTTCATCAAGGACCTGGAGCCCATGGTGAAGTGGCTGGACGAGGCGGAGGAGGAGGAAGAGGACGAGGAGTGAAGGAGCGGAGCTGTGACGAAACAATACTCGTGAACTCGTGAGCTCGTGAAATGAAGAAGAGAGCGGACCTGGGCGGGCGCTTGTCTTCACTTCTTCCTCTTCCCGTTTTTGAAAGGGCGCGCATTTTTCTCTGTTTTTTACTGCTCGAATTGCCAATGTGCTTTTAGATAGAATAACATGATGTAATGTGACAAGTTGGTTTCTAACAACAGGCACAGCTTGGTCAAAGTTTTTCAGCTGCAGTTTGAAAAGTCTCTGCAAGAGGTTATTTCGAAAGTCTGCCATTTTATAAAGATGTATCTATGAAGTATAACTTTAACAGCAGCAATGTCGGACCTGCACCAGGCGTACAGTCCGTTGAGTCTCGACTCAAATTTTGCGAAGTTGCGTTCGTCAATAGCGTCCCGGTGCAAGATATTGGATAAGACGCTGCGTGTGAAGGTTGTGGCTTGGCTCACGAAGCTTGCAGAGGAGGTAGGAGTAGGGGGTAGAAATAAACGAACTAGTTCAATTCAACCATTTTTTTTCTAACAAAAACACCACATGCTGTCTCACGCAGAGCGACTGCAATGTGGTCCACAAAAAAAACCGGAACGCATACACCCGGCTGTTGCTGGAACAGCTCAAGGCTGGACGGCTGGAGGAGCCTTTCTTGCAGATGCCGCCGCCCATGCTCGCGACCTTTAATAAAGCCCTCCTCTACCCTTATTCCAAGCCTAAAATTACGCCATCGCCCCATTCCAGACCCTCACCAGCGTATCCCAGCCCTTCTCAGGAGCTGGATCACTACCTATGGCGGCAAATCGCTTCACCGCCGCCATCATCCCTGCCGCCACAGCAGCTGCACGACCAGTTCACGTTTCAGCCGACCACCGTGTCGTACGCCGTGCGCGACCCCGAAACCACCGGCGCTGCTTCTGATTCAGGTCTGAGGCCTGAGCCTATCGAGATGGCAACGCCGATTTCAGAAGCTGGCAGCGGTTGGCAGCCACACGGCAGCGGCGACGGCGACGCCGCTGGGAGCAGTGAAAACTACAAAGCCCCCCAACAGCTTTCTTTTTCTTATGGCGGCCATGGCAGCGCAGCGGCAGCGGAGCAGCAGCATCAGCGGCATCAGACTGAGCTGGAGCTGCGGCTGGTCCACGCCGAAGAGATGCTGCGGCAGCAGGGGCAGCTACTAATGCTGTCGTTGTCCAAGCAGCTGAACAGCAGCAGCGGCGTTAGTGGTGCCGAAGCTCAGCCTGGCGGTGCAACGGCTGGGCTGGATGGAGAGGGCGAAGGCAGCGGAGAATGGAGGACAGGGGCGGCGACTACGATGGAGAGGCTTGCTGGCAAGCCCCAGCAGCAGCAGCAGCAGCAGCATCGCAGGCAGCGTTCAGTTGAAGAAGTTTTGCTGCGGGCAGAGTCGAAGAGAGGGAACGCGGCGGGCGGCAACAGGCACGAGCAGGGGTGGGGAGACAGGGGGAATAGCAGCGGAAGCAACGATGCGTTGCTGCGGCAGAGAATGGAGGAATTCGGCCACGGCACGGCGACGCTGCGTGCGCGGCTGGAGGGGCTTGAATTCAGGGGTAGTGGAGGGGGGGCTGGCGATAGCGCTCCCGTGAACGCATCCAAGCTTGGTCACATTTTGCCGCTCATGCCAGCGGCTACAAATGCAGCACAATCTCTCGGGGAAGGTCCATGCCGCCCCCGCCTGGCGGCGCGCGCCACAAAACTGCCGCCACGAGAGACGCTGAAGTCTGCCGCGGCGGCGGCGGCGGTGCGCAGGCTGGCTGGCGAGGGGAATGCGAGCGGGAGGGCGTCGCTGCCGCCGCCCCCGCCCCCCGCAAGAAGGGTGGCAGCGCTGCTGGCCCCTCGCCCTGGGTCCATTGCAGAGCTGATTTCCGAGGTGGCGGCCCTCAGAAAGCGGTTAGCCTCCAATCTGGCTGCGATGGAAAGCACAGGCGGTGGGGGAAGAAGCGACTTTTCGTCATCATCTGGTTTGGTATTTGAAGAGTTGGGGTGGGGGGATGAAGGGGGGAGCGAGCGGTACGGAGCGAGGTTGGCATCATTTGGGCTGGGGGGTGAAGATGAAGAGCGATGGGAGGGCAATGGCAGAGAAGGCTCCCTGTCTTCCTTTCCGCCTTCTGGCAGCTTGTTATTGCCGCTGAGCCCGCTGGACTCCCCGGCAGCGGTGCCCGTGCTGTCGTCGCTGAATGACTGACTGATGGTAAAGAAAAAAATTGTTTGTGTTGGGGTTTTTAATTTATTTAATTGAGCGTTACAAAAGTGTGTTGCTGTGAGGTACCGAGCGGAGCAAGCAGACCTGACAGGGGGGGGGCCGAGCTCAGCCCAGGGCCCCAGGCACTTCCGCAGATGCAATGGATGAACAGAGGAGAAAAACACGTGCATATTATCATTGGGGGAAAATTTAACCAAAACCTGCAGAAATGAGAAAACTGTTGCCCGTCCAAGGCAGGCAGCGGCGAGTGTAGAAACTTGGTGCGGTTGAGGATTGAGGGTACTGTACAGCTACTGGGAGCGCTCTCTACTCGAAAGCTCCGCTCACTTCTGTCGCAGCATGCTCATGAACTACAAGAAGAGAAGAAACGATCAAGGCACGAGTTGAGTAAACTGCATCGCTGGGCTGTGCATATAGGCACTTGACAGCGAGCGCCATGCCTCCTTTCCTTGTTAAAAAAGCAGGGGGGGGAGAATGGCGTTTACCTGGCTGTAGTCCACTTTGCCGGAGCCGCTGGGGTCGGCCCTCTTGAGCGCAGCCTCGACCTTGTCCTGGGTGAACATCTGGCGCAGCTCATCGGCGCTGAGGGTGTTGGATCCGCCAGCAGAGGCAGAGGCGGGCTCGGCAGCCTTGCTCTTCTCCTGGCTCTCCAGGTGCATCTCCCAGATGCTTCCAGATTTGCTGTCGGTTGGCTTGTCGTAATAGGAGGCACCTACAGTAATTTTGAAGTGAGTTGATCATGAGAAAAAAGGCCCAGCGGGAGGGGGGGCCTGCGGTTTTCATTAACAAGGAAAAACAGATATTGCTCTAGTCTCACCAACTTGTTTCATGTTGGCATTGCTGCCAGGGTCAAAGGTGGACGACCATACACTGCGAGAAGGGAGCAAAGGGCGACGTCGGGTGTGTTGGTGGGGGGTGGATTTTGGGGGGGGGGGGGGGGGCGTCTGCTCCTGTTTGCAGGCCTCGTTACATTTTAAATGCACAAATGACGCGAAAGAAGTTGTGCAAGAAGGGTTCATTGGCTCACTTGTTTCGCGTGGGGGAGGTGGGATCTCCTGCTTTGGGCGAAGAAGCACCACCGCTGGAGAGCCTGCGCAGCCTTTCCACGAACGACATTTTAAATATGCAATGTTTTCCGAAACCTCAAACTTAAAAACGACCCGAATGGCGCTGGGTTTCAGAGGGAAGATGGTTTCGGAAACTCAGTTTCAAACTGGCAATAAAAGGGCGGGCAGCACCAAAAGATCACATGATTAAAATCTGGGAGAGACTTCAAATATTACATCATAAGAAAGGTATTTTCTCTTCTCTCTCTAAATAAATTGTTTTAATAAGTAGAGTAGAGAGGTCTCTCTCATTTATTTCTCCGTTTCTTTCGCTTTCCCTCTTCCCGCTCCTCCTCTTCCTCCTCCTCTCGCTCCCGCCAGCGTCCCCCCTGCAACGCCCCCTCATCCCCCCTGAACTTCACCGCAGTCTTCGCCCGCAGCTCGTCCAGGCCGCCCTCCTCCTCGGCCCACTCGATCACCAGGCGGCGTCCGTACAGGTGCGTCCCTGTCACAGCCTCCACCGCGCTCTTGGCCTCCTGCGGGGTGGCAAAGTCCACGAAAGCAAAGCCACGGTGGCTGCCGTCGAATTTTCTCGGCAGGCGGCAGCTCTTCACGGCCCCAAACGGCGTGAACAGACCCAGCACGTCCTTCCGCGTCGCTTCGAATGCCAGGTTGCGCACCACGATCTTGGTGGCGCCCTTTCCGTTGGGCGCAGCAGGACCGCCTTTCTTCGCCGCAGAATCTTTCTTCCCCTCGCCTTGCGCCAGCTGCAGCACCAGGCGGTGGCCGTCCAGAGTGGAGGACTGCAGCGCGGCCACCACTGCCCGAGCCACCGCCTCACTGGAGCACTCCACGAAGCCGAAACCAGAAGACAGCATGCGCCCGTCTTTGGCTTTTCTCCGGGCCACTTTCGCGCTGCGCAGCGCGCCGCCTGCGTCCGCCGCCGCCTGCGCAAAGTGCGCGGACAGCCCCGCGTCCTCGGTTTCGAAAGAAATATTTTTGACGTACAGCGTACTGGTTTCAACACTATCGTCCCCAGCAGAGGCAGTAGCCAGCCCCGCCGCCACGTCCTCCGGCCGCACCGCCTTCTCCTGCTGCTCCTTCTTCTGCACTCTCTTCTTCTCCGCCGCCGCCACAGCGTCCTGCTCTGAAGCTTTCTTATTCGCCGCTGCTGCTGCTGCGCTGCTGAACACTCCAGCAGGCGCCCACTCGAGGTAAATGGGCACAGATTGGTACCGCTTGTACGCCAGCGCCTTGAACGCTTTTCTGGCGTCCTGAGCCTCCCCATACTCCACCAGCGCCAGCGTCCTTGTGGGCGGCAGCACCAGCCGCACAATCGGGCCTACCCCGCCAAAAAGCGCCTCCAGCTCGGTCTCGTCCGCAGCGTACGGCAAGTTCTTGACCAGCAGCACCCGGTCGGAGCGCGCCACGCCGCCGGCGCCCGTCCCCCGGCCGGCAGCGGCGGCGGCAGCCTCTATCGCCGCCACGTCCACCCCCGCGCCCTGCAGCGCGTCCTTGGTCTCGGCGATGACCTGGGTCTCGCCCAGCGCCATGCGGACGGCCATGTCGGGCGCGTGCGGGTCTAGCAGGTCCGCTTTGCTGACGCCGTAATGGGCCGCCACAGCCTCCGCCACAGTGTCTGCCCGCATGAACAAACTGTTCCACGCCACCTTGTTGCCCGCCGACGCCTTCATCGCCTCCTCCTTCTGCCGCTTGTAGCTGGAAGTACCCTTGCTGGGGGCTGCGCCAGCACCATCCCCGCCGGCAGCGTCGCCTGCTGCTGCCGCCGCCTCAGCAAGCGCCGCCGCGGGAGTGCGCTCGCCGGGAAGCACGTGCAGCAGCCGGCCCATAAAGATGGAGCCGTCCAGCGCGCCGTGCGCCGCTACCGCGTCCTCAGGCGTAGAAAACTGCACCATGGCGTACCCTCTGCTTTTTCGAGTGGCCTTATCCAGCACCAGGTGTGCCTCAGAGACCTCTCCGTGCGGCTCAAACACCCGCCGCAGGTCCTCTTCGGTGGCTGTGAACGGCAGGTTGCGCACAAACAGCCGCCCAGTCTGAGAAATCAACGCCGCCGGGTCGCTCTGCTGCTGCGACCAGGAAGAAGGCCCAGGGCCAGCAGGGTCGCCTCTGCGCGCCCCGTCACTTCTGCCCCGCTTGCCTCCGAAAATAGCATCGATCGCGTTGCCATCTTCTGTCTCCTCCTCCTCAGCGGCGTCGCCGCTTTTCCTTCCTTCCTTCTCATCATTTTCCTCCATTTCCGCATCGCTGCCGCTCTCCGCACCCTCCTCAGACTCCTCCTTTTCTTCACTCCCGCTGCTGCCGCCCTCCTCGTCTTCAAAGTTTTTTCGCACTCGGCTGCGCAAATAATCTAAATCCGAAACCGCCGCGTTGGCAACCACCGGGTCCAGCTTCTTCGCTGCCGCCTCGCCGCCTTCCTCTTCTTCCGAGCCGCTCTCGCCCCCTCCCGGCAGCTCCTCGTACAATTCGTCGTCGCTGCCGCCACCGTCCTCCAGGTGGACGTCAGCAGGCACCGCAGCGCCGGCTGTGGGGGGCGGGAGGGCGGCAGCCTCTGTGGCGCCGGTGTCGTCGTTGGCCCAAATGGCCTGCTTGGAGCGGGGCTGCATTAGCGCCAGAAACTCTTGCAGCTTGGGGTCCTCTGCTAATAGAGAAGCGGGAAAATAATACATGACATCAGAAAGATAAATGAAACTAGTTTTGATGCAGCAATGTTATTGCAGTTTCCGGATAAAAACCAAGTAGAGAGGATGCGGCAAACTCAGCGGGTAAATTTAAAACAAATAGAATGGCCAGCCCTTCAGAAAGGAAATAAATAATAGACTGAAGCGTACCTGGCTCTGCTTGGGCAGCTGCCTTGCCCTTCTTCTTGGCCTTCTTGCCAGCCTCCCCTTCTCCGTCGCCCAGGGCCACAGAGTTGGCACCTGATGCTTCCCCCACTCGCCGGTGCGCAGAAGTGCCCTCTGTGTACTTGCTCCATGCCCTGGGGGCCTCCCCAGCGCCGTATCTGTGTGCGAACTGCACCTCCAGCCGCGACGCGTCCATGAAAGACTTGTTGAAGTACTTCACTGCTGCCGCAGCCTCGCCCGCCGTGCTGTAGCCCACGAAACCGAAAAGACGAGACTGGCCGTCCCTGCGGGCGGGTAGAAACACGATTGGATGAGTTGGGCTGCCTTTGGGAAGGTTGGCGGTGCAAAATTGTGAGGGAAATGCGGCAAAAGAGCTCACCTGGTGCGCATCACTTTGGCGTCGGTGACTTCCCCCTTCTGGGCAAAGTGCTCGCGAATGCGCCGCTCGTCCACGTGCTTGGGAAGGTTTTTTACGATGATTCGCGACGTTTCCTCCACCACCGGGGCCGGCGCCTCGTCTCTCGCGGCGGCTTCTGCAGATTTATGTGCGCCGCCATTAATTTGGTTTCGTCTGTCAGGGTGCGGCTCTGCCGCCATGCGCGTGCCTGCCATAGCACATATATTTGTTTCAATGTTATTTGAGAGGATGAAGCCTGACAAGCGCGTGAAATTGAAATTCTTCGAAAATGAAAAGAAATTTCGCCGCCTCGAACACGACGCCTCTGCGATGCCTTTGCAAGTTTTATATATGCTTATAAATTTAATATTTGTTGCATTTTTTATAGCCGCGCCGCCCAGCCCCTCTCGCTGCTGAACGAATTTTTTTACAAGCGCAAATCATGGGAAAAGCTAAGAAAACAAGGAAGTTTGCGGAAGTAAAGCGCATTCTCAACCCCAAGGATCTGAAACCGTGAGTTTGTGCACGCAGAAAGGGCCCCCTTTGTTTTGTGTGTCCCAATCTCACACCTCCCCTGACCGCTGTTCAGTGCCAAGCCAAAGAAGCCAGCTCCCAAGGAGGAAGAAGTCCGCCATGTGTAAGATATTATCGTGTGCTGCATTCCACTCCAGTAAGCCCCCTCCAATATAAGCAAACTAACAAATATAACCCCCCCCCTCCCACCCCCGCCAATGCAGCGAAAAGGCCTCAGCAGCTCTGTTCTTCCGCTACAACACCCAACTGGGGCCCCCCTACCAGGTCATCATCGATACTAACTTCATCAACTTCTCCATCCGCAACAAAATTGACTTGGTCGAGGGAATGATGGACTGCCTGTACGCTGAGTGCAAGCCTTGCATCACGGACTGCGTGATGGCGGAGCTGGAGAAGCTGGGGCAGAAGTACAGGGTGGCACTGAAGATCGCAAAGGTGAGAGGTAGAGAGGACGAAAAGCTGCGTTGTGCATGCGTGGCTGAATAAGCGAGTTTGAACGTTTAAACTGCTGCAGGATCCGAAGGTGGAGCGGCTGCCGTGCACCCACAAGGGCACCTACGCAGATGACTGCATTTGCGAACGGGTGAAGCAGCACCGGTGCTACATCGTGGCCACCTGCGATAAGGACCTGAGGCGGCGAATTCGAAAGATCCCGGGTGTGCCCATCATGTACATCCAGTCGCACCGCTACACCATCGAAAGGCTGCCGGAGGCGACCATGGGGGGGGCGCCGCGGACGTGACACATTTTTTTTGGGACTGAATGCTGAATGAACGAACGAACAATGCTTGATTTCATTGGAAAAAAATGGAATTAAATAAGAAATGACGCAGCAAATTTTGATTGTAAACATGGACATGTCATGCAGTTTTGTGGGGGGCGTTTCGTTTGCTGAGGAGAGCAGGGAAGCTGAGTTGCAGCTGGAGCGGTGCCCCTCCTCCTCTTCTTCGTCTGGGGCGGAAAATATTGCTGACGAACCGACTGAGCGTTGGTGACGCTGAAGCAGCAGCGGATACACGAGGCAGCAGTGAAGAGAACAGTTTACAAGGTTTTTTTGTCGGAGCAAGCAATGAACAAACAAAAAGAGTAAAGCAAGAGAGAGGATGAAGAAGCAAAAAAGAATTCACTAAAATACAAGGAGGCGGGGCGCTTAAATTAGTTTTGCCCCGTCATTCAGAGCGCACCTCTGACTTTGTGAGTGCAGACTGCCACGCCTGAAATAACGCCAAGAGCGGTGTAAATGCCCACTGCTGCCCAAAGTGATGAAACCGCTGCGTCTCGCTGCTCATGTAGCGGCACTGCCTCGTGTCCTGGCTCCGCCTTGGCCTCGAACCACTCGCCCACATACCTAGACAATTAGAAAAATGTGTGTGGGGGGGGGGATTTTGAGAGAGATATTAATAGAACTACATAACCCCGTAGCAATGATAGTGTACCGTAGTATATATGTTCTAAGCGAGATTGTGTATTACTCCTGGGAGTGCTTCTATTAAGTAAAAATAAAAGACCCGGCGGGCAGACATGGTCTCCATTCTCAAGCTACAACTTACGGATAATCATGGCTGATCAGTATCGCCAATAATGCCAAGAAGAACACAGCAAACATGCTGAGGCCTAGACCAAACATGGATCCTGAAAAAAAATAGAGGGATGAGGATTTAGATTAACCTGTAAAATAGCTGCTGCCCCCAAAGGGTAAATGAATGATGATCACATCAAGGGTAGACGTTGCGATGAAATTCTCACCCATTGGGCCGCACATGGCGAACCCAGCTGCAATTAAATGTTCGAAAAAGTTATTTCGCCGAGCCCAGCGCGCTCTTGCCTCCTCCGCTCAAATGACGCTGGATTTGTATTAATGGAAACAAATGTTAAATACTATTGAGACATGCCACGCTAGGAAAATTCTCTCCTTAGCTGGAAAGCCCTCGGCCTGCGAGAAACAGGCCATAACGCAGCTTGGCGGCCGCCTACTGGTTGCATTATATATTCAATCGCCTCAGGGTTGTTGCAGGACCAGGCTAGAGAGGCCTCAGCACCCTGAATTAGCATTCACAAAAGTGCATTTTGAAAATTACTTGACGTGCAGCTCGGCCTAACTCGCGCTCCTCAGCCGGAATTGAACGGTCAAGAATATGAAAATATCGGCGATACATAAATCTGCGGGCGTGGCAGCTCGCCCCGTCGCTGGGCTGCGCCGTGGAAGGGTGGCGGCGGCGCTGCAGGCCGCCCGATCTCCGTTGGCGGCGCCGCTGGGCTCGGTGGCAGCGGTTTCTGGGAACGCAGCAGCATTTCGTGTGGCACACAGGCAGCTGGCGGCCAGGCCCAGCGGATTAGCAGCCAGGTACGCCACATTTTTTTTATTTTTTCACATGTTTGCGACGGCAACAACCGTAATTCAATTTTGATTGAGAAAAATGACCAACATACCACATTTTACTTCTATGTATGTTGAAACTAATCTTTTACATGCATTTTTTTGTGGGGGATTAATCGTGCAATATTTTTCACTCCCGTTTTCTCACTTCAATTTTGTTATTATCCCACCACCAGGCTGCCCACGCGCATGTGCGGCATCATCGGCGTGTTCAAGCACGAAGGTCCCGCCAACGTGGAGATCTACGAGGGGCTGCTGATGCTGCAGCACCGTGGCCAGGACTCTGCCGGCATGGTGACCACTGATGGGGCAAAGTTCTGGGAGTTCAAGGCCAACGGCCTGGTCAAAGACGTGTTCAGCGACCAGAAGACGCTGGACAAGCTGGAAGGCGAGTATTTTTTCCATTAAATACAGCAAACTCCCCAAAATTCTATTCCTAAAATCCGCCAAATATCTAAAATATCTTAAAAATAAATTTCCCTCATAACTCAACAGGGAGCGTGGGCATCGGGCACGTGCGCTACCCCACCGCGGGGTCTTCCACCGCGCAGGAGGCGCAGCCGTTCTTCGTCAACTCCCCCCTGGGCATCTACCTGATCCACAACGGCAACCTCACCAACACCGACCAGCTCCGCCTGCTGCTCAATTCCTCCACCTCCTTCTTCAACCGCCACCTCCGCACCAACTCCGACTCCGAGGTGCTGGTCAACGTGCTGGCGGACGAGATCCACCGCGCGCACCAGCGCTGCCTGCAGGATAACGCGTGCGACCCAAACCGCAAAAAAATGGACCTGGTGTTCGAGGCAGGCGAAGCCACGATGTCGCTGCTGCAGGGTGCGTACTCCTGCATCTGTCTGGTGAAAGGTGTGGGGCTGGTGGCCTTTAGGGACCCCCACGGCATTCGCCCCCTGGTGCTGGGGCGGCGGATGGGCCCCCGGGGGGAGGAGTGGTGCGTGGCCTCCGAGGACTGCGCATTTGGGCCCATCGGGTTTGAGCGCGTGCGGGACGTGGCCCCGGGCGAGATGATTGTGATCACGGAGGACGGGAAGCTGGTGACACGCGAGTGCGCGCCCGCCCGCGCCGCCGCCCCCTGCATCTTCGAGTACATCTACCTGGCGCGCCCCGACTCGGTTCTGAACAACATCCCCGTGTATAACTTCCAGCTGGGCCTGGGCACGCGGCTGGCGAAGCGCATCAAGGCGCAGGGGTGGGACATTGATCTCGTGTGCCCGGTGCCTGATGGGTCGCGCCCCGCGGCCATCCAGATCTCGGCGGAGCTGCAGCTGCCGTACCGGGAGGGTCTGGTGAAGAACCGCTACGTGGGGCGCACCTTCATCATGCCTGACCAGCGCCTGCGTGAGGTCAGCGTGCGGCGGAAGCTCAACGCCATGCCGGCGGTGTTTGCGGGCAAGAATGTGCTGCTGGTGGACGACTCCATCGTGCGTGGCACCACCATGGGTCAGATCGTGGACATGGTGCGCCGGGCGGGCGCCGCCAAGGTATACCTGGCTTCCGCTTCGCCACCGGTGCGCTACCCCAACGTGTACGGCGTGGACATGCCCTCCCGGCAGGAGTTTGTGGCGCACGGGCTGACGGAGGAGGAGATCTGCGGGGTGCTGCGCGCGGACGGACTTGTGTATCAGAGCGTTGAAGACTTGATAGGCGTCGGCCGCGAGCTCAACCCCTCCATCCACAACTTTGACGACTCGTGCTTCACGGGGAGCTACGTGACGGGCGACATTAACGAGGCGTACCTGCGGAACCTGGAGGAGAGCGGGCGGGGGAAGAGCAGGAATCGCGCCGGCAACACGAAGAAGCCGGTGCTGCTGGGCGGACCGCAGCAGCAGGCGCTGTCGTCAGCGGCATAGCTCGGGGGGGGAGGAGGGGGGGCGGGCGGGCGGGGTACAGCGTGCTCTCGTTCCCCGGAGGAGAGTTTCCTTCCCTTTTTGTATTCGGTTCCTTGGATTTTTTTCTTGTTCTCTTCTTCTTCGTTTCTTTCCCTTTGTGACAAACCCTACAGTGTGTCAGTTTTTTGTTCTGTTGAGCGTGCGAGAGATTGAATTTTACTTTAAAACCCCCGAAATTTTTAACACGTATTGAATGAGCTGATTTTTTAAAAGGAATCGGCAGCGGGGTGGCCCCTGGAGGAGTCTGACGAATGACGGGCGAATGTTATAGTTTAGTGTCATCTGACCTCACTAGCTAGCTGCTTAGTTCTCCCTCGATGCCGTCTTCATTGCCTCCATGCTGGCGGGGGAATCAGGCGCCATAGCCTGATTGCATGCTGGGCACTGAGTCCCCGTCTCTCTCTCTTTACAACAAGCAGGAGGCATAGCTGGTCGAGAAGTCCATAGCATGAGGGTAAATGCAAAAACTCCAATTTTTTTCATATGCCCAATAAGCACCGAGGATAATTAAGCTCAGTCTTATTTCTCAACTAATGTAACTTTCAATGTGCATATCTCCAAGCTTTCGCCGCGGGTGCTCAGAGCCCAGAACTGAGGTTGATCCGACGGATGGAAGGGGGGCTCTGCCTTACTGTGGCGGGGTTTGTGGCACGTCGACTTGCGGTTCTCTGTAGGGGTAACCTCGGTAGTAGACGTCAAACCATCTGTAAAACCTTGAAACCTCTTCGAGAATGGTTAAATTTGAGAATTCCTACGACCGTTAAATTTGCAGAGTAAAAAAAAAAGTGGTCACCACTTTTTGACCACGGAGACGCGTGACTATTTACTTTTTCCGTTTGTTATATTTACATATATTTTTTGGCACTGATAGCCCCCCCGGGCCCCGGCCCCGGCCCGGGCATACTCGCTTGTAGAAGAATTCTCCTTCGATTCTTACCACGGACTGTGTGCACCGCAAGTCGCCGTCCTGGTGCGTTTCTTAAAGCGCCGTGCTTCCTTCATTGATTCTAGCTCTCGGGCTTGTCGTTCGTTTGACACAAGGTCGGTATTTTGAAAATTCATGAATTAGTTTTTGGGTTCCCCCATTCTTCTTCTTCTTACTCGAGCCCGGAGCAACGTTTGCAGACTTTCAATCTTCTCAGACAGTCTATTCCGCGTGCGTTTGGCTCCTTCGAGCTGGCTGCTGTTTCACCTTCCCAAGATTCGTATCGCGTTGCTGTGCGTCGTCCTTCCCTTTCGCTGCTTCCTACTTTCCGCAATGGGCATCCTTAACGTCATGCCAATTCGCCGCTTTTGCCGCACGCGGCATCGTTTTGAATTCCTGCCAAGGATTTTCTCCGCTGGGCCGGTGCACATCTGCTGCTGGGTTGCGAGACTTGACTTTAGCGTTTTCTATGGTTCCGCCTTAGACAATTCAAGAGGTGCACAGTGTAGTGCCCTTGTTCGTGCGTGATTCCACCGGCATCCTTCCCTTTCCTCCGCTCCGCTTTTGCTGCTGCTTCTTCGAACAAGTCCAGTCCGAGTTCTTCTCAAAGTTCCGTCGCCGATCGTCATCTGTCCTTCCTTCCTTCTCATCGGCACTCCCGTCGCTCTTCTTCTTTGGACCTCATCCGCACAAAAGAGGCTTCTCTTTCCAACTGCTCGGCATCATAAAAGCACACGCAGAGGAATTCCCCTCTCCCAAGACACACCAGCCACAGCAGACTCACTCGCCTCGCGCGTCATCTCAGAGAAACAAAGCGCAGCGCACTCCTCGTTCAAGGCTCCTCCCTCTTCATACCGCTACCTCTGCTAGCCAGCCAGCCAGCCAGGGCAACAGTCGATCTGATACCTGCGAGCACAGCATGGAGATATTTCCACAACACCATTTGTCACTGT
Organism: Marvania coccoides; assembly: GCA_963854735.1. Classification (NCBI taxonomy): domain Eukaryota; kingdom Viridiplantae; phylum Chlorophyta; class Trebouxiophyceae; order Chlorellales; family Chlorellaceae; genus Marvania; species Marvania coccoides. The sequence goes on along the minus strand of OY978099.1, from coordinate 1,457,720 downwards.
TGTCTTCCTTATTTTTATGTATTTTTATTTTATTTGTATATATATTTTTTATGTATTTTTTTAAAACCTCGGCAGGGGTTTTATTTTTTGGCGCGGCCATGGTTGAGAGCTGTGTTTATTCAGCACTGCATTTTGAATTAACATTCATTTGCGCAGCAGGTCTGTTTTTTTGCGGCTTGTTCCGAGGGTTTTTCCTTGCTTTTTTCCTTGCTTTTCCTTGCTTTTTTACCTCGGCAATTGTGTGCAGCAGGATTTATTTGCACCAGCGTTCTTCCTTCCTTCAATGAAAGACAAACAAAGCGGTGACTCCCCTTGCCTTGCACCTTCCGTGAAATAACGACAACGTTTCGCTTTCTTTCTTTTTCCAAACCACCACTACGCAGTCGCACAGAAGCTAGTCTAAGCATCGCCTATTTCAAATCTTCTCCTGTACCACCACCACTAGTGGTGACTTTCCTGCGTTTGTCTTCAATCTTGCGACAATTTCCGCCCTTTTCCTCCTTCTTTAGCGCAATGCAGTCTCACCAGCTACACGTCACAGCTATCATCCCTTCTAGACCCCGCAATGCCTTCACCCGGGTGACTGCTTCACTGCATGCTCCCTTTCCATCTGAGACTTCTCTTCTTCTTTTTCACAGCGCTCCGCAGTTTTGTCAACGAGAAAAAAATCAACTCAAAGAAGAAGAAAAATTAATACAATCAAGATTATAATAATCTTTCGACCATGGTATTTTTTTATATGTATTTGTATGCATTGCGTCGCATTATTTTTGGTGTGGGTCCCCTGCGTGTGTGGGTCCCCTATTTCTCTCGTTTCGTCTCCTCGTGTGTGGGTCCCCTGTTTCTTCATCCCGCCTTTGCAGTTATTTTGTTTACATTCATACCCGCTATTGCGTCAAAATCCCAGTTCTTCGGTTCAAGAAATGGCTTGGTGTTGTTGGGTACAGTGACGTGGCTTTTCCCATCCTTTGATGCGCAAAACGGCTGTGTTCCCTTCCTCTTCTTTTAGCGTGCACATGCAGCTTCAAGACCGACAACCCGCCCCTAGGAGGGCCGGCGCTTTTCAGCGCCCCAATCTGGAAATGACTAGACAATTAGACAATCAAGGGAAAGCAACTCACTCCTGCATTTTATTGCAGCAGCTGAGCAGCGGTAAAATGCTACATTGCCTGTTGGCGTGCTCCATAAGTGGTTGGCGTACGCTGCCTCGAGTTGACCACCCTCTCCGCCGCCTGCTGTTTTTACTTTGCACGCGAATAAATCTTACAGCACACCACGGCCAGCGTTCATGTTTCCAAAATAAATCTCTCAGAACCGAAGGCTCTTCAATCTGTTAAAAGGGTACGCACAGCGTCAACCCCCGCCGTGCCAGCACCAGCGGACGTAGAAGAGTCACCCTTGGCTCCGGATTTCTCAGGGGCTCACGTTTTCCACATCGTTGTTGACCCCACAACCACTTCTGCCTGGCGCTCTATCGCTCCTCTGATTCCCCGCTCGTTCGTAAAGAGAGTCACTGCATCCTCCGGCTGTACAGCTAAGCATCTTCTTAGTGCACCGATAAAATGAGAATTAACTTCTCTGGCTGAGTTTTGGTTTTTGTTTACTACATGCCGTGGTGTCTCACTTGGCCGTCCATGTGCTCCGCTGTGAGCTGCCCCGGCAGCCGCTCCATGTTGGGGTTGAATATGCTGTACGCCGACAGCGCCCCTTCTCGCCTCGTGCTGAACCCAATGATGAAAATCAACGCAAAGACGCTGCAAAATAAATTAAACAAATAATCAAGAGAAAGGTTGATTAAGAGGGAAACAAGGCAAAAAAATTCAGAAAGAAAGCAGTTTACAAATATACTTGCCTGCCAACGATCATAGGGGGCCCCATTTCGTAGGCTGCAGCCGCCTTTGCTAGCACTATCCACACAGCCAGGCCCACCCAAAATTTAACCCCCACGCGCAGCACCGCCGCCAGCACAATCTCGGGGACGCGGCAGCGGTGCTGCAGAAAACGCACTGCGCTGGCTAGCCACTTTGGGAGGCTGGCCAGCATCGGTGCCAAGCGCAGAGCCTGGTCATCATCAGATTCATCGGGCGGGCCATCACCAGCCACCATCTCCCGCAGCTTTGGGGGAGGGGGTTTGGGCGCCACTGCGGCTAGCAACGTGTCTGCAGACATGACGGGTACGCAATTTTATGTACGCAAGTCATAGTCATACAATAAGTCGTTTTTCAATATGTCTTGAGAAGCGACAAAAATGAGTTTCCCACCTCCGTCGTTGAGATGCTGGACCGCCAGATCATCCAGGAGCGCCGCGCCACCCTTGACGAGCTTGACGCGCGACAGCTCATCCAAAGGGAGCTGCAGGGAGAGTGCCTCTTTCACCGCTTGACGCAGCGCCGCCAACTGCAAGTTGGTTGTTGTTGTGGGAATAGGCCGTGATCCCGCTGTTGCTGAATGAAATATTTACATGCATATGATTTATTTCAGCTGGTTATTCTTCACTCACGGTGTCCGGATGGGATATATCAACAAAACATGTTTTACCAAGTGCGTTTAAAATTCGAAGCCGCATTGTAGCTGCGTATGGGTTTCCAAACAAGTAAGAGAAAGAAATGAACTGAGTATGCAACGTTTCAAAATCTTATTTTTATTTATGTTCATATGAAAAAAAATGTTCAGTTCAATTTTGAGTTTGAAAATTTTGACTTCTTTTGATTCTGTTGTGAAGAGCAAGGCTGGGTCAGATCCACTCCTTTCCCAAAGGGAGGAGAGCTGGGGAGAGAGCACCACCTCACTTCCCCTCCAGCGCCTGCCTCAGGGCCTCCCCGTAGATGATGGCTGACCGCTTTTTCTCGGCGGCGGCCGTGGTGAGGCTCTTCGACATCTTTACAGTGTTTTCAAACCTTCTGTGGAGCATTCACCCCATTTTAATACGCGTTCTTTGGGGGGCCCTCACGTGCTGCAAGTAACGAGACAACATCGGTGGACGGCACAAGGCTCTTCCATATATGGGCATCTTCAGATGATGACGAGAAAGAGTGATTTAGAGCGTACGCAGATCGCACATAAATATGCTTCGAACTGCGGTGATCAATCATGTGTTGTTCAGTCATATTTTCGTAACACTCGAATGGGAATGCCAACAATTCACCGGCGTTGAATTCAGTCCACACGTCCTTCAGCGAAGAGGGATTCGCTTTCAAGTCAATAATAGTGTCCAGGGTCGTGTTGAAATGGCGGTCAATGGGCGAGATGACCCTCAGCCATCTGCCACTTCCCTGGGCCAAATTGATGGCCGACGCGAGCGTACGAAGCCTGCTACCGATACCATGCTGCAAATGAACGATGAGCATGCGTCTGGAGGGCGTTTGGTGAGCGAAATAATAGCTATCGGCCATACGGCCCAGGTACGATGCATCAACAGATTCCAAAAACGAATGCCACCGGAACCCGTCAAGATTGTTGAAAACTCGTGTAGCGCCAACTAACGCTGCCTTTTGCAATTTTCCAGGAGACGCCGAGGCACGCAAAGATTGTACGGTCGAATTGATACAGTACGTTTTCAAGTGGACTTGAGAAGGAGTAGAAGTGCCGCTCGATGGGATCGGCTTCTTGGCCACTTCTTCGTATGTTGTGCCACTAAAAGAAGAGTTCCACGGAGTAACATTGGCATGCAACGCGCGATTCATTGCTATTTCAAATTTAAAATTTAAGCTATAATGGTGCGTCAGGGCTGTGCGCAACTCATTCGTGTGGAAGAGATGATGGATGGTATTAAAATTGATCAAGCCCCGCCTTAGACCAAGTGACTCCAGACGCGAGTATAAATTACCATCATCATAACCATAGCCTTCAATACGTTCGTCGTAGAATCCCACTCGTGCAAAATCAGCATATGAGACGAAGCAAATGCCATTGAGGTGTCTCTCATTCTCGTCACGTGCAACACGCGTGTCTCCGGCGAGGAAATTCGTCCCTGCTTCCAAGCGATTATGTATAAGAAAATCAGAAGTAACAACGGCATCGCAGTCAAGTTTGAACACTGTTTTGCAGCCCGCAGCTTCTTTCGCCGCCAAATTGTAAGCCCACGTAAGAATGAAATTGGGCTGATCGTCAACCCGAATGAGTGCCAGCTTGCGGTTGTTAAGAATTCGAGACGATAGAGCCGACTCAAGGCTTGGCTCAGACGACCAATCGACAAGAATGACTCGTGAAACACCATCAGCAGCAAGCCATGAGTCTATGGTTACACGCAATGGGTCATGTCTTCCTTTGCATGCTGCGATGATGGCAACATTGCATGTTTCCACTGTTGGAACATGTTCACGAGGACTCGCAATGGACGCACCCTGCCGAAGAGAATAGTAGCACAACTGCACGGGTACGAACATCGCGACCAGTGACATTAGGATCACTACACGGCCCTTGGGAGCATATTTTATATCCATATATTCAACGACGGTGAATTATTTGGGGGGACAAATTCATCCCAACTAGCGCTGAGTTTCGAACCATTTAGATCAATTTGTAATATGTACTTGGCAAAAGCACCACGTTATGTCCCCAAATTGTCTCTTTTGCAATCGCATCACCCCCACATTCTTTCCTTGATGACAAAAGGGACAAAAAGTCAGCTTTTTTAATGCTCATTCACTGTATGTACGAACATGGAAAATTTGAGGTATATTTAAATACTACATAAATAATATATATATTATATAAATATTTAAAAATATATATAATATAATATTAAAAAAAAAAAATGCCGCAGGATCGACGGCGTTCTTGAGAACAACTTGGCAATAATAAACGGCGAACAACTTGGCAATAATAAACGACGAATTAATTCAATTACACTTTAAACCCGAGAGAGAGTAGACGCCACCCAATGAAGTCGCCCCCGCGCGCGAGGAAAGGGTGCCGCGGGGATCCACATTGGGAGTGTACCCCTTCACCCCCAAATTCACACTCCCCTCCTAAATATTTTTTCAACAATCCATCTGTTTGTAATCCGTGTCGATCAGTAGACCCAATATGTCAGTTTCGTCCGGTTTTTTTTAATATTCGTTTCACGACTGATGTTATTGAAAGAATACGTTATTGAGAGAATACCCCTCCGGTGTCCGACTCTAAAGTCGGCTGTAGTCCACCAGTAGGCAACGTAGTCTTCTAGAGGAAGACGGGTGTTGAAAATTTCGATGTTATTGAAAGTGACTTTTATCCGGAGCTCCCTCGAGGGGTTTTCTTTCAAAGTGATGTTTATTCATGTCTAAAAAATAAGCAGCGTGTTTGAGTGTATGGTGCGGTCTTTCACACCAGCCAATGCGCAATCTCTGCGCCACATCTCATCGCTCGCTCTGCTTGGTTTGCTTTTTTGTTTTTATTTTTTCTTAGGCCTCTGGAACTCCTTGGCCACGTCATCGCCCTACGAAAAGCCCCTTTCCGGCCTACGCGTAGCCATATTCAACGTACATGTCAGCGGCAACTTGGGAGACGAACAGGAGACCACACCTTTTTTGCGCCAATTGCATGAGTGGGGAGTGCACGTAACAGCCTTTAGTTCTTCCTGGCTTCCCCCGGGGCAGCGCCTCGATGTGAACGCAATTCGTCCTTTTAGTTTCATAGATGAATTCCACATCGATCCATTACCTGTAGGAGGCGAAAATGCCACGTCGTCGCATCCCGCTATTCGCCACTATGACGCCGTGATTGCTGCTCCTGGCCCTGGTGCCCGTGGCGCAATGAACGATGAAATATGTCTTCACTGGCTCGATGTTCCTTTAGCTTACTTTTCGATCTCGTTAATAGAAATTGTGAACATTCCTTATTGCCTCCGTCTCGCTGTATTTCGGGAGCCGTTGTCTTTGCAAATGTACAAAAACTTGTTGGATGGCGAAGAGATAAAAAACAGGAAAGAGTCAGTGCCAGTTCCAGTGCTCAGTGGAGATTTATCATACAGTTTTGACTTGATTCAACCTTTGTTTATGTCATGGCAGAATCATTATCGTGCGGCACTGAAAACGCTGTGGTCATCTCCAGAGGTCAACAAGAAGTGGTGCACCGTATTTGCTCGTGAAAACAACCAAGGAAACAGCATTATTATTTCCAACACAACAGTCACACTCACAACACTGGACCGAGTTCAACACACCCTGCCGCTGGATTCAATAGTTTGGGCAAGCTCGAGCGAAATTGAGGACGCGGGTTTCTTCGAACAGCTCAGAACAGACTATAGAGTTGCTCCTGAGAAGCTCATAATCTTCCGTTTGATTGAACAGCAGTGGGCGTTCATCAGCTTGTCTCCGTGTATCTTTACTGAACGATACCATCCTGCTGTGGCAAGCCACAGGCTGGGCAAGAGTGTAAATTTGGTGCCCTATGATAGAGAGAGTAATAAAATGAACGGTTTGAACGAATTGATGAAGTATGAACCAAGCGAAGTCCGGCGCCTCAATGAAAATGCATTTGATCATCTGAAGCAATGGCTGGCGTCATTGAGAAAATAACTAAACAAAATTGGAATCACATTTTTCGTCACACAGATCAGGTTTCAGGTTTTAAGGTTTTACAAATGGTTTTTATAAAGTACATAAATATAATAACAAGCCCGCTGTCAGTAAAAACCCTGTTGCGCCTGTACGTGTCTCTGTTGTATTACGTTGAGTAGTCATTCGTTTGTTTGTTTATTCATATGTGTGCAACATTTTCCTCCCAGCTTGACCGATTTCTTCGGCTCTTGGGCAGAAATTCGTTCATGCATTCATAATCTTTAAATTTTCATTATTTATTGTTTAATGAATTGCAGAATATCTTAATCAAAATGAAAACAATAGCCGAGTCACAAAGTGTTCATTCATATACGAATACATACAATAAAAAGCTGACAATCAGCTTCGGCGGAGCACACAAATCTCTCATTCTTTCTTTCTTTCCTGACCATTTTTATCAGCCAGTACCAACGCAGCAGCGGCTACAGCTGCCAAAGATCCATCCTACCCCCGACCCCCTACCCACACCCACCCACCCACACACTACAGCTGCTTCAGCCGACAGCCCTCGCCCCGGCTCACCGCACCCTCCTCTTTCTCGTACTCTGTAGCCACGCACCCTCTTTCTCTGCCTCCTCTTCCACGATCCCACTGATCTTCACCCGCCGCTTCACCTCCCTGCTGCCCCTGCCGCGCCCTCTTCCCCTTGCTGCCTCTCGCTCCACCGTCCCTTGCCCCGCTGCCTTCTCCGCTGCCGCCAGCTCCAAGCTAGTCAGCAAATGCAGCAGCTGCGGCACCATCCAGACTTCCAGCCCCTTGGTAACACGCCATCGCGCGTGTGGCTGCCACCCTGGCGCCACAGCAGCAATGTGGTTTCCAGGGACTTCGTGGTCTTGGTCCACAGGCAAATATTATAATTAAGTCATTCCTAGTTAGATTCATATCGAAAACTTGCGAAATTTAAGCAACTTCGCCGTTGGAAGCAAACCCAACAGGAGTCCGGCTCAAAATGCCGGCCGGAGAACTCGCGGCAGGAGAGAGATCAGCTGCGCGCAGAGCTCTGCACAATTCGTGTGGTGTGCACGCGCTGGGGTGTCCAGTGCCACGTGTCTCGCTTAGCGTCATGGTTCCAAGCGCAGAGCCTGGTCATCATCAGATTCATCGGGCGGGCCATCACCAGCCACCATCTCCCGCAGCTTTGGGGGAGGGGGTTTGGGCGCCACTGCGGCTAGCAACGTGTCTGCAGACATGACGGGTACGCAATTTTATGTACGCAAGTCATAGTCATACAATAAGTCGTTTTTCAATATGTCTTGAGAAGCGACAAAAATGAGTTTCCCACCTCCGTCGTTGAGATGCTGGACCGCCAGATCATCCAGGAGCGCCGCGCCACCCTTGACGAGCTTGACGCGCGACAGCTCATCCAAAGGGAGCTGCAGGGAGAGTGCCTCTTTCACCGCTTGACGCAGCGCCGCCAACTGCAAGTTGGTTGTTGTTGTGGGAATAGGCCGTGATCCCGCTGTTGCTGAATGAAATATTTACATGCATATGATTTATTTCAGCTGGTTATTCTTCACTCACGGTGTCCGGATGGGATATATCAACAAAACATGTTTTACCAAGTGCGTTTAAAATTCGAAGCCGCATTGTAGCTGCGTATGGGTTTCCAAACAAGTAAGAGAAAGAAATGAACTGAGTATGCAACGTTTCAAAATCTTATTTTTATTTATGTTCATATGAAAAAAAATGTTCAGTTCAATTTTGAGTTTGAAAATTTTGACTTCTTTTGATTCTGTTGTGAAGAGCAAGGCTGGGTCAGATCCACTCCTTTCCCAAAGGGAGGAGAGCTGGGGAGAGAGCACCACCTCACTTCCCCTCCAGCGCCTGCCTCAGGGCCTCCCCGTAGATGATGGCCGACCGCTTTTTCTCGTCGACCGTGTTCACTCGGTCCGTTGGCAGCGTGTAGGTCTGCATCTCCCGCACCGCCGCGCTGGACGTGCGAGACATCCCCCCGCACACTCGCGACAGGTGCAGCTTGTACGTTGCCACCTCAGCCTCGTAGTCACGCAGCGGAAAATTGGTCTTGGCTGCACCCACACCAAATAAACAGTAATAAATAAGCGTAGTCAGAGAAAATGGCGGCATGCTGAAACGATAGAATTTGCAGCGTACCTGAGCGCCCCTTCTCTAGGATCAGGGCCCTGTCGTACTGCCTCGCTGCGCATTCTTCGCTCTCAAAAATCCCAAAGGACACCTGCAAGGTAGGAAATGAATGCGATAAGGAACAGCTAACTACGAGAAATAAATCGTATAGCAGCAACTACATGTGATACAGTGCGAAAATGCTTACGTTCTTTCTGCCGCCGAAGGACCCGATGCGAGCCTCCCAGCGGCCGTTCTGTCCAGAGACGCCCCTGTACTTGGACTTGCCCCTGCTGAAGGCGGCGCTGCGACGGCGCACATACGCCACCACCTCCTCCCGGCTGAATCCCTCGATTTCCTTCAGCTGCGCCTCATAATCGGCCGGCGAAAAGTTGATCACAGCGTCCAGGCCCTTGCATGCCAGAGCAGCCAGGTCGTAGGCCTGAGCTGCGTCCACCTGGGCGTCAAATCCGCCCAGGTACAGCTGTCGACCGCTGAGCCACAGCGACGCCTCCCAGCGTTGCGTGAGGCGGTGCCGGCTGACGCCACGGAAGGTCTGCCCTGTGCCAGCCATATTGTCCACAGCAGCAGCAGCAGCAGCAGGCGCAGCGGCTGCCTGGCGCGGGACAGGCGCGGGCCGAGGTCCCCGTGCTTTGGGAGCTGGCATCCTCTCCTCTTCACTGTCGTCGTCTTCCGCCTCCTCGTCCTCTTCGCAGTCAGTTGACGCCAGCCTGGTGCGCCGCCTGTGGCGCAGCTGGGGCGGATAGCTGTCCATTGGGGCGCGTCTCTTGGGGCGTGCCGGGTCGTCAGCGGCCTCAGAGGGCTTGGCGGCGGCCATTTGACCCAGCGAGGGGATGGCGAGCAGTGCGGGATCAAAAATGGGGTAGCTTTGTTGTTGATGGGGGGAGGAGTGGTTGGGCTGAGGGTGAAGAATGGGTTGTCGAAGATGGTGGGCGCCAAAGCGGTGGTTTTCGGAGGGCCAGTGGTGGGCGGCGGCGACAGCGGCGGCGGCAGGCGGCAGGAACTGCAGCGAGGGCTGCTGCATGCGAGCGCCCTCTGGAGCCTGGTCAAAGAACATCAGGAGGAGGTCGTCTTCGGTAGGCAGCTCTCCCAGCCTGGAGATATCTGCCAACTCCCCAAAGGCGGCGAAGCAGGAGCTCGGGCTGGCGGCAAACGGCAGCAGGCTGCGCTGGTTCGCCGAGAACTCTCCCAGCCGAGTGACGGGCTGAAGGCCCCCAAAATGGATCCCTGCCTGTGCCGTCACCGGACTGGACAGCTTGGCGCCAGGGGACGCCAGCGTGGCTGTGAAGAGCAGCGGGACGTTGGGGCTGACCTGTCGAAGTGGGTCCTGACGGGCCTGCAAGGCACATTTTTCAGCGGTGATCGCATTGAATGTGTTAAATTGGGAGAAAATGGGGTGAATTTATGGCATGCAAACTCACATTGCGGGCGTTGAGGTCGAGGCTCGGATGGGGGAGCAGAGACGCCGAAGCTGGAGAGTGGCCTGAGTGGGAAGGAGACCAGTGACCCATGGTTAAACAATATTCAAGGGGCAAAATTGGCGAGCAGCGAGTGAAATTGTTTCCCTAAGACGACCGCTCGGTTCCAATGTCTCAATCTAATTTTTGAATTTTTCAGCCCACCTGGGAACGGGAGCTCATGGTCGCTACTGAAGGTCATTCGTCTCGATCCTAAAGACAGTATATCTAAGCCTCTTTGAAATGGGGGCACGGGCTGGGCTGTGGGAAGATAATTCCTAAATGGAGGGCTATGAGTTACACACGATTTCCTAAGATCTATAACTACGGATGAGTTCTATATTATAATTATTACAAATAAATAAGGTCGAATTGGGATTTAAGACGGGAGAAGATTCGGTCCACCGAATGAATTCGGCTCTTGGGAGCGACAGGTGCTCGCCATCATTCAAACTACTACTGCGCCTTGGTTTGACGAAAAGTTTGACTTTTGGCCCCTGATGATAAGGACTACTACGTCTGCATCAATGCATATATGGGGTTTCAGCAGGAGCAGCGAGTAGCCTGAAATGCAGAAAGGCAAGTCCTGCAGACTTTAGTTGTCGGCTGTGAGGAATGCCCAAGCTCAGCAAATACGCCGACAAACAAAAAACTCTGCGCATCCGAGATGATGATGTGAAGGCGGCAGCAGCAGCAGTGCCCCAACAGCCTGCGAGGTCCCAGGGCCAGCAGCCATTCGATCGAAATCCTCCATCGCAACGAGGCCCCCAGGTACTGGCGTTTTGCGCGATGCTGTATTAAAATAGCTCGAATATTGACATTGCAATGTGTTCTGATGGCAGGCGCAGCCTGAAGAGGCTCCCGTCCCCGAGCTTGTATTCACAGCAGCAGCGAAAAAGTTTGGCGATGCCTACGCGAAAAGGTGCGCTGCAGATCCCAGCGAGACCATGTTTCACTATTAAAAACTAACGAATTTAATGCGTATAATGAGCAGGCTGCGCGAGCATGGACCGAGATTGTGGCGATGGCCGGACGGCAGCTTGCGAGGAGATATGCCAGCGTCCAGCGCGTACTCGGCCTCCAACCGCCAGCGGTGGGAGCCCGTGGTGCAATATTGCAGAACGCACGGCGGCGATCGAGCATTTGATTCGAGCGGGCACTCTCTGCGCTATGGAATTAACCTACCGCCGCCGCAGCACACATCGTACCTGCAGCAGGCGCAGCTGGAGCCAGAAGGCCACGGAGAGGCGGGGGTGGGTTTGGAGCAGCATTTAAACCCGCTGGACGACCCGCAGCACGCGCTGAATTCGTTTTATAAAGATTTTGCCCGTAATGTTTTTGGCGACACGAGCTCAGGCGACGCGAGGGGCCGCCTGCTTTGAGCAAGTTCCTTTTTTCTTTCTTTCTTTTCCTCCAATTATTTACTGTTTTTCTTTCTTTCTTTAAAATTGTAACGGGTCGAGGTATGAGAAAAGGGCCGGCCGTGGAGGAAATTTACGTCATGGAAAGGGAAGGGACATATTGTTTGGGAATACATTCATTCTAAGTGCAGACAAGTGCAGGGATGCTACTAGGAGAAAGTTTGTGTTATTTTCTACTGGTTTGGGCATGCGTTCGCCCAGTGCCCCGTCTGGCCGCACTTAAAGCACGCCGTGCCTCCGCCGCCTCCTCCTCCGCCCCCTCCTCCCCCATACCCACCACCTCGTCCACCCCCTCCACCATACCCAGATCCACCGCCGCCGCCATAGCCATCATACTTTCGTTTCGCACCAGCGCCGCCGCCGCCGCCGCCGCCTCCACTGCCTTGGTTCTGGTTGGGGCAGTCGCGAGCCCAGTGACCCTCCTCCCCGCACTTGTAACAAGGCCTTCCCGCTCCGCCCCCCCCGCCGCCACCGTAAGTACCGCCCCCTGTGCAGTAGGTGGTAGCTCCTCCGTACCCTCCGCCCCTGCCGCCGCCGCCGCCTCCAGCTGCACCAGCCCCTCCCTGAGGGTTGGTACAGTCCCTGGCCCAGTGTCCCTCGCCGCCGCACTTGAAGCAAGTGCCCTTAGCAGCACCGCCAGCAATGCCTGTCCCTGCGCCGGCAGCACCGCCGCCGAAGGTTCCGCCCCCAGCGCCCGGCTGCACGCCTCCCGCGCTGCCCTTCACAGGACACTGGCTGGACCAGTGGCCATAGCCTCCGCAGTGGAAGCACTGGTCGCTGCTGCGATCCGCGGGCAGCTGAGACGTGGCCGGTGGGGGGGCATAGCCCCCAGCGCCGCCTCCGTACTGCTGCTGCTGCTGCTGCTGCTGCTGCTGCTGGCCGCCGTAGGGCGCGCCGTACGCTTCTCCAGCCTGAGGCTGCGCTGAGTAACCACCAAGACCGCCGCCTCCCCCACCTCCAGGGCTCCTGATGCCGCCGCCAGCCACCAGCTCATCCTCCCACTGGAAATATTTGCACTGGCTGGGGTCGTCCTTGTACTTTGCGCACTTGTAGAACCAGCGGTTGGGGTTGCGCTCCGAGCGGGACATGATGCGAGCGGCGGGGGCGTGGCAGAGGCAGTTGGGGGGCGGAGGGAGGTCAGCGTCGTAGGGGGCATCCCCAGGCGCAGACTGTATCCCAGCGCCGGCTCCAGGAGCGGGCTGGTAGCCTGAGAATTGCGGCTGCTGCTGCGGCGGAGCACCATAGGGACCGCCAGCATAGGGGCCGCCGGGCGCAGGATGGTTAGCATAGGCGTTGATGGAGGCGTAGGGCGCGTCTGCGGTGGGGTCTAGGCGGCGGCGCACTGCGGGCGGCGGGGCAGGGCTGCGTGCTCCCAGCTCGTCCTCCCATTGGAAGTATTTGCACTGCCCTGGGTCGTCTTTGAACTTGGAGCACTTAAAGAACCACCGGTTGGGGTTGCGCTCGCTCTTGGACATGATGTGCGCGGCGGGGATGCCGCAGTTACAGTTTGGGGGCGGGGGAGCGGCAAAGGGAGGAGCGGCATTGTCTGCGAGTGAAAGGAAAGAGCGAAGAGCACAGGATTAATGATTGATATTTTAAAGATTAATAAATGATGCGATAGGGGACAGTAATTGGCCGTAAAACCAACAACTGATCAAATTACAAAAATACAAAAAACTCACCGCCAGGGCCGCCGACCAGGTAGGACGAAGGCTCGTGTTTCACGATGCCGTGGCCATAGCCGCTGGCCGCCTCGTCGCCTCCAACGAACTGGGTAGGGGCCTGAGAAATTTCAGTTTGAACATGAGCCTCTTGGCCGTACCAGCCGTCGCTCGGAGCGACGTAGCTGGACTCTGGCACGTTATTATCCATCTTTGACTTTTTGATTGATTACAGATGGCGAGGAAAATGAGTTATTTAGTTTAATTTTGGACGGTGTCTGAAAAACTTTCGAACAGGCCCATTTTAATAAATTAATTGCATATTTGAATACCTGCAATAATGATCAACTCCAACTGGTGACGATGGGTTCAATCATTTTGCCGCCCTCACCCAACTGGTGAGGCCTGCCGATGAACGTCTCTTTTTCTCACGCCCCCCCACGCCCTCTCACCACCCCCATTAATTCCCAAAATGCAGGTATGCGTCGAATCTCGCAGACGCTTGCTCCGAGGCCCAGGCGTTTTGCGCCCACAACTCCATCGTCGTTCTCACCGCCAACGGCCGCAGAGTCTGCGATGTGCTGAGAGGACACTCAAACAGGTGCGGAAACAACATTAAAACAATGCAATCCACGAATTCACATCTTGTGATGGCCATCGCATGACCTCAATCTTACATTTTCTCCCTCTGCCTTTCTTGTTCAGGACCACCGCTGTCGCTTTCATTTCGGATCCAGAGGAGGGCTCCCTGTGGGCTGTGAGCGCGGCAGCAGACAAATCCGTGCGTCTGTGGCTGTGCACCAACCGCGCAGACCTCCGATTTGGATGCAGGCGGGCTTTAGGAAAGCGGCCAGCAGAGGTCAGAGCCATCGCCGCCGCCAGGCAAGTTTTGCTATTTTTACCGTGTTTAAGAGTTCGGGAAATCCTCATTCAGCCAATTTTTATAATCGTTTTATCTGGTTATTACTATGCATACTTGCTATCGTTATTGAGATCGATTTCTTCATTGTCCCGTGCAGCCAGGGTGCAGTCGCTATTCTCGGTGATGCTGCAGGCAGTATCTTCACATGGCAGGTCTCTGGCGCGCAAGAAAAGCTCCAGAAAGTGAAGAATTGCAAGATTGCGGGTGGGGTGAGCTGCCTGGCGTGCAGCCCGCGGCCTGGCGACACTTTGACAGCCGTCGGCAGCGCCAGCAGCGGTACAGTGTCGATTGTGGACTGGGAACGAGGCACAACACTGTGTAAGCTGCAGCAACACGCGTCTGAACTGCACTGTCTGCAATGGGCACTGCTTCCCATCCAAAATGTGGACACAGAGGCGGATTCTTCGGCCAGAGATGCCGGGATGGCGGAGCTGCTGGTCTCTGCAGCTGCCGACCGCCGCATGAAGGTGTTTGAAGTGCGTTCAACAGCTGCATCAGGCGCGGGATCGGTGGTTGGGCGAATAGGGGAAGAGCGCGAGGTGGCGTTGCTCTCCAGCTTGGAGTTGTCGGAGCCTGGCGGAAATTTATCGCAAGGCCAGAAGAGCAGGCTCTGGATAGCTGCAGACTGGGCTGGGACGCCCGTGGTTCGCCGTGGAGACGCCCTACACACGTGGCTGGTGTCCAGTGGCTACGGAGGAGCGTTGCTGGCGTGGAATGTGTCGTGGAGCCAGCAGCCGTTTCCGGCCGCCGCTGCTACCACTTCGCAGCCCATAAAGCTGTTAGGGGGCCACACGCGCACCATTTTCTCAGTGCAGTGCTCCCCCGCGGCCATCTCAGAAGACGAAGCAGGCCAGGAAAGCAGTACCAGTACCACTGAGCAGCCCACATTACTCATATCAACGGTCGGCATGGATCGCTTGGCTTTGACTACTCGGGTAGCTCTCCCGCAGCTGGATGCGGAATCGTACGCCACATTGAGTGCTGAAAAGGCTGCAGAGCTGGAGAAAAAGGCATGGCAGCGGGCCAGCGTGGCTGGCGTGGTAGCTGGCATCGGCGGCTTTGCCTACGCCGTCGCAGCAGACATGCCGGCCGTCAGCATGCGGAATCAGCGAAATCTCAGGCTGGCGGTGGGGTGTGGTGATGTCTGCATCCGCGTGGTGCAGCTGGAACACGAATGGCCCTCCCACGAAGCGGCAGCAGCAGCGTTTGCCCACGGAAGCGGCGACAGCAGCGACGATTTTTCGCTGCGGCCTGCGCCGGGACCTGCGCTGACGCTGTGGCACGGCATTCCTGCGGCGGTGACAGCGCTGTGCTGGCACCCCACGGAGGATGATGTTATCGTTTTCGGGTGTGGGGACGGGTCGCTGGGCCTGATGCACTGTGGCAAGGGCACAGCAATAGTAGCGCCCACTAAGCACAAGGTAAAACGTTGGATATATAAGCTTTAGATACTGCGTTCTATAAAATTCAATAAAAAAATGCTTTCAGTTGTTTTGAGTGTGCACGAAACTCCATCGTTCTTTTATTTTTTTTGCGGAGCAGGCTGCCATCACCCACCTGGCCTGGTTTCCAGTGACGGACCCCGATGAACGCGAAATCTACGGCGCCTACAGCGAAGATTTCCTGGGAGGAGGCGGCGACAGCGGCAGCGACTCGGATGGCGGCGGCGGCAGCTCATCGGTTGCTTCTACTGCCAGCGATGATCACCCTTCTGAGGCCTCGTTTGACGACGTTCACCTCCTGAGCCTCTCTTCAGACGGCTCCCTGCTGCGGTGGAAGGTGTGGAGGGAGGTGGAGACGCTGTTCCCGGCCGCCGTGAAAACCCCGACACAAGTGCCACAGCGGAAGACCACCGTGCGCAAGGAGCTGGGCCGCGCGAGAGATTTTTTTGGTTACCTCCATCCGTGGCTGACGCCCACATGCATAGGAACCACCAGCGGGGGCAGCAACGCGTTGCTGGGCGGCGCTGCAGGGGAGGCGGCGTTGATCGGCCCCGGCGGCATCAACACCGGCCTTGCGCGATTCCCTGAGGAAGCGACAGGCCCGGTGACGCACCTGGCAAGCGGAATAAGAGGCTGGATGGCTGCGGTGCACGGTGGAGAGGCGCCAATGCTGTCCATTGGAGGCGAACCGAGAATGATTCACGTTCCCAGAATGGTGGCCGCGCTGCTGCCGAAAGGCACCGCCGCCGTCACCAGCCTGGCATTCAGCGTGGTGGAGCTCCCTCAGGTCGCAGGTTGGGCGGCTGTGGGCCTGGCTGACGGCGGAATCCAGTTATGGCGGAGAACTGCCGCTGCTGTGGCCGCGGCGGAAAGTGCTGCTGTTGAAGGGGGCCTTCCCTCCTCTGAGCTGGAGCTCGTGACGACGGCGCGGGGCCATGGGGCGGCGGTGTTGACGTTGCAGTGGATTCAAAAGAGCTCCGTGCAGATCTCAGAGGACCGTGTTTCTTTCCGAGGCGCTGACCGGCTGTTTTTAGTTTCTGGCTCAGAGGACCAATCGGTGCGGCTGTGGGACCTGCAAGCTCTGCTCGTGAAACGTACGCAGCAGCTGCAGAAGGAGCAGGTGGCAGCAGCAGCTGCAGCTGTTCAGGAAGTGGAGCAGCCGGCAGCTGAAGACAGGGCAGACTCGGCGGCAGAAAAAGGCAGAGAAGAGGAGCGGGTTGGCACCGATGCTGCTGCTGGTGGGGTTGATGGAATAGAAAGGGAGGCGGAGGCGCATGTGGCCTCAGTGGAACCAGCATTGGCAGAGGAAGCGGAAGGGGTCAAGCAGTTGTCGGCATCAACTCCGGAACTATTGGAGGCTGCTGCTACTGCTGCTGCTGCTTCCTTGGGTGCAGAGGATGCAGAAGAAGAAGTGCCACCACCACCGCCTCCTCCGCCGCCACCAGCAGCAGAAGAGCCTGCTGCATCAATTGGCGCGAGCACCGCTGGCAGCAAAAAGCGTGGCAACAAGAAAATGCATGAAGCGTCGGCGCTGGGCGCCAAGAGCTTGCTCCCGCCAGGTCCTTCCAAACCCGGGACCCCCGCCCAGCAGGCAGCCCTGCACGCCTCGGTGCTGCGCCTGGCAGCGGAGGTTTCAGCAGCAGCAGGCTCTTCTACTGAGACCGGCAACTTGTCTACAGCTCCTCCTCTCCCTTCTACTCCTTCGCCACCGTTTGACTCGTTTGCCGAGCTAGGATGCATGCGAGACCCCTTCTCGAGCGCAGATTCGCTGCGCTGCGCCTTTTCGTCGCTGCTCCAACAGAGCGGCCCCACGGTGACGCCTCAGCAGCAGCGAGCGCGGGTGGTGCGTGCCGCCACGCTGGCAATGTGGTCTGGCGACGTGGGAGGCGCGCTGGACATTTTAATCCGCCACGATGAGCTCACAGCAGACTTTGTGAGCTGTTCAGCAGCGGCGGGGCGGGCCGCCTGGGAGGCTGCCTCCAGAGCCTACGCCGCGCAGCTGGAGGAGCGTCAAGAGCCGCACCTGGCTGCGATGCACCTGTTGGCCGTCGGGGACGCCAACGCCGCGTGCGCAGCATACGCGCGAGCAGGAATGATGCGAGAGGCGGCGGCTTTGGCGGCGGCGAGGCTCCCGCCGGGACACCCTCAGGCGGCGAAGCTCGCAGGGACGCTGGCGGAGCAGCTGGAGGGGCGCGGGGAGTGGGAGTTGGCGGCGGCACAGCGTCTCTCGGCGGGAGACTGGGGGCGGGCAGCGGCGGCGCTGGCTGCGAGAGACACCGCCGACGCGCTGAGAGCCGCGTTGCAGCTGTGCGCGCAGGGCACGGGTGCTGGAATGTTGCCCGATGCGGAAGCCGCTGCCCTGCAGAGCGCATTTCGAGAGAAGCTTGCGGCGATGAGCGAGTGGGCTGACTTGGAGACGGCTTCCTACAGAGCTGATGGTGGGTCTGGTGTTGCTGTTGAGAAGCGGAGTTACTCTAAAGAGGAGCTAGAGGGGTTGCGGCCACGCTCTGCGAGCCGGCTGCTTGCAGGGCTGCCGCTGGCCCTTCGGCGTCCTTAGATTTGAGGCATTGTATTTTGGCATTTTACGCGAGAAATGCGTGCGTCCCTTAAAAAAACATCAGTTGGCCAGTGATAAAAACCGCCTAGCTGTGCAAAAAGGAAGAATAAAATCGATCATTATAGTACAGAGCTGAGGAGACAGGCAAAAGAACTGCCCTCAGCGACGTTAGCATGACCATGTAGTAACTGAAGGAAACAGAAAAGGGGAAAAAAGAAAAAGGGAAGGATAGAAGAAGAAAGTCCAAAAATTTTCAATCAATATAGCTGCGCCGAGCGCTAGTAATGATTTTTTGCCCAAAGCCACAGCTAGCCAGCGAGAAACGGAGAGAAAGAGAGTGGAGAGCACGCTTTCAAAAAAGGGCAACTTTTTTCGCCTAAACAGCTATACCGGCGGGGGTTGATCATAGAGTAGTATTGGTGCATCGTTGGAGCAAGGCTGTACGTATGATCTATGAATAATGGGGGGGGTGCATATACTTTTTCTTCTCAGTTCGGAACAGAGAGAAACGGGGGGAAAAGAAAGTAGGAAAAAGAGCCAGCGGTATGAAAATGCCAGCAGCTGCATGGGGGAGTGAGAATACGGAGAAGCGTTCTCCTCATTATGAGTCTAGAATGCCTGCAGGGGCCTCCCCTGCCGGCGCTACGCTCTTGACAGCGTACTGAGTCTGCCCAGAGGGCCCCTGCTGCACAACGTACGTCACAGTCACCATCTGGGGCTGCTGCGGCGCGCCACCCGCCGCCGCCACCTGCAACGCCTCTACAGGCGGCGCAGGCACCTCTGGCAGCCCAAGCGGCGGTTGTGCTGCCGGTGCTGCCAGCACTGCCGCCACCGACGGCAGCGTCTGCTGCTGCGCCTCCGCTCGCCCGTTTCCGGCTTTTCCCCTGCCCAGCAGCCCATCCAACAACGGATCTGGCTCGTCAAACATCTTGGCGATCTCGTCTGAGGCTGTGGGGCCCGTGGGGTGGTGCAGATGCGCCGTCACTCGCTTCGGCACGTCGTTCTCCCCTGCAAACATAACCTGCCAGATATAGTCGTCGCTGGGATTAGACATCTCTGCTGGCGCCATCGCGGACGTCACCGTCACAAATGGCTCCGCCGCGCCGCCGAACGTGCCCCGCCGGTTGACGTCGAACTGATCAAAGTCGAAGAGAAGGCTCTGGTGGTGGCCGCCGCCGGCGGAGGATCCGAAGCCGAGACCCCAATCGGGGGGCAACGGCGGCGGGGAGGGCGCCCGCAGCAACGGCAGCTGCGCCAGGCTCTCCGCGTTGTCTAGGAGGTACTCTCCGCCGTCCAAAATGCGGGCGAGGGACGGGGAGGGCGAGGCGGCGCGGGCTCGGGCTGCTGCTGGTTCTTCTGCGGGAGGCGCGAGCTCGCCGCCAAAGCCTGGCGGGGGCTGGTACCCTGGGTGCCGCAGAATGAGCCCGTAGTCTGCCATGGAATTGGCGGTGAAAACCAGCTCGGCGTTGGCATCGCCCGCCGTCAGCATCTGCTGCACCCGCTCCACTCTGCACGCCACCTCGCCACTCGTGGAGGTCCCCGCCACCCTGCCCCCTGCAGCGGCCCCGCGCCGCTGCCGCTGCTGCTGCTCCTGTCGCCCCCCCGCCTGCTGCTGCTGCTGGACGTCTTCTCCTCCCCCGTCCAGGCTCCTCTGCCGCTGCACCTTGGTCACCTGCCGCCGCACGGTCTCCTCCCAGCTGTCGCTGGGCGCGTCCTCGATGGAGGTGGAGGGCGTGACCCACTCGGAGTCGGTGGTGGCCGACTGCTGGCGTTGCCGCTTGGCAGCCTGCCGCGGGGCGGACTTGCCGGCGGAGCAGCCGACGTGGTGCTTTCCCGGTTTGAGTTCTTTGCCGCACTTGGGGCAGAACTTCAGCTCCGTCCCGTGGCCGCGCTCCTTGCCGGAGCCGCGGACGTCTGGCGGGGCTCGAAAGTGCACTTTCAGCCTCCACAGCTCCGCGAAACTGCGGTTGCACCCCTGCAGAACGAAACAGAAGGAACATGAGGGGGTAAGGGGGGCAATGCACGGGCAATGCGCCGGGAAAGAGTGCTGGTTCCGTAAAAGTTGCTGATCGAAAAAAAATGTAGAGCTCCGAAAACTCACGGGATGCGGGCAGTAAAACTGCAGGAAGGAAGGTGAGAGTGTGTTAGATGAATGTGCGGGGAAAGCGGTTGAATGCGCGATGAATTTGGCACGAAAATTGCAAACAAACTTGCCCTTTCTGAATCGGGGCCGGTGACTATTCTAGACGCAGCCTCCGCGGTAAGATCGCGGCTTTGCTCCCTCCGTGGCTGCGGCATTGCGATCTTGCCCCCTGCGGCTTCCGCTGCGTGGTCTGCGCTCGGGGCCGTGCTTCTTTCGAATTAATTTAAGCAGGCTCGATTGCCACAAAATTTTCGAAAGGGCCGCGACGAAATATTGATTTCGTGGTGCAACTAAGAGAACTGTATTTAAATTATGGATAAAAGCGGAATGCTGGTGGTGATAAGGAATTTAATGAATGTAAAATGTGTATCCGGAATGCAGCCCGCTCATCCCCGACATATATACCAGGGAAGAATTTACAATTTATATAAATGTGCGTCAAACAACGATGATGATGATGGGCATCGCGGTGGGGGCCAGCCAAGGCGCAAAAACGCATGCAAACAAAACTCGACAAAGTGACACCAAACATAAATTAATGCCACATAATTTCTTCGTATTCTCTGTTACACATAGCTACGACACAAAAGAAACACGCCTTTGCTGCCTGTAATCCCAACTTCTGTTGTTTTCTTCACTTTACTTTTGTGGGGCCTGAGGTGCCACCGGCGCGGAACCAAACGATGCACCCTCTTTGTACTGCACCGTGCCCACCACCCGCTTGCCGTTCCTCTCCCCAAACGTCAACGCCACCCGCGCCTTGCCCTTCTCCAAGCAGCTGCCGTCCGCCGACGGGGTGTAGGTCAGCATCGTGGGGTTGACCAACAAGAAATCCGCGAGGGGTTTGCCGCTGAGGCCCTGCTTCTGCACCCATGTGACCACCGCCTTGAGCTCGTCCACGCTCTTCCCCAAGATTGGCTTGCAGATGGCGCACATATTCTCCACGCCGTGCAGCTCCACGCCCAGCTCCATGAGGTACTTGATCTGCGGGAACACGCGGGTGTGCGTGAGGTGAAGAGTTCATGGTGGTGATTTGAGAGAAAAAGGAGGAGGAAAAGCTTACCACCGCTTCGCACTGTGCCGGAGAAGTCTTGAGAGTTTGCTTGGTGATCTCGCCGGTGACGCCATCGACCCAAGCCAGCTCCCATCCTGCAGTTCCTGGTTGGTGAGATGGGCGGAAAAGGAGGCCGTGGAAGTGAAAATGAAACTCACCAAGATTGAGAAGGCACTTCCGGACTGCAAGAACGGTAGAGAAATCCCTGGGCAGCGAGTCGGTTGCAACGGGCACGTCGGAGGCCACGGCTTTCAGGGCAAAGTGTTGAGGTCTCCTTGCGACAGCGGGCAGCGTTCGCTTGGTGGTGATGTTCATCTTGGGCCCCGCCAGGAGGCTGCCCACACGCAGGGATGACATCGACATTGTAATATCGATATTAATAAAATTAAACTAATGACCAGATGACGCTGGCGAGCACAAAAGAATGCGATGTCAGTGTGAAAGACTGGTGATTTTCGAGGAATTTCAGCTTCAAATAGAACATGTAAACATACAAACACTTTATTAAAATGGTGAAAGAGATCGTGGAGGTGCAGCGCGTCCCGCATTGCACCGCAGAGGTGAATTTACAAGTTAAAGTTTTTTTTGTTTTTGTTTTTTTTAATCTGAGAGATGGTCTCGTGTACACTACAACCCAATTTTGTTATATAATACCCTCCAGGACTTCTTCAAGCTCGTATACTTCGACACCCATGCCCTCTCCCGCTTCCACGCTGAAGTAAATAGCGACCCCACAGCAGCAGTGCCAGAGTGGGACGGCCCCTCTCGCACGCTCACCTTCCACACCCCCGTCAACGCTCCAGCCGTGCTCACCACCCTCGTCGGCTCTTCTCGAATCGCTGTCGTAGAAACTCAATCGTTTTCGATAACTCCCACTGGCGGCATTCGGCTGCAGAGCGTCCCCGTGCCGCAGGTCCCAGGCGGCGGCGGGTTCAGTTCTACAGCGGTGCTGGAAATTCAAGACGCTGGTGATGAGGACGGCGCTGGCTGCTGCATTACAGTGACTGTGAAGGTTTCCGCTGCAGGTAAAAAACCCAATCAATCTTCGAAAATTTGTCTCCTTTCTTCCTTTTTTCTCTTTGAAAGTAAACAAGAAAAAACATATTCTAATAGTAGGCACTGATGTTGCTCTTTGAACAGGCCCCTGGGGGCTGGTGGGCACGATTGAAACGTTCATGGCGACAGCAGCGCAAGACGGGACACGGCAGTTTCTGGACTATTGTGTGGCTTACGTTTCGGAGCTAGCCGCTGCTGACCAGCTACAACCATCGCTCGCCTCTCTTCCCACTCTTGCAGAAATTTTATCGCCGCCATTGCCGCCACCGATGCCGGTGGGAGGCAGCACTGCGCCCTCAGAAGCCGCAGTAGAGTTTTACGACGCTGAAGAGCCGGACCTGCGCATGCTGGTGGAGGCGGCGGAAGCTGACCGAATGGGGAGGGACGAAGAGGAGGGAGAAGAAGGCGACGAAGCTGAGGCGCTGCTTACTGGGATCACTAGAGACGAATTGTCAACAGGGGCAGAGCCTGCGACCCTGGACGACGTTTTCCTTTCAATGTGGACGCTGTGCCGGTCTGCGAAGGAAACGGCGAGCTTGCTGCAGTCCATCGATGCCAGGCTGGAGCGTCTGGAAAGGGAAGCGGCAGAAGAAAGGATGATACGAAAGTGGGGGTGGGCGGAGTGGAGCTCGCAGGCGAGGCATGCAGCGCTGCTTCTGGGGGTGGCGGTGACGTCTGCGGCAGTCACCACTTTGTACTGGAGAACAAGACGAACGAACACGTATTAAAATTACCAATGGTTTGAAGATAAAATATGCCAATACTCGAACAATATAATTTATTTCATGCTGCTCAATAATCTGTTGATTTTATATAGGAATTTAATTCGCTTATTCATTCATTCATGCTATGCAAGTGTCGCCGGCGTTATGTATTTTTCCAGCGGAGCAGCTCTGCTGGCAACTCAGCTTCGCTGTCTGCCACCACTGCTGCCGCTATCAGCCTGCCCAGCCACGCATGGTACACCAACCCACGCGCCCCAAGGCCCCCAACAACCCACCACCGCTGCAGTTGTCCCCCGTTTTCACCGGTCTCAAAAGGAATTCGCCCGGCGTAAGGGACTGAGCCCTCAGCGGTGCGTTCAGGAATCGCTCTGAACCCACTGCGCACTCGGGCCACCTCCCAGCCCGCCAGTGGGGGCCACAGCTGCGCCGCTGCTGCGGAAACCAGCTGTTTCGCCGCCTGCCCTGCCTCGCTGCTGTCGCTACCACCCCCTGACAATTCTATCACTCCGCCTGGCCCCAACGCTGCCTCTGCTTCAGCTGGAGATGCGCCGTGGCGCTGCGTGGCGCCCACCACCGCTGCTCTGGTCCCCTGCATCGCGATGTAGGGCGATCCCAGCAGGCTGGGAGCGCTTTGCGAATACTCAACGCCTGCCGTCCCGTCTTTTCCTTCTCTTGGCCGCATATCCAACGAATAACCATGGCACAGGTCCAGCGACAACAACCCTGCAGTCTCGCGGATTGAGCCCACCGCTGCGCCCGCCGCCACAACCACTGCATCGTAGCTTTCTAGTGTTTCAGCCCTCAGCTCTCGTAAGGAAGTGACGGGGCGTTGAAGAAGCTGCGCTGAAGCTGCTGGCGACGAGGCCGCCGCCTTGCGTTGGCACGCCCGCCAGAGAGCCTCCAGGTAGCGTCGAGGGGACAGCACCAACGCGTTTTGAGTGAATAGTCCGACTTCAGCGCTAGCTTCAATCCCTGGCACCAGCGCTGCCAATTCTGCGAAGTTTTCTATGCATCTTGCGCCCGTGGCCAGCGCAACCTCTGCTTCAGCCGCTGGCGCATGCTTGAGCAAGTCCTTGGCTTGTTTGGGGGTCCTCGCAGGGCGCAGCAGGCCGTGCCGCCACAGCAGCGGCGAAGAAGAAGAGTCTGCTGCCCCTTCTGCCTCCGCAACCGCCGCCAGCGCCAACGCTTCTTTAAACGCCGGCAGCCCTTGCCACAGCAGCTTTCCGCGGGGGGTGTAGGGGTGCAGCAGGCCGGCTGCGGCGCCAGAGCCGCCGGCTGCCAGGCCGTAAGCATCGTAAAGGTCGAGGCCGATGGGACGCTCAAGATTGGAGTGCTGCAAGAGGTGCCAAGCGGTGGCCACTCCGGCAAACCCACCACCGATGACGGCGTATCGCTGCGGTCGCGGTTGGGGCTGCTGGTGCTGGTTTTGGCCAGTGGCAGAGGCGACGGAGCGGCAGCCTCGATTTCTATGTGATGATGTTGCACGCATGCTAAGTAGCCTGCCTAAATGCGTTACGTGGCGGCAAGAGCCGCGACACCACCAGGCGTGCAGCTTGCCGAAACTGCTCGGAGAAAAAAATGGATTGAAAAAAGATCAAAATTTTTTATTTAAAGACCTTGCTACAAGTGAGAGTTCTGTGCTCTTGATAGTAAAGACAAATGGGTTTTGAATGTATTTATTTAATATTTGATTGTTGGGTCACATAGACACACAGTGCGCATATGGGTGCGAGTCTAACCACTTTAAATGCATGTTAGCAGTTTCATTGTGCAATTACGAGCGGGACCTGACCATAAAATCGAAAATGGACAAACTTCGCACAGCGACCACAACTTTCATTCAAGCCACACAAAGCACTATACTCACCATATTGTTATTTGTTAAACTCGCATATTGACCACATAGTAACAGGAGTGGCAGTGGAGCCCTGTCTTCACTATTTTAACAATAACAAACACATTTTCAACAATGAAGACTGTTCAGATAAGCCGTGCTCCCTGCAGCCGCGCATTGACTGTGCGCACGCGTGCATCTGCGTCTTCACCTCCCCAGGCAAAGGCGGGCCGCGTCAAGATGGGAAAATCCGATCTTGAAGTTGCCGAGGTGATATTTTGTTTATTCGCCGGCATACTGTTGTATTAAAGCTGCCGGCAAGATGAAAACGGAGAAAAGAAGTTCCAGCTTTCCTCTCAAATGGAGAGTTAGATTTAATCTGCTATTTCACTCCCTCCGCCCCTGCCGTTTCCTTTGTGGGTCTGCAGATGGGCATTGGCGCCTGGTCGTGGGGCGACCGCAGCGGGTACTGGGCAGGATGGACAAAAGAAGGTTCAAGGGCCGCTTACGACGCCAGTTTGGCAGCAGGCATGGACTACATTGACACCGCTGAGGTGAGCATTCCTATATATATATTATTATTTTTGCAACCAAGGGATATTCCAATATTTATTAAAATTGTGAAATGCACATGCAGGTGTACGGCTTCGGTTTGAGCGAGGAGCTGCTGGGCGGTTTTATGAAGGAGACGGGAACCAGCCCCGTTGTGGCCACCAAATTCGGTGAGATGTTTTCTATAACAAATACAAATTTGCAGTTCCAATTTTTTTTTTATTATTTTCTCACCTGCATCAATTTCTGTTATTTTTCATATTTACATTGCAGCGCCGCTACCCTGGCGCCAGACTCCCGACTCCCTGGTGGGCGCCTGCCGCGCCAGCCTCAAGCGCCTGGGCGTCAACAGCGTCGGCCACTACATGCAGCACTGGCCCGGGTTCTTCCTCAACGCGTTTGCCAACGACGCGTACCTTGAGGGCCTCGTGCGTTGTCGCGAGCAGGGCCTGGCTGAGGCGTTGGGAGTGTCCAACTTCAACGCCGACCGCGTGAAAAAGGCCGCAAAGTTCTTTGAGGGGCGTGGAACGTGCCTGGCCAGCAACCAGGTGCAGTTTAGTTTGCTGTATCGCGAGCCGGAGAGGAACGGTGTGCTGGACGCGTGCAGGGAGAACGGCGTGACGCTGGTAGCCTACAGCCCCATCTGCCAGGTACGAAATTGCATTTTTTTGGCGGCTGTATTGAAGCCTCTGCTTTGCAATAAAATACAGAAATTTATTGTGATAATCTTTGATCAAGCGACTGCCTTTTAACGCCTTCCTCCTGCTGCAGGGCCTGCTGAGCGGCAAGTACAGCAAGGAAAACCCCCCGCAGGGCCCCCGCCGCGCGTTCTTCACCGAGTCGCGCTTCGCGGAGGTCCAGACGCTGCTGGACCTGATGAAAAATATCGGAGAGGAGCGCGGCAAGACGCCCACCCAGATCGCCCTCAACTGGACGCTGTGCAAGGGGGCGCTGCCCATCCCCGGCGCCAAGTCGGCTGCGCAGGTGGAGGAGATTGCGGGCGCGTTGGGGTGGCGGCTGAGCGACGGTGAGGTGGCGGAGTTGGACCGAGTGAGCAGCAGAATTCCCAGCTCCTCCGGCGCGCCGTTTGAGAACTGGTAAAGAAGGAGAAGAAGCAGATTTTGTCGAGTAGAAATGAGGTTTTGGCCACGGTAATGAATATGTGTATTTTTTAATGATATGTGATTGATTTTATTCCTCACCCCCCCCCAAGTTGAATTTTTTTCTTGAATTTTTTTCCTTCTATTTCTGTTGATTTTCGAACAAATAGCAATTGCATAATAGTGAATCAAATAAAGAACAGATATGAATAGGGGTCAGAAAATTTTATACAGTTTCATTTTACTTATTATCAGGAAAATATTATTGAGAGCGCCTGCCTCGATGTTTTCACCCCAAAACCAAATCCTGCAGCAGTTTTAGCAGCGCTAGGGGGCGCTCCACGTGCACAGCGTGCCCACAGTCAGGCATCACCACCGCTCTGGCTCCTTTGATCCGTTTTTCTGCCTTGCGAGCGATGCGCACAAACTTTGCATCAGCGTCTCCAGCCACCAGCACCACCTCTGAGAGCCTGCCCTCGCCAGCAGCGAGGTTTTCCAGCCGTTTCCATGCGTTGGGAGCCCTACCAGGCGACATTTCCTCCAGCGTTGCGCTCAGGGGGCCTTCATTGCCCGCCAGCGTTTCCGCTCGCTTTGCCTTCAGCCGCTCCAGCAGCCCAGGACGAGCCCTCAGGGTGGCCCACATGGGCGCACCATACCAGCGCTCGACGAATGCGCCGACACCGTCGCGACGCAGCGCTCCTGCCAGGTTTGAATCCGCCATGGCACGCTGTGCACGCTGCGTGGCGTGTTTCTCGCTTTCTTCCTCCATTCCAGGGGTGCCAGAGACGGCAATCACTTTGCCGATCAGTTCGGGACGTCGTGAGGCTAGCAGTAGTGCCAGGCGGGCGCCCAGAGAGTAGCCAACGAGCGTGCCACCTTGCAGGTCTGACCGTGCCAGCAGGGCCGCCTCCAGAGCCGCCGCTGCTGCCTCCAGCGAATATATGCTCGTGGCGGATGCAGACGCGTCGTCGGTAGGGTGCACAGCGGTGCCGCCATGCCCAGGCAGCCGCAGCGCCAAGCAGCGGCGGCCGGAAGAGGAAAGGGCCTGCATGAAGGGCAGCCACTCCTCGGCTTGGCCCAGGAATCCGTGGAGAAACAGCACCGGAGGTTGCAATGCGCTGGTGGCCTCTGCCTGCGGAGCACACCCGTCAGCCTCAATGAAATGCAAGTCATACAGGGCGTGAGGCATCGCCACCTGCAAGACTGATTTCCGCGCCGTCTGGATGTCTCCAGCTCGCCCGCTATGGCTCTGCAGGTTCCTCAACAGCGGCACAACGCCATGTCCATGCATCCAGCTCTCCCGCAGTGCATCTTTGCCCAGCATCGGTCCTTTTGCTGGCATTGATTCCTCAATTCGGTTCGATTTAAACAACTGGTCGCCATTCCCCAGCCGCTCCTTCTCCCACCAGGCTGACACTGTTGGGCTGTCAAACCAATCAGCGGTGCCCAAGCCGTGGAAGCTCTCTGCTGGGGGGTCCACCGCCATCGCCAGCTGCGCCAGGTGCACAAGCCCCAGAGGGCTCTCAAAGGCGGAGCTGATCACGCTAGAGACCCCCGCGGCAGCCGCCAGCTTCGCCACTCGCAGCGTGCAAAGAAGACCGCCCAGCACCGCAGGCTTCAGCACCAACGCCGTGACTCCGGCAGGAAGCTCCATAGGCGTCGCCGCTGCATCGCCAGCTTCGTTCTTGTCTGCTTCTGCGTTCACGCCAAATAGGCCTTCGTCGACGCTTTCATCCAGCGCAGTGGGAATCCCAGTTTGCTGGTAGAACACTGCCAAATCCGCTGGATCTGCCACCGGCTCCTCAATGTACTGCAGCCCCGCGGTGTATACTGCCTTTCCAAACGCCACAGCGTCCTCTAAACCCCACCCCCTGTTGGCGTCGGCTCGAAGCACCACGTCAGGCCCCAGCATGCTCCTCACAGCCATCACCGCCGCTGCGTCTCCTGCCGGGGAGCTCTCTACGCGGCCCACCTTGATCTTCACGCAACCACACCCCACAATATCGTCTTTCAGCTTTATCACAGCTTCTACTGCCGCGTTGACGTCGCCCCGTGGGTCGATGAGTGAGTTAATCCGAGCAACGCTGGCAGAAGGGAAATGTGGAGCAAATAACCCGTCACAGGGCCGCGAAACAGCGCTCAAGACGGCGGACTCCAACCCGAATCGTACCGAAGGCAGCAGGGCGGCAGCATCGATGCCCAGCACGTCTCCCAGCCACGCCTCCAGCTCGTTTAAGCTGCTCGGGAGCGTCAGACCGGGGAGGGAAGCACACAGAAAGGCCGCCTGCTGCACCGCGTCTTCCAAGGACTCCGCGTGCAGCCCCGGCAGCGGCGAAATCTCACCAGCCACGGTGAACTGTGCTCTTTCGCACATTTCAGGCGGAGTCTCGCTCTCAGAGGGCTCCTTCTCCTCCTCCTTCTCCTCCATCTGCTCAGCTTCCAGGTAAATGTAGATCCCCTGGCGGCACGGCGCTGCTCCCTCATCGCCGGGCTGGTTCTGCGTGGTCAGCGCCCTGCGCAGCGGAATCGAAAACAGCTCATAAGACGCCCTAACCACTTTTCTGAAACTTCTGCTGGGTGGCGCCGCCTCGTGCTGCTGCTCACCATCACGGATGCTCCCATTCGAAGCAGCCGCAGCGCCGTTGCTGCGGCTCCCTTCCTCCTTCACCAGCGCCTCCATTCTGCTGCTGGGGGCGCTTGCACCGTGCAACCCCGCCACCAGCGCCTCTCCCACCGCTGCTTTGGCCGCCGCTTGCACCTCGCGGTGCCGTGCGACGTTGCTGCCTCTGTCGGTCACTGCTTCAATGACTGAGTGGCGGTTGAGCCCCCAGGCGGAGCGCAGCGCCACCCGCAGCTCCTCCTGAGACGCCACTCGCACGTGTGGGATGCCGTGGGCCCTGCACATGCCAGCCAGGTCGACATGCTGCGGGGTGGCCCACAGCGGAGTGAAGACGTCTTCAGGGAGGTGGTCAGCGATGGGGAGGAAGGAGAATATGCCGCCGCCCGCGTTATTCACGAGAACCACTGTGAGAGGAGGACGCATCTCGCCTGCGAGAAAAAACACGAGTAAGTGGGTAGATTTTTATGAAAATAAATTAATAATATAATTCTAATTTGGTCATTAAGAAAAGAAAAGATACCGAGCTCTTACCGTTGCGCAGCAGGTTGAGGCCGTTAATGTCGTGCAGGAATGAAATGTCACCCACCACCAGGGTGCACCCGCGCCCCAGTCCGTCCGCAAACCCAGCAGCGGTAGACAAAACTCCGTCTATGCCGCTCGCCCCACGATTCGCAGCCACAGGGGCCCCTACGCCGCTGCCTACAGCGCCCTGCGCCGCAACAGACTCCCGCCTAGGCAGCGCGTACATGTCCAGGTCTCGAATAGGCATGCTGTTGCCGGCAAACAAGCCGTCTCCCAGCGGCAACTCCTGAGATATCAGACGAGCCACTGCGGGCTCCGTGAGCTCGTGAAACTGCCCCAGAGCAGCGTCCACCGCCGCGCCCGCTGCTGCATCTGCCGCCACCAGCAGTGCAGCGTAGGCCGCCTGCTCTGGTGCTGGGAAATTCGTGACTTGTGCCGTAATTCCGGCTATCGCTGACACATCTGAGATTGCAGCTTGCAGGCGGTGCGTGACGCGGTGCGCTTGGTCGTGGCGCCGCGCGGTGCGGTCCACAAACACCCAACGCGAAGGCTCTCCGCCCTCAAAGCCAGCAGCGCTGGCCTCCAAAAATTGAGCGGTGCGTTTGGAGGTCAGGCGCCCCCCCAGCTGCAGAATCACGTCAGGCTGGAGCTGCGGCCAGTGCTGGGGGTCGAGCAAGATGTGGTCAAAGTGCGGGAGCAGCGCCAGAGGGAGCCGAGAGTCGTTAATAGTGCCATCGGCAGATGGTGCTCCGATCCTCAGCCCTGATAAGATATCAGCAGCCACCGGCCACCCCAAGTTCTGCGCCAGCTGCACTGCCGCAGAGACGTCCTCTGGGGCCACCAGCTCCCCCACCACGATCAGCCCCCGCTTCGCCTGCAAAATCTCAGTCAGAACCACCGCAGCTGGGCCGTTGACCTCGCCTTCAAATTTGCCGAGGGTGCTGCTGGCGCGCAGCTCTGCGGTCGTGGTGAACGGCGCGTCCGATGTCTCCCACCGTTCAAGCCCCCGCAGGCATGCCGCAGCGCCCCAGGGCTCTACCAGCGGTGCCAGCGGTTCCCTGTACTGGCAATTCAAATGAACAGGGCCTGGGTTGCAGCTTTGGGTGGCTGCAACCGCGGCGTCCACAGTGGTTAGCACGCTGCGCGCGGGGACGGCTTCCGTGGGCGCCTGCACGTCGTACTCCCACCTCACGTACCCTCCGAAGATTTTCACTTGGTCGATCGTTTGATTGGCGCCGGTGTCGCGCAGTTCAGGAGGCCTGTCGGCGGTGAGCAACAGCATTGGCACCCCAGATTGGCTGGCTTCGACCACTGCTGGCAGCAGGTTGGCCACCGCTGTGCCTGACGAGGTAACGACGACGGCAGGGCGGCCGGTGGCTCGGCCAAAGCCTAGTGCCCAGAAGCCCAGAGAGCGCTCGTCGATGCAGGAGACGATGCGAGCGCGGGGGTGGTACGCGATGGCGGTGGTCAGCGGCGAAGACCGCGAGCCTGCAGCGAGAAAAACCGTGGAAAAATAAATAATATTATTTTCAATGGGGACTCAAAGAAAATAATAATAATGATGACAAAAACAATAGCAATGCTGAATTACCTGGAGCGACGCAGAAGGTGTTGCAGCCTTGACGGCAGAGCTCTTCCACGGTGAGGCGCGCCCACAGAGCAGCAACATTGGGCGCACCCCGCGGCGACGGAGCAGGCTTCAACAGCCGCTCAAACTGCGAAATCTTGAGGTTGAGCTCCGCCCACTCTGAGGCGGTGTCCGACCCGCGCACGATGCCCACGCCAGCGTACAGCGACACCCGCAGCGGCTCAGCAGCAGCGGCAGAGTTCTTTGAAACGCCATTGCTAGAGGCAGAATTCTCGGGGCTCCGCACCAATGCCGACCTTATGGCCACAACAAACTCCGCTGCATCATTGCTAATCCATCCAAATGGCCCAGAGTACCACCCGCGGTCAAACGGCTCCACTTCCGACAAAACTCTCAGCGCCTCGCCCCTCGGCTGCCCGCACACAGCCGGCGTCGGGTGCAGCGCCCGCAGCATCTCCGCGTCGCCCACACCGGCGCGCAGCGTGCCCGCCAGCTTGCCATACAGATGCTGCACTGCTCCTTGCTTCACTACAGATTTCGTGACCTCGACAACTACGTCCTCGCACACCGTGCCCAGAGCGCGCCGCACCCAATCCCGCACCACTCCGAACTCCACGTCATCCTTCTGCGATCGCAGCAGGTCGAACGACAGCCAAAAGTCCTTTTCCACGTCGCCGCCGGCGCCGCGAGCGCGGGTGCCCGCAACCGCTTCACTGGCCACTGCAGCGCCGGAACGGGTGTACAGACACTCGGGGGTGGATGCGAGGAAGGTGGCGCCTGAAGGGAGCTGCAGGAGCACCTGGTACGCCCGCGGATCGCGCTCCTGCAGCGCTTCCAGCAGCGTCAGCGGGTCCAGGCGCCCAGTCAGCTGCAGATCGCTTCTGCGCGCCAAAACCACCTTGGTCAACGCCGTTCCCGCCTTTTTCACGCGTGTGTCTTCATCGCCGTTGTTGGCGTCCCCAAACGCGTTCAATTGGCCGCGTTCTGCGTCGCCTTCATCGCCGTCGCTGCTGCCCAGCACTACTGCCTCGAACCCTCGGTCCAGCGCCTCCAGCAGCCCATCCAGACCCTGCTGTCCGCTACGGAGGTACTCTTCCAGCGCCGCGTTGGGGTTGAGCTTCAGCAGCGAGGCCGCAGAGGCTGCCGGGGGGTTGGCTGAGGCGTCACCGCTGCTGCTGCTAGTTGCCGGAGTGAGCTGAGAGTGCACAGAGTCCAGTCGAGCGCCCCAGTCTGCATCATCAGGGATGTGCTGCAGTGGAACGACTGGCTGCAGCCGGGAGGCGGCCGCTCGAGGCGGCGCTGATGGCCAAGCAGCATACAACGCGGAAATTGCATCGGCGGCAGCTTCCTCCAGCGAGGTGAAGCCTCTTGTGATATCGGATGTGGGACTTTGAGCATGGTTCCCGTCCCACGCCAGCGTGCACGACAGCAGCGCGCCCCCTGAAGTCTCCAAAAGCTCAATTCTGCACGGTGGTAGAAAATTAAAAAAAACAAAAAAATTGAGGCAAAGTCAGTCAAATGGACTCATAGAAAACAAATTATGCCCCCACAAAAGGTATATTAATGCGTAGAATTTATTTAAATAAGCAGCGAAGGAAAGGGTATAACAATATAATAAAATAGTCGCTGGAAAAAAAACGTACCTCGGCAGAACGAAGCAGTAGCTGCCAAATTCAACCCACTCAGGGGCAGGCGCTGACGCCGGATCAAACCGCGTCCCGCCATACACCCTGACCCGCGGATTCCCCCCGCCCAGAAACCGCCGCATAGCCGCGAACACCGCCTCATCGGCAGCTTCCCCGCCTTCACCTTTCCATTGCCACGCCGCACCTGCCCCAGCCACGCTGCCTGCACCCGCTCTGGCCGCGCCCGCCGCCGTGCTGCCTTCGGTATCAGGCGCGGAGGAGCGCCGAGGGGAGAAAAATATCTTAGGGCACAAACTGGGGGCTGCCGCTGCCGTCTGCTGCTGGCCTTGCAGCCACCGCAGAGCGCCCACGCTGCGCGGCAGAGGGACCTCCAGGCGGACCAAGCCGGCGGTGTAGGCGCTGAAAGCCTCCCCTGCGGCTTCCACGGCCTCCAGCAGCGCGGCCTGGGCCTGGGGCAGTGAGGACGCCGGAGGCATAGTTTTGACGCGGTGAAAAATTGCTGTTGGGTAGCTGCTGCGGTTAACTGGCTGGGAATCGAGGAAGAAGTCATCCGGGAGAGTAAAGTCATCGCGGATTGCCCCTGATGAAGTGTCTGCTGCTGCCGCCGCTGTCTGCGAGACGCTCTGACGGCTGCCGCTCTCTGCCTCTGCTGCCACGCCCCTGGGCCTTCTGACGAGCGGTGCTCTGGCCGCGGCGTCGGTGAACCTGACGGAGTTTTGTAGGGTGTGAGAGGAGGAGAGCGAAAGGGCGAACAGAAAAGATGCATTTGTGAAAGATGGTTCTCACCTGCTGGACCGTAAAGATGAGGCTCCGCGGGGCTGGCGGCCGTCTTGAAGCACATTTGTTGAAATGTTGAGAAACGAATAGGCGTTCATTTCGTCGTCAGCTCGAGAACAGAGAGATGATCATAAATAAAATAAATCGAAGCGCAGCTGAGCCGGGCGGCGCGAGGGATGTGAATTGTACTAACAGTGCATTAAAAATTGAGTTTAAATTAATTTAATAATAAAATTTAACATCGAGATTGGGATGAGATAAGCTAGAGGAAGCCACCGAGTAGCTGGGCATTTGCACTTGTTAATATTTTTTTGTAGGGAGAAAGGATTAATAAAATACGTTTGGTAAGTAATGTTTAGAAAGGGAAGTTAACAAAATGCAGCCTTTTGCATCAATGTGCGCTGGCAGCGATACTTTACAATATCGATATTATTCAAAATTACACAAGGGATTCAGAACAACAAAGAAAAAATCTACGAGTGTCACAATCTACAGTCAAAAGATTCAGCCTTCATGCGTTTTAGCGTATGCCCAGGGGTACGAGAAAATGGCAATGGGTTTTACCCCCGATAAATGCAGATACATTGCCCAGCGCTGTGCTTCTCCGCCGTCAAATCACTTCACGGCATCGTAGGAGGGACCTGCTCGTAGAAAGAGTAGCCCGTGCTTTTCTTTTCTTCCTTAATAACAACCCAAACAGCATGGACAATCCCAGGGATCCACGCCAGCAGAGTGAGCAGCAGATTGATCCAGAAATCGCTCGTTATCTCGTTGGTGGCGATCATCACCTGCAGATAATTGGGAACACCCGGTTGAAGAGCAGTTATTTATTTGGTAGCAAGAAACGCCACTTTGGGGCCCTTCCCATGGATAAAGCTGAACCACTCTGAAGGCTGCAAATCACAAATCGCCACTCACAGCAACAGGAGGAAGAAAGAACGCTGTGATGAAGAGCCCGCAGGTCTTGGTGCTGACCGTTTTTTCAAACGCTGTGAAGGTGACAAAAAGGATTTAGGTTTAGAGATTTTTGCTGCGTTGAGCGGTAGTGAGCCTGCATACGTATTGAAACGCGTTCAGCAGATCATAGCTGAAAAACAGAGAGTGAAAAACAGGATGTTACAATTTAATTGAATTTAGAGATGATTTTGATGGTTTGAACGCACCAAGGGCAGTAATGTTGCTTTATTAACAAGATAGTTACGGGTTTTTGTACTGAACCTCAAAACTCTTTGCGTGGTCTTGAATGCCAGCAAAAGAATAAAAAAATCACAACAAACGAGGTCTAAGACCTGGTCTTACGCAGAGAACTCAGCAATTGTTGTCGATTTTTTGCAATTCCCGCGGGCCCACAAAAAGCGCAATTTCGTCTTTGAAGCACTTGACAAGCTGGGCTGCTTACCTTGAGTCTCTCAACCCCGCCACCCTGCAGCAGTAGCTTATAGACGTGCGTGGTGCTCACGCAGCTTTTAATTTCTTTAAAAAAAAATTCGGAAGCCAGGGAAGACAGTCGACTGATTGGCGCCACCGATTTTGAGCGCACAGAGCTGGAACATAATCTGCAGATGAAGGAGTGCTGCATCGGCAAGATACACGGAGCCGAGTGTGCCTCTTGTGGCTGGTTTTACCCCACGCCCGGGTCTGCAGCGCTTGCAGAACGGTCTGTACTGCGACCAACGCTGCCAGGCCCGGCTTTGGATAGCAGCATGGGCCCGTGCTTTGCCTGCTCTGGAGGTGGTTAATCAAGAGCGATTAAGCTGTCTACCGCGCTCCAGCTATAGATCAATAATTTAATATACACAAAATAAAGATAATAACCAACAAACACGTGGGAGTGCAGAGCGCGGATTGAAACACCATTTGATCGCACCGAAATAAATCAACCGCTCCCCGTTCCCTCGATGGAGGTGGAAACGCACGGTGAAAACGTTGGCGTTGCCAAGGTATACTATTGTTGCAAGCATTTATGGGCCGGGCGCCCCAGTTTAGCCGTTGTCCGGCCAACCACCCTCGCATTTCATTTTCACTCCCACTTTGCAGGCCGGCAAGGCCGCGGCCAAGGCCAGCAAGGCCGCGCTCGGCCCCAGCAACGCCAAAAAGTCGTCCAAGAGCATCGAGGAGACCTACCAGAAGCTGTCCCAGCTGGAGCACATCTTGCTGCGCCCAGACACCTACATTGGGTCCACAGAGAAGCAGCCGCAGCAGCTGTGGGTGCATGATGGCGAGCGCATGGTGCTGAAAAACGTCACCTACGCTCCCGGCCTGTACAAGATCTTCGATGAGATCCTGGTGAACGCCGCCGACAACAAGGTCAGAGACTCCGCTATGGACACTCTGCGCGTGGACGTGGACCCGGTAAGTTCAATTGTAATGTTAATCCTAATATTACCCAGCTCCATGGCACAAATCAGCAGCATATGCATGTATTTTTCTCTCTGCTACCTAAAGTGTGTCGGTTTATTTTAGGCCAAGGGCGAGATCCGGGTGCTCAACAACGGAGCTGGGGTGCCCGTGGAGGTGCACAAGACCGAGGGGATGTATGTGCCCGAGCTCATCTTCGGCCACCTGCTGACCTCATCCAACTACAATGACAATGAGAAGAAGGTGACCGGTGGGCGCAACGGCTATGGCGCCAAGCTCGCCAACATCTTCTCCACCAAGTTCGTGGTGGAGACATGCGACGGCAAGCGCAAGCGCCGCTACAAGCAGGTGTTCCGCCAGAACATGACCCAGAAGGGCGCCCCGCAGATCACCGACTGCAAGGCCACTGACAACTGGACCTGCATCTCCTTCCAGCCTGACTTTGAGCGCTTTGGCATGGAGGACCTGGAGGAGGACACAGGTACGTGTTTGGGTTTTGGAGTTTGTGGTAGAAAATCAAGCCACGGCTTTCTATTGGACAGTTCATTAAATATTTTCCCGACGCTTTAGTTTAACCAACTTGTTCTTTTCCTCCTCCCACGCGATTCATTGTGCAGTGGCGCTGATGCGCAAGCGCACGTACGACATGGCCGGCATCCTGGGCAAGGGCGTCAAGGTCTACTTTAACGGCGAGCGCCTGCCCATCAAGGACTTCCAGACCTACGTCGACATGTACCTCGGCCCCCGTACCGGCCCCGACGCCACCCCCCGCGTGTACGAGCGCATCAGTGACCGGTGGGAGGTGTGCGTGGCGGCCTCCGACGGGCAGCCCTCCCAGGTGTCGTTCGTCAACGCCATTTGCACCAACAAGGGCGGCACCCACGTGAACTACATCGCCGACCAGGTGGTGAAGTACGTGTGCGAGTTCATGGGAAAGAAGCACAAGCAGGCGGGGGTGAAGCCCTTCATGGTGAAGAACTATGTGTGGGTGTTTGTCAACTGCCTGGTGGAGAACCCGGCGTTTGACTCCCAGACTAAGGACACGCTCACGCTGCGGGCGTCGGCGTTTGGGTCCAAGTGCGAGCTGCCCGAGCCGTTCCTGAAGAAGGCGGCGGCGTCGGGCATCGTGGACGGCGTGCTGGACCTGGCCAACTCCAAGGCCAACAAAGAGTTGAAGAAGGGCGACGGCGCCAAGAAGCAGCGCCTGGTGGGCATCCCCAAGCTGGACGACGCCAACGACGCGGGCGGGCGCAACTCCGAGCACTGCACGCTCATCCTGACCGAGGGAGACTCCGCCAAGTCGCTGGCCATCAGCGGGCTGAGTGTGGTGGGGCGCGACCGTTTCGGCGTGTTTCCGTTGCGCGGCAAGCTGCTCAACGTGCGCGACGCGGCGGCGTCCCAGATCACCGCCAACGCGGAGATCAACCACATCAAGCAGATCCTGGGGCTGCAGCACGGCAAGAAGTACACCGACACCAAGTCTCTGCGGTACGGTCACCTCATGATCATGACCGACCAGGACCACGACGGCTCCCACATCAAGGGCCTCATCATGAACTTCCTGCACCACTTCTACCCCTCCCTGCTGGCCATCCCCGGCTTCCTGGTGGAGTTCATCACCCCCATCATCAAGGTCACCAAGGGGCGCGAGTCTAAGGCGTTCTACACGCTGCCCGAGTACGAGAACTGGAAGGAGGCCAACGGCGGGAGCACCCGGGGGTGGAAGATCAAGTACTACAAAGGTCTGGGTACCTCCACGGCGGCCGAGGCCAAGGAGTACTTTGCGGCCATCGACCGCCACCGCAAGACCTTTGTGTGGGACGGTGAGCTTACTTTTCACAGTCATTTGCACTGCATGTGGACGCTCTGTTGTATTTTTAATATATGGCTGGAACAAAACATTAAAAACTCGTTATTTTTGTTGTTTTTTTTGCTCTGCAGGCGATGGCGACGGCAAGGCGCTGGAGATGGCCTTCTCCAAAAAGAAAGTTGACGAGCGCAAGGACTGGCTGCGGTCCTTCGTGCCCGGCACCTTCCTGGACCACTCCGCCGACACTATCTCCTACCATGAGTTCGTGCACAAGGAGCTCATCCTGTTCTCCCGGGCAGACCTCGAGCGCTCCATTCCCTCAGTGATGGACGGCCTCAAGCCTGGACAGCGCAAGATTCTGTACGCCTGCTTTAAGCGCAACCTGCGCTCCGACATCAAGGTGGCGCAGCTGGCTGGTTACGTGGCGGAGCACTCTGCCTACCACCACGGCGAGGCCTCCCTCATGTCCACCATCCTGGGCCTGGCGCAGGACTTCACAGGCTCCAACAACGTCAACTACCTCGTACCTCAGGGTAAGACATTTATTTTTTTAATATAGTCCGTAGGAAAAATAAGATTTTCTTCTTGAAATTTCAGTTCGATTTTCGGTTCGTACTTAATTTTCATATTTATTAGTACAACTCATTCATTTTCCCTCGATAATTAAATTTAATAACATTTAAAATCAAATCGCCTCCATTCCTTCCTGTCCCCATCTGTTTCCAGGCCAGTTTGGTACGCGGCTGCAGGGCGGCAAGGACGCGGCCTCCCCGCGCTACATCTTCACCCGCCTGGCCCCCCTCACGCGCTTCATGTTCCACGAGTCCGACGACCGGCTGCTGTCTTACCTGAACGAGGAGGGTCAGAGCATCGAGCCCCAGTTCTACGCCCCCATCCTGCCCACCGTGCTCCTCAACGGCGCCGAGGGCATCGGCACCGGCTGGTCCACCTCCATCCCCAACTACAACC
The DNA here is from genome assembly GCA_963854735.1 of Marvania coccoides. Lineage (NCBI taxonomy): Eukaryota > Viridiplantae > Chlorophyta > Trebouxiophyceae > Chlorellales > Chlorellaceae > Marvania > Marvania coccoides. The sequence goes on along the minus strand of OY978099.1, from coordinate 1,418,861 downwards.
CACGCGACGTCGTGGACAACATCAAGTGCCTGCTGGACGGGCAGGAGATGTTCGCGATGGACCCCTGGTACCGAGGCTACCGGGGCGCCATCGATGAGGTGATCAACAACAAGGGGGTGCGCTCCTACGTGGTGAACGGTGTGATCACCCAGCTGGACGACACCACGCTAGAGATCACGGAGCTTCCCGTGCGCAAGTGGACGCAGGATTATAAGGAGTTTCTGGAGGAGCTGGCACGGCCCGAGGACAAGAACGCCACCCCTTTCATCACTGACTACAAGGAGCACCACACCGACACCTCGGTGCGCTTCGTGGTGACCCTGACGGAGGCCAAGATGCGGGAGGCGCTGGCCACGGGGCTGCACGCCAAGTTCAAGCTGACCTCCAAGATTGCCATCTCGAACATGATGCTGTTTGGCCCCGAGGGCAAGATCAAGCGGTACGACGGCCCTGAGGACGTCATCCGGGAGTTCTTCCCGCTGCGCATGCAGCTGTACGCGCGTCGGCGGGCCGCGCTGCTGCGCGCCGCCGAGTCGGAGATGAACCGCATTTCCAACAAAGTCAAGTTCATCCTGGCGGTGGTGGGCGGCAAGCTGAAGATCAGCAACCGCCGCCGTGCCGACATCGAGGCAGATCTGGAGAAGCAGGGCTTCGACCGGCTGCCCAGCCTGAAGAAGGCTGCGGCGGCAGCGGCCGCTGCTGCTGACATCGGCGTGCCTGAGATTGAGGGCGAGGACGGGCCTGAGGTGGACGAGGGCAGCTACGAGTATCTGCTGGGCATGCCGTTGGTGAGCCTGACCATGGAGAAGGTGAAGGCGCTGGAGTCGGAAGCTGAGGAGAAGGAGGCTGAGGTCGAGCGCCTGAGGGCCACCACCGAGGCTGCGCTGTGGCGTGACGACCTGGACGCGTTCTTGGCTGCCTACGAGGAGTTTGAGGCGGAGGAGGAGCGCAAGGAGGCGGCGCTGGAGCGGCAGCAGGCGCGCGCGCGCAAGATTGAGACCAAGCGCAACAAGGCGGCCAAGGCAAAGAAGGGCGCAGCCGCTGCCAAGAAGAAGAAGAAGGCGGGGTGGTCTGATGACGAGAGCGACTTCAGCGAGGATGAGTTTCAGGACGAGGAGGAGGAGTTTGTGGCAGCCAAGCGCCCCCCAAAGCAGGATGCGAAGCCTCGGCGCCCTGCGCCGCCGTGCCGCCTCAACGACTCCGACACCGCGGCCGCCTCCATGCAGGTGTCTGGGCCCGCTGCAAAGAAGAAGGCCGCCAAGGAGCCTTCTCCCCCGCCTGCTGAGGAGGAAATGTCGCTGATTCAGCGCATGGCGATGCGCATGGGCGGGCTGGCGCTGGACGCTCCTTCCTCCTCCACCCTGCCCCTCGCGCCGCCGCTGGCCAAAGCGAAAGCCAAGCCTGCTGCTCGCCTCGGGCGCTCCGCTTCCACCGCTGTGAGGAAGCCTGCTGAAAAGAAGACGGCTATGGTTTTCGACGATGACGAGTCGGAGGAGGAAAGCGACTTTTACGAGAGCGACTCTGACGGCTTTGAGGTCAGCGACAACGAGAGCGAGGTCAACTCCCCCACCCCCATGCCCCGCAAGGTGGCGCCCAAGGTGCGGGCCCCCTCCAACCTGGGCGGGAAGCGGAGCAAGCCGGCGGCGGCCCCCACTGGCGGCGATATCAGCGAGATCGATCTGGCGAGCAGCGACGAGGATGACGAGGAGTTGCCCGCGTCCAAGCCGATCCCCAAGATGCAGCGCATCCGCCCCTCGCCCTTTCACAAGGGCAGCAGCAAGCCTGCCGCCAAGCCCAGGGCCAAGAAGGCCGCTGCTGCTGAGAGCAACAGCGACGACGACTTTGTGCTGAGCGACGTGGAAGAGGCCGCCCCCAAGCCCAAGGCTGCTTCCAAGCCTAAAGCTGCTTCCAATCCCAAGGCTGCAGCGGCTGCCAAGCCCAAGGCCGCGCCCAAGAAGGTGGTGGACAGCGACGACGACGATTTTGTGGAGGAGATGATTGACGAGTCCCCCGCGCCTGTGGCGCCGCGGGCGGGCGGCGGGCGGCGGGTTGTCGCTGCAGCCAAGCCCAAGTACGCTCTGGATGGCAGTGAGAGCGAGCCTGAGTCTGAGGAGGACGACTACATGCCGTCTGACTGAGGGAGGGAGAAAAGCTGTTGGGTCTGTTTCCGAGTGTTTTTTTGACAGGCCGGCATTAGGTAGATAATTATTGACGGGGCAGCTCTGCAATACGGTGCTGTTTTCTGCTGTGACTTTTGATTGATTCTTTCCTTTACTCCTTCGATGCTAATTTTTACAAGAATAATGCCTGCTTTTCAGGCACGATAACATGATGACAAAACGTGAAAATGTATCTATTTAAGGTTATAAATTATATAATCCCATGAACACAATAAGAACTAAAGGTGGGCAAAAAGGAAGAAAAAAAATGAGATGAAATGAAAGAAACAGAAGGTCTTAGTGTATAATCAAATTGAAAGGAGGGGTTGGCAGGTAAATCCTGCTGCCCTGTTGACTGAATGATAAAATAATTTTGTGTATGCGTTTTCTTATTTTTGTTATATTTTCCACCGCCACCGCTGATTCAAAATTGACCCCCGTGCATGCAGGTCACAATCGTCGCTTAACCAAAATACAAAAAGAAAGCATCTACTGCTCATGCCACGGAAAACACTTTGCTGAATTGCCGCCCCGGAAACTCCACGGCTCTCGTGAAAATTCCTTTCCTGGCGGGCCCCAGCTGGGCCTCAAACCCTCCCGCTGCGTCGGTGCGCTCCGCCCACGCGTACCCCGCCCTCACCAGCCCCCTCACCTCCTCATACGACGCCAGTTTGATAAAGTCCAGGCGGCCAAACTCCAGCTGATCGTCCCAAAAGTAGTCAATCACGCAGGCGCGGCCCTCCAGGGTGAGCAACTCAGAGTTGCTGCCGGAGAAGAAGTCCCACAGGGAGCCGTCGATGAAGCGCTGGCCCCGATATGTGAAGGTGGCGTTGCCGTCCAAGAAGAAAGGAATGTGGACCGACGCCATGGCGGCGTCGATGAGGTCCTCTCGAGAAGTGAAGTCGTCCAGGTAGCGCAGCCGCAGGGTCAGCGCTTCCGTGACCACCAGCCGCACTCGTCCACGGCACCGCTCGTCGGCATCCTCCGGCAGCAGCGAGTCCAGCCAGTCCCGCACCAGCGAGCCCCAGATGCCGGCGAGCCCGCCGGGGCGCGTCCATACGTCGTTGTCTACGCTGAGGCGGTAGGCTTCCCGCACCGCGCGATCGAGGTCGACGTTGCAGGCGGCCAGAATGACGCAGAGGGCGCCTGCTGACGCGCCGTGCAGGTCCATGCGCGACAAGGCGAAGTTCTCTTGGATGTACTTCATCACACCTGCGCAGCGGGGTGCAGGGGACTTGTGATTGTGAGCATAAAGAGGCATTACATGGTATTGCAACACCGTTTGATGAATCAGCTTTAAAACTCGCCAAGGTACCAGAAAAAGAAGCCACCGCCTCCAGCGACGCTGAGAATGGGGCGCTCCACCTGGGGCATGAGCGTGGAAGGGGACATTACTGTCGGTTGTTGCTGCTGCTGAGGGTCTGCTGAAGGAGCGGCGGTAGTGGTTGGGGAGCGAAACGGAGACAGGCGGGGCAGGACGCCTGTTGCGATGCCAATGGGCGAGCTTGATGCGGCAAGGACGACATTTCTGCGGGCTGCTGCAACGGGAGCGTGTTGCACTCGCATTGTAGCTCTGCCAGAAAATTCAGGACTCTTGCTGGGAAGTGCACACTGCGGTGAGCATAGCACCTCCATTGATCTATAATTTGCGAGGAATAAAGAGCAATACGCTGATTTTTAGGTCAGTAGGTTCCAGAATTTGAATGAGATCAAAAAAGAGCTGCCCTTGCGCAAGCTAGCGAACGTCCCTTCTCTTGCAAACACATCATGTATTTACAAAGACAGGTGTTTGCGCACCCATGCACACGGATGGTCAACAAATAATTGGCAAACAAAAAATTCACCTGGCCAGCTGTCAATTCCGGGGCGGATTTAAATGCTATTAATTCGCTCTTCTTCATGTTCGTTCTCCTCCTCCTCTACAAACACCGCATCCAGGTCCGCGAAAGAGTCACCGTGCACCATCTCCGCTGCCACCGCTGGGCTCCCCGACCCCGCCACAATCTCACCGCTCCCACCATCTCCATTTGCGTACGCATTCCCACCAGCCACCGACCGATCCTCATCTGTGCCATTGTCTACGATGCCCGCTGGTCTGCCCACCAAGTCCAGCGCAACCCGCAGCTGTACTATGCTATCGCCCTCTGATGAAGCTGAAGGTCCTGCGCCGTCTCTTTCGCCCGCCGCAAGCGCCGCCTGCCGCCGCACCGGTGCCAGGTCGTAGTCCAGAGCTTTGGACAGCGGAGAAGGGTGAAGCTGCGGCGGGGGCTCCTGGCCAACTAAAGCCGACAGAGTGTCAACGGCCCGCCCCACCCTGCTGCCGCCGCTGGCACCGGCTTTGGCGCCCGACAGCGTGCCCGACAGCTGCCGCAGGTTGCTGGAGGTGCGCAACCGCCGCTCGGGGCTGAAACTCCGCCCTGGCGAAGAAAGAGTCAAACCTGCCACCGCTGCTGCAGACAATGACGCTGCCTCCTCTCCCAGCCCCACCCCGTTTTCTGGTGTTTGTGGAGCTGCTGCCAGCCACGGGTGCTGCAAACACTGCTCAGCGGTTAACCGCTCTGCCGGGTCCATCCTCAGCAGCCGCATCACCATGTCTTTCGCCTCATCACTGACCTCCGCCCCCATCACCTCCCCGCCCATCCGGTACTCCCCCTTGGCGATCGCAGCTTCCGTCTGTTCGTCCGTCTTTTCGTGGAACGGCATCCGCCCCGACAGCAGAATGTAGAGAATCACGCCTAGGCTCCAGCAGTCCACCGCCAGCGAGTAGCGCTCCCCCCGCACCACCTCGGGCGCCATGTAGTGCATTGTACCGCAGGGGGTGGAGCCCTCCCACTCTGGTGAGTGGTTTACCTTTGCCAGGTCGTAATCCTGTGGGGAAGGGGGGGAAAAGAGAAAAATGGTAAAACAAAAAGTTAGATCTCGTTGAAAGATGGCATGATTCGTAAATTATTTTAAACCTCCGCATGTTCAGATATTATTATTTCTACCAAATAAATGCATTCGGCCCAATTAAAAAGGGGAAGAGACTATTTCTCACCATGATTTTAATACTGGAGCCCTCCCCTGCCCCCTCACTCGGAGCCACGTACATCAGGTTCTGAGGCTTCAGGTCGCGGTGGGCGATGCCCATGGAGTGCAGGTGCGCAACCCCCGACACCACCTGCCGAAACACTGCCTGGGCGTCGGCCTCGGTGATGCGCTCCCGGCCGGCGATCCAATCGAACAGCTCCCCGCCCTGCATCAGCTCTATCACCAGCTCGATGCGCCCCGAGGTGTCGAAGAAAAAGTCCTCTAGCGTGGGGATGGCAGGGTGGCTGCAAAACGAAACCATTGATTAGGAATTCATCATAATTTTAATCAGGGCGAGATTATTAATAAGTAAATAAATAAATGTGGTGGGACTCACGGCTTCTTGGCGCAGATCTGGAGGATGCGCAGCTCGTTGTGCATGGCTGCGGTGGCCTCTCGCGTGGAGTGCAGCCGCCGTTTTAACGCCATGCGTTTTCCACTAAACCGCCCACTGCATTCGGTTACGATGCTGGTAGCGCCGTGTCCCCAGGTCCTTCCCAACACGTAATAGTCCTCCACGCGGCGAAACAACCCTGGCACGCCCCCCAGCCCCACCATCCACTCGTCCCTTTGCGCCCCAGAGGCCGTGCGAAACGTGAAAGCTGATGATGGGTCGGTGATTGAAAACTCAGTCGGATGCTTTCCAGCTGCCAGATGTGACCCCACCAGCTGGATGTACTTCAAAGGGGTGGCGGCGGCGTCTGAGTTGGGGGGCAGCACCAGCAGGGAGGGCCCCTTGATGCGGCAATGGACAGGCGCCCAGGAGCCGAATATTCCCTGCTTGAACCTGCGCAGAAATAACATTGCTTTAGAACAGAGGATTCTCCTTTGAAACGCAGATTTTAGGGCTACACATCGATAGTTTCCTCACTCGCAGGGGCCCTCTGTGCGGGGCAAGACGGCAGTGTTTTTTTCTCTGCCGGGCTTTTGGCTGGAAACTCCCTTGAAACGCGCCTCGCGCTCGAAGAAAGAGCCAGGCATGAGGCTGGAATGTCTGATCTTTTGGGAGAGGGGCTGGTTAAGGCGCGGGCCGTCTGCAGCTTTATCATTTTCAACAACTGACGGCGGCGGGCGCTGAGAAAAGAAACAAATTGTGAGCGACAAGTGGGAGTGGCGTCGAAGTGAATGCGGCATATGGTAGTTGCAAGAAAAATGCTGCCATTTCTCACCTCGGAAGAGCCTCCACCTTTCAAATATCGGAAAACCCTTTTCATGGTTCAGTTCAAAAAGTGTATCGGGCGTGCCCCATTGGTTGCGTCGTCCCAATGTCTAGAGTGTTATAGCATTTTAATATTTTCCAAAATGCATCTTTTCTTGATACTGTATTTTTCGAAGTTTGCAAGCGCCAAATTTTGATTTTCTCGAGATGGAATTTTTGAGGAAGTTTAGATACATTTTTGTGTTTATTATTGCCCAGTCAGAACCAGCCAGCCAGAAAAATAAGAGAGGCGCGGCTAAAAATGTTTCAAGCAAGACCTTTTTATATCTGTTGCTCTGCACCCAACTGGATTTCTCTCCCCACCACTCGGAGAACACCGCTGTCCCGCTTTCAAAAATTTAGATCGTCAAAGACAGTCTCTTGTTCAGAGAGCGGGAGCAAGAGACAGGTAACATTTTCAAAAAATTGTTGGGCCAGATTCTCTCTATAATAAAAATTCTTACTTTTTCTCACTTCTTTTGCATCAGGCCTCTGTTTCTGTTCCCACAACACCGGTGGTCCCCAGACCACCTCCCGTTCGCCCCCTTTCTTGGGCCTTCACGGCGAGCCTGCTTACAATCTCTATCGCGGCCTTCTCCCTCGCCAACAACCTCTTCAGAGCCTCTAAAAGCGTGGTATCGGAGGCCTCTGCCCCGCCCGCAGATGCTCTGACCTCCACAGAGGAGGCGCTCGTCGCCAATGTCGCTCCCCTCGTGCTCGCAGCAGAAACTGCGGCAGCGGCCGACGAAACGGCTTCCCTGTCCTCGCAGGACCTCGAGAAGCTGGAACTCAACCTAAGGTACTAGATATTTTAATATAAAACATGATTACTAATAATAGTAATAACTCAAGGTGCTAATTAATTGAAAAGCGATACTAAATCTCCGATTGGTTTATATTTATATGTATAGGATGCTCATCACCAACATGGACTCCCAGCTGTCGGAGATGGAAGAATCGCTAGCGGCATTGCTGCCTCAAGATGCCGCCGCAGGTCTGGACGCTGCGCTTCGCGACCTGGCCGCTGCTGAGGACGCGCTGGCAGAGGCCCCGCAGGACAGCGAGGCCGCGGAAGCTGCGGAGGCGCGGGTGACGGAGCTGCGGTGGGAGGTGCACGGCGTGTTGGCTGCCCACGCAGCGGAAGACTCCCGCCGTCGGCACCGCGCTCTGCTGTACAACCGAGGCGTGCAGGCGCAGCTGCTGCGGCAGGTGGAGCGGCAGGCCATGCTACGGTCCAAAATGCGGGAAGTGGAGGCCCAACTACAGGCCGCAGTGCACCCAGAAGGCCCCTCTTGTGAGACGTCTTCTTCTGCTGCTGCTGATAATACCAATATTACCCCCACCAGTGCTGTTCCAGCGCAAGTTTCTCAGCTGCGACGCCTGGCGGTTGCAGGCCACGTGGTCCCCCACCCTCGCAAGGCGCACTCCGGCGGCGAAGACGCGTTCTTCGTCAACGCCGAATCGGGCGCCTTTGGGGTTGCAGACGGGGTGGGAGGGTGGGCCTCAGCTGGCGTAGACCCCGCAGAGTACCCCCGAAAACTTATGGCAGCCTGTGAGGAGAGTGTGGCGAGGCATGGCGACCCTATCGACGTGTTGTCTGCGGCGCATCAGGTGGCGCACGCTCCGGGCAGCTGCACGGTGGCGGTGGCGGCGTTAGACGGTGGGTTCTTGAGGCTGGCGTCTCTGGGGGACTGCGGCACGCGCGTGGTGCGCGCGGGGCAGGTGGTTTTTGCGTCGGAGGTGCAGGAGCATCGGTTCAATCAGCCGTTTCAGATGGGATCGCCCCAGTGAGTTGTGTGTTTAATTCGGTCTAGAATAGATACAGTGCTGTGAATTTCCAGCCAGTGTGTTTACCATTTGCCCGCTATTCACCAAATCGAACCATTTTTTCGCACCTTTCCCTGTCCACGTTCTTATTTATTTTCAGCTAAAAGTTTTGCCCATGCGGAATAATTTGCAGGTATTACGGCGGCAACGTTCCTGAGGATGCTCACCAATACCGGGTGGCAGTACAGCAAGGTGACGTCATTGTAATGGGGTCGGACGGGCTGTGGGACAACCTGTGGGACCACGAGCTAGAGGCCCTAGTGGAAGAGGAAATGGGGACAGCAGCAGCAGCAGCAGCAGGAGAAGAAAATACTGATATCGTCAAAGGTGACAGCGGCTTCCAGCAAGCCAGGGCAACAGAGCTGGCACAGCGGCTGGCGGCACTGGCTGCCACGCATGCCACCGACAGATTTTTTCGGTCTCCGTTCTCTGTGGAGAAGGCCCGGCTGTCTGAGCTGGAGGCGCCATCACAGTCGACTTTTGGCGGCGTGCTGCAGGGGGTTCGGCAGCTGGTGGGAATGGCAGGAGGAAAGGTGGATGACGTCACTGCAGTCGTAGCGATTGTATTATAAAACCTCGCTAGTTATCGCTCTTCTTTTTAAGTGAGTATGAATAGATCTTAACTTGGATAAAACATACCAAAGTTGCACTATTTTTTTATTTGTACCTTCTTTTGAAGTGAGTACGTGGTAGTAGGAGAAAGAAAGGAGGGAGGGAGATATAAAGATTAACCAGATTATGATTGAAAACAAGAGGTATATAAGATGAAAAATAGACAGAGAGAGAGAGAGAGAAGAAAATAGTAGGGATGCGCACATTGTTACTTATTAAGCGAGACATGAGCAACGGTCTGCATGCAGAAATACGTATATGAGACGGACGAAGAATGTGAAAATAGTGGGGAAAGATTGGGAAGGTTGTGGCCTTCATTGGTTCAGCTGGGGGATTTATTCCGCCCCGCGTTAAAAATTTGAAATGTCAGACACTCATACACACAAGTCAGTCGACCAAAGAAAAGCACAGCGGTGATTTAAGCCTCGTTAAGATGCAGGTAAAGCGTTATAGCAAACTATCATTATATCTTGAAGTAAACGCCGACATTATGAGAACGTCTCGCAAAAAAATCAAAACAGACGAATTAAAGAGAGGGTAGGGGGGAAGAGAGATAGCGTGAAGTGAAAATAAAACTTAGGAAGATAGAAAAAGAGGGAGAGAAAAAGAGGGAGAGAAAGAGAGAGAGAGAGAGGGAAAGGGAGGGAGAAAGATGGTGAACATGGGGTTCATCGTTAAGAATTTAGCATTGCTGATCCACTGGTCATGCTCAATCATGCCAGGTGCAAAAAAAACGCTGTCAAAAAAAGAAAAAGAGAGAAAGAGCAATTAAAATTGCATATTCGAGTCTTTGAGTATCAACTAATAGCATAAAAAAATGGCGACAATAAACAATGGCGAGTTCTGCACAATTATCGATTTTAAGTGAGGCAGTGCTTGGCATGGCATGCCTGAGGGAAGATGGCGGAAGAAGGTATCTGCTCACCAGCTGCCTGCGTAGTCTCCACTCTCGGTTGAGTACTCGCCGTTGCTGTGGTGCAGCATGCCGGGCACGCCACCAGAGATGAAGGGAGCGGAGCCGGGCACGCCATTGGGCATCATGCCCATGGCACCCAGCCCCATGCCGTTGACGATCCCAGGGGAGGGCCGCGACACCGGCTGCACTCGCCCGCCGTTGGCGTGATTTTGGATCATCACGTGCAGCAGCCGCTCGCCCATGGAAATGCCGTTCATGGTCTCGTGCGCCAGCCGCGCGCCCTCCGGGTCGGTGTAGTTGACGAAGCCGATGCCGTTGCAGCGCCCGGTGGCCTCGTCCAGCAGGACCCGTACTGAGAGAATGCCACCGAAGCGAGCGAACTTCTCGTAGAGCCACAGTTTGTCGGCGTCCTCTGGCATGCCCTTGATGTAGATGCTGCACCCCTGGCCGGCGTGGGGGCGGGCTGCGGCGGCGGCAGCGGCGTGGGTGGGCCCGCCGGCGCCCAGCCAGGCCGCACTGTTGGTGTCGAGGGGTGCTCCTGCCATTGCCGCCATGGCAGCGGCCGCAGCGGAGGGGGAGAGGGGGTTGGAGACCATGCTAGCGGGGCCAGCGGCCTTGAGGGACTGCAAAAAGAAGGGGAGAATAAAGGAGGGATGAGGGGGGGGAAGATCGATCGAGTAACGCTTCGGTATTTTTTTTTCATCTTTTCAACTCGCCAGCTCGAGGAGCTGTTGCTGCAGCTGCTCCTGGAGCCCAAGCGGCGAGGTCATGTTGCTGAAGCCGTTGCGCTGGGACAGGCGCTCCTTCCTGGCGGCCTTGGCGGCTTTTTCTGCGGGGGAGTCGGCAAACCGAACCAGCAGCGGCTGAGATGCCCCAGGCAGGACGCAGCCGTTGAGGGCGTTGATAGCCGCGCCAGACTGCTCGTGTGTCTCAAACTGGATCAGGGCGCCGCTGCCGCGGTAGAACTCGGTGCTGGGGAAGCTGCGATGCAATGAAAACACGCATCCGTTAAGAGAGGGAGTGGTGGCAGATGTGTGTTGGAGGCAAAAATCAGGTAGAAATCAGCATAAAAGGGCGCGGATGAACATGACAACGCATTTGGGCGGTAAGTAAAGTTGAATAGGCAGTAAACTCACTGCTTGAGGTCTTTCAGTTGGCCGTAAACGCAGAAGAGAGTGGCCACGTCATCGCGGCTCAGGTGGCCAGGAAGGCCTCGCACGTAGGCCCACTCGCTGGTGCACAGCCCTGACTGGATCCTGGGCGCCATGTCAGCGTCTGCGAGCTTGATCACCACTGGAACGCCATCCAACATAGTTCCTTGCAGCGTATTGATCGCGTTGGTGGCCGCGGACGGCTCTTTGAACCGCACAAACGCGTGCGTGACGCCTGCACTCGTGTCTAAAGAAAGTTAAGCCATGTTCGGGGGGCGTTTGAGACATGAATATTGTGATGTACCGCACCTGCACGGCTGCCGGCTGCAGGGTAAGAAATGCGGGTTGAGTCCACCTGCAAGCGGGGTGATGGGTGTGAAATGTAGGGGAGGGTGCATGAAAGAATGGGGATGGGATAACTGTGTGGACACCGCGATTTAAGGCCTTTTTTCGTGTCTGCCACCTCCTGCCGCCCTCGCGGACTCACCTCGCCAAAAGCAGAGAAGAACTGCAGCAGGCGGGCCTCGTCGAAGGTCGTGGGCAGCCCACGTATGTATACCTGCACGATAGTAACCAGCGCGGTTGTTTGAATGCCCTTGGGTGGGTAGAAGAGGCTGTGAGCGCGGGGCGGGGAGCAGCTCGTCCCCAGCGCTCAATCTGGCCCCTAACGCAATCGTCTTTAGGCCTATATGCAAATGTTCTCACGTTCCCATGGTTTGTTGACGCTGTAGACAGAGAGTTTTGCGATGATTCTATACTAGGGGCCATACCAACCCCCATCGAGCGCTCAGCTGAGCCATCCACAGGCGGGGTGATATCCATGGAGAGGTTATGCCACACTAAAACATCACACACAGAGAATTAATAAGGTACAAAGCGGTGTTTGATGGCGATCCGAAATTTCTTTCTCGCGTTTTGGCAGAATGGCCGCGAACGGCATCAAATCATCCCCGGGGAAAAAGTATGCCTGCATATGCCCCACATGTTAACTGCCTTGGATCACGTAGGTTTGGCCGCTGGAGAGTCTGCCATAAAAAAATTGACTCCTACGGGCACCTATGTGCATCGCGCACCTGCGATTTATTGGAAATCCGCTTATCCCTATCTCTCCCTGATAACTTTGGTTTTCTTCTTTATCAATCTGGTTTGGGGGTACCTCGGCGACTGTCAGCCCTAGAGCGATCTAAGAGAGATTTTTGGGGGAAGGCAAGACATGCGATTTTCTAGCTCGACAACAACTGCCTCACTCTTTGCCGCACGCACTCTCCACAAGGCCCACCCGATGAACGCAATTAGTATATACATGAACACGCCGTGCTCAGGACCTCTGCCCTACCTTTAATGCCCTCTCTGCTGCCCAGAGCAAACACTGCATTTTCACCGTTTTACACCATCAAATTCAATAGAAAAAGCTGTTCGTTCACATCACCGAGTACCGACCCACCGCTGGGCCCTCGCGGCGCATCGCTTTCTCGGTGCTCTCCTCCACAAGGCGCTTCATTTCGGCCTTGGCCCGCCTCACGATGTCGGCGTTGTTGGCAGCGATATAAAGGTACAGCTTGCGCTCACCCTCTGGCACACGGTCGCCTGGCTTGAAGAACCGGCCCTTCACCACCACCGCCGCGCCCAGCTGCTCCCCAATCTCGCGGATAGTCTCGCGGTGCGTGACCTGCAAATTATAAAGCAAAAACACAGAAATTTGATTCATCTAAGTTGGTATGGCCTCAAAAAGAGTGTCTGAGATCAAGAGGATGTAACGATTGCAGTAATTTCAAGAATTAGTGGGTATTTGGGTGTATTTCTTACCTTCCAGCGAGCATTCTGAGGGAAGTCGTTGATTTCCAGCTCCGCCTCATAGTGCTTGGCCGGCTGCGGTGCTGCTGCCGCCGCTACTGCGCCAGGGGCTGCAGCAGCAGCGGCCATGGCCGTGGCAGGCGTCATGCCCATGGCCTGCAGCGCCGCTGCAGCGGCCGCAGCGATGTTGGGAGGCATGCCTCCGCCAGCAGCGAAGGGCATGCCTGGCGCTGCTCCTGCCAGCCGCGGCGGCGGCGGGGCCATTCCCCCTGCCAATCGATGCGCTGCCGCTTGTGCCGCCGCGAGCATGGGGTTGATCGCTGCGGACGGCGCCACAGGCTGCTGCTGCTGCTGCTGCTGCCAGGGCATCGCTGCCGGTACCGCCTGCGGCAACTGCTTCTGCTGCTGCTGGGGCGCGCCGCTGAGGAGCTTCTCCGCGATGGCTTGCGCCGCCTTCACCCGCGCCTGGGCCTCTGGAGGCAGGCGAGACACTTCCAGCGGGGCCGCCTCCCCCTCCACCGCTGCCGTCCCCGCTGCTTGAGTCTGAGCCTTGGGGCCCGCACCCACCTCCCGCACCCCCGCGTCCCCTTCCTCCTCGTCCTCGCTATCGCTGGCCTCCACGATCCCGAACTCTTTGGCTGCCGCTTTTTTCAGCGCCTTGACCTGCTCGTCCTCAGCAGCGTCGAACTTGAACCCAGATCCGCCGAAGCCCGAGCCGTGGGCCTTGGCCAGCCCCGCCTTGCGCTTGCGGTCAAATCCTTCAGCCAGTGCCGCCACGTCAGCGGGGATCGGCGCCCCGCTCTCCCGCAGCGCCTTCACCAGATCTGGCGCGTACTGCTCCTCGTCGGGCGATATGAAGGTGACAGCGGTGCCTTTGGCGCCCGCGCGGCCGGTGCGCCCCACGCGGTGGACATAGTCCTCGTGGTGGTTGGGGCAGTCGTAATTCACCACCAGCATCAGATCTTTAACGTCGAGGCCTCTGGCAGCCACGGAAGTGGCCACCAGCACGTTGCACACCGCGGACTTGAAGTCCGACACGGTGGACTCACGGTCCGACTGGTCTTTCCCGCCGTGCAGGCTCAGGCAAGGGTACCCAGCGCGTAGGAGGTCTCGGAACAGCGAATCGCACCGGTCCTGCGAGGAAACGAACACCAGCACCTTCCCGCGCTCGTACCACTCCCCCAGCAACTCCAGCAGCCGCAGGAACCGCTCCCCCTCCGCCCGCAGCTCCACGAACTGGGTGATATCTGGGTTCACCACCGACCGCCCCCCCACCTGAATTTCAACGGGGTTCACCAACACCTGACGCGCCAGCGCCTCCACGGTGCGCGGGAAGGTGGCGGAGAACAGCACCGTCTGCCGGTCGGGGCGCACGGAGTTGATCATTCGCATGATCTGCGGCTCGAACCCCATATCAAACATGCGGTCGGCTTCGTCCAGAACCAGGTACGTCACTCGCCGCAGGTTGGTGATCTTGCCGCTGCCGGTGGCGAGAATGTCGATCATGCGCCCGGGGGTGCACACCACCACTTCCGCCCCCCACTTCAGCTCCGATATCTGGTTCGCCACGCCGGAGCCGCCGTACACGCAGCAGCACTCCATCCCCGCCGCGTGCGCAAACCGCCGCACCTCCTTGCCGATCTGCGTCACCAGCTCCCGTGTTGGTGCCATTATCAGCCCGATTGGCCCGTCTCCCTGCGCCAGCGGGCGCTGGTCTTTAACGTGGCGAATGAGCGGCAGCACGAACGCCACAGTCTTCCCTGACCCGGTCTTAGCAATGCCGATGCAGTCGCGGCCGCCCATGATGACTGGGAGGGCCTGGGCTTGGATGGGCAGCGGCCGATCAAATCCCGCTCTTCTGATCACCTCCAGCACCCGCGCGCTGAGCCCACACTGGTTCCAGTTCTTCACGGGCTTGGGCACCTCCTTCCCGCGCACCTTGATGCCATCTAGCGAGCGGCGGTAGGCTTCCACCTCCTGCGGCGACATTTTCGCCAGCTCCGGCACCTCAATGTAGAAATTGCGGCGAAAGGGAGGGTAGTCGATGGTGGAGTGGTCCACCGCAGCCAGCCGGTCGGCCTTGCTGAGCTTCCCAGCCTGCACTTTGCGCGCCCACTCTGCGTCGTCCTCCTCATCGCTGGCGCCGCCGCCGCCGCCGCCGCCCTCTCCTTCGCCGCCGGACTGCGCTTCGTCCTCAGAGGAAGAACCAGCGTAGCCGGGGCGCCGCCGCCGCGCCTTGCGCCGCCGCTGCTGCTGCTTTTGGCGGCCGTTGGCCAGGGGAGCGGACTCCCCAGCCGCTCCGGCGGCGGCGGCGGCGGGAACTGCTTCTGCTGCCGCCAGCTGCTGCACCTCTGGGAGCACGTTGGCAGCCATAAAAGCGTCCAGAGGGTCAATTTCATCGTCCTCCTCCTCCATAGCTGCAGCGGTGGTGGCTCCTGCTGCTGCTGCTGTTGCAAGAGGCGGCGGCAATGACGGCGGCGCCATTGCAACTTTAGGCTTGGCCAGCTGCCGCGCGTTGGTCTGCATGAACGCCTCCAGCGGATCCTCCTCTTCCTCCTCCTCTTCTCGCGGCTTCTTCGGCAGCGGGGTGGGCTGCGCTGCCGCCGTTGGGGCCTCTGCTGCCGCTGCCGCTGCCGCTTCTCCGTCGCCGCTAGCTGCAATTCCATTCGTTTCTGCCGCCCCGCCCTCCACTTCTTCGTCCGACAACCCATCTTCGTCCTCCAAATTCCACTCCCGCGCAGGGCCTTCCTCCTCACCCCCATCCTCCTGCGCCTCCTCCTCTTTATCCCCCAATTTTCGCCGCTGTGCCTGCCACGCCTGCACCCGCCGTCTTCTTTTCTCCATTTCTTCCTCCAAAGCGCGCTGCTCGCGCTCCCGCTCCGCCTGCCGCGCCTGCTCCGCGTCGTGCCCCGCTGCGGCCGCCTGGCGCGCGCTTTCTACGTCTGGAAGGGGCGGCAGGGAGGACTGGCGGCGGCGCTTTGGCTCCCTCTCTCGCTCTCCCCTGCCGCGAGACCGAGAGCGGGAGGACGATCTGCTGCGGCTGCGGCTGCGGCTGTCACTGCGGTCCCTCCTGCTGCGCTTGTCTCGCTTCTTCTGCAGCAAATTGAAAGAGAGCGAAAAATGTGAGCGTTGGGCGAGAAGCGGTGATTTTAACGGGCCCAAAACAATGCAGGCTGCGTACCTTTCGATCTCCGTGGCTGCGGCGATCATCTCGGTCTCTGCTCCGGGCGCGCCCCTTCTCGCGGCTTCTGTCCCTGCGACGGGCTGGGCTGTCCTCTCGCCCCATGATTGAATGACTACGCAAACTCTACCTGCAATGCATACAGCCAAATGCATCGATTAATTTGTGCACGAATATATTGCTTTATCGAGGTGAATAGCAGCGGGAGGGACAAGCTGCAGAACAAAGCCACAATCCTCACCTCGTTGTTCTCTTTGCTGCTGCCTGCCGTCTGAAGTTGTCGCCAGCGGCTGGGGCTTCCCTCAACGAGTGATCACGAGAAATGTGAGTTTGGTTGACGTTTTATTTTAATCCCGTTCTAGTTCGCTCTGATCTTTTCAAAATAAAATTTTGATTGAGCTGCGAGACAACCTGCTGCTGTACCTCCGCTCCTAACGCTTATTCGATGCCAGGTTCTCACAAATTATAGCTAAGAGCATTGTTCAGACTGCGCGATACCTTGATCACTTCCATCTTGTGCCTTCTTGCTGGCATGCGAGAAGAGTGAGGCTCAGTTTCTCGACTTGATTTTAGCTAGGAAGAAAGGTTTTACACAGGGCACGATGGCATATTTATGTTTCCCTGCATGGAGTCTCACCCCTTGAAGTGCTTGCATGACCAATAAAATTCACCGCACAACGACTCAAAATCTCGTGGCATGGCTGCAGTCTCCTTGCATGGCACTGTTCGAAACACGCGCGAGGTCAGATTTCGGCTTCATAACCACCCAACCATCTTGTCCTTACTCCTCAGAAAAAGAATGACATAAAAGGAAACAATTCTTTCATCCGCTTGTCCGCTTTCAAATATCGTCAGCTTTTGCTGGCGACCATTTCGATGTTGTCTTCCAGGTGGAAAGTTCCAGCGTCGTTCGGCCCGGCCCCTTGTTTCTTCACAATGGTGCCGTGGAAGAAACGAAAGTTGCCGCTCTGCAAATCCTCGACATAGCTTTTCAACGCGATGGACACGCTGCTGAAGGCCAACTGCAGAGAGAAAGGAGGAAAATGAGCTTTACTACCTTTAACTTTTAATATAAAACGTCAACTGTATATGTATTATTAGTCATTGCCTCGGAATATTAAGTACTTAGTGCTGGCAATCAATGAGAAAGAAATGTGGTGGATGCTTACCTCATTAAATGGGATTTCTTCGGGCTTGAACAGCTTCGCCTCCAGCGACTCTGGCGCCTGGGCTTCAAAGGTAAACGGCGCCTGCAGCGTCGAGCGAAACAGCAAGTATGCTTGGCCGATGCCCACGATGTCGAAATGCACGTACGGAGCATGCACGTCGATGGCAGCGCCAGCCTCCTCCATCGTTTCTCTCTTGGCGCCCTGTATTGTGGACTCGCCTAACTCTAAAAAGCCAGCTGGCACCGTCCAGAACCCACGCTGCGGCTCAATCCCTCTCCTGCACAGCAGCACCTTGCCTGCACCCCAATACAATCACTGTCTTCAGCGCGTGAAGCCCCCAATACCGCTCGGTCTCAGAGATCAAGAAAGAAACATATTTCTTCGTATGCCCTTCCCAAAATATGAATTTGGCTCTTCAAATACCAAAACAGCGTTTACCTTCGTGCTCGATGATGGCTCCTACTACCATGCGTGGATTTCGGTAGTCAACGTAGCTGCAGGTTCTGCAAATGGAGCGGGGGCGGGAATCGCCCTCTGGGACCACCTCCTGCATCGATCCGCCGCATTTTCTGCAAAAGGCGCTTGTCGCATCCGATGCTGCAAACACCGTCTTGAAAGGAGACCGTGAAGCCGAGGTTTGATGCGAAAAACTCCTTTGGAGCGCTGGATGGAAATTAAATCTATGCAAACTCTGAAGCAGGGACGGTCTTGCTGCAAAGCGCATCATAGCGAGGGCATTTCTTATTTATAAAATTACTGGTTTGAAGAATACGCGCAGCTCTGGCTATGATTCTCGATGTGGTAGAGGTTGTTTTTGACTTTTGAGCAACAGCTGCGACTGTCCAAACCTAATTGCTGCATATTTGGAGCTTTCTTTACCTTGATGTCCGAACGAGCTAAGGCTAACACCCGCAGAGCTTCTTGGTTTCAATTTTATTTTATAAGGGCTGCAATTTTCTATTTTTAAACATCGCCACCCCGTCAACACCTTGCACGCGCTCTGATGGCGGGGCCAGCGGGCTCATTGGCAGATTACGGAGCAGTAAGCCGCTTGCTTGCACGCGCTGCACCGCTTTCCAGCCGGAAATTTGCCATCTGCGTCAGCCAGCGTGCACATGCACATGCAAAATTCCAGGGATAGGCTGCTGCGGAATCTTGGCCCAGTTGCAGTAGCCTGCAGCTACCAGTACCAAAAGTATGGTTGAACCATTCTTGCTGGGCCCAAACAAGGAATTTTGGGAAGCTCGGCCCCAGCTTCTATCAGCTGGATCACTGTGCCCCTTCTGCAGTGGTACGCCGCAGAGAAAAGCGGGGTAAACCCGCAGTTAGTCATTGGAATTTTTTCCCCACTTGTCTCCAGCAGCTGCTTGACAAAAATTCCATTTCTGGCGGAGTGGCGCGGGGTTGTGTCGCTGTCGTCGTTCCCATTCACGTTGGCCCCTCGGGGTCAAGAAGTACAGCCACCGCAGAACTGTGGCCGCCATTTGCAGCTAACATTAAAGCTGTTTCCCCTCTTTCATACCTTGTGGGGGCTTCCTGTCAACGCCAAAATCCAGCAAATTCTGCACAATTGCAGCCTGGCCGTTAAAGGCGGCATCATGCAGCGCAGAGGGGGCATTGTCGAGCACATGGGACGCATATGCACGTTTTGCAGGGGACAGACAGTTTGTTGATGTGTCTAGTCCTAGTGAACTCCTAGTATGCCTGTAAAGTATGTATGTATGTATGTAGTAAGTGAATTGGCGGGGCTTTGTGTGCACGAAATGATGGACGATTACCGGTCGCTGCCGCTCCCTAGCGCAACAAGAGGCGCACTTGTGTTTGATCGCCGGCTAATGTTGCCTGGAGAAGCTTGCGATGCGAGCTCATGGAGCCAGTAGCTGGGACAGTGAGTCAACAGGGGTTTTTTATTTTATTTTTATTTTGCAGTATGAGTCTGTCTCGACGCCCTATAAATTGTGGCCTTCAATTGGGGATGTTATAAATAGATTTATTTTAAGAAAACAGCCTGCCAAGGTTGCATTTCGGGTGGAGGAATTTTTTTCCATTTTTTAGAATTATTGGTGGCAAATTTAGCTTCCGATTTTGATCTATTCAATTTAACTTCAAAAAATGATACTACTCATCGTGCTATTGTTCACCTGTGTGGCAGCCAATGGCCAACCTTGGCCAGCTAGGAGGACAAGGCAAACTCTCTGGGCGTTCTGGGGCAGTTCGGAACGGTCTGCTCAGCCCGAGCTCTGGGCGGAGCAATTAAGCCCCGACGGCAAAAGCGCCCACCTCAAAATTTCCAGCTGGCTGGACGCATTTTTTGCTTCAGTGCCTGCTGACGAACTCAGCCCCCCGCCTCCCTCCAAGCCGTCTATCCACTCCCGAGTCTCCTCCAAGCTCCCTGCACGCTCGGTTCAAACGTTCAACGAGAGCGCAGCCGACTCGCATGCCTGGGCCTTGAGCAGCAAAACTGCTTCCTGCACTGAAGCACTGGCTGAAACTCCCTCTGCAACGCCCCTTCCGCGCCGTTTCTTGGTCATTGCGCCCGTGGGCAGCGGGTTTGACGCCTCGCGCTGGATGACTCATCCCATGCACTCTACGTATGACATCGTTGCCCTCTATTATGGGCCGAACTACGGCTCGAACCACCCAAAATTCGAGTGTCCCCTGTGCAAGCTCGTGATTCCAGGGCGCGGCGCCAAATGGCGAGAGATTAAATGACTTTAAGTATCCTTCTTGGCGTCATATCGATGCGTTGGAGGAATGTCCACCGCTCCCAGAACCTCACGCTGTTTTTTTCTTCCTTTTTTTTTTAATCGCTGCACAGGTACCTAGTGAACCAGTTCATGAAAGAGAAACCTGCGCTGTGGGCCAGCTGGAGCAGGGAGTACGAGGCAGTGATGGTGACTGACGACGACCTGGAGTTTGATACCTGCACGCTCAACAGGTGAGAAAATTGAAATAAATACCATTTGCAGTAAGCAGCTGATTAATAAGAGGAAATGTATATATTTTTTTAATTATCTAGTGGAAAAATTTGTCGGGGTGTCTCTTTTTGTCTGCATGGAAAATTATGATAAATGTAATAAAATTCCCTCCACGCTGCTACTGTGCAGGGCATTTGAAATCTTTTCTGCCTATAACCTGGTGATGGGCCAGCAA
This sequence comes from Marvania coccoides, assembly GCA_963854735.1. Lineage (NCBI taxonomy): Eukaryota > Viridiplantae > Chlorophyta > Trebouxiophyceae > Chlorellales > Chlorellaceae > Marvania > Marvania coccoides. The sequence goes on along the minus strand of OY978099.1, from coordinate 1,398,632 downwards.
TCACTATGCCGTGGCCCCCACAAGGCCACCTACTGGGACCACCTCTACCAGCACCCAGAAGAGGTGCTGCGCTACGTCACCTTCGTAGAAATTATGGCGCCGATATTCAGCATGAGCTTCTTCAACGGCGTCGTGGCCCCCACACTGTACAATGCCTTCACCGGGTGAGCTCCATGCATTTAATTTTCTGTTCAGAATTACAACGGCGGCAACATTCAACGCATGTTTTCTAAACATTTTCTTTCCAGGTGGGGACTGGATTTCTTGTGGCCCTTCCTGCTGCGCTATCCCCGCAAGCACGTCGCTGTCATCGACGAGGTGTGCATGGTGCACGGCTCCACCCCCGGCGGCCAAAAAGGCGAGGGAAACTTGTACAGGATTCCAGGACCATATGACGAGCGGGAGGAAGAAAGTCGCCGCGCAGCCGAGTTTGGGTACTTTCCCAGCCGGGTACGTTGAGGACGGTAGATTAGATTAGATAGCCTGCTTTAATATTTAAGAAACAAATGATCTAAACTTTTTGAATTCCGTCGTGTCTTTCAGGTGGAGTCCATGGGGTTCCCTTACAGAAACATGGAGGTTCTGGGAGAGGTGAAGGAAATTGCGGCGGAGCAGCGGGCGATTAAAATGAGCCTGGCGCCGCAGCAGGGGGAGGGGCCTGCAAGGGCGGGCGGACCGGTGGGCGCGCAGGTGCGGGATGAGACGTGGACTTTTTTGGCGATGGCGGCGGCGGCGGCGGTGGGCATGATTGTTTTGGCAGTGTATGAGAAGCGGAAGGGCGGTCATGACCAGCACTGGGGCAAGCGCTTTCCCAAGCAGATAGTTTGAGGGAAATGCTGAGCTTTCTTGAGGCAGTGCATTTCCAGAAAAATAAAAACTCTTCCGTGTGTATATCTTTTATTCTGCTGCTTTTTCTGTCGGCATGATGCGTGAATAAATTTACATGTTATATGGTGCAAACATGGCTGTCATATTGGTCGTGGTGCTGAGCTCTCTGCTGCTGCTGTCACCAGCGCCTCCACCGCTGCTTTTTCTTGCGCCACCACTTCAATGTTGCAGCTCTGCCGCTGCGCCGCCGGGATGAGCACCTGGCCCAGCATCTTCTCCTCTGGCTGCCCGTTGACTTCGTATCGCTCCACTGTGCTGTTTAATATTACGTTGCCCTGTTTGTCCAGACAAATAAAGTCCCCCACCAGCACCCGACCGTCGGTAACTTTGATCTGCAAAAAAAGGGGGGGGGGGGGGTAGAGGGTTTAGGTAACGTAGGGACGTCAGATTGTTTGTATCTACATAATCTTCTGCGTACCCTCATGCGTTTGTACAGCAGCTTGGCTGCGATCTTGGCGAGCGGTGATCGCTCTTCGCTCGATGTTATGCTCGTGGAAGCAGTTGGAGCCTCGTCAACCCCAACATGCTCAGTTCCAAGCATCATTTTTTTAATATTGTAATATAAATGTGCAACCAGCGCCCCATTCGCCAGCCTTTTCTCTCGAGCAGTCAAATAATTTTATTTGTTTTATTTTATTAATGAATAAAATATGCTAAATAACGAACAGTGACCACTCGTGAATACGATGAACACTCTGCTCCCTGCATTTTTTATATTTTAATTCGCCGATCACTTTTTTTTTAAACAATAGATGCACGCCTTCCCTTGATCTCTCTACACTACATTCGCCGGCAGGATGTCGATCCTGCGGGACATGGAGCGCCTGTTCCTCCACACGGAGCACAGAGTGGTGTCCGCCTTCCCGGTGAGTCTCCTTGAAAACGCCGCCCGCCGCCCTCTCTTCCTACAATGTCCATGTATTTTTTGTCCTACCCCTTGTTCCATCTGTGCAAATCTTCATTTGTATTATCAAATTACAACTTGTACCCCTTTCTTACAGGTCATAAAATGCAATCAAAGCTCCCAGGCACGAGGCAGAGCCAAGCCTCCGCAGCCCACTGGCAAGACGCGCGTGCTGTGCGTCACCATGCAGCGCCGTGTGGGGTCCCGGGGGTTCAAAACGACGCTGCACGTGTGCAAGGGGCAGCCAGGGCAGTATGAAATCCGCAAGAGTTTTCGGCTGAAGCTCATCACCCGGCTGGAAGCGTTCAAACCGCCTGCTGCCACCGCCCCGCTGCTGGAGGTGACTCTCATGCAGCGCGGGTTCACCGGTGGAGAGGGGAAGCTCGCATTCGAGGCCTCTTCCGATGCCGCTCGAGCTGAAATCATCGGCCTCTTGTACACATTTTGCAAGTCTCACGAGCGGAGGTCGCCCTACCTGGTGGGCATGCGGCGCTCCGAGCTGGGGGAGTACGCGGACGCGCTAGACGACGACGAAGAAGAGGAAGAACTGGCGTCTCATGCAACCGCGGAAGCTGCTGCCGCTTCACTGAACACGCCGGGGGAGCCTGCTGCGCTGCGCGAGCGGGGGCGCCCCAAAGACGTCTCCAAGTTTGACACCAGGCTGCGGGGCAAGTCTGTGGTGTCTGTAGGCGCCGCTAGCAGCATATCTGTTGCGGAATCGGACCCTGAAGCTGCGTGGGCGGAGCGGCACAACGCGCAGCTGGCTGGGGTTCTGGACGCTGTGGCAGCTGGCGCGACCTCCCTAGAAGAGGTGCGCACCCGGCTGGCGGCCGAACGGGCGGCGGTGGAGGGCGCAAACGTGCACGAGCTGCTGGAGAGCGCGGCGGCGGCAAGTCGAGTAGAGAGCGAGATTGGAACCACTTTAGGGTTTGTGGATGACCTGGAGGACACGCTGGGGATGCTGGACGCCAAGCTGCGGCACATGCGGACGGATATGGCGGTGATTGAGGCCTGGAACAACCAGTTGGAAAGTTCCAGGGGGGGCAACATGCGGCTGTTGAGCGCGCTGGACGGGCTGGCGTCGGCGCTGACGCTGGCCCCCGGCACGGAGACCGCGCTGAGGGCTCCCACGTGGGAGAAGAGCCCCGCTGAGTGAGTTTTTTCTTCTTTTTCTTTCCTATTTCCCCCGCACCTTTTTCGCATTCGCCTTCCCTTTCGGCCATCCTCTGTAACTTTGTCTTTCATTTGGCACTTTTTTCAAACCCCAACATCACTATTGACATCCCTCCCCCCCCCCCCATTGTTTTTTTTCATTCTGCAGCATGGAGCGGGCCGTGGCTGCTGCTTGGGACCTCCATGCCCACCTTCAGGCCATCACTGCCGACTCCGAGGCTGACGTTCCACACCTGCCCTCTGAGAAGCAAGCCTCAACCAGTTCCAGCCTGGGCGTGTACGGCCGCTCGTCTTCTTTTCAGTTGCACCCCCCAAAGCTGTTTGTGTCGCGGCAGCTGCGGGGCATGCAGGTGACTTCGACGCGGCAGCGCATGATGCACGACCTGCAGCAAGAATTTCTGAACAGAGCAGCGGAGCACCTCAGCAGGGAGCTGGCACGAGTGGCAGATGCCTCAATGACAGCGCTTTCCTCTACGGTAAGGCTGATTTTAATTTCAAATGCAGTTTTTAATAGTTTTTGGCTGTCTCAATTAGCCAAAAGAGTTGTTTTCATTTGTAACGCTCGAATTTCTTTTTTCTTTAGGACAAGCTGCGCCCGCCAAGCCACGCAGTGCTGCATTCCCGCGTGGCGCAGCTGCAGTCCCTGCTCGAAGTGGTTATCGCAATGCGGCCTGCGGCGGCGGCGGGGCTGCGGGGGTACTACATCAAGGCAGTCAACGCGTTATTGAAGAAAGAATGGTCGGGGGCAGCCAAAGAGGCTCTCCGACAGACAGGAAGCACAGCGGGGTCGGCGGCGCAGGAACCGGACCTCTCGCTGCGCAGCGCAGACTCCATCAGGCAAGCTTTATTTATAAAAAAACGTGTTATCACAAAATTTCTTCTCGTGGGTTTCTTCTAACGTTCTAGACAATTTGTTTCATAGGGCGCTAGAGCGATTGCACAGCCTTCCGGCACGGCAGCTGTCGGAGACCGCCACCCCTCTGGCCCGTTCGCAGAGCTCTGCACACCACGCCACTTCCTCCACTCCACGAGAATCTTCTTCAGCAGCCGGTGCCGGCCTGCTGCTGCATGAAGCCTTTGACATTTTGGCTGGCACTTTTTTCCCACTGTGGACCACAGAAGTGGAGCAGTGCCTCACGCTGGTGTGCGGCGGGGCCAGCGAGAGCGACGCAGTGGGGTCTCCTGCCGTTGCCGCCCTTCTTTCCACCTTGCAAGACGCAGTTCTTTATTTTCTGGACGCAGCGCGCGCCCCAAAGTCGTTGTCGTGCCTCTCCATGGCGGCTACTGCCATGCACTGGCAGGCCAGGCTGGCGCCCCGCCCAGGCGCAGCTGCAGTGCGTGGAATTTTGCAGCAGGCGGAGCAGAAACTTCGAGCAGGGTGGCAGTCTTACGTGGCCGACAGCGCAGCTGCCATCGCCAAATTCGACGGCAAATCGTCCATCGGAGGGTCCAGCGTGCGCAGCGTGCACGTGCTCCCTTTCACTGTGAATTTAGAGGCGGTTGCCAGTCGGGTAGAAGCGACGGTGAAAGATTGGGCACGCCGCGACACCGCTGCGGCTGCCACCTCCTCCCTGCCGCCGCTGCCCGTCGTCACGTTTGAAGGCTTCGCCGTTCGACCGTCGCCGTTTGAGAGCACCACTGACAGCTTCCTGGCAGCTTCTATGCCGTCGACGTCGTCGAAAGGGCCGGGGGCGGCTGCGAGGGCGATGGCGGACGCGTTTTACGACCGTGTGGGAGCTGCGGTGCTGGACGCTGTCGAATCGCACGCAGCTGCAGATGCTAAGCACGGCCCTCGGGTGCGCCTAGAGAATTATTCATTTCTGCGGCTCAGTCTGCAAGCGCCGGCGCTGGCGCAGGTCCCCGCGCTGCAGCGGCTGCGCAAGGAGGCGGGCAGCCAGCGCAACGCGGCGCTGGCGGCGTGCACCGAGCAGCAGATCGAAATCTTGAAGCTGGGGCGGATGCTGCAGCTGGGAAAGCAGCTTGGCGAGCTAGCCAGCTCCAGAGTGCCGCCCTCCGAGGCCGCCGCGGCTCTGCACTGCACGGCCGTGGAGGCACGGCAGGCTGTGGCTGCTGCAGCGCTGGGTTTAGATAAGCGCCTAGTGACCATGCGACAGAAGCTGCAGAAGCACCTGGGCGCCAGCAGTCCCTACCTGGTGGACGTGGTGTGGGAGCGCACCGCCACGCGGTGCTGTCAGGCTTGGGAGGAGCTTGAGAGGCGGCTGCCTGTGGTGTTTCCGGGCGTGGAGGTTGTGCCCAGCACCGAAGGGCTGCGAACCGCATTTGCCGCTGCCAAAGTGGCATCGCCTTGAGTTTTTTTTATCGTTTTAATAAATGAGGGACTGTTTTGACGCAAGATTGGATTCATTATGTAATGGCAACGCTGGGCAGAACGAGTCCTTGTCAACAATTAAGGGGGACAAGCTTTTATTCACTTCTGCGCACCAATCTTATTATTAATTTAGTTTGTTTCACAATTCTGCTGTTCTAAATCGCGGCGTGAGTATCCTTCGAAATGTACGCCGCTTCTGGAGCAGTCATGCCCCGGCGGAACGAGGCACTGCCAAAGGTCACCGTTCACCCACAGCACGACGAATCCACTTCCATCAAAACGGTGCAATGGATCGGAAAGTAGGACCCCAACAATAGCAGCGTCGTCCAAGGGCCTGGAGGCCACAAAATCCCATCCATGAAATTGTTTTGCGGCGCCATTTTTTTCATATGCACAGTATACCCTGAGGATAATTAGCTCGTCTTGTTTTAAATAGTCCAGCCATATAAAAACGGTTTATGTTCACAGGGAAAAGGTGCAGGTGGTGGACTCTCCCAAGCCTCTAATCACAGATGCTGAAGATGCCGTCATAAAAATTTCGAGTTCGTGCATCTGCGGATCAGATCTCCACCTCTACCTGGCGGCCATGCCCGGCATGAAGAAGGGCGACATCCTGGGGCACGAAAACATGGGTATCGTGGAGAGCGTGGGGCCTGGGTGCCGCTCGCTGGGCCCCGGAGACCGCGTTGTTGTCGCTTTTGACATCGGTAACTACTGGTATTAATAGTGCAATATTTTCAATTGAAATATGAAAAATTGATGCAGAAGAGTTCTATTTTTTTTCCTCCCCTGTAATCTCTATTGCCCGAAATTCTCTACGCATTTTTCGTTTTGTTTCTCTCGTGCAGCGTGCGGCGGCTGCCACCCCTGCCAAAAAGGCATTTTTAGCGGCTGCGACTCCACCAACCCTTCAAAGGAGCAGGAGTTGCTGTACGGTCACCGCACCGCAGGCTTGTTCGGGTACTCCCAGCTCACGGGCGGGTACGAGGGCGGGCAAGCTGAGTTCCTGCGGGTGCCGCTGGCCGACGTCAACTGCCTCAAGCTGCCGCCCGAGTCGGAGCTGTTGGATGAGCAGGTGGTGCTGATCTCCGACGTTCTTTCCACCGCCTGGCACGCCAATGAGCTCGGTAGCGTCGGCCAGGGGGACAGCGTGGCAATTTGGTAAGGCTTTTGATTCTTGTATTTAATTTCGTACTGCTGAAGACTGTTTGGGAACTGCTCTTAAAAACCTTCTTTAACTGCATCGTATGTATGTTACACCCTTTTCTGTTTTTATATTGTGCGGGGGAGCTGGGCCGGTGGGCATTCTGGCAGCGCACTGTGCCTTTGCCCGCGGCGCAAGCAGGGTGGTGCTCATTGACGAGCAGGCATACCGCCTGGAATTTGCCAAGGACTGGATGCCCGAGCTGGTAATAATAACTGACATTGCGACAGTGCTTTTCTTCAACCGGCTGATTGCACTTTTCAATTCTTCCTCAGGAAACCATCAACTTTTCCGAGCGCAAGACCCTGGAAGCGCTGCATGAGATGTTCAAGGACGAGGAAGGGCGGTACATCGGCCCTGACGTGGCCATCGAAGCAGTACGCTTTGAAGCATGTGTTATGGTCTTGAAAAACCCGGTAAACAAAAATATATACTCAAATGATGATCTTGTGACATGCAGGTGGGCTTCCACTACGCCCATAGCTGGATCCACAAGGTGGAGATGGCGCTCAACCTCGAGAACGACCCCTCTGAGATCCTCAACGAGCTCATCTACGCGGTGCGCAAGGGGGGCCGCATCAGCATCGTCGGGGTCTACAGCGGCTACTCCAACCACTTCAACATCGGAGCCTTCATGGAGAAAGGTAAGTTTTACGCTTAAACCTTTTGATTTTTTAAGTTTTGAGTTTTCGGTTGACATTGTATGTTCACATTGGCTGCAGGGCTGAGCATGGGCGCGGGGCAGACGCCCGTTCAGAAGTAAGTTTATTTTGATAAACTTGAACTTTAATTGAGTTTTACATGGCCAAGGATTTTTCTAAATTGTAAACTTCGCGGCGCTGCATTTCAGGTATTGGCGCCACCTGCTGCAGCTGGTGCGGGAGGGCACGCTGCACCCTGAGCGCGTCATCACTCACACATTGCCCCTGGAGGAAGCCCCACGGGCGTACAAAATGTTTAACGGCAAAACAGGTATGAAGTCCTGGATTGTGCCGAGAAAAAAAAAAACCACTGAACATTAAATTCAACGATCATGCAGATGGATGCATCAAAGTCATGCTGAAGCCTGGGGGCGCTGCGCCGCAGTGGTCTGAGTAGTGAGAGGGCGGGGGAGGCTCGATGGAAAGTACGAGTTGGCGAAAACACGTGGCATGGAGGGAAAAGCGCCCCTGTACCCAGAGTCAGTATATAATTGTAGATTAGAAATAGATTTCGAACTAGTGCCTAGATAATGCATGTCCAAATCTCTCTACGGCAAATTACAGAAGAGATGGAGATGGCTGCGACAGCTTTTACTCTTATTTTCTGCGTAATGCAGTACGGGCGGCTTTCTGGACCATTGTATAGTCTTGGCAGATTCAAAATTGCTGTACGATAGCATTTCAGCAGATTCTTGACCTCATTACTGTCTTCTTCTTAAGATGGCGGCGCAGGGATAAGCTACACATAATGAAAAGTGCCGCACGTGCGATAGTCAGCCATGGATTTTATATAGCAGTGTAATGTAAACACGCGGGTAATTACTTCCCAAAAAAGCTCGGAGTTCGGCTTGTTCAAGCCGGCATCTTTCTTCCTCAAATTAATAGGTCTTGCTCGTCTCCTATAATTCTCGCAACGCTTTTACTTGATTCAATTTTTACTGCGGAGAACAAACAACGAATGAGTCTATAGAGCGAGCGTGTTACTTAGCGAACCCAGAGGGCATGGCAAAACCAAGGGGGCCTCGCCTCAAATGGAGCCTCAACCGGCTGCTCGGCTGCTCCCTCCGCCCCGCTGTGCTAGACGAAAAGCCTGAGAAATGGAGCTCGCATGCCGGGCCAAAGCTCCAGCTTTCAGACAGCGCAAAGGCTCCGGAGCAAGGCATTCTTGGCCCTACCAAACGTGACAGCGAAGACGGCCTGAACGCCTATCTGGGCCGCTCCGTGCTATCGCAAGCAAATTCTGTGGCCACGGAGCGCGCGCTGAAAGCCCCTGACAGCGATGAATCTGCCGCCAATACCAGCCCCTTCCAAGGCAGCCAGAGCGCCTCCCCCTTCGCTAGCAAGACCGCCAAGACTTCGATCAGCACCCAAGACGACCGGATCTCTTGGGGGACGGCCCACCACGACGAAGAAGGCCCCGCTTCCCCAACCTCGCCTGCCATGGCTCAAGCGCTGTCCTCAGTCTCCCTCCCCCTCTGCCTTTCCTTCTCTAGCCAGCCCGACAGGCGGCAAATCAACGCACGCTGCGGCTCGGGGCGCTCCGTGAGCAGCAATGGCGGCGGCGCGCGCAGCCTGGACGGCAGCGGTCCTCACCATAGTAATTTTTCGAGGGATGTGAGCTTCGGCCTGCTGCCCTCCATCGGCAGCTCCGGCATCGCCGACATCCACCGAGATGAAGACGCCGATTCCAGCGGCTCTGTGGCGGCTCAAGGCGGCGGCGGCGGCGGCAGGCTGGCAGCGGTGCGCCTTCAAAATTTGCCAAAGGCGCCCTCCGGCTCTCTCCCTCTGTTGCCAGCCTCTCGCAGCGTCTCTCGCCACCTCTCCTTGCCCACCCCGCGCAGGTCTGCTTCCCTCTCCCACGTTAGCAGCGGTGGCAGTGGTAGCGGTGATCTATCGAGGCGCCACACGGCAGTTGTGCTGCTGCCTGCTGAGGACGATGACGGCGGCAGCGAGGCGTCTTCCAAGGCGGAACAGCTGCAGCGGCGGGTGAGCGAGGTTTACGACCAGCATCACGTTCCCCTGGAGAAGCTGCGCAGGCAAATGAGCAACGACCACGGTAGGAATTTTGCTTCTTTCTTTATTAGACCTTATTTCCAGCAGAAAATGTTAATTAAATTCGTTTTATTATATTTTTATTCTTCGTAACAGGGAGCGGGGAGGACCTGCTGCAGCTCATGGCGCGCCGAGTATTTCTGCAGCAGGACGTCTCCAGCGAGGAAGCGTCAGTTGCCGTCGAGCTGGAAGACCCCAGCAGGTCTCCAGAAACCTCTGGGGAGACGTCAGACACGGTGCTGACGTCCCCCCTGGGGCTGCCTCGCATCAAAACAAAGGTAGCGAAAGAAAGCATAGATTCAGAAATTGAAAACTAATTGTATTAACTATTAAAACCTCCAAAACCTCCATACCTCCAAACACAGCTGAAAAACAAAGAAACTCAAATTTATCACTCGGCATTTTCTTTTTCTTCATTGCATCTTGCGCCCGTTGATTTTTTTCCTGCTGTGCGATGGCAACATCTGGGGCTCCATTTCAAATTAGTCTTCCCTTTCCTCTTTGCATTGAGTTGTGTTGTGTTCATGCCGTGAAAATGGGCGGAGAATGACAGCAAGCCGCCACTCCTCTCCCGTCTTTTCGAGTTTTGGGTGGACGTGTTGAGCAATGCACAACTAGCATCTCCCCCCCCCCCTCCCCTCTTTTGTCTCCTTGATACTTTTTTCAACTTCCATTGCGAGCTTTTCGAAGAATTTGTAAGAGTATGTTTCACTTCGGCTTCTTTCCTTTTCACATCCATGAGAAATCTAAGCTCAATCGAAATTTAAAGCGTAATTGTTTTCACGCCGAAAAACTGAATTGAAAAGAAAAAAGTGGGGGCTCAGCAGCGCAGAACTCCTCCTCAGGAGCTTTAAAACACGATGCCAGCTTTTTATTGGCCTGCAGGGAAGATAATTAGCCCCATTAGCGACTCGTACTGCTTCCATGCAGTCATTGAACGTTTTCTCCGCCTGCCGCTCCCAACTCACCTCTGCCTTCTCATTCTTCGCAGCTCGCTCTTTCTCCAACGCTTCCAACACCTCTGGCCTCTTTTCCTGCGATTCCAGCCACTCATGCAATGATTCAAGGCCAAACGAGAGAGAAACCAAAACTATCTTGCTCTTTAGCTTAAAAAAGAAACATTTCCGCACCTTGAGCTCTGCTAGGAATCGATCGTGCAGCGTGATTCTTTCTTCCGCTGTTGCTACGCCAGACACCAGCGCGTCTGCATGCGGCGACGATAGAAACGCCAGCACCTGCTCCAAGCTAAACTCGCTAACAAAATTTTGAGTCACCGCTGCCGTCTCGCCAATATTCAACACCGCATGCCACCATCCGCGTGGCACAAACAGCACCTCTCCCGCCCTCACCGTGGCTTCCAACGGCTGCACCCCTGCGGCGTCCTTGATGGGGTAAAAAGAAAGAAACCACTCCATGAGCGATACGGGGCAGGCCACGTCAGCGCCGTCGTCGCTGGCCCTCACCTGCAAACGCGACAACCGGGTTATAAAATACGGACTAGTAGCTTCAGCCTTAAAAACTCCGTAGAGAACAAACAAACACACTCGCTTTGGACGAAGCTATGCAATGTACTTTATTATGAGACGTACGCCTGGGGGAGGGGTGCCTGGGGGGTACATGACCCACTTCTTGGCTCCGGCCACCACCGCGTTCCATGCGCACGTCGAGTTTGGGTCCACGTGCCAGGTGGAGCCGCTCTTGTGAGGTCCAATGATTAGCCACCGATGGTCAGGCCTAGCCTCGTCTCCCAGCACCGCAAACAGGTCGTTTCGAAAGTGCGGAGGCACCTCAAAGTCCGCGTCCAGCTGCGGCGCCATTTTGAGGAAGCCCTTGTCGAATAAGTACAGCGGCAGCTCGTCTGTCTGGGCGTCAGCGTATCGGCAGTACGACTCGAAAGACATCGGGGAGTCGCCCACAAGCACCGTCTTTCCCTTGAACGCGCGCTGCAGGTACGGTCTGCTCCATTTTTTTATGGCTGGCCAGTCGTTTACCGCGTCAGTTAGAATCACCGGGCGGTTGGGACGCTCATACTCATTTCGAAATTCCTCCGCGGTGAGACCGCTGCGGCGGTCGATGTTGTCGACTTCCAGCCAGGAGGGGTCGATCTCCAGTGCCGCACACAGCCAGGTCTGGTGCAGCAGATCTGAGTAAAAGTGAGAAACTTTGAGGAGCGGCAGGCGGCTGGGGCGGAAGCCTGGCACCTTGCACGAGAGGTAGGTGTCTCGCCACGTGTTCTGGAACTCCCACCCTCCAGATAAATCCTGAAAAATGCAATACAAAGGGGTGAATCATTGGGGGACGACGTAATTTATTTGAAAAATAAAATGAAGAAAGTGGGGTCTTACTTCCAGAGCGAGGGCCTTCCAGAGTTCCTGGTGGTTGCAGAAGCAGTAGAGGGCCTTGCTGACCACGCTGAGGCTGGTCAAATCGCGGTGAGAGAGGAAGCCCAGGATGGTGAGCACCGCCTCGTCGCTGAGAAGGGCCAGCTTGCCCAGACCGCTGCTGCGCACGGCATTGCTGTCCCGCAGAAACGCCATCATCGATTCTGGCTGGACCCCACAAGGATGCGCCATTTTGAGAGAAAAAATGCTCGATGCAGCGTGAGTAATTTATATTGTTTTGAAAAACCCAGGGCGGATTAAGCCCAAATTGCAAATATATATTCTAATTACAAGGGAAAATAAGTAAATATTATTGAACGATAAATTTATGCAATGATTTTTCAACAAGTTCCAAAATGCATGCCTCATTCGTGTAATCAGTTCTGCCCACAGCCGCATGCCCTGCTACCTCCCTCGGTGCTCTGCAGAAGAGTATCCTTGGGAGAGAAGGCTCCTACGCACCACCAAACCTCAAGCCTCCTTCTCCAGAATGTATCTCAACTTGCGCCAGGTGAGCCCGCCTCCAGCGCCGAAAGAATCGAATTTGGCGTCGCACGCGGTGTACCCTCCCCTCGCCGCCAGCGACGGCGGCATCCCCGCCGTCATGCCCATCCCCACCGCCTTGGCGGCCTCCATCAAGCTGTGGCTGGCCGCAACCATGGCGCTGTTCCCGGCCGACGCTCCCGTGGCCGCCAGAATCGCTGCAAGGTAACTGGGGGACGCAAGAATCGCGCGCTCTTTTGCTGCCACCAATGACGGGTCCATGCGCATCCCCACGCCCCACGTTGTCTGCAAATTCACTGCCCGAGTAAACGACGACGCTGCCACCTTTTTAGCTTGGCTCTGCGCCTGCTGGAGCTGCGTCTCGATGGACAGCCCCGAGCTTTCTTCCTCCCCCTCTTCCCCACCCCCTCCAGACAGCGAGCCTGCCACGTCAGCGGGCGCCCCGAGATACAGCACATTGATTTTAAAAGCTCGCGTGGGGCCCAGTTGCATCATCGCCGCGCTCACCACGGAGTCTTCCGGCGCGGAATTTGTGCCCGCCAGCACCACCACCCGCGCCTCATCCGCCAGCGCGTCGTCCAGAAACTCGACAACGCCCTGCCGCAGCGGGATCTCGGCCGCGTCCACCATCTCCTTAAAAATGCGCTTCTTAGTGGCGTAGATCTTGTCCACAAAAGCAGGGCGCTCCTTCGTGGGCAGCATAATTGGCCAGCCCATTATCTCGTAGTAGGTGCGAATGAGGCCCGGTCCGGTGGAGTCGCCCATGCGAAGAAGGTCATAGTAGATGGCTGGCGCCCATTGAGCGCACCCATAGCCCATCTCCTGTTTCAGGGAACAAAAAGGGAAATGCAAGCGTCGTTTGAAGTTTATTCTTCAAGAAATTTGAGCGTTATTATTATTATTTATTTTTTTAAAGCAATGGAGGGAAAATGAGGAAATGGGGCACCTCGAAGGCCTTGTTGAATGCCACGCGGTGGCCGTCGGTGTGGACGTCCATCAGCACCCCGTCACACTCCTGCGAATAAATAATTTTGAATAAAAATGAAAATACCGTCAGCAAGGCAAAAAGTTAGAATTATTAAAGAGCGCTGCCGTGGCTGGGTGCAGCAACCCTCTCGAGCGATGTAGCAAACTCTCTCAAAGGCTCACCATAATGACGCAGCGAGAGGAGGAAGAAGGGGACGGGGCGTCGCTTGCCGAAGCTTGCGGAGGATGGGTGATTTTCCTTGTCCTTGGCGCGCGCACGGATCTATGTACTACGCAGCTGCTTTTGCAATGCAGCGAGGGATGCACGTTTGCGTGCGGGATCCGCCCTGCCAGTAAAGCAGTCATTTTGTCAAACGAGCTTCTCCGGCACGCTTCTTAATGGACTTATTAATGGACTTGATGATTTAATATTTTTCAAAGTCAGGATGGGTGAGCCTGTAGGGTGAATTTCAGTGTAAAGAGCGACCAAAATGAAGCTGAAAAAATAAAATGTGCCACGCGCCTCTCGCCAATCCCAATTACCAAATTTAAAATTCTGGCATCGTACAGCCCTCGCCGGTTCCTTCAACGGACCAGATCACCTTTTACACCTCATTTCCCGAACTGGTACAAGCAATCAAGCTTGAAAAAAATGCCCGAAGTTGCGTTCAAGGTCGCCATGGCTTGCGGGGTTAGTGCCACAGTTGTATCGAAGTTGGCATAATGCGCGAACGCAGCGCCTTTCCCCATTTCCACTTTTCACTTCCCATCTCTCACACTACAGGGCTGCTCTGGCGCGGTGCAGCGGGTTCTGGACAAGTACCCCGGTGTGCAGAAGGTGGACATCAGCCTTGAGCAGCAGAAGGTGTCTGTGACTGTTGACGACTCGGTTGACGCCAACGCCCTGAAGGAGGCGGTTGCCAAGACCGGCAAGGCCACCGAGTTCTGGCAGTGAAAGCTGAAGGCGCTGGCGATTCTGACAGTTGAAAAATGAAAACATGCAGCTTGCTTTCCCGTTCAAATGCATACATTAATTAACATAACTGTTTTCTGTTTTCTGCTGCTTGTGTAAATATTCTTGACGAATTCTTATGGGGTGGGGGGTGGGAGAGACCAAGTTTGGGGGGTTTGACAGGGCGGCATGCAGGGCATATGAACTTTTTAATACTTGCAGGTTTCTCGTAATTCACCTCGCAGCAAAGCGGGAGGAATCTGCGGGGAAGCTGGATAGTTCGGCCCTCTTGCGCGCGGCTAAAATCGAAAGTAAAATCTAAATTAAATATTGTAGCGTATACTTAAAAAACCTTTGGCCCCCCCCCCTTTTTTTTTGTGCTGAAGCCTCATATACCATTTCCCTGACTTTTCATTTTCACATCTCCCAAAGGTGTTGTCTTGGCACGGCGGCTTTCGGGTCTTTTCGAAGTACCCACTCAGCAGCCGTTGAACAAACCTGTAAACCGCTGCGCTGGACCAGCTGACAACGTAAGATTTTCGTCCCCTTCACATTTTATCAAATATATTTCTTGCTGGTGGCATACCTGCCATAATGCATGCACACGCTTCATTTTACTGGCCCCAAATCCGCATTTAGATACACCAACACCGACCCCATTGGCTCCGCCAGCTTCGCTTCTTCCGAGTTCAAAGTTGCGAGCGCGGACAGCGATGTCCGCCGCCTTCATGCTCCTCTCCTTCGGCGCCTTTGCAACGTGCGCCCGCCTTGCAGGTGTGCCTTCCCTTCTTTTTCTGCTTATTATTTACTATTCGCGTAATTTGGCCGGCATTCCCCTCCATGCAGTGCACATGTCTTTCATTATGTGTTTTAATTCATTTGACGTTCTGTGTTACAAACACAGAAAGAAAAAATTGATTAAAGAATCGCAATAAATCTAGTTTTTCACACCACTAACGGACCACCCCCCCCCCCCCCCCCCCCGCCCCAGAAGCGCATCCATGTGCATCACCCACCGCCTTTGCTGCCACCGCCTGCTGGCACTTCTTGCCGTGCACCTCCAACGCCAGCTCCAGGCTAGCCGCCGCAGCTCGGCAAACCGCCTGCTGCCGAAGCTCCTCTAGCCTCGCATGGCTGCTGCCGACCTTCTCCCCCGGCCATCCCCCAGCAACGAGGTCCACAGCCTGTTTTAAATCCATTTCCGCCTCTCCAGCTGCTCCCAACGTCCTGGAAACCTCTGCGCGCGTGCACAAACACGCTGAAAGCTCCAGAGCGGCAATCTCTGGTCTCACCGCCCTCAGCATAGACGGACGCCCCGCAGGCTGCTGCTTTTCAGGCAGCAGCTTTTCCAACCACCCCTTCTCACGTTTCGCGCCTGCAACAGCACCAGAGGCCCCACCAGCTTCCTTTTCTTTGGCCGTTTGCATTGCCGCCGCCAGCGCCTTCTCAGCGATGTCCACAGCCTCTTGCGCCGTCTCCACGGCCGCGATCTGCGAGGCCACAACCTCTGCCGGCCGTGCAGAGGATTTCCCATTCTGTGTAGCTTCCGCCAGGCGCACTTCCGCCAGTTGTCGCAACGCCGACGCTGTCGCAGGGTGCCCAGCGCCCCCAGCATGCGCTTTCCTCCTTTTCACGCTGTCTTCCAGCAGCTCCCGCGCCTCCTCCAGCCTTCCCACTCCTTTCAGCGCCCGTGCGAGGCTCTCTGCGGCGGGAGATCGGCCGACGCCCTCCACTGCCGCCTCATCAAAAGCTCTCCGTAGCAACGGCTCAGCCGCCTCGTACTGCCTTTCTTCCACCAACATCTCACCCAGCCGCGCCCTCCTGCGCGCGCAGGCCGCGTCCCCCGCCCCGCGCTGCTCCATAGCGTCCAGCGCTTGCCGAAGGAGCTTCGTCGCTTCTCCTCGGCGGCCCTGCGCCCACCGCACCTCCCCCAGGTGAAACAGCGTGTTGGCAGTCTCGGCGTGGCCGGGACCCACCGACTCCAGCTTCACCTGGAGCGCTTGTTCGTAGTATTGAGCTGCTCTGCCCCACTCCCGCTGAGCGTAATAATGGCCGGCTAAATTGTGAAGGGCAAACGCCACGCGCATGTCCTTGTGGCCAAACGCCTCCCCCAGAATACCCAGTGCGCGGTCGTACAGCGGCGCAGCCTCGTCATACCTTCAAAGCGATATAATTTCCAGTTTGAACAGCGATGTTATTATTCAAAAGAAAAATGGTTGAAAAAACGCGCATACCGTTTCTGCAGGCGGTAGAGTTCGGCCAGGTTTTGGCAGGCGGATGCCACGTGCGGGTCACGCGCCCCAAACCCTTTCACTGCCGCCTCCAGGGCGCGTTTTAAGTACCGCTCAGCTTCGCCATGTTTCCCTTCTCTTGCAAGGTCTCTAGCAATGTCAGTGAAGACCCGCCACTGCGCGGTCGAATCGTTGCTGGGGCCTAGTGGTTCGGGAGGTGGCGGCGCAGGGCCCTCGGTGGCTGGATCTGCAGCGGCAGCCCAGGCAGTGGCACCGAAAGGCGACGCTGCCAGCGCCACAATTGCGGCCGCCGACGCCAAGGATCCTGTGGTCGCAGCTGCTGCTGCTTCAGGGCGGGGTGGGGTGTGGGCAGTAGCCGTGCGCAGCTCGCGTGCGAGGCGAGAAAGGCCGCGAACCACAGCGCTTCGCATCTGTGGAAAAATTGTGGAGTGTGGGGACAATGTGGGGTCTATCGCGTGCAAACCCAGACTCGGTGGCGGTGAATGCAGATTATGTGTAATCAAAAATGAGAAATGGAGAGGATGATGAGGTCAAGAAGAGAAATTCAAATTTTGTGACTATTTAATTAATTTCTCTTTTCAATTGTATTTAAAATTAATATGACATTACTCGCTCATTTTGAGGCTGAACATCACGGTATAAGCATATTGTAAAATTATTGATCACTAAAAATTTGAAAATCAAACAATTATAAAAGAATTGCATCTCTTTTCGTCCCCTAAAATTTGCTTAAAATGTCTGGAGGTGGACCGCCAAAACCCGTGGTCTTCCTCTTTGGAGTTGGTGCCGGCGTCGCATTCTTCAAGGTGAGCGCTTCAACTTTTTTTTTTAAAGCTAAATTCTTAATCTGTTGACCCTCATTTTGCAAGCGCAGATTGTGGGATTCATGCGCTTCCATCCCTCTGTGACGCTGCAAACCATAGGCCTCGTCCAGGTGAATAAATTAAGAATTTTCATATTTTATTTGTCCCAACCACTCGGCTCATTTCCTCTCTCGCGCTTTCTCCTTTTTCACATCGTACTTTTCGAAATTTTTGCAGATTTTTAAGATGTTCAAGCGTCCAAAAAGGGGCAACGCGCAGCAGCAGCAACTGCAGCAGCAGCAAAGAGCAGCGCCGGCAGTGTGCTCTGGGGTGGCTGGCCTCATCGGAAACACCCCTCTGGTCCGCATTCCTTCCCTCAGCGACGCCACGGGCTGCGAAATCCTGGCCAAAGCTGAGTTTCTCAACCCGGGGGGGAGCATTAAAGACCGGGTGGCGTTGGAAATTATTCAAGACGCTCTCGCTGAGGGGCGGCTGATGCCTGGAGGGCTGGTGACGGAGGGCACTGTGGGCAGCACAGGAGTGAGCCTGGCAATGGTGGCGGCCGCCCACGGCTGCCGCTGCTTTATTTCAATGCCTGACGATGCAGCCATCGAAAAATCAGCCACGCTGGAGGCGCTAGGGGCCGAGGTGCAGCGGGTGCGCCCCGTCAGCATTGCGCATCCAAATCATTTTGTGAACGTGGCGCGGCGGCGGGCGGCGGGGGAGCCAAACTCGCTTTTTGCCGACCAATTTGAAAACCCGGCTAATTTCAGAGCACACCTGGTGACCGGGCGCGAGGTTTGGGAGCAGTGTGGGGGACGGGTGGACGCCTTCGTCAGCGGGGCGGGCACGGGAGGCACCATCGCCGGCGTTTCGAATTATTTAAAAGAAAAAAACGCCAGGGTCAAGGTTTTTTTGGTAGACCCCCCCGGGAGCGGGCTGTACAACAAGGTGACGCGAGGGGTGATGTACACGGCGGAGGAGGCGGAGGGCAGGCGGTTGAAGCACCCCTTTGACACAATCACAGAGGTATGTCGAGGAAATTAGCATTGAAGTCATCTATACTTTTTAATTTGTTTGTTTTCTTTGAGTGTAGCAAAGTGGGTGGTTTTAAATAACCCATTAAAAAAATGTTTTTTGGGGGGGCTATACTATGTGCTCTGAACTAGCATATCCTTTTCCTTATTCTTGTTAATTTCCAGGGCGTGGGCATCAACCGGCTGACAGCCAACTTTTCCCGCGCCAAAATCGACGGCGCCTTCCGCGCCAGCGACCAGGAGTCGGTGGAGATGGCGCAGTACCTGACGCGCAACGAGGGGCTGTTTGTGGGCAGCTCATCGGCAGTAAACTGCGTGGGAGCGGTGAAGGCGGCCAGGCAGCTGGGCCCAGGGCACACAATTGTGACGATCCTGTGCGACGGCGGGCACCGCCACTTGAGCAAGTTTCACAGCAGGGAGTACCTGGAGCAGCAGGGCCTGACGCCGGGGCATGCAGGACGGGGGTTGGAGTTTATTCTGTAATGTGGCATCAGCAGGGGAAATGGGAGAGAGTTAGCCGCTTGCCGTCCGGAGAGTCCTGCTTTCCCCTCTGTCTTCATGTCGGTCGTGCCGTTGGGGGACTCAGGAAGGCAAGGGCCAGAGTCTTACACTGTGGGACGACGGTGCGGTATCGGCGTTATATAGTATCCGTACGTCCACAGCACGAGGTAGATCCGTAGATCCCACGGATGGAAGGGGGACCCCGCCTTGCTGTGGCAGGGAGTGGCACGTCGCCTTGCAGGTCTCTATAGGAGCGCCTTCTGTAGGAGAACGTTATACCATATGTAAAACCTTGAAACGCTTGCACAAAATAAGCGAGGCCAAAATAAAATGGATTCGCAGAAATTAACATGAGACACAGAAATTAAATTTCGCGGGGTGTGTTCTATGCTGCATTTTTCTTAAAACCCAGTTGATGCTACGCCTCGATTATATTGGTTCAATGCAGTTTTTTGCGCATTTTGAATCCAGCTTCGTGTACAATTTCGCAGAGCCAATATTTCATGTGTATAAATAAATTGGACAAAATGGCGACCACTAGCGAGGAAAGCACGTTGGAGGCTCCTCTTATACGTCTGAATGCCAGCCTGAATGCCAGTGTAAGAATTGAAGAAGTGGAGGAGCCGGTTCCCCCCATCTCCCCCCGCGGCCAGACGGTTCGCACCACCATTAATCTTGTGAGCGCTGGCACTGGCACGTCGACCATCGCGGTGCCGTTGATGGCGCTCATTCTCGGAGCTGGACCCACAGTCATCGTTCTAGCAGTCCAGGGCGCTCTTTCTTCCTTCGCCAACCACGTCATAACCAAAGAAAGCAAAGAGATGCAGCAGGCAAGAACTTACCAGGATGTCATGCGGCGCAGGCTGGGGCACGGTGCGGGCAGGGCAGCGGCGTTTGCGATAATTCTCAACAGCGCTGGGAAGATCGTTTGTTGGATCATTATTCTTACGGATGTGATCCTGGGGAGGGCGCCTTACTACGAAGGCCTGCTGCCGGAGCTGCTGCGCCGCCGGTCTCACCACAAACTGGATTTGAATCGGTGGTTTATGAAGCGAAGTGCGTGGGCTGCAATTCTGGCCGTTGCCTCCTTCCCTGGCCTCACTTTCAAATCTCTAGACACAATTTAGTTGGTTTCGTCAGCTGGATATACCTCCGTGGTCTTCATGAGCGTCACTGCGCTGGTTTTGGTCATCAAAGCGGCACTGGAACGAAAGGCCTGCACCATCCCATTTTGGCCCTCGGCAGAGATGCTGCACGAGCCGTGGGGTCCCATGATGTGGCTGAGGCTGGCTGCCGCGCTTCCGGTGCTCATCAGCGCCGTTTTTACGCAACACAGGTAAATTTTAATCACCCCTCCCTTACTAGTTACTGGAAATATTTCTAAATATAAACGTTCTTCCTGCCTTTTCTAATTACAAATTTCGCCACAACAGCGTCCTTGCCATCTCCCGCCAGCTGCACCCCTACTCTCAGCGCAGCATAGACTTCGCTTCTGGCACCGCCACAGCTGTGGTAGTGGCCATCAAGCTGCTCATCGCGTTCACCAGCTTGGCGCTCTTCGGCCGCCACACCAAGAGCGACGTCCTGCTCAACTACAGCACCCGCGCGCTTTCACGCTTCATGCATGCCAGCTCAGCTCTGGGCACCGCCACCGCCATGCGGATAGCTTTCCTCATCAACGGCGCGTTTTCTTTTCCGATCTACATGTGGCCCCTGCAGACGGAGCTGTGGTCGCTGCTGTTCGACGAAGAGGAAGCTCTGGCGCGCATGTCCCGCACCAGCACCTTAACTGCGACAAATTACTTCATCGTCACAGGCGCCGCTATCGTCGCTTGTGTGGTTGCGGACGTAGAACCGATGTTGGCATTCCTAGGAGCCACCGCAGTGGGGTATTTGGCACGTAATTGCATTAAAGCATGCTTCTTCACCGCACTTAAGTCATTCTTACTAACTAATATATTTGACCTTCTCTTTAAATTTTATTTCTGTTGAGAAATAAGACTGAGCTTAACTATCCTCGGTGCTTATTGGGCATATGAAAAAAAAAATGACCTTCTCTTGCAGGCGTTCCTCGGTCCAGCAGGCCTCGTGTTGAGACGCGACAGCAGGTGGCCGAGCTGGGCAAGAGCACTGGCGCTGGCCATGCTTGTTCTGGGAGTCTTTCAGGGGGGCGTTGGATTGTTGAGCATGCTTTTGTAAGAAAGTGAAGCGGAGCGGGAGCATAAACTGTAGGGGAATGGGCTACATAAGACATATCCGGGGTCTATGGCCATATTTCTTATGGCTACAGGAGGCATACTCCCGGAGGGTACGACCCTCAAGCCCATGCCGTAACATAAACCCACCGGACGGCGCCATTCATGTTTGGAGGTTTTACATATATGGTTACAACCATATATGTAAACATGTATGACATTACAAGTAATGTCAGTTAGAGAGCATTAATAATAAAACATTTGCATGTATTGGGGGGCGTTTAACCTCTCTTGTTTTGCAGGCAAAGGCAAACGCAGAAAGCAATCTTGCATGCCAGTCTAGAAAATAAAATATTTTCCCTCACAAGATGACATTCGACAACCTCCAAACCTCCAAAACCTCCGTTGTTTACATACTTGAATTAACACGGACGGTAGAGAGGCGGGGGGGTGGGGGTGGGGGTGGGGGGAGTAAAAATAGCCAGGGAATGAACTTAAAACCCTGTAATGTATGCATGCTGCCTGGAAAGCGTGCGATGACAAGCTTTCAGATGAAAGCACGTGTGGAACCGGAATGTGTAAAAAATAAAAGTAAAAATACACACATGGGAGAAGATTCCTGAGCTTCAAAAAAAATCTTCAAAGTTAGTTCCACTCCCATGCAATAGATTATTATGGGCACGTGAAAAAACCAGACCATATGAAGAAAAAAAAATCTAGCGAAGCGCCTGAGGCTCGCATCCGAGCTGGAAATGCAGATAAAACTACAAATCGCATTCATCAATTTAATTATTTTGCACCACCAAGGAGCAAAAATATAGAGAGTAAAAGCTCGAAGATCAAGATGGCCAGAACTGGGAACATCGCTAGAGAGTACAATAGGAAAATGTTGGCTGACTTGTAGTGAAAAGGGGTGCCACCGTACCAAACGAGTACCGCCATGCGCGATGTCTCCTCGAGTGCAGCTAGAACTAAGGTTGGAAAAACAAATCCAGCGAGAATAATAACATGGCAATTCGTGATCCAGCACGCGTGGTGGCATTTGGTGATTTCAATCTGAGAATCAAGAAACGAAAGTGGCAGAAATTGTTGCAAATGAAGAAGAAAGGCTATTGTCGAATGATACATAGAAGAGTAGAACGGACTGTTAGTTGTGCACTCGACGCGACAACGGTCATTACTGAGTGCAATCATGGTGCCGACTGACGCTAGCGACAGCCAGACATGTTGATGGAGGGGTGCCCGAAAAGCGAATGACTGAATTATAGGTATGGCTGCAACTGCAAACAACCGCCAAATTACGGCTAGCGACCACTCGAAACTAGAAGAAGGAAAATACGGGAAGGCTGCCTGCTTTTCGGAAGGAACCATTAGCACGAATACAGGAGTCGTGTACAGCCGAAGTAGCCGGACAGCGGCGACAATGGCAGGTCTCCGAGCGGAGAACGCCCGCTGCGACGACAGCAGCAGACGCATCATCGAAATATGGGCCAAAGCTTCAAAAGCTGCGTAACATACTACAAACGTTAGGGAAATGGATTCGAAGTTTCGAAATACGAGCAATAAGGCGATGCAAATTGTCAGTGTCAGGTCAATAAGGTCGTGGGTCCTCAGCGAGTGCACAAACTGGTGGTACCATTCGCGTTCGGCATAATGGCTTTCAAATCGTAACAAGATTCCAGGTGCTTGCACAGGCATTTCTTTGAAGACCAAATAATCAACTCGGAAAAAAAATTATAAAATTATAATGTTAATTGTAACGCATCACAGCTATTTCTCTTCTCTCTCTGCATGCAGAAATATGAAATAAATGCAAATTGTTGCTTTATCAATCGATTGTCGACTTGAAAAGAAAATTGAAAACAAAAAAAACGTACCGGGTGCCATACAATTTGCTGTCTTCCTGAGCACCAGAAGGGGCAGTACCACATTCCTTGAGCTTTAAAAAAACAAAAAACCAGAGAACGAAGAAACTTAACAAAATCATTCATAAATTCATTCTGCCGCTGGGAGATTCATAACGGCACATCAAAAATATATATCACGATTTTGCCCCTCTCCGCAATTCCTCCTTCACAGCCAATGCCCTCTCAGCGATCACCTTCACCTCTCTTCTCCAGCACCTTCTCCCTCCTCCTCTTCTTCATTCTCCGGGAACAGCCGGGCGATGAATTCCTGCACAGCTGGCCAATACAGCGGCGCGTGCGATTCAAACGTGTCCATGTGACGGGCGCCTTCAAACGGCACGAAGCTCCAGGGCGGTGAGGGGTGCGCCAGGTACAAGCTCAGCATCTGAAAAAGGCGAAACTCAATTTTAACCGATATTAAAGAACGTATCATTATGAAACCCCAGGTGGTTTCTTCCACCTGGGGGTACTTTTCGGGAGTAGTTAAATTATGAAATTTGACATTTTAATCACAAAAAAAAGGTACTTGCCTGCCCGGGGTGCAGCATTTCGTCAGCAAGAGACGACAGAAACAGCACAGGGACGTCTGTGAGCTCCTTCACCCTTCGATCGCTGTACCACTTATTCCGCAACAGCCAGTTACAGGGCCGTCCTGGGCCTATCAAAGGTCTCAGGAACGGCATGCGGTGGGTGGCTGCCTCCTCCAGACTGCTGAACGTGTTCTCCACCACCAGGCCGCGAATCTGCGACTTGTGTTCTGCCGCAGTGTGAATGGCCACCGCCCCGCCCAGCGACCGCCCCATGAGCACGATTTTGGAGGGGTCGATGTCGCTGCGACCCAGAAGGTGCTGCATGGCGGTCCCCGCGTCGATTTTGAGGCCCGCCTCGGATGGGTGGCCCTCGCTCAGGCCGTAACCTCGGTAGGAAATAATGAAGGCGGAGCACTCCAGCATACGCACCAGAGACCGCAAAAACGGCAGCCGGTACGCCATGTTGCCCGCGTTCTCCTGGAAGAAGACGAGCACCGGGCGGCGGCGGCGCTGGGCGGGCGACCAGTGCTTTGGCCACATCAGCCAGGCGTGAAGGCGGAGGTGGTCTGGAGTGGTCATCGAAATATCGTCGTATTCAAGGCCAAAGGCATCAGGGTAGTAGGGCAGGTCGCGGGGGAGGCCTGGCAGCACGGGCACGTAGATAATCTTGTTCTGAAAAAAGTAGAGAAGGCCAACAATGGCACCGGCGATGCTGCCGAGCTGCAGAGTTATAAATGGGTAGAGGAGAATGTGGGAGCGTGGGTCATTGTGAAAGAGTTGGGAACCTTGGTGTGGGTTGCTTCTTTCGGAAGGAAGGGAACGAAACATAGGGAGAGAGAGGGAATGCGAGAGATCAAGGACCGAAGTTTTCAAGGTTTCTCACCGCCAGCCCAGCTCCTGCCAGGAGCTTCCCCCAATCCATTTTGTAATGAATCAGCGGGCGTGTTCGTACGCCGAGACGGTGAAGAAGGTCTGAAAAATGGCGCATTTTTTTTTTCGAATTTTAATTTCATTCGTGCATTTGTGGTTTTCAATTCAGCAGGGGTTTAAAAATTTGCGAGTTGATCACGTTTTGTGGCTCGAAGGCGCAATCGATTTGACGAAGTACAAAAAAAGTTAATTTTAAAAATTTGGTGGCCGATGGTCGTTCGCGAGGCTGGATTGCCGTGAAACTCTGTGTCGCGCCAAAGCATCTCGATCTAATAGACGAACCGGCCTTGTCGCCTCCAATAACCCCATGGCCGCCCAACAGCCATGGCCTTCGGCGGGCGGGCAAGCAGTGCTGCTGCAGGTCCTCTGCGGCAGCTGTTCAACGAAAATCGACTGTGAGCAATGGTCGGCTATGTTTATATATATATATATATATATATATACACACCCAATTATCTCCCTTTTGTACCTTTTAAACCAGCCCTAAACTTCATATAAATATTGTTTTTTGTGTGCTGCAGTCACCCCGCTGAATTTGATGCCTCTGCTGGCCACAAAGACGTATCGCTGTCCCCGCTGCCAATCCTTCCAAACCATCGACATCGACACGCAGCAGGAGGGCTACCTGCGTAGCCAGCTGATTGCTCACACCCAAGCAGCGGCAGCCGCCATGCAGCACCAGCACCAGCAGCAGCAGATGCCCTCGATGCGGCCGCACCAGCCCCGCCCCGACCTCTACCGCCAGCCCTCCTCCCAGCAGCATGCCCACCAGGTGCAGCAGCCGGCTCCCAGGGTCGGTGTCCCGCTGCCTCCTCACATGGCGGCCCTTATTCACAAGCACAGGGCTGCCGTGGCCGCTGCCGCGGCCGCAGGGCACCCGCCTTTCGCCTTCCGGCCGCAGGGGCCCGGCGGGCATCCTGGTGCCCACCCCCCTCCGCAGCCTAGAGTCCTTTCTGGCGGCGGCGGCATGGGCGGGTTTGGCGGCGCCATTCCAGCGCCACCCTACCAGCAGCCGCAGTACGCACCCCACCATCGGTCCGCGCTGCAGAACAAAGCGGCCGTGCCAGAGAAGGACTCTGATGATGAGGAGGAGGACGACGCAGAAGAAGGCGAGGTGCGCGATACTTTCCAGGAGTACCGCCCCGCCAAACTGCCGTACGGTCCGCCTCACCCCGACCCAGTGGTCGAAACCTCCTCCCTGGCGGCCGTCCCGCCGCCCGACATTACCTACGAGCTCGCTGCGAAGGAGGCGCTGGTGGGCGAAGGGAGGCTCAGCGCTCTTCAGCTGGAGGCCATCGTGTACGCGTGCCAACGGCACGAGCAGCGGCTGCCATCGGGCGCGCGCGGCGGATTTTTCATCGGAGATGGCGCGGGGGTGGGCAAGGGGCGCACGATCGCGGGGCTGATGCTCGAGAATTGGACTCGGGGGCGGAAGAAACATCTGTGGGTGTCTGTGGGCGCGGACCTGAAATTTGACGCGCGCAGGGACCTGGACGACGCGGGAGCGGCACATGTGGAGGTTCACGCGCTCAACAAGCTGCCGTACGGCAAGCTGACGGGCCAGAAAATCGGGATTCACGAGGGCGTGGTATTCCTGACCTACTCCTCGCTGGTGGCGTCCTCCGATCGGGGGCGATCGCGTTTCAAGCAGCTGCTGCAGTGGTGTGGCCCCGATTTTGACGGGCTCATTGTGTTTGATGAGAGCCACAAGGCCAAAAATTTGGTGCCGGAGGCCGGCTCACGGCCGACCCAAGTACGTGTGCAACAATGCAGCCCTCTTTTCGCAGCTTTTTTGTCCTTATTTTGTTGCTATACTTTAACGAGGCCACGATTTCGCGTATTTTGATGTAATTTTCATTCCATTTTTAATTGCTGACCATTTTCCCCCTCAAAATTTACATGTTGCTTTCATTGTTTTTTGCAGGTGGGTCTACGGGTGCAGGAGCTGCAGGCGGAGCTTCCAGGCGCGCGGGTGGTGTACTGCTCCGCCACGGGCGCCTCTGAGCCGCGCAACATGGGCTACATGGTGCGGCTGGGGCTGTGGGGCGAGGGCCATCGTGGCTTCTCTGACTTTCCTCGTTTCTTAGAGGCAGTACAAACCAAGGGCGGCGGCGGAGGCGCCATGGCGGCGCTGGAGTTGGTAGCTATGGACATGAAGGCGCAGGGGATGTACGTGTGCCGCACCCTGAGCTTTGCAGGAGCCGAGTTTGAGACGATCGAGGTCCCGCTGGAGGAACCGATCGCGTCTCAGTACGCTGCAGCCACCGTGGCATGGAGCGTCTTGTACCGGGAGTTCCTGGCTGCGGAGGAGGCGGCCAGCGCGGCAGCGGACGCCGCGCAGGACGGCCAGAGAGCCGGCGCCGGCGGCGGTGGTGGCGGTGGCGGAGGCGGCGACAGTGTCAGCGGCGCTCCCAGCCGCTCCCGCGGGTCCGCCCTGGGCACCGCCAGCTCCATGACATGGCGCACGTTTTGGTCCGCGCACCAGCGCTTCTTCCGGTGCATGTGCATGGCGGCCAAAGTCCCTGCGACCGCCCGCATGGCAGCGGATGCGCTGGCTGCTGGAAAGTGCGTTGTGGTGGGGCTGCAGTCCACAGGGGAAGCCCGCACCGCGGATGTGGTGGCGGAGAAGGGTCCCGACTTGGACGACTTTGTTTCGGGGCCGAAAGAGCTGCTGATTCGGATGGTGGAGAGCGCGTACCCGCTGCCGCCAAACCCGCTTGACAGGGGGCTGGATACGGATGAAGACACGGATGAGGAGTTTGCGAACGCGCGGGTAATGGAGGCGGCGGCGAGGGGCACGCTGGAGGCGCGGGAGAACGCTGCCAGGCGGTCTAAAACGCAGGCTGTTCGCTACAGAGAATTCTCCTCGGACGGTGAGTGTTGGCTAGGTACAAAATTTGATAAGTGGTTGATGTGGGTGTTGGGATTGGAATTTGAGGGAGTGAAAGGTGGTAGCTATTAGCGTAGTTATTTTTGGGGGGAGTGAATGATGCAATCATTGCCCCCCAATTTTTCTTCTTTTCGGGCCAAATAAACTAAACTATCACTAGTGACATTTTTCTGTCTCCCTCTTTCTTTCCAAAACGTATGACAGAGGAGTTCCTGGAGACCGCCTCCGAGGACGAGAGCGGCGACGAAGGGGACAGTGACGAGGAGGAGGGCAGCGGCGACGATAAGAAGGAGCGCTCAAAATCTGCTTCGGCAGACGGCGGCGGCGGCACCTCCTACGAGGGCAGCTCTTCCTCCAGCAGCGATGACGGCGACTCAGAAAGCAGCGGCGTGGACAGCGACCCCGAGTACGGTGACGTGGAGGGCAAGAAAAGAAAGAAGCAGAGGCGGGACGAAGGTGAGTCGTCGCTGGACACCGTGCAACGTCAGGCTCAGGAAGAGGAGGATGCTGAGCGGTCCAAGGCGATGAAGGCGGCCATCGAGGCGCACGCGGAGGCGCTGCGGAAAAAAGAAAATTTAAAGGAACGGCTGGCGAGGTTGGAACTGCCGCCGAACCCCTTGGACGATCTAATTGACCGGCTGGGCGGGCCGGAAGCGGTGGCAGAGATGACGGGGCGTAAGGGGCGGCTAGTGCGCGACCCTGGAGGCAGCGGAACAGTCCAATACCAGCCTCGTAATGCCTCGGGAGTTGCTCAAGGTGCGACCCTGGAAATGATCAACGTGCACGAGCGCGCGCTTTTCCAGGGGGGCATCAAGCTAGTGGCGGTCATCTCCGAGGCGGCCAGCGCGGGAATCTCGCTGCACGCGGATCGGCGGGTGTCCAACCAACGACGGCGGGTTCACCTCACGTTAGAGCTGCCATGGTCAGCAGACAAGGCCATCCAGCAGTTCGGCCGCTCCCACCGCGCCAACCAGACGTTTGGCCCGCAGTACCGCCTCATTTTCACCCCGCTGGGCGGAGAGCGGCGGTTTGCGGCGGCGGTGGCTCGCCGGCTGGAGAGCCTGGGGGCTCTGACCCAGGGAGACCGCCGCGCGGGGCCCTCTCTGGCGGCGTTCAACTACGAGTCCACCTGGGGGCAGCGCGCGCTGCGGGAGACGTACACAGCGCTGCTGCAGGAGGGCCCGCCGCCGACGGTACTGCCGGCGCCGTGCCGGCCTTCAGAAGCCCCTGGCGCCCCCCCGCCGGTGAGCTTGCACCAGTTTTTCGGCCGCGCGCGTGCCGCGATGCTGAACGCGGGCATGCTGCGCCCCAACCGCAGTGTGGCGACGCCCGCGCAGCTGCAGGCCTACCTGACGGCGCCCGATGGCGCTCCGCGCGCTGCGGTGGCCATAGAGGACAGGGAGCGCGCCGACGTGCCGCGCTTCTTGAACCGCATGCTGGGACTTCCCCCTTTGGCCCAGGCCAACGTGTTTGATTTCTACCAGGCCATTCTGGACGACCTGATGGGCAAGGCCAAGCGGGAAGGCGTGTTTGGTGAGTCGTATTGTTTTAGTGCTTCCTACCTCTTCCATTTTGATTTCTACGTCATTAGATTATTATTATCGATAAGTCCTCTGTGCCCTCATGACTCAAAATCCCGTCTTACCCATTAAACGTGCTTTCCTCTCACTCTTTTCCTCTGCTTCGTTTCTCCCACCCCTCAGATGAGGGCATCATGGACCTCCGCGCCCACTCCATCACCCTGAAGGGCCCCCCCCGCCTGGTCACCCGCGACCCAGTCACTGACGCTGCCACGCAGATGCAGGCAATAGCTCTGGACAGAGGAATGCCGTGGGAGGACGCTGCAGCCACGCTGGACGCCCACACCAACCCCGAAGCGAATGCAGACGGAGAGGAGGAGGACGAGGAGGAGGCGGAGGAAAAAGAGGGGGAAAGTAGCAGCAGCGATGAGGAAGACGAGGGGGAAGGGAAGGAGACAAAAACAGGCGCGAAAGGGAAGCGGGAGCGAGTGGAGGAGGATGGCAGCGGCAGTGATGGTGATAATGAGGAGGAGGATGGCGGCGCAGCGAAAAAGAATATAACGAAAAAGGCCAAGGTGGAGGAGGATGAGGCGGAGACCGAGAAGAAGAATGGCGCAGTGGAGGCGGCAGCTCCAGCTAAAGCCGCAGCAGTGAAGACGACGGAGCCCGGCACTTCTGCCGCCACTGCTGCTGCTGCTGCTGCTGCTAGCACTGGAGGCGATGCGGACGAGGGTCTGGTCCACGTCATCAACCTCACCAGCGACTCGGAGTCTCCCAAGAAGCCTGCTGTCGCTGCCCCTGCTGCCGCCACCAAGCCGTCACCGTCAACAGAAGCAGCAGCGCCAGCGATGGCAACAGGAGAGCTGCCCAGCGGATTCTACCGCATTCGGTCAGCCGGCGCAGGCGGGCGGGTGTTCGTGCTGCTGGCGCTGCGGGTAGAAGGCTCTCAGCCCGCCACGTACACGGTCTACCGCCCCGGCACCGGCCGAGCCCGCGCGCCACTCACTCTCAAGGAGCTGAAGGAGCGCTACTCCCTGCTGACCAAGGCGGCGTGCAAGACGCTGTGGGAAGCGGCCTACGAAGCGGCCGGGCGGCCTGGTAAGTCTGGCCAGCCTGCGATGCGGCACAAGACGGTACATGTTTTGTGCGGGGCGGGGGTGATGCTGTCGTGGGGCGCTGTGCAGGGCGCGCTGCAACGACACCAGCGGGACAAGAAGGCTGAACGCGTGCGGGTTGTGCGCATTGCGACCACTGGGGAGGACCCTCAGAAGCTGGTGGGAATGTTCATTCCCGAGGTTGCGGTGGACGACGTGCTGAAGGAGCTGGCCAAGGATGGGACCTGAGCTGGGTTAAATGATGGGTGTTTTACTCGTAAACAATTGAGAATAGGTCTGCATTCATTATAATAAAAAGACAGCTGGATGCCATTCAAATTCTCAGCTTCTCGTCCTGAGGTGGACATGTGTCTAACACCCAAAGCGCACGTAAATGCGGCGCCATTCATTCATAAAGAATGCGTTTTCGATCATCGAAATCATAACCAGGGAGAACCAACGAAAAACGCAGAGTTCATTGTCACTATTTGTATTGACAATTGTATCATTTGCCACCTTCACTTCGCCCTGGCTGTGCACCCCTGTCTTGGCAGTCGCACCTTACTTGAACAAAATACTTTGCAATGAACTCTGACAAGGAGAAGGAAATTAAGCGCAAGGCGGAAGAGATGGCCGTCTTGCTTTTTTCTCTCCTGCATTCCCATTTCGAGAGCCTGTGCTTCCTTCGAGGCCTGGATCTCGTCGAGAAGAGTAAGTCCACGAATACACGTGTTGGGTGCTGCACAAACTGTCCAAATTTCAACTATTTCTTGTCTGGCACGAACTTTGATAGATAGATATGATTGACTGGGTGACAGGAGAATGCCCTTACTCGGACATGTTTACAGATAAAATTCTCGCATACACGCATTTTTAATAGTCCCTCTTTGCCCCATCATGCAGCCTACGGCTCCCTTCCCTTCCCTCTCCCTGAATTCGTCAATATCCTCGCCAGCGACCCAGCGCCACAGGCAAAACGACGCCGAGTGGCACTGCCGGAGCTCTCACTCGCGCCCACTACCCAAATGCTCTCCTTGCTGGATGAACTGGAAAAGGAGCTTCGTGGAGACCTCCCGCAAGATGCTCAGCAGCTTGACAAGCTGCCCGCATTGAAAGAATGCTTTGACGGCCCGACACCCAGTGGAACTGCAGTTGCATTAAAGGTGGAGGCGGCTGCAGTCTCTGCTGGTGAAAATGCGGCGATCATGTGCCCATCGAAGCCCTGACGCGGTTAGGCCGTGTGGCGTGACCTGCCCGCAGAATCGCCCCTCCGCCCTCCCACCTTTGCTATCCCAATGACAGCTTAACCAGTCATCGTGCGCTATATTACTATATGGCTACATAGTAATAAATTGAAAAACACCGATACAAAAAAGACGGCTTGTTTTTCTTCATATTTTCAAGCCGAGCACTGTTTCGTCACTTTGTTTCCACCGCTAATAAAATCGCTCTATTTCTCTCTCTCTCTTTCGAATTTATTCTTCCATTTCAATGTGCATGCAATGTGCCCATATTTCCTTATTGCCACCAAGAGTTCAAGAACCGATTCTCGATTTCATTGTTGGCATGGGAACATCACATTTTTTCTCTTTTTCCTTTTATGATTTTAAGCTTTGCGCTTATTCATAAAATTGCAATCCGATTTTGCTTGCAAAAAGCTCTTTTTTTTTCCGTGGCATTTTTGCTCCACCTCTCAATGCCCAATTTGACGTTCCCTGTGCAACTGAAATCGCACCTCGCTGCCGCCACCGTATTTATTTATTTATTGCCATCCGTTTGTATCACCTTATAGCCTTTCTACTCCGCCATTTTGCCAGCGAGTTGCTCACGTCACGTGCAAATTGTTTGTAACAAGATCCGTAAGTATACCCGGCCCAGATGGTTCTACAGTAGTCAGCACTGACACGGTGTCAGTGACACCAGTTGGGTTTGCTTTCGAAAATTTGAAATTGCGCGCGAAACCCCATACAAAGGGAGAGAAAGGGGAAACAGCACGCTGCTAATCGGGATGCGAGTTAATGCGTTCGAAATTATATAACAGCAGTGCATACATAACCATTTTTAACGCATTGACAAGAGGGTTTGGCGGCCACAGATTATAACCAAGAGCAGTGAAAATTTGCGCACTCTCTTTTCGTAGTTTTCGATTTCGCCCGCATTTCGCCCATATACGTCCCGTAAAAATTTGATATAAATATAGCAGACTGGAATATATACAAATGGATGTCGAACGGCAGGAAATATTGAAACGCAGCGCCGAGGCGATGGCATTTGTGTTGGTCGAGTCTGTGAAGGTTACCGCTACTGGTTTTACAGCCATCTGCCTCTCAAACTACGGTGAGCCTGGTTGCATAATTTATAGCTATTGCTCAGCTCTTTTCGACCTGAAGGATAACTTTGTAGTGCCTCATGAATTTTTGTTTCCCCCCTCTTGTGCCTGCAGCCAAAAGCCCCACATCCACGTCTCTCTCACCCCCGCGGGTCTTAGAGGCCGGCACGAAGACCAAAAAGTGGCAGCGGAAAGCGCGGCCGCGCAAAGAGGGCCACGGAGAAGGGAGCACCTTGCATACCACTGTGAGCCGCGACTTCAAAACGAAGCACGCCTCCATGATGGCGCTGCTCGACGGCCTGAACAAGTCGCTGAAAGGCATTCGTCAGCACAGCACAAACTATCAGCAGAGCGACGTCCCTTTCCCAGATGAAGAGCTGGAGAGCGTGATCGCCGACTCTCTGATAAGTTTGAAACGCCCGACGACCCAGCCAATCGAAACGAGGGGGTAGCCCAGAGGAGTATTTTTATAGAATCCATGCTGACGGTTCTGACGGTTCCTTGAAGCACCTAATAAATTTCGCTAAACCCATTGCGCTGCCAAATCAGCGCGCCCCAGAAAAAATAGAAAATTGCAATAAATTATTATTTGTTCCTGTTGAGAGCTGAATATATATGTAGAAAGGATTCTGAGTATCCTTTCCTTTTCTTCCAGTCTCTTCATTTTGCTGCCTCGCTTCACTTTCTTTTTTCTCGTTCCTTTTCTCCTTCCTATGTAGACCACCGCCCACAGGTTTCCGCTTTTTTCTTCCCGGGAAAGCCATATCTTTCATTTTTCTCTTTCATTTCTCTTCCGCTCTCCAATTTAGCCATTTTCCTTCGCTCGATTCCGTTGTGCGCATTTTCACCTCGCCAATAATAATGCGGCCTTGTCCCAAGCCCTCCGCTGAATAATAAATAATGATGAATAATAACAATTACTGTCCCCAGTTCATGTTGAATTCGCACATTTTTTATTGCCACCGCTTGTTCGCCATGCCATCCCTTGTTCCTAAATGAAAAAATAATAATTACGAAAAATATTCCGGTATTCAACGGGCCTATCACTCTTTCTCCTACGTCGCACTTGCAAATTGTTTGGTGACAGCTCCCCATCGCTGATCACCATACCCGCGAAAGCAGCCTATTTTAGACTGTGAATGAAAGCATACCACCGCAGCCCGCAGCCCCGAATTCAAAAAAAAAGGCTGAACGCCAGCTGCGGGCATTGACCAAGTCCACTCTTCAAATATTTCCTCTACCCCCTCGCTTGCTGCGTTACATGTGCACACCACCCAGTCATTCCTTTTTTTTCATATGCCCAATATACTCAGAGACGTCCTTTTATTTTTTCTTCCCACCGCCACGGCAGAGATCTGGGGTGAAGAAGAAATGCTCGCGTTTGTGCTTTAAAAGGAATGTCCATCGGCCCAAGACAGAGACATCATTGAAATGAAAGTATGAATGAAAAATGGTCAGCTGCCTCCAAGTGTCTATTATAATAGACACTAGTAATTACCATCGGAAAAGAAATGTTTGGCTTTCCCTGTTGGGAAAAAAAAATACGACGTTGGAGTAGCAGCTTCAATAGACGCAGTTTTTACATGTTTCAAACTACAATTTCAAACTACAATTTAGGCTGCCACCCCTTCATGCCAACTCGAGAGATTCAACTCTTGTGATCGAGAGACTCTCCTTTTGACAGCCGAAACGGGGGTACATCACCGCTCACACGCCGTCCTCTTGACTGAATAAGGCAGACATGGATCCCGAGCGGGCAGCGAGGCTCAAACGAGGCGCCGACAGCCTTGCCTATTTGGCCAAAACATACATCGATGCGTGCCAGACCGCTGCGAAAACCTTTGAGGATGGCGTTCGGGTGCTGGAAAAAAGTGCGTTCATAAGCTTGTCTGCACACACTCCCGCACCCTCCCCACTCACTTTCGCACTCCCTTCCGTATTTTGCAGGCTATGGCCCGCTGCCAGTGAGGCTGCCCTCTCTGACCGGCTTCCCGGAGCTGAAGAAAGCTCGCAAGGGTCCCCCGCCGCGCAAGGTCCGTGTGGTAGGCGAGGACACTCCGGTGGAGCACCCTGCCATGCTGGCGCTGCTGGATGACCTGGACAAGGCGCTGCAGGGCGGCAGCGGCGATGAAGGCCTGAAACAGCCCCAAGAGGACGAGACTTTGCCGCTCAACACGCCCGCCACGCTGGACGAGTCCCAGCTCATCGCAATGCCCACCGTGGAGAACCCCCCCGCGATGCCTACTGCCCCTGCTGAGGGAGAAACGGCGGCGGGGAACAGCAACGCTGTGGCGGCGGTGAACGCAGCGCCCGCGGTGTTTGGCATGCAGCAGACGAAGCTGGATGGCGAGGTGGATGCCACGGCCATGCTGAGCGTGGCTATGGCGATGGAAACAGCCATCGCTGACGCTGCGGCAAAAGCGGCGGCGGCGGCAGAAGAGCGGGAGGTGGCGGCTGCTGGGGCTGCGGCTGGAGAGGAGGAAGCGCGCGGCAGTGGGGCTGACGAGCAGATGAAGGGGGTGGAAGAGCAGAAGCCGCAGGTGGAGGCGGAGATGCCGCAGGCTGGTGGCGGTACCGCTGCTCGGCGCTCGAGCCGCCGTAGCGCTGCGCAAGGCGCGACCGCCACGCGCACTGTGCTGCGCACCGCTGGAAAGGGGCGCACAAAGGGGACCTGAAACAGCGACAGCAGCAATTGACAGCCTTAATTCCTATTTAAAACAATACTGATAATAAAAAAGAAAAGAGTGCAACAGAAACACTCACAAAACAGTCGTTCACCTCTTCTTTTTACCCTTTTCCTTTTTTCATTCTTCACGCAGCACTATATATGTGCTTCCATGCTCTATTCCCAGTATTTGTTTTCTTAAAAGGATTCCGAGCCGGTCTTGATTCTGCGTCGGTCTGAAATTAAAGCTGAATTCATTTTTTCCCTCCCCCATAACAATAATAATGTCGTCCTTTTTCAAAAATAATTCATTCTCATCCTCCATAAAGTCTTTTCTTCCCTCCGTCGTCTTTCCAGTTTTTGTGTCATTCAGAGTGGCTTGTGTGGAGCCGCATCGAATGTTCTACACATTTTTTTCTTTCTCCTCGACAGTTTATTTTTTAGTCCCTGTTCCTTCCCATTTTTGTAAGTATCACCGTGTGACTCAGTACCCATCCAGCTTATCCATGCGCTCCGCCTCTTTGTTCGCCGAAGACACCGCTTTGTAGAAGAGAAATCCGGAAGTGGGCAGACCAGTGAGCGCAAAAATGCCCAAAATGGGGACGTAGAGGGGTGAGTCAGGGTAGATGGTGTCAAATATGGGGTTCTGGGCGGTGTACTCGAAGATGGACCCAATTGCGGCGATGGCCACGATGGCAGAGCCCAGCAGGTAGACACCAAACGGCAAGTCTCCGGGGCCTTCCTTTTTCATCAGCTCGCGCTCGCGCTCCCGCCGCACCCAGATGGGCTCCTCCGTCTCCGCCTGTGGTGCCGCTGCCGGTGCCTGCGGTGGGAGGGTGAGCCGAGTGAATGGTAGAGAGAGAGCAAACAGAGGATGTGATCAACGCCTGTCGGTGGTTTGGGGGCCTACCTCAGGTGGGGTGGACGGCTGCTGGTCGTCGCCTTCCGCTCGACAGATCAAGCTTCTTCTGGCGCAGAGGAGGGTGCGGGAATGCGTGTGCTGTGCAAAGGCAAGGCGTCTAGTGCTCGTGGTGCTGCCCACAAAAGGAGCGCATGTTGTGAACCCAGCTGCGATCATTGTGGACAAAATTATGGGGGAATCATACATGCAGATTGCAATAGGCGCAATTTGGTGAATTTGAAAGCATATAAAATATTGTTTCTTTTGATTTTTGGTGGATCGACTTAGATAAAAGCGAGATGAGACTGGCACTGGTCGATTAAATGTGCGTTACATAAATTTGTCATCGCCGCAATCGCCAGCAAACCGGTGCCGTCCCGTGACGAGTACACGACTTGGAAATGTCATCTCACATGATTTTGGGACAGGCCCCAGTGGCTGCTGCAGCTGCACTCAGGCAACCAGCGCGATTACGACAGCATGCGCGATATATCAGAGCATCAGCCGTGCCGATTGCGCCCGATAGCCGTGCTCCTAGCACGTCTCAGCCGGCAGCATTCCCCGCCCCGCTGATGGCCGGGGCAGTAGCAGCGTTGCGCCGCTTAGCAGCAGCCCCCGCTTTCGTCAGACAAGGCGCCAGCAGAATACACACGTGAGCAGCCCTCCAAATTAAAACCCATTAACAATCAATGATCAAATTCACCCGTCCATTGCTCATTGTTTTACTACGCTCTACTTGCAGCGCCCTTCCGCTGCTGCTCAGTGCCGCCCCAGTCGCCTTGCTGCCCCCCAATGGGTGGGCGCAGCTGGGCGACAACTATGTGTTCCTGGTGGGCTTTTGCGGCTGGTTCCTGGCGCAGTTCCTCAAAATTTTCACAAAGTGGTTCAAGACGGGAGTGTTCAGTCTCAAGGCGTTTGTAGACTCCGGGGGCATGCCCTCCTCCCACTCTGCACTTTGCTCGGTAAGAGTACATTTCAAAATTTCACTTATTTAAAGTTTTTGTAAAAGAATTCAATTATTATATGTTTTTCATGCCCAATATACTCTATAATATTATATTGCACGTTTTGACCGTTTCTCCCTACAATAAACTCCGCCCGTTTCATCCCTTAGGCGCAACTGTCCAGTCCTTTTCTCATTCCATCTATTTCTCCTGCCTCCCTCTTTCACAGGCAGTGACCACCGCTGTCGCGTTGCAGCAGGGCCTCAGCTCGCCGCTCTTTGCCGTGTGCACCTGCTTCAGCGTCATCGTGATGTATGACGCCATGGGGGTGCGCCGCCACGCAGGGCTGCAGGCTGAGGTGATCAACACCGTCGTAGAAGACCTTTTGGATGGCCACCCGATCAGTGAGAAGAAATTGAAAGAGGTGCTGGGACACACGCCGCGCCAGGTGGTGTGCGGGGCGTTATTGGGCATTGCGGTGGGGCTGGTGTACCCCAGGCCGTTCTGAAGAGGAATGAAACAAAGTTGGAAGTAGAAGAAAACGATTATAAAATAATGCCGCTCCTCTTGCTCTCTTTTTGATATACATACACTTGATTACTGATTTTAAGCAAGGCAGAAAGTTCTTTATTATTTTTGGTTTACATAACATTGAGTTTTCTTTATAGCAACATTTCCATCCATTCGTATTTGCTGTTCCTACTTTTTGTTGTAACGTAATATTTATTAAGAATTCATCTTACCTAAAACTGTTAGCAATCCTCTCAACAAAACTCAATAATCCGACGGTGCTATAAACTTACTACCAGCGCGTCTTCAGGCCCAGCCTGCGGACCTCAAATTTAACCAGCATGTCGTCTTCTTCAATCGGCAGCTCTGACGGCAATTTTAACATGCCAGCCGCCTTGATGCGCGCCCTGTCCCCTCCTAGCCACTCGTTGACTCGCATTTCTACCCCCGACTGCGTCAGATTGACCCCTGTGTCCACGCTGTTGTCAAGAGTGACCATGAACCGGGCGGGAGGCGCGTAGAATTCGTGGAGGCGCTCCAGGGGACACTCGTAGCTGCAATGGTGGTGTTGATACGTGAAAGGGATAGAGTGAATGGTCGGTTTGAGGCTTTTTTATGAAAATAGAAAAATGGCAGCGTGGAAAAGACAGAAATGATCGGGGGGGGGGGGGGGGGGGGGGGGGGGGTCGGTGCTTACCTCAACCGCACACCCCAGCCCGAAGAGCCCAGCTGCACCCGCCGCTGCAGCCGCAGCGCGGGGTGGGGCAGCACCTGCAGCGACGCCAGCTCGCGGACCTTCAGGCGCAGCTTTGGCCGGAACTCTGCTGTGTCAAATTCGAACTCAAAGCCGCCGCCAAAGTCCAACAGCGGCTCGGTGAAGGTGCGCCCGTGCGTGGTGTGCGCAAAGTCGGGCCCGAACTTCACGTGGCGCATGAGCTTGATCCTGGCGCCTGAATTAGTGAAAGCGAGGTTGGGCAGATCAGAGTAGTCAATAAACTGCTGGCGCTGATTCCGGACTTCGCGGGAAGGGCGACCTCTGCGGTGGGGGTGGGGGTGGGCGCCTGCGTGGAGGTTGACAGGCACCCGTGTGGTGGTAAAGAGCGATTTTTGAGTGCCGGAGCGGGGGAGCTGTGGCCTTTTCAGGTCGACGGTCAGCGAGCCGGTGGTGCCGTTGATCAGCTTGTCCAGCAGAAAGATGCCCTGTTGACAAGGGAAAAGTTGGGTTGGCGGAAGCATAAGAGGGCGGAGAGATCGATTTCGAAAGCATAAGTGGAGATGATCTGGCGTTTGAAACAATAACGCACCAAAGGGACTCGGGCTGCCGGCTGGTCTGGCTCGTCTACAGCTCTTGGATTTATGGTATTTATTGAAGGCTCTTGAGCTTGCGGAGGCACAGCAGATGGCTCTGGTCTTGGAGAAGAAGATGCAGCAACAGGTTGGCTGGCCTGCTGGCCCACGCCAGGCTGCACCACCAGCACTGCCTTGCCCATAATTGAATTTAAAGACAATTGCAAACAGCACAAGCTTCGTAGAAGTAAAAAAATGGTCTATTTATTTTTGAAAAAGCCCCCCACAAAAAATCATGACTCCACAACGTTCATTCAGTCCATCATTTATTTCAAGAGCCATTGCCCAACATTTGTCTCCGCCCAACGCTTGATGAGTCGCTATAAGAGCCTCGAAGTGAGTAAAATAAAATTGATGACAAAATTCCACTCACCCAACCGCAATTCTCACCCCCTGCGTCCTCCTCCCTGTTCCAGGCATTCAAGTTCGCGGTCTACCTCAGCATCCCCATCGCTCTCACCGCATTCCTCGTGTACAGACCCGACAACTTGCAGAAAGTCATCGCCAGCGTGAGTTTCGTGCTTCACCCTGTCTCATCCCCTCAATTACACCCCCAATTCACTTGGAAATTGTACCACCCCGCAGCGCGCTTACGTCAAGTACCCCGCTGAGGGTCCCCGTCCTCCCGGCCTCGAAGAACTGCTTGAGAACCTGAAGAGGGAGAAGGAGCAGAAGTAAACACAAACACTACTCTCTTTGGGAAAAAAAAAACGTTATCGATGGTCAGCACCCGCGCAAAAGCTGGTGATGCCCAGCCCAACAAGAGTAAAAAGCTCGCCCTCGTCACCGGCGGCGGCGGCTTCCTGGGGCGCCACATCGTGGAGCAGCTGCTCTCTAGCGGCGCCTACGACGTGCGGGTGTTCGACATCCGCGCCCCCGCCCCGGGGTCTGCCAATTCCCGCGTGAATTACGTTACCGGGGACCTCAGAAACCTCGCTGACGTACAATCCGCTACCGTCGGCGCTGACGTGGTGTTTCACGTGGCCACCGCCGCCCCCACGGGCGCCAACACCCTCAACCACGCGCTCATGCAAGGGGTCAACGTGGACGGCACTCGCAACGTGGTGGAAGCTTGCCTCTCTTCTGGCGTACCCACCCTCGTCTACACCTCCTCCGCGTCCGTAGTTTTCGACGGGCGCAACCTGTTTCTGGCCGATGAAGACACGCCCTACGCCGCCAGCCACCTCGATTTCTACACCGAAACAAAGGCGGAAGCGGAAAAGATCGTGCTGGCGGCCAACGGCAAGGAAGGCTCCTCGCTAGCCACCGTGGCGCTGCGCCCCTCGGGGATCTTCGGAGAGTATGACCTGCTGACGGTGCCGACGCTGGTGGAGAAAGCGCGCGCTGGAAAGATGAAATTTATCATCGGTGACGGCAAAAACATGATGGACTGGACCTACGCTGGCAACGTCGCTGCGGCCCACCTGGCCGCTGCAGCGGCGCTGAACGAGCGCGGGCTGGCCTCTCCCGCTGCAGGCAAGCCGTACTTCATCACTAACGACGAGCCGCGCCCGTTCTGGGGTTTCATGGGCGATATTTGTGAGGGGCTGGGGTACGGCCGTCCCCGCATCCACCTCCCCCGCGCTCTCATATTCTTCATCGCCTGGATCGTGTTTTACATCATCACCCCGCTGCTGCGCCCCATCAAGCGCCTGGAGACCGACTTCACGCCCTTCAGAATCACCGTTGCTTCTGCCAACCGGACGTTCAACTGTGAGAGGGCTAAGAGGGATCTGGGATACCGCCCAGAGGTGGGCATGGATGAGGCCATCAACCGCACGCTGGCGCACTTTGAGCACCTCGCCGCGGTGGAGAAGACAGGCAGCAAAACGGGTAAGAAAGAGTGAGAGAGCGATGGCTAGAATTTGATGGTGCGACTTCGCTGGTTTCTGTACTTGTAAGGCGATCGTTCTTAAACCGACCTTACAAGCGGTATGAAGAGATTCAATAGAGCATAGAAAGAAAAAAGGAAAGCAAATGACGAGATTTAAAAAAGTGAACAAAGAACTCAGCATCATCCCCTCCGGCAGTCACAAAAACACCACGAAAAGGCAGAGAAGGAGGTTAATAAATCATGCGGTGATAGAGGCCACCGCGTTCTCAAACGCCTCCTCCGCCGCAGCGCTCCTCGCCAGCATTGAGTGCGAGGGGGAGACGCCCTTGAGCAGCGTGAGGTACCGTGTGGCCGGCTTGCCCAGGTGCAGGCTGACGACCGCCAGGTTGGCCAGGGTGTCTGCGTCCTTGGCGTTCTTCTCAAAAGCCTGCAGCAGCTCCGACTCCGCATCCTCCCACCGCCCCATTCGCATCTGGCACGCCGCAAGGCCGTTGTGCAGCCGCACAGTCCACGTGAACTTGTCGCCGAGCTCCTGGTAGATGTAGTACGCTTCCTGCACCTTGGCGCCGCCCTGGTGCAGCGCCACCCAGGCGGCAGCGAGCTGCGTAAGGGGGGCGTCATCGTCGATCTCAGACATCCCCCGCTGCACTTTTTCGGCCGCGTCCGCGCGGTCCATGCGCAGCAGGATCTGCACGCTCAGCGCCATCATCTCCAGGCTGAGTCCCGCGTGGCAGATCTTCAGCGCGGCCTCCAGGTTGCCCTCCAGCGCTTGGATGACGCCAGCGATCAGCAGCACCGTGGCGTTGTTGCCGGTGGCGGGGTCCTCCACCCACGCGGCAGAGGTCTCCAGGGCGGCGTCGCGCTGCGTGGCGGGGGACTTGAGGTAGGCGGCGAGCGTGCGGACCGCGCGCAGGGGCAGGGGAGCATCGGACCCAATTTCTGACAAAACCAACTGCGAGAAAAATGGAAGGGGTGGGTGAAATCCAGGGTTTACAATGTGCAGTGAAGGGTTTGGTTTGGTTATTAATCGAGCTCACGTCGTAAGAGCCGATTTCGAGGTAGGCACGCTGAGTGAAGATCTCCCGCTCGAGCTTCTGCTCCGCTGTCAGCCCGGTGATTTGCGATGCCTCGCTGATGGAGGTCTGATACGCCCCGATGTAGAAGTTGTTGGCCACTGGGAAGAGCGGGTCCATCGCTGCTGCTATTTGATTATAATTCCAAAAATCGGGTTTTCGTGTGTTCTTCTTTTCCTGTGTGTGTTCGTCTATAGGGTCAGCTCTTAACTTGATAAACAAAAAAATAAAGCAATACAATTTTATTTTAGTTTGTGACAACTTGCAAAACTGAATGGAGGAACAAGAAAGATGCTGGCATGGAAGGAGGGAGAAGCAGAGGCACTCGGGGGATGACAATTGCGGCAGTATACAGCGTTGAGAGGCAAAACTCGCAGAAGGGGCAGATTGTGGTGTAAGCAAGAAGCGGAGCGGCACCGACCGAGGGGCATTCA
The DNA here is from genome assembly GCA_963854735.1 of Marvania coccoides. Lineage (NCBI taxonomy): Eukaryota > Viridiplantae > Chlorophyta > Trebouxiophyceae > Chlorellales > Chlorellaceae > Marvania > Marvania coccoides. The sequence goes on along the minus strand of OY978099.1, from coordinate 1,356,882 downwards.
CGCCTTTGTGCGAAGGTCCTGCCACCTGGTAACGACGGTTTACAATTTATTACTCGAGGCTTTACTTCCATAGAGAGAATGGCGGCTGGTTCCGGAAAAAAAAATTTTTTGTCACCCCTGTTGTTACCCCTCCCAGCAAGTCATTTTGTATGCCTCACGCTGCGAGGCAAAGACGGAGTCTTTTTCATGAATACCTCTAGCGAACTATGGGAAGATATGTGCGGATGGGAGAGACGCATGTACCGCGGAGAAAAACAAAACAAAACAAAACAAAGACCCCCAAAGGGGTGACTAAAGGGGCAATACATCGCCCCTATAAAAGGCAAATTCATGCAGGTCATCAACGCCGGTCAACAGCCGCATCACCGCCGCTCGCTGAACGCCAGCCGTAGCTCCGCCCAAACGCCAGCCGCAGCTCTCGCCGCTGGATGCCCATTGCGCCGATCTCCAACCTCCACGCCGCCCGCTGCTAGTATGTCGGCAGGTTCGAGCGCCAGCCGCACTGCCGCCCCACGCCATTTAACGTCCACGCGTAGACAGCCCTCGGAAGACGGAGGGCGCAGGATGGTGCCGACGGCCGACATCCTAGGTAGATCTTCCAGATCTGGCTAGTTTTTCGGCCAGGTTCGAGCTCAATGCGAGCCCCACGGTGTTTCCAGTCTCCGTGAATATGTAAAAAATTATCGAGTGTAAAAATTCAATTTTTGAGATGAGCTTCTCGCTAGCTTCCCACCCAAAAACAAAAAAATGGTACTGAGAAAAAGAAAGCGTACACACACATGATGTTTTTGGCCATTCAAGCACAGAATACCTTAAAATCGTCGTATTATCACCTGAAGAGCCCTAACAACAATAATAAATACGCAGCTGGAACCCCGATTTTTTCTCTTTGATGCTGGAGACGCGCCCCTTCTGAAGGTGAGAGCTGGCTGGATGCTGCTGGGGTCGGTGCGACCGCCGAGGACGGCAATTAATAATTAATCGGTGGCTGGCTTGGCGGGCAGCAGAACCGGGGGGAGGGAGAGCATCTTGCGTCTGCCATCTGGATTTGGTAAAAACGTGAACAATTCAACCCCCCTCATTTCCTCCTCTGCAGCCAAATTTACGTGTTGTGTGTCCACGCAAATAAGTGCGCTCCCCTGAGGGACGCATAGTCGTGCGCTGACAATTTGCGACTCTTCGATCGGCTCTAAATTATCGAGCAGTATGGGAGCTTTCCAAGACGACGTCAAATGGGAAGCCGAGAGCTTCAAGTTGGACCGTTTCGGCATCACCGTCGCGGAGGTGAACAGCAGCAGCAAACTGGCCGCGGCGACCGCCAAGCTGTTCGGCGGCGGCAGCAACTCTGGCAGCCCTCCTTCCAAGTCTCTCAACCTCTGCCAGGTGGGCTACTACGAACTGTTTTATCCACTCTCAACTTTGAAATACCAGCGTTTCGAAGCACTAACACGTTTCCCCTCTGAAATATAAACATAATGCTTAGGCCGACGACTGCACCGTGGATGTCTCGAAAATGCGGGACTACCACACCCGCTACAAGATCTGCGAGTTCCACCTGAAGGCGCGGTTGGTGAACAAGGACGGCCGCGACCAGCGGTTCTGCCAGCAGTGCGGCAAGTTCCACAACGTTGATGAATTCGACGGGGAGAAGCGCTCGTGCCGCGCCCGCCTGGACAAGCACAACACCCGCCGCCGCCGCCAGCGCGAGATGGCGCACATGCTGCGCACCACGGGGCGCATCGACGAGGCGGCGCTGCGCTCCAAGTACGGGATGACAGAGGAGGAGCTGGCCCCCAAGGTGCAGAAACTGCAGCGCCGCCTGCAGAGCCCTGCTAGCGGCAAGCCCGAGCCCTCCTCGGACGGCGGCACTGCCACCTCGGCGCAGAGCCAGTCCACCGCCACTGGGGCCGGCTCCACGCAGCCCACCATGGGTACCGCCGCCACTGCCGCCACCGCCTCCATGCTCCCTGCCGAGTTCCTGGCCAACATGACCCCTGCGGACCTGGATTTGCTGGGGGATGGGTACCTGGAGGACGTGCTGGGGCCCATGGCGGCTGCTGCAGGCGCGTGCGGCATGCACCGCGTGTCCAGCCTGGGCATCGGCGCCGCCGATGCTTTCCTGGCCATGGACCCGGCCACTGTGATGGATTTGGATGACATGAGCGTGCTGGAAGGGCTGAGTCGCGAGGTGGGGATGGATCCCAACACCGCCGCCATCATGGCAGCGGGCGGGGCCATGCTGCAGGGCGGCGGCGGCGGCCAAGCCGGCGTTTCACCGTTTGCGGCCATGATGCCGCCGTTCGCGGCGATGACGCTGAGCCCGCTGCAGCAGGCGCAGGCTGCGGTGGCGTTCCCCTTCGCCAACTCCTCTTCCCTGTCGATGTCCACCGTGGGGCCCTCCGGACTGCAGGCAGCCGCCGCTGCGGCCGCCGCCGCCGCCGCCGCCGGCCCCTCTCAGCTCCCCCCTGCCTGCGCGATGCGCACCGTGACCACTGGCGGTCTGGGGTTGGGCGGAATCCCGCCTTACATGCAGCCTGCCCCTGGCTGCGGCCCAGGTCTTCCACTTTCCGACAACTCGGTGCTGGCACAGCACCGCCACTCTGGCACCGCCTCCTGCGACGCCGCGACCACGGTGATGGAAGAAGCGCTGGCGGCGCTGTCGTACGATCCCTCCCACGTGCACTACGGCGGGGAGGAGCGTCTGGTGCGGCTGTCTGCCAAGCTGTTTGGCTGCACCCCCACCGAGCTGCCCATCGACATCAAGTGCTCGCTCTCTGGCATGCTGGCCACCCCCCAGACCGAGGGGATGGAGGGCTACATGCGCCCGGGGTGCGTGCACCTCCAGGTGAACGCCCTGGCCAACGCGGAGGTGCGTGTCGCGCTCGAGCAGGGCGGCATGCACGCTGCTGTCGAGCGTTTCTTGACTGCCTGCCCTGAGGCGGCCACCGCGGCGCACACCGTGGTGCTGCAGCTGGGGGACAAGCTGGCGATGGTGCGGGAGGGCAAGCTGGTGCACGTCGTCGACACCAGCGGGGCTGCCAAGCTGCTGCCGGCAGTGGCGGCGGTGCGGCCCACGGCCGTCGTCGCTCCCCCCCGCGGCGGCACCGTGGAGCTGGCGCTGTGGGGTTACAACCTGGGGCGCGAGGGTGACGTCATTTTGGCGCGCTCTAAAGGGCAGTACCTGGAAACTGAGATCCTGGGTGTAGAGGAAAACGCTGAAGAGTGGGGCGAGATGCAGCGCATGACGGTGCGCGTCAAGGGCCCCCTCACCCCCGGCTCCCTGCAGGTGGAGGTGCTGCGCGGGGCGTATGCCTCCGCAGCCAGGGCGATGCTGATCACGCCATCTGCTGAGGCGGCAGCTGAAGCGGCCACACTGGCTGCCACCCCTGACGCTGGGGAGGTGGATACGCTGATATACGAGCTGGGTGCGGTGTTGGAAGCCGCCCGAAGCAACAATGTCAACGGCAGGAGCTCCGCTGCCATGGCGGCAGCGCCGGCGCCCCCCGGGAAAACCGCCCGCCGCCTCCTGCCCTTCCTCGTCCAGCGCAAGTGGCCGGTGCTGCTGCAGGCGGCGCTGGAGGCGGCCACCTGCGACGGCATGTCCGCTGCCGCCGTGGCTGGCGAGGCTGACGTGGTGTCTGTGGGAACGGCCGGAATGTCGCTGCTGCAGCTGGCGGTGCGCACACAGAGCCCCGAGATGCTCGGATTGCTGCTGCAGTGGGCCCGCTCCAACGGCCACGAGTTCAAGTCCACCACCCCCGGCCGCCGCGGCATGGCGGCGCTGCACCTGGCGGCGCTCGTGCGCGACGGCGGCATCGTCGCCGCTCTGCTCACCGCAGCGTGCCCTGACGCCCTGGACGGGTGGGAGGGCGCGCGCGCGGAGGATGGCTCCACCCCCCTGGGACTGGCCACGCGCATGGGCACCGCTGCCGACATTGAGAGGGTCATCGCTCATGCTCACTATGCCCGCCTTGCGACCTCCTCCCCCGGCTCCGCCTTCGCCAAGGCCGCCGGCACCGAGACCTCCTCCTCCTCGGAGGGGATGCGGCAGCGCTGCATCGCCGGCGCTTCTGCCGCCGCCCGCGGCGTCGGAAAGGGCGGCATCGCACTGGAGCGGCTGCCGAGCGAGATGGACGACGTGGCGCTGTCCAAGGCGGCCCACCGCAGCGCCAGCCTGGCGCTGGAGGCCACCCCCTCTGCGCTGCTGACCTTCAAGTCTGCCGCTCTTGAGAAGAAGTACGCTGCCTGGTACAATGCTGGCCAGGTCCCTGTGGACGTCACCTTCATGCTCATCGCCATCCTCTCCCAGGTCGCCTGGCTGATGCGCTGGCAGCCCAGCACCTCGGTGTGGCTGGCCGGCGTGATGGCGGCGCTCATTGTCTTAAATCTCAGCTACGTCGCAGCTGCCATCCTGCGACCCGCGGACTACGTGCGCCGCAGAGAGTGGCTGTGCGTGGTCACGCTCATCGTGCACAAGCTGGCGCAGATGGCGGTCACGGTGGCGCCAGAAGGCGGCACAATTTACTCGCCCACGTTCAACGCCACGGTGGCGGTGCTGGAGAGCTCTTCCTTTGCGCAGGTCGCGATGCTGAGCTTCGGCGCCAAAGCGCGCGTGGTGTATCACCTCCCCACCTTGCTGCTGATGCTGGGGCTATCTGCTACGGTGAATGGAGCCATCTGTCAGGCCGCCTTTCCCTACATGGCAATGCTGCCCTGCTCCCTTGACATGCTGGCGTTTGAGGCGGTGGCCTGCTGTGCGCTGCCTGCGGCGGCGGTGTACCTTAGCGAGCGACGCTCCAGGCGCATTTTCTTGGAGACGGCGGTGGCATAAGTTTTTTTTAAGAGAATACTTGATTTTTTCTGTTTTTAATTTTTTTTTGTTATGAGTGTTTTTTGCTTTCTGAAAAAATCAAGGAAGATATATAAGAATATCAACTACTTCGCTAGTTGTCTGATCGAGTTTGTTTGATCACTTCCCTAGTGAGTTTGGTGTAGTGGGGGCTGTTTAGTCAGTTTCTTTTTTCTACTTATTGCATGCGTGCGCTCAAACGCGCCACCTCACAAGATTTCAAATTTGACAACAGAACGTGGGACATTTTTTTTTTTCTTCCTATTCATTTTCTTCTTTTACGAGTTCTTTTGCTTTTTTCCGTCGCGAAAAATCCTTCTTCACACTTTACTAAGTTCTTCTTTTCTTTTCCCCCTTCAAGATCAATACCAACAGCCGCATCTTGAATGCATTTCAGCTCCGTATTTCTATCAAGCAATTTGCACGACGAGTCTTCTCCGTATCTCTAGCGATCGTGTTTTCTATTTTTTCAGTTCCCCTTCCCACCCCCAGCCCCCTCCTGCTAGTGTAATCTTATTTTTTACTAAATAAATAGAGGCCCACAGATAGGGGGGAGAAACGGCTAGCAGGGACAAAGGAGTGCTGCTAACAAGTGCTTCAGGCAGCTGACCAGAAGTTGATGCATTTCAAAGTTTTCTTAGCTCTTCTTTGCTTTCATCTCAAGCCTAGCCACTTTTCCGTGTGTCTTATAAATGCACAACCCCTTTCCGCTCAAAGTTGAGTTTTTCTTACACGGGCAGGCAGGCAGGCTGCTGCGTAATATTTTGCAAGGGGGAAGGAACCAATCAATTGTAAAATTTAAAAAAAAGGGGAGAAAAAAGAAAAAATCAAAACACAAAAGCAGAAAAGAGCAACTGCAGGGGGGGCCATGCGCCCTCCCCACTACAAAAATCTCCTACTGTAGCAGGCACCCACGACAGACCCAGTCTGCCACGCTACCACCATGCACAAAACACTACACTTTCCTATACTATTACCGTCGCCATCAGAATTTATTCGTAGTATTAGTCTAATCAAGCTACCGTTGCTGCTGCTGCTCGCTCTAGAAATCAGAGTCGGACGACCAGTTGTCGTCTTTTTCGTCGTCATCGCCGCTGAACCCGTCGTAGCCGTCATCCTCCTCGAACTCCGCCGTGTTGACCAAGTACCGCAAAATGCCGCCGATGCCGCCAAACCCGCGGCAGAACTGGCTGCCCTCCTGGCTGCGGTTGGTCACAAACTCCAGCGCGCACCCAAACTTCTTGTACTCGTTGGCCAGCCACTCCAGCAGCGGCTGTCTGTCCACCACCTCCAGATCCACGCCCGCCTCTTTGTCCTTGAAGTGCGCCGCCTCCGTCTCCTGCTCCTTGCCCAGCAGCTTCACCTCTTGCACGCCCGTGGTGGGATTGTTCAGCACGTAGCGCGTGACCTCCAGGTTCTCCCACACCACTAGAGTCTCCACCGCCCCCATCTCCAGGCAGGCCAGCGTGTCCCGCACGCCGAAGCAGAACTTGCCGGTGTCCTGCGAGATCTGGTCGAAGAAAGAGGACAGAAGGCGCTTCTCCTGCACGAACTTGACGTTGGAGAGCGTCTCGGCGGAGAGCTCGATGGCCTGGGAGAAGCCGTTTTCGCCGCCTATTAATTTAGGGGACGAAAAGAGAAGAGGGGAGCAGTGAGAAATGTGGTTCAATAAGAAGATAAAAATAAGGAAACGAAAGGGTTCAACGAGGGGAGAAGAGTCTTGTGATGTTTAGGGGAAAAGGGGAAATGTCCGGCCTCTTTAAAACAAAACGCTGCTCGGTTTAAAAAGCGATGCAGTGCTCCGTGCGAAGCGTGCCGAGTAGATGCTGTGGGGTGGCCGCCATTTGATCTCTAGCCACTGGCGGCCATTCTTAAAAATGGCCTGGCAGGAAATTGGTAAGGCACCCCGTGGAAGGAAGGAAGAAAGAAAGAAAGAAACAAAGAAAAGAAAGAACAGAGAAACAATAACACAGGATAATTCATCTCCCCCAAGAAACTATTTGAAATAAACAAATAAATTAAAGACGTCTAAAAACCTCATTTATTTTTTACTGCTCACCATACGAGACGTCGACCACCGCCATGATGACCGCCACCAGGCGTTGATCAAACATGTCTGACTGCGACAGCTCCGTCTTGAAGTCTGCGGACCCCGCCAGCACCAGCCCCGCCACGTTTGGTCGGTCGTTGGTGATGAAAAACTGCGTGGCCAGCTCAGCCACCTTGCGCACGTAGTTGTGGCGCTTCTCCATGCGCAGGCGCGCGAAACGCAGCGCCGACTGTCCGCCGCGGCCGTGCTTTTTCGGCAGGTCGACGGTGAACTTGTGCAGCACGTCGCGAGTGTTGCCGCTGAGCGTGCCGTACAGGGAGCCGTTTCCGTCCATGATGATGAAGCCGTACTTGGAGTCGGTCTCCATGAGCTCCGCCAGCGCCTCGGTGTGGAATTTGTTGTCGCAGAGGTAGAGGGATGTGTTGATGGGCTTGAACGGCTCAAAGTCGATGTTCATCTTCTTCTCTTTGCCATCGTCGGTTATCACTGTGCCGGTGTAAATGATGAGGCCGTTGGGGGGCACCCGGGTGTAGAGCTTGAGGCGCTGCTGTGCGGAGGTGATGGCTCCGAGCACCGACTGCCGGTTGACTCGAGACTTGATGTTGGATGCTGTACCGTACTCGTTGGCAAGCATGGACTGGGTCTGAGAGACCTGCGTGATTTTAAGGGGGAGAGGATAGTGAGAGGGGCGGGGGGGGGGGGAATGGGAAGAGCAGGCGGCTGTATGGGATTTATTTAATCTTTGTTACCTGAGACTTGGGCGGCAGGATGAGGCTGATCATGGAGGTACCATTTCCTTTAGCCTCGTTCAGCATTTTTATCAACTGCGAATTGGGGGGAGAGGGGCGTGGGGATGAGCTTTCGAGAATCAACAAGTGATGAGAATGAAATGCGGCAGCGCATTGCGAGGGCTGCGCACCCGCTTGATCTTCCACAGCTGCACTTGCTGGTCGGCAGCATCTAAATCCGCCATGGCGTCTTCCTGCTGCGCGCGGGGGGCCGATATTTATGGGGAATCGTGATTTAAAAAACAATTCGTGGCCTAGATAATGCGTCTGGGAGGCTCAATAGCTAAGAACACCTTTCACAACTTTCAAAATAGTTTCGAAAGCAACGAATTCGCTGGGACCGCTGCTAAATTCCGCGCCGCCGCTGTATTATGGTTTGCGCAAAATTCACGTTCAAATGCAATTTTTCATACGCTTAATGCCGAAATAAAATTTGAAGTCCATTTAAACAGTGATTCAAACCTGCTGTGTGCTCGCGCGATGTGCAGCACTCAAAAACTTTAAAATAAAATTTTGGGTTTTCGAAATCACAGCGCAAAATGGCTGCGGTGGAGCAGAGCCTGCAAGAGCTGGCCAACAAGTTTGCAGAAGACGACGACGAGGAGCTGGTTGAGGCTTCTCAGCCCTCTGCGCGAGTGCCAGCCGCCCCAGTTGCCACAGATTCACAACAACAACAGTTCCCAAACACCGCCGTGGCTGAAGCTATCGACGAAGACGACGACGAAGAAGACGATTACTGGGACAGCGAGGATGAGGAGCTGGCCTCTGCTATGGAATGGGCCGACCTCCGCGACGGTGAGCACTTTATTTCAAGCGACATTTTCCCCTATAAAATCAAAGTATTAACCCAGAATCTATTCTTGTAGAAATGCAAGCGCGAGGGAGCAGCGTGGCTGGCGCCTTCACAGGCGTAGCCCACCGCCCCAACGCCGGCGGCGGCACCGCCAACCGCCACGCCTTCAAGCCCGCGGCAGCCGCGACTTCGACGTCAGGCGGCCACGCGCTGCCCGCCACTGCCAACAACATGCAGCGTCTGGAGGCGCACTTCACCGGCAGCGTGCTGCCGCCGTCCCTCCGCCTGGGAAAAGTTGATGACCTGGAAGATGCCTTTCGGGGAGCGGGGACCGCCAAAATGGCGCCTGCAGCCGCCAACGCGGTGCGCGCGGGGGCCTCCCGCGCCGCCAATGCCGCGTCCTCTCGCGCCAGGGACCGTGCTGACCGTGCTACGGTTGAGCAAGTTTTGGATCCCCGGACACGCATGGTGCTGTTTAAAATGCTGAATCGCGGGGTGTTTTCGGAGATCCAGGGGTGCATTTCGACGGGGAAAGAGGCCAACGTGTACTACGCGTGCGCGGGGGAGGGCGCAGAGCTGTCTGAGCTGGCGATAAAAGTGTACAAGACAGCAATTCTAGTGTTTAAGGACCGGGACCGGTACGTGGTGGGCGACTCGCGGTTCCAGCGCTTCTGCAAGTCGAATCCGCGCAAGATGGTGAAGCTGTGGGCGGAGAAGGAGATGCGCAACCTGCTGCGGCTGCACGCCGCCGGCATCCCCTGCCCCCGCCCGCTGCAGCTCCGCCTGCACGTGCTTGTGATGGAGTTCCTGGGCAACGACGGCGTGGCGGCCCCCCGCCTCAAGGACGCCGCGCTGCCGCCGCCTCGCATGCGCAGAGCCTACACCGAAGTTGTGCTTCTGGTGAGAGCGATGTACCAGAAGTGCCGTCTAGTGCACGCAGATCTCTCAGAGTACAACCTGCTGGTGCACAACGACGCCGTCTACGTGATCGACGTGTCGCAGTCGGTGGAACTGGATCACCCCCGTGCTTTTGACTTTTTACGAGAGGACTGCCTGCACGTTAACGACTACTTCAGGCGGCAGGGCGTGGCCACGCTCACCACGAAGGAGCTGTTCGACTTTGCGGTGGACCCGGCGATAGAGGAGCGCGGGGAGGCGGGGCTGGACGCAGCTTTGGACGCGTTGATGGCGGCAGCGGCGTCCCGTCCTGTGTTGAGGACCGCGGAAGAGGAGGTGGCGGAGCGGGTGTGGGCGCAGGCGTTCATCCCGAAGAAGCTGGAGGAGGTGACGCACTTTGAGCGCGACCACGAGCGGCTGCGGGTGGGTACCGACACCGAGGGAATTTATTACCAGTCGATTGCAGGGATGAAGGGAGACATGTCGGGGGCTGCAACCACTGCTGCGGTGGTGGACGCAGCGCGGGAGCAGGTGCGGCAGCGGGAAGGGGGCGAAAATGAAGGAGAGGAAGGTGGAAGCGGTGCGCAGAGCGGCAGCGGGAGCGGGAGCGACGGGAGTGAGAGCGATGGCAGCGAGAGGGAGTTTGAGGAGCGGCCGAAGATGAGCAAAGAGGATATTCGGGCGGCGCGGAAGGAGAACAAGAAGGCGGTGAAGGACGCAAACAGCGAGAAGCGAAAGGTCAAGGTGCCCAAGCACGTGAAGAAGCGGGCCACCAAGGGGGCTAAGAAGAAGAGATAGGGGGAACGTATTAAATCTGCATTATTAGTAATAATGTCACGATTTTGAAAATTGAAAAAAAATGCAAAAGGAAAAAAAAAACAAGTGTTTGATTAAGTTTCAGGAGGGGTTTCAAGCGAGCAGCGTGCCTGAAGATTGCAGCCATGAGCCTGCGGCACATAGCACAAACCAGGTTGCGCCCGCCCACCACACGCAGAAACCAACAACGCAATTAACAACCTTGGCTGCGTCTGCCGCCGTCGCCGCCGCCGCCCCATGCGTGGGCAGCGCCACAAACCCGCCTAGCGCCAGCCCGCACCCCAGGAAGAACGCCCCAGGGGCCAGGAACTGTATTGCCGCCTTGCAAACGAATTTTCTGACCACTCCAGCGGTCGTTCGAATAACTGCCGCTGCCGCCTCCCTCTCACTGCTGTTCTTCCTGGGCATGTGCTTCTGTGTGTGCCACATCACCAGGGCCCTGTCCAGGTACCGCTGCACCAGCACCCTGCCATTGAGCAGCATGACAACTCCGGCAAACACTGCCGCTGCCGCCCGAACGCCCGCTGCCTGCCGCTCCGTCAGGCCCAATGCGGCCGCGCCGAAGATAGGGTTCACCCACAGCAGCGCCGCCACGGCTGGCGCCGCCAGCTGCAGGTGCAGCCTTGCGCGGCCCAACGCTGAGACCACAATTTGGTCTTTAGCCCACCCAGGAGGGTCCAGCTGCAGGCGGTAGGCCCGCACAAACCGCATCGCGGGCCCCAGCAGCAGTCCCGTAATGACCGCCGCTAGAGAGGTCAGCGCAGTGCTGATCCAAACAGGCGTCGGTGCTGCGATCACTGCCACCTCTGGAATGTTCAACTGGGCGGCGGTGCGCTGCATCAGACGCTCCAGGAGGGAGCCGATGGCCGTGGACGCGTCGTTTGCGCTCCAAGCGAAGCTAGAATCGAGATTGAGGGCGAAAAGAGCGGCGGCGGCGAAAAAGCCGACCAGGGTGAACACGACGAAGAAGGCGCTGTCATCGCGGGTAGAGTAGGGGGAGAGTGGTTCGATTTTGGCCAGGGAGAGGAGCGCCGAGAGGGCCAGACCGATTGCGAGGAGTGTGGGGGTGGCGTAGAGTTCGCTGACTCCTTGCTCTCGCAGGACGTAGGCCGCTGCGTAGGCAGGGCAGATGACTACGGCCAGCTGGATCCCGAAGATCTGGAGAAAACAGAAAGAAAGGGAGGTCGGTTGAAAATAGGGTTAACAACAACAACAACAACAACAACAACAACAACAACAACAACAACAACAACAACAACAACAACAACAACAACAACAACAACAACAACAACAACAACAACAACAACAACAACAACAACAACAACAACAACAACAACAACAACAACAACAACAACAACAACAACAAGGGTATTTAACAAATTGAAACAAGGGTATTTGAAAAATTTAGCTGGTATATGTTTTAATTTCTTGTTCCTCACCAGGTTGTCCAAAACTGAGTTGAAGACGGAGCTGAAGAGATCAAGCTGGGTGACAGGAGCGTCGAAAATGCTCTCAGCCTCGCCGAGATTGGCCTCCTGCTTGGCAGCACCTTTGCCGCCTCGCTTTTTCCCTTTGGCGGCAGCCCCTCCTGGCCCAGCAGTAGGGATGTACTGGCTGAGGCCCAGCAAGCACTTGGACGGTAGATTAACTCTGCATACGGAAGGAAATGACAGCGCTCAGAGGGGCTGAGAAGTAGGAACATTGACGAACTTCATCAATCTCACCTGACATGAAAAATAAAAACGAGTATGGTGGCCGGCACCAAAACGATCAGATCAAACAGTTTGAAGACTGCCATTTGAATATATTATTATTACTATTCATTCAAATTGGAATGAGAGCTGAGTTTTTGCTGGCCATTAATTTCTTAATTTTGGGAACTGCAGATTTTTTCAATGAAATAGACAATAATGAGCGCTCGATTTCAGCATCACGACTCAAAATCCTCCGCGGCCCTGAGTGCCGCAGCCACGCGGGCCGCTTCCTCTTTGCTAGTCAATTTGGCCGCCGTCGCCGCTCCTCCCGCTTTCTCCAAAAGAACCTCCGGGCTCTGCACCTTCTCCAGTATCGCCGCTGCGCGGCCGGGGCTGACCACGGCGTACTTTCCACCCCGACCCAGCAGCCCCCCCACCTCCCCAAACGCCACAGCCTCAAAGAAAGAAATCGGTTCCGCCAGCGCTGCCACCGCTGCGGCTTTCCCGCCGCAGCAATCCTCGCCGAAGCGGCACAGCGCCTCCAGGTCGCTCAGCAGCCGCTGCGCGCCAAAGGCGTTTAGAGCTTTCACAGTCGGTGAAGCAAAAATTTGCATCACAACATCCCCAACCCACCGCAGCGCCGCCGTCATCACGCGCTGCTGCGACGCCAGCGGCGATCCGGAGGCTTCGACCGCCGCTTTTCCCGCGCGCAGCACCTCCAAAATGCCTTCCAGTTGCGCGCTGGCGACGCCTCCTGTTCTCGGCATTGCTGCAGGGCACCAGTCGCTGCCAGCGAGGGCTTCCACCGCGCGCTCCGCTCCAGAGGCGATTGCGCGCCCTGCGGACTCTTCCAGCGCAAACACAGCGCCATTGAGCTGCGTATCGGCGGCAGCAGCTACAGGCGAGCCTTGCACCAGGCCAATCAAAGAGGAGCCAGGCGCCAGCGCTTGCTGGGCCGCAGCCGCAGTGGCCACCTGCCGCAACAATCTGGAAAACTCTTCAGCAGCGGCGCTGTCATTGTCGATATCGCCTCCTTTGCCACCGCTATTTTTGCCGTTGCTGTAGCCTTTTGAAGCTCCAGCCAACGCGCTGTCGGGCTTGACGAGGTGGGACGTTGAAGGCCCGCCAACCGCTGCAGCGGCCACTGCCGTTGCCAGAACTTTATCGCACTCTGCAACCACCGCAGCTGGCAGCTCCAGCGGCTCCACCAGCCCCTGCAAGTACTCCCTGCACATCTCCGCCACATCCGCCACCGCAGAGGCCACGCCCGCGGCCGTCCCATAGCAGCTCTCCAGCTTGGCGGCTGCGGCGAGCGATAAAATCGTTCTGTGGCGCTCCCCCCTTGCCAGCAGCGCTTCCCGGATGCTCTGCGTAGGTAAAGCGCCCCCGCAGTACCTATCTACAGCCCGGCACGCCAGCAGCGCGCAGTCTTTCAGCAGACACACATCTTCTGAGCGATTAGCTTCATCGATGGCTGCCCCCAGTTCTGCCGTCAAAGCCGCGGCTGCGCCCTGCCACAGCGCCTCTGCGTGAGCAGCGGTACCCAGCTCAGGCGCCAGCGCAGCCACGCGCCGCTCAATCGCAAAAAATCCCACGATTTGGTGCAGAAACGGGCGGTGAAACTTTAAGAGGTCTCCTGGCGGAGCTAGATCAGCCCCCAGCTGCGCCTGCCGCGCCGAAGCGTAGCTCTCCAGCAAGCGGGGCAGCGCGGAGTCCGCGGCGTGCACCTGCACGCACCGAAGCAGCGGGGACATTTCCAACACTGCCAATGGAAACGCTGCTGCTGAAGAAGAATTTTGCGCCTCCGTCGCAGCTGCTGCTGCCGTTTCTTCGCGCAGCACGGTCGCCGCAGTCCGCACCGCAGCCGCGCTCTCCTGCCCCTCGGGCGCCGACGCCAGGCAGCCCGCAATCTCCCTTCGCCTCGCCCTCAACTTTGCTCTCCGCCACGACTGCTCTTCCTCTGCTTCCATGGCGCGCTGCCCCACCGCCCCCGCCACCGCCCGCGCCGCAGTGAGCCAGTCGTTCAGCTCCGCAGCCAGCCGTCGCTCTAAAGCCCCCTCCAGGGCCTCCAGCTGCGCAATGATTTTCGCAGACAGCACTCCCAGCTGCGATGCAGGCGCCAACACGTCCCCTGGGCTGTGAGCACCCCCTCCTGTGGCCCCAGCACGCAATTCGTCCTCGTGCCGTGCTGTGATAGATGTCAACAGGCGCCGCACGTGCAGCAGGCGGCCCTCGTGAATGCCTTCAGCCGCCCGATTGCACTGCGACAAAAGATCGATGCCGACGGCCAGCGCGGCGCGCGTGGCCGCCACCCGATCGCGCAGCAGCAGCGCTTGGTCGATATCTTTTGCGCGGGAGTCGAATTCGCCGCCCTGGCGCTGCAGGCGAGTGGCGACGCCTTGTGAGCGCCGCCGCAGCTCCGCGGAGCGGTGCTGCACGGCGGCGAGGTCCTTGGTGGCGGTGGTGATGTCTACGGCGTGCGCTTGGCACGTGCGCTGCGTCTCCAGGGTCCTGCGCTCCGCGATTGACTGCAGAGAGTGGACCACCGCCGAAAGCGTGCCCTCCGAAATGATCAGATGGTCGTCTTTGACGCGCCCTGCGGAGGAGGGGGCCAAGAGATCGGCGCCAGCGCCGCCTGAGGAGTCGATGGAGCGGCGGGGGTTTTGGCAGACGAGCTTGAGAAGGGGCAAAAGATCAGATGACTCGAGCGCCGTCTCCAAGGTGCCCCGCAATCCCTTCAGCCCAACGTTGGACGACATCTTTGCGAAATCGGACGAAGAAATGTGATCAACTTCTCTGAAGAACGTAGATTTTCAAAAAATAAAATGTTTACGATCACTCAATAAATGAACGCTGCTGCTAGTTGTATGCATTTTATTTTGCATTTGATTCTATGGCATCATGTATTCAACGCGTTTGTCTTCAAAAATAAATGTATATCTTCGGGAGTATTCAGGAATAGGCCCAAATGAGCCACGTCTGCCCTCTCAACTCCTCGAATAATAATTAATTAAATTGCTTTAGACCGTATACGGTCGCCATGGCCACTGCTGCTGCCGTCCTTCCCCCGCTGGACTACACAACCTTGAAATCGAAAATGAACAAGAAGAGTTCTTTCGAGGAGGCCGTCGAAGTGTGTGTCCGCGAGCTGTCCCAGTCCCCGCTGCGGTGCACGAGCCCCGACTTCCGGCAGCTCCTCAAACGGGCCGTCACAGTGCTGTCTTCTCGATGCAGCAGCGGAGAGACTCCTCTGTGGTCTGCAGGCTTGCGCTTGGTGCGAGCTGCCGCTGCCGCGTGCCCCGCTGACGACACCGCCTACCTGGCCACGTTGCGCTCCTACGAAGTGCAGGTTCTGCAGGTTCTGGGCGCCGATGCAGACAGCAGCACAGCTCCTTCTTATGCCGTCCCTCGGCTGTTCGAAGGCCAACTGACGACGGCAGAAACCGCCGCTGCTGTCCCGCCGTCCGCCCTAGAAGCCCTGGCCGCTATGTTCTTGCAAGGACAAGAACTGCAGCAGCAGCAAGGCGCCGACGACGGCACTGCTTCCAGTACCGGAGAAGACGCCGCGCCTGCTGCCGCTGAGAGCGACGCTGCGCCTGCCGCACTCCCTTCTTTGTCCCCCGAAATGGCCGAGGCGCTGCAGCGCCAGCTGGACGCCATTGCGGTCGAGATCATGGAGGAAAGCGCGGCGGCAGGCGGCGGCGCCCGCGCCCCGCCCCCTGCAGCCAAGGACGTGGTCCGGAGGCTGCCTCGCAAGCGGGTGGAGAAAGCATCGGAGATGGACGGGCCTTGCCCTGTTTGTTTGGTCGTAGAGGATGGAGAGGAAATATCAGAACTGCCGTGCGGACACTGGGCGCACCCTCAGTGTCTGGAGCCGTGGCTGAAGGAGACAAACACGTGTCCACAGTGCCGGCACCAGCTGAAGACGGACGACGCTGCGTATGAGCGGAGGAAGGAGCGGGAAAAGGAGGAGGCGGAGGAGCGGAGGGGGGTGGAGAACGCGGTCAGCCACAACGAGTTTCTGTACATCTGAATTGTCGGCAAACGTACCCTGCATGCAAGCGTATATTTTGTGCGAAAATCAACAGGTGGCTTGCTAACTGACAGACAGCTGTTTTTTTTTATAAAGAAACGATCCCATGTGGCACCATCGCATCCCTGGCACCAAAAGATTCGGACACAATACTGTAAAATATTAATGTATAAACAGAAGGGAACTCCTGTCGAGGAGACAGCGTAAAAGATTATGAGATGTATATATATGTAGCTGAAGAAGACTGGCAACAGATTGACTTGCTGTGTGTTTAACGGGCGATCTTTCTCGCGATGCCAGTGGCGACGCAGTGGCTTGCGCTTGCTGCTGGTCACAGCCATATACTCTGGTACGCCTTTAATAAAAATTAAAATACCAAATTGACTTTTGCTCGATGTTCCGCCTTCGCCACCTCACCTCTCGCTTTCACGCTCTTGCAGGCGAACACATAGGTCCCCCGACGATAAAGGACTCACAGATGCAGAGCAGCTGGCCCTGATATGCGCAGCTGTGGGCCTTGTTCTCATGGCAGGCCTCATGTCTGGGCTGACTCTGGGTCTGATGTCGCTGGACGAGGTAGACCTGGAGGTGCTGAAACGCAGCGGCACCTCCCGCCAGAGAGCCTGCGCAGACCGCATCCTCCCCGTCATTTCGAAGCCTCACCGTCTGCTGGTCACGCTGCTGGTGTGCAACGCCATAGCAGCAGAAGCGCTGCCGCTGGTGCTCGACCGCCTGACCGACCCCATTACCGCCGTGCTCGTCTCCGTCACGGTCGTGCTCATGTTTGGAGAAATCATCCCGCAGGCAGCCTGCTCCGCTTATGGTTTGGAAATTGGCGCCAAGTCGGCCGGATTCGTGCGAGTTTTGATGTTTCTGGCCAGCCCGGTGGCCATGCCTATTGCGTGGGTGCTGGACCGCGTGCTGGGCCACCGCCAGACGGCCCTGTTCCGCCGGGGCGAGCTGAAAGCGCTGGTCGACATTCACGGCGAGGGGCAGGCGTTTGGGGGGAAGCTCAGCGCGGACGAGGTGCGTATCATCAAGGGCGCACTGGATTTGACCAGCAAGCGCGCCAAATCGGTGATGACTCCCTTAGACATGGTTTTCATGCTGCCGCTGGATTCTACGCTGGACGAAGAAACTTTGACCGCCATTCTGGCGTCAGGGTGAGTAGCTTTGGTGGTTTTCTAAATGTGGTTATGAGATATCATTTGCTAGATATTGGGATTGACCTTTGCGAGTCCTACATTGATAGATTCGATGTTTTTTTGGATGCCGCTGGTTATTAAACACTCATATATGGTAATGGTAATACCACATATTCGTTCTTTCTTCTTCTACTACCTGCAGCCACTCCCGCGTGCCTGTGCACAGGCCCGGGAACCGCAGCGACATCCTCGGCATCCTACTCGTCAAGGAACTCATCCTGGTGGACATCCACGCGGGGGTCAAAGTGTCCTCCATGAAGGTGCGCTCCCTGCCGCACCTGCTGGGCGAGACCCCGCTGTACGACATGCTGAAGCTGTTTGAGCTGGGACGCAGTCACATGGCGGTGCTCACGCAGCCCACGAAAGAGGCGCTGGCAAAGCGGAAGGCTGAGTTTGATGAGCTGGCCATCGACATTTACTCGATATCTGATGGAGACTTTGGCAGCGGCGACGAAGAGGAGGCGGACGATGAAGAGGCGCAGAAGCGGCAGTGGCAGCGGAGGAACGGCGGGCAGAATGGGCACGCAGGCGCGGATAGGGAGGGGAGGAGGAGCGGCTCTGAGGCGCAGGTGACGGAAACCTCTTCGGATGATGACAGCGATGGCAGCGACGGCGACGCGTCTGACGTATTTCAGCTTCGGTTCGAGCCCAACGAACTGCAGCCCGTGGGCATCATCACGCTGGAAGACGTGCTAGAGGAGCTCATATCAGCACAGATAGTGGATGAAACGGACCGTTATGTGGACAACCTGCACATAACGAAAGTGAACGCGGCGGACATGGCCCGCTCGCTGCCGCCCCATTTGCGCAAGGTGCTGAGCGAACGTCTCATGACCCCCCGCGTGGGACCTGCCAGCAGCGTCTACCGCATGTCGAGTGGGGGAGACAGTATGTTCAGTCCGCCAGAGAAAGCGCCTAGGAGACGATCGTCGCTGGATTTGTTGGCCAGCAGCAGGGGCGACCTGTTTGCTGCGCACCTGCCGAGGGCGATGCGACCATCGCGACCCAACGTGGGCTCGGTAGCAGCAGGGATCAGCGCTGTGGGCACCATGTCTGCTCGGTACCACAGGTGAGACACACACATAGTTTGTTTCGCCGCGATCGCGATTTATCGGTAATTTTATCTGAGAATTCTTAACCTGCTGCGTGTCCTTCTTCTGTCTTCCTTCTAGGTATGGTGGAGGGAGCCGCCACGGTCACGCCCAGCGCCGCAGCACCAACTTCACTCAGAGCGTGCAGGACCAGTTGAATTTGCTGGAGCCGCTGCTGGCCACCGCGAGGGGCGGGCGGGTGACGATGCCGGAGCTGGGAGAGCACCATGCAGAAGGTCTGGACGCAGAGGACGCCGCAGCAGAAGAGGAGGCCCTGCTGAGCTCGTCATTACGGAGACAGAACAGCATATGAGAGAGAGTGGCGCTGACCAGCTGGGACTCTACATCTAATTTTTTCTCTCTCTTCATAGTCCCGTTCGCGGCGGAGATTGCCTCCCCCGTAATGAGTAATGAGTATTTTCCACTACAAACGAAGCTGTTCTTTTCTTCCGTACGCTGATTTTGATTTTTTCCTTACATTTTTATTGCGGCACTTGGTCTTCTTTCGTTGAGAGAGTCCTTTTGAGTTTTTATCCTCCTTCTTTAGCTCTTCTCGATGTTACCTTTCATCCGTAGTGTTGTAGGTAGTACTAGTAATAACATAATATCAGTATTCCTATTGTTTAACTACTCTTTGAAGCAATGTAATCTTCACACGAAATTGAGAAGAAGAAAAAAATCGGCCCTTTCAAATGCCTTCGTCGTCCATGCGTACTTCCACCCCAAGAGCTCCACCGGCAGACCGCATTATACCCTCAACCGATATGAGGAGCGCCGCGTTCTCCCTGGCCGCAGCGGCCGCTGCGCTGGCAGGAACATCTGAAACCAGGCCCACCGCCGTTATCGCGACCCAGCCGTTCTTCACTGCGTATGAATCGCTGCCAGGGCGCTCGTCTGTGCGCAAGAACCCCGCCGCATTTCTGAACGCCCGCATGGTGACCTGGCCAGCGTGCAGCTCGTGAGGGTGGTCATCGTGAGGGTCCTTGGCTCTGGCGTTGGCAGCAAAGTGTGGGTCAGCGTCCACCTCCTGTCGAAATTGTTATAAACCATGATGATCAGTATCAGAATTGGTGGAAAGAAATGTGGTGGAGGAGAACAAAGGACAATACAGCTTCTATTAAAAAAAACGGTGCAAAGTTTACCTGGAAGTCGGGGAAGCTGCAGTGCTGGCCCTGGAAACACAGCTGAAGCCCCTTGTAGTCCTCAAACTCAGCACCGGGAAAATTGACGTTCAAAACGAAGCCTCGCAGGGCGAGCAGCGGGCGAGGCACGGCGTCCACCGGCGCTCCCACCACGGCCTTGATGACTGCGACGGCGTACCGTGCAGCGCAGGCGTACTGCTCCTGAGTGCGTGCTCGGTAGTTGGAAAGAGAGAAAGCAATGGCGGGGAGGTCCTTGCAGGCTGCTTCGCGTGCTGCGCCCACGGTGCCGCTGCAATCCATGGGTGAGGATGAGCCATTCAACTCAGATCCCAGGCTCTTCGAAAACGTCTTTTCAATAAATAAATTTAATATTAAAAAACGTTGTAGCTTTCTTCCGTCCCTCCTCACCTGTATATGACGTGCAGTCCGCAATTGTCCCCGCGGTTGATGCCACTGACAACCAAGTCAAACCGAGGGTTGGCCAGTAGGGGAGCGTGCAGCGCGAGCATCACTGCATCATGTATATATTTGATGAATTTGTTAGGAGAAAAATATGGTTTATAATGCAGTTTTTCAGCGGCGTGCATAAAGAACGCATGAAATGAAGCAGAAAATTAAGATAATAAACCAACCTGAGTCTGCAGGGGTGCCGTCCACGGCAAATGCCTCCACCGCTCCCTGGACGTTGATGTTGAAGGCATGAAGGTGCTTGCCGATGGTGATGCAGTGGGACTGGGCTGAGCGCTCGCCCATGGGGCCGCACACCGCAAACTCACAAAAGTTGGCAGCTGCATGCAAAAGGCCAAAGAGGAGCGTTAAGATAACAAGATTCAAGGTTTCAGGGCGGTGGCATATGTTGTGTTACAGCATACTCCCTAGTAGAAGCCTCGCTTCGAGAAATTGTTCAAGAAAATGCAAACACAAGGCAAAGAAATGTCGCCGTCGCTTGTTTTTTCTCTTCATATTTCGCCTTTTCTGAGCTCAATGACAGCCTTTAAACTCGCCGTGAAGCTCAGCGGCGAGAGCACGGAGGCCAGGAGCGACGACGCCGTCGTCGTTGGATATTAAAATCCTGGGCAGCCCTTGCGACATGGTGGCGGGATGACTGCAAATTCCTTAGATTTATGGCAATGATGGGTGCCTAAAAATGCGGCAACCAGATGAATTGCAGTTTTAAAGAGGCGGGAACTGAAAAATTAAAATAGATCACTTGTTGAGTTTCAGTGTGACAACGGGGCTCTTTCTGTGCGAGCTCATTGGCGTGAATCAAAATATATTATTTGCCGAATGAATGGGTGTATATCGATATGAGAGGTCTCCCTATGTTGCTTTTGAATTTGTTGGAGCTGCTTTACTTCGTGCCTCGAGATGCGTTTGCACTTAAATTGCCCGGCCACCGCGAACGCAATATAATTAATTCGCCTTTAATTAATAAAGAGGTGTTGAAGAGCCAAAGAGGCATCGAAGCATCCATTCTGCAAAAGCAGCAAATCAATTCGATGGACGACTTCCTTGCGCAGGTAAGCCCTTTAAAAATTATGCCTATGCCTCCAAAAATTCTTCAACATATTTTTTTATCCATTGTGCAGGCTGCGGGCCAGCTTTCGCGCCTCTCCGGCTCTCAACCCTCCGGCGCCGAAGCTTTGGCAGCGATGCTCCGGTCAAGCATCCGCCCTGCCCCTGCCGCTTTTTCCCAGCATGACGCCGTCCTCTTTGTCCTCCAAGCTCACCGGCGCCAGGCGCTGCGGTCCACGCGCCTGAAGCCGCCCAAGACTAGGCTCCCCTCATCTCGCACCCTCAGAGCCTTCTCCCACGCTGCACTTCCGGCCTCCAGCTCCCCCACTCTCACCCGGCCCCTCTTCCATACCCCCCCAGCCGAATTTTCCGGCCCTCCCCCCACCGCAGAAGGCCCTGGGACCTCATCAATCAGCATCAACCCCTCACCCTCGACCACCACTGGTGGCACCCAGACAGTCCCAGGCGAAGCTCCCACCCCCTCCAGCATGACTCTGCCGGAGTTTCTGCAACTCAAAATTAACGCTAATGGCGGCGTTATCAAAGCCCTCCAGACCCAGGCCCTCAAGCATCTCCCAGGAGACAACCTGGCGCCCACCCCTGAAAATTTGCAGGCAGCAGTGACAGCCATCGCAGAAAAGAGCTCCAGCTTCGAGTTCCAGCATATTCACATTACTTCCACCGCCTGCACCGAGGGTCTCCTCAAGCTGCGAGCCACCGCTGCCAGCAAGGCGGCGGCAGCTGCAACGCGTGCTGCCCACTTCCAAGCAGCTCACGCTGCAGCGAAGAAGGCCTGGAGAGAGACACGCACGAAAGCGCAGCGCGACCGCCTGGACGCCCTTAAGTCTGACGACCTGGAGGCTTACCTAAAGCTCGCGCAGACAGCAAAGAGCGCTCAGATTGACCGCCTGCTCTCCGAGACAGACGCGTGCCTCCGCAAGCTCGGCA
Source organism: Marvania coccoides (assembly GCA_963854735.1). Lineage (NCBI taxonomy): Eukaryota > Viridiplantae > Chlorophyta > Trebouxiophyceae > Chlorellales > Chlorellaceae > Marvania > Marvania coccoides. Next base: position 1,335,061 of record OY978099.1, on the reverse strand, counting down.
CCAGGCTCGATGTCAACCTCACTGCGGAATCCGCCTCCCCCAATGACATCACTCCTTTGCAAGCCCACGCTACTGCAATTAGCGCCAAGTCAGCTGACCCCTCCTCCCCTACAGCTACGTCCGGCACCGCGCTGCATCAGAGCAGCGAGGCCTGGGGAGCACTGGCTAATGCGCGTTCTGCAGACGTGGCCCACCAGCCTGCTACCCTGACGGGAGGGGAGCTGCGCGAGTACCAAATGCAAGGCCTGCGGTGGATGGTCTCTCTCCGCAACGCAGAGCTCAACGGCATTCTGGCTGACGAGATGGGGCTGGGAAAGACAGTACAGGTGATTGCACTGGTCACACACTGCCTAGAAGAAGCGCTCGCAACTACTTCTGACAGCATTGGCGGCAGCGGTGCTCGGACCCAGAGCCCCTTCCTCATCGCTGCGCCCGCATCAGTGCTACCCAACTGGGAGAAGGAGTTCGAGACCTGGGCGCCCAGCGTGCGGGTGGTGGTTTATCGTGGGCCTGCAGACGACCGAGAGAACATTTTCCGCTCCAAGCTGCGGAAGACCAAAGGCGGCGTTCGCCGCTTTGACGTGGTCCTCACCTCGTACGATTTTCTGATGGGGAAGAACGACCGCCCCAGGCTGGGCAGCATCGACTGGAGCTACATAATCGTGGACGAGGGACACCGGTGAGCTTGGAAGCTGTGAACACATTTTGTTTTCATGTTAATCAATCTCTGAATGAGTGTTGCACATAACGCAATTGATGCGTTCTTGTATTCAAAGCATATTGAAACCATCGTCGTTTCACAGGCTGAAGAACGCTGGGTGCAAGCTCAATGTCGAGCTGCGCGAGTACCGTGCCAACCACCGCTTGCTGCTGACTGGCACCCCGCTGCAGAACAACGTCAACGAGCTGTGGGCGCTCCTCAACTTCTTGCTGCCCGGTGTCTTCGACTCGGCTGACGACTTTGAGACCTGGTTTGGCGGCTCCATGCGCAAGAACACTGCTGCCGCCAGCTGCTCCGCAGCTGTCGCTGGCTCCGACTCGGACGAAGAGGACGCGGCTGCGCACGCGGCGATGCTGTCTGAAGAGGAGATCCTGGTGGTGACCAACCGGCTGCACCAGGTGCTGCGCCCCTTCATGCTGCGCAGGCTGAAAGAGGCAGTGGCGGAGCTACCGGCCAAAACTGAGCACCTCATCCCCTGCCTGCCGGCTCCCTATCAGCAAGCTCTGTTCCAAGCTCTCTGTGGGGAGCTGCAGGGTCCTGGAGGCGCGCGTGGGGTGTCAAATGCGCTCATGGAAGCTCGCGTCATCTGCAACCACCCACTCATCTCAAGGCTGCATGTGGAAGGCTCAGAGGCGGGGCTCCCGCGCCACCCGCTTCCTTGCGAGTTGCGGCTCTGCGGCAAGCTGGAGATGCTGGACCGCGTGCTGCTGAAGCTCAAGGCTGCTGGCCACCGCGTGCTGATCTTCTGCACCATGACCATGTTGCTGGACGTCCTGGGAGGCTATCTGGAGTGGCGCGGGCTGCGTTTTCTCCGCCTTGACGGCAGCACCAAGGCCATGGACCGCGGGGCGCTGGTGGAAGAGTTCAACGTTCCCGGCTCCGAAGCCTTCGCTTTCCTGCTGAGCGTGCGTGCTGGCGGGGTGGGGCTGAACCTGCAGGCACGTTTTAACGTATTTTAAACTGCTTTTAGTTCTACGTTTACTGCCTTACATTGTATATTATTTTCTTTGTGTTGTGCACAGACTGCCGACACCGTCATCTTCTACGACACAGACTGGAATCCCCAAATCGACGCTCAGGCTGCTGCGCGGGTGCACCGCATCGGGCAGACCAATGACGTGCTGGTACTGCGCATGCAGACGGTGGGCTCTGTCGAGGAGCGTGTGGCGGCGGTGGCAGCAGAAAAGCGCGGTCTCGCGGACCGAGGCATCACGGGTGGCTTTTTCGACGGCAAAACCAGCACTGCCGAGCGTCAGAGCTACCTACTGAGCCTGCTAAAGGCGGATGAAGGCAGCGTCGGCGGCGGTAACCGCAGCGGCCAGCTCACGAACGCTGAGGTGAGTGTAAATTTGATAATTGGTGTATTTTTTTTACTTGAAATGTTGATCCTCTCATAATTATTTTAATTTCACACCTTGCCTCATTTTTTAATTTTTTTCTCAGATCAACCGGCTGATGGCCCGCAGCGAAGGAGAAGTTGAGCTGTTCGAGGCCGAGGACCGCAGGATTGAGGCTGCAGAGCAGCGTGCGTGGTACCAGTCTGCGGGCGGCGCCAAAGGTGGCTCCAGGAGCATCGCTCCCCCGACGCTGCCCAACTACTCGCGGCTGGCTTCGCTGGAGGAGGTGCACCCTCTGGTGGTCGCAGCGCTGGAGCAGCTTGCTCCGCAAGATCCTGACGCAGAGAGGGAGTTTGGAAAGGGAAAGCGCGCGCGCAAAGAGGTCAGTTACGGTTAAATGAAGAACGGCGGCGCCTCTGCATAAGTTCTGGTAATTATTCATGCTGTACACTAATACGGGGCATCGACCCCTCATGCGAAAGAGAGAAACAAAAGCCAGTAGAAAAACACAAAAAGCTAAAGACGATTTAAAAAAATATATAATACGAAGCTATGGTTCAAAGGGTCCGGTGGAAAATCACAGTCACGTATTTATTCCTTTTTCGCGCTAGAAACCGAAACAAAAGCGAACACCTCATCGTCCTTGCCCCCCAAAAAATATATTGGCATATGCCTGCTGCTTTGACCGACCAATGGCCAGCACGTCATCAATTCTTCATTCATTCGTTGCTGTTCGTCGCTTGTGCATTGCATTTCTAGTCCTCCCGCTCATTCATCAGCTCGTAGCCGTACTGCCGCTCCCTCGTCGCCGAATTCAGCTCAGCATCCATGCTATCCCACCCCCGCAAGAAAGTAACCTCCTCGCCGTTGACATTCCCCGCCCTCATCGCATGCCGCGTCGCGGCCGCCTTCGCCTCCCGCGAATGCGAGTGCTCAAACGCGTTGGTCAAATTCATTTCCGCCTGCTTCCCGCTCTCGTGCGGCCACGTTCTCCAAGGGTCTCCCCTTCGCTTCTCCGCCAGCGGGGCCACCTGCGGCGGCGCAGCGGCGTGCGGATGCCGCACTGTTGCTTCCTCCATCCTGCTGTTGTTCTCCCGGCGCATGTGCTCGGGCACCCACGTTGCGCCGATCGCCGCCACGTCATCGCCGTTTCTGGTGGTCACGCTGGCGGGGGTGGAGAGATCGCGAACGTTTTCCTTGTCGAACGTTATCCGGAAGCAGTGCACCTCCTCCCAGTCCGACAGAATTTCACCTGTCCCCGGCTCCACCCGCCTGGGAACCACCCTTTCTTCCACTGCGTGCGCCACCGAGAAGCCGCGGTCAGACAGAACGTCGATCAGCATGTCCACGGCGAGGCTGTTGCCCAGCAGCAGGGGGTGGCGGGAGCGGAACTCGGCGTGGCCAGCCAGCGAGCACTGCAGAGAGCAATCAAAGGGGGAAAAGTGATGAAGATCCCGTGAATTTTTGTTCAGCTGTTGTTGGCCGTAGTTTCAAACTCAGGTTGTTGTGAGCTTGGCAGTGAGCGGACCTGCTTGAGCAGCGGGAGCACCTCTGATGAGATGAGGGAAATGACGTCGGTGAACATGCGGTGCTGGCGCTTGCAGTAGGAGTCAAGGCGGAAGACAAGGCGCTGGCGGGCCACGCGCACGAGGTCGCGTGCCAAGGGGAGGTGGCGGATGGCGGCGTACGTGCGGGCGTCCAGATCCAGGCTGGACTGGTAGCGCAGCCTGAAAAACATTCATTTTGGAAAGATAAAGACAATAATAACATTTGATTTACCCTTGCACAATAATTAAATGCATAAAACGATGACGTCACTCACTCTCGCACGATCTGTGACCTGCATTCCTCCAGCGTGCCCATGGCGTCGATGAGAGAGAAAGGGAAGTAGGATTTGAGGCGGAGGATCGTCGAGTAGTGGGCTTTAAACACTTGGTACCGCCGCCGGCACAGCGCTTCAGACACGTCGGTCGTGCGCACGTTCCACACGTCGCCCGTTCCCGCGTCCAGCACGCGCTGGTTGTGCAGTGACGCGATTTGGGCGCGCTTTGTTTGCCGCCGCACGCTCTCCTCCTCGTCGACGTAGAGAATAACCACCTTGAAAGAGGGGCGGGCTGCAGTTGTGCAAGAGAAAGAAACAGAGATTGCGATGAAGGTGTGCTACACGGGAAAAAAGTAAAATTTTGTGGGGAAAAAAATATAAATATATATAATTCTCTGCTCTACTCACGAAATCGCCACTCGTCGGGCCCGTCCGCCGCGCGGTGGTACAGCTCCAACAGCTTGTCGTACAGCAGCTTCACGAAATCCACCTGGGTGGCAGTACGAGGGAATCCATCGATGACCAGCCCAGCGCCATCGTTCAAATCTGGATTCAACACCGCATCCAGCAGCGCATCCAGCACCAGCGCGTCTGGCACCAGCTCCGCGCGGTCGATGATGTCCCGAATCTCCGAGGAGGAGTCCAGCAGCTGCGACATGCCCACCGCCCGTGACAGCCCTCTAGACTTCATAATCCAGCTCATATTGGTGCCCTTGCCGGACCCAGGGGCGCCATTCAGCCATACGATCTCGCGGGGGCACACGAACGAGTCCCCCAGCCGCGCATCCAGCTTTTTCCACGATGTATCAAACGTGACTTGAGCCTTCATTGAGATGTCTTTGGCGGAGGCTGTGGCGGTGGGAGCGGCATTCAGCCGGGTGCGGAGGTCCCTAGGGAGGGGTTGAGTGGCTGGGGTGGTGGATTCCTGCATAGCCATGGCCGCTTGGCTGGACTGGAGGCGGCGGAAGAGCAGCGAGCTGCGAAACCGCTGCTGATCGTCAGAGGTGGACGCAGAGGCGCCAGAGGCGCAGCGGTCGGTGTTTTCATGGGATTCGGTGGTCAAGGCAGTGAAGGGTGCACACAAAGCGGCCTGGGGGTTGACAGAATGGGCTGCACAATCGAGTTGACTTAATGCCACTCGCCGAAGCAACGCGGCGCATGTGCCGAGTCGCCGGGCTGATTGCATGGCTTAAAAACAATGTAAACGCTGGGTGGCTTCAAATAAATAGTAAGGGGGAAGCGAGTGGGCTAGCGATTAATTGGTCATTTTTTTCTGACCCAAAATGTAAATCGCAATTTGGAGCACCGGCCCAGGCACGTATGTTTAAAATGATTTGAATTCTTTTGAATATGCAAAAAATGCAAGGGTGGGTCAAGATATTACTCTAAGTGGGAAGGCGCGAAACTCCTTGCCTGCAGCTGTGTGCTCTGCCGGAAGAAGCTGTTTGTTTACTATATTACTATTTTGGGGTACAATGCCGGGTGCCTCACAACAAAGCCACAGCGCTGCTTGCATGCGGCAAGAAGAGCACGCATGGAAGGCGGCGGCATCGATTATTTTAGCTGTTTGCCCATCACCAAACTCAGATTCCCTTCTGTTAATGCCTAGCGTGTCTTGATTTTTGACCATAAATGATCATTGACACCCCTAACTTAGATGATTTATCACAATTCTACCAAAAACACTTTATCGTATTATTCTCCCGTCAGTCAGGCAAATCATTGAGCATGCATTTAATCAACATTTTTTGCTACTTTATTCTTTGTAGAACCCTATACAGTCTATACATTATTCATCATCAGATTCGATGCCTGCCAAGATGATTATGACCTGCTGTTCCTCGTCTTCCAGCTCTTCAAACCCCTGGTATCAAGGGAAAATGCACCATCAGACATCGTTAAACTGTCAAAAAGGTCAAATGAAAACACCAAATTCCTTAAAAGCGAAAAAAAAATCGTATTTCAACAGCTCACCAGAATGTTCTCCGCACAGCCGCACTCTTTCAAAATATCGCGGTGAAGTTCCACTGGAACGCAGCCCCAATGGTAAAAGAGTTCAGGCGGCCACGTCTCTTCGTCTAAAAACCGTAAATCAAGAGATGCCGGAGCCTGCGATCCAAAAATCCAGCTCGACGGCAAAACGTACTACGGTACTACCTAGGAGGCGGGCACGACGTTTAGACTATATTCTCTGCCAGCATTTGCGTGTCGTATATCCTGATTTCCCCTTCGTATATACACTCTCCACCACAATCTCCTGAAAAAACGGATAAGAGCCCAGCATTATTGATTGATATCGTGCTTGCACAAAGCTTTCAACAACAGAAGGAAAAAAAGCATCACCTCTGCACTTTGCCCTTGAGCTGGGCGAGTACTCAAGCTTGCATCAGGGGTTGGGATCTATATAATAGGGGAACATTTGCTGCAATTCTCCAAGCGTGCACTGACCTCGAAAGATTGTAATCTTGAAAACTATGTGCTCGAGGCTTTTTAAGGCGAATTATGCCAAATTAGTGGTACCACGATGCCTTATTTTTTTTGATTTTTTTAAGAACAAACGAGAGTCGAATTCGCACGAAAACAAATATCGTGCCCCGCAGTAAAAATTGTATTTAAGCATTAAGCTGGTTTTTAAATCGTTTATATATTAATGGCTGCCTTCGCACATTGAAAATGGCATCAAAGAGTAGCAGCGCGACTGCTGCTGGCAGTGCCGCCGGCAAGAAGAAGCAGGCTGCTCTCGAGATCAGTTCTAACATTGAAAAACTCATCCAGGACTCCGTGGAGGTGAGCTTACAAGGAATTAATGCCAAGTACATCGAATACTCATCATTACAGTACCCTCCGTTGCAGGGATTTGGCAACCTTGACGCCCCTCAACAGCTAAAAATTTCTTCCGTTGCCTCCGCTGCCCCTTCTTCTTCATCGTCTTCCGCAGCATCCACCGCCCATGTAGAGCGCGTCTGCGATGTTCACAAAGGCCTCACCGACCAGGGGTTCACCCCCCACCATGTCGAGCGCGCGTTGCATGCTTTGCCGCTGAGCAGCATCGGCGTCGGTACTGCTTTGGATTGGCTACTGCTGCACCTGGATCGAAGTGACCTGCCCAAGCAGTATGCTGACCAGGTTCAAGCCTCAGGGGACGTCGTCGTGCTGGGCACGAGCGACGCTGCAGCGCAGAATGAAGACAATTGCAACGATGCGGCAGCAGCGGGGGAACTCGAGGCAGCTGAGCAGCGCGCCAAAGACGAGCAGCGCGCGAGGGAGGCTGCGGCCGCTGCCGTCAAAGCAAAGGCGGATGCAGAGGCTCTGGCAAAAAAGAAAGCGGAAGAGGAGGAGGCTGAAAAGGTGGCGAGGCGGGCGTGGATCCTGCAGTACGCCGCAGGCAGCAGCTCTGAGGAGGAAGAAGAAGAGGAGGAGGGAGGAGGAGGCGCTGGGTCGCCTGCTGGCAGCGTTATCGAGGACTGGGAGGTGTGGGGTGATCCGAGGGAGATAGAAAGGCGGAGGGCTGAGCGGGCGAGAGGAAACTTGCCTCGCGAGGACCGGCTGGCGCTGATCTCCGCGGAGATGGAGAGGGCGAAAGAGGGCGCGGCGCGCGCTAAGTCTTCCGGGGATAAAGGCGAGCAGCGTGCGTTTGGGCAAATGATAGGCCAGTTGAAGCGAGAACTGGCGGAGCTGGGGGTGAGCGAAGAGGACCTGCCGCAGCCTGGGGGTGGAGCGCCGCAGCAGGCGCAGCTGGCGCAGCAGGGTGGTGGAGGGGAATCCAGCATGGTGACTGCCGGTGCTTTGAACGATGACGGAGCAGCAGCGATTGCGGCAGAAGAAGAGGAAGAAGAAGAGGAAGAGGGGCCTGGATTTGATCTGTTTGGCGGCGGGGTGGAGGAGCTGGAGAGCGCGCCGCGGGCAAACGAGGCCAAGGCGGCGAGGCGGCGAGCCAAGGCAATGGCTGCGGCGGCGCTGCAGCCGTGGGGCGACTCCGCGCAGGGTGGGAAAAAGAGGGCGGGAGGTGGAAAGCGAGAGCGGGGCGCGCAGAAGCCGCAGATGGAGGTGCATCAGCCGAAAGCGGCGCTGCAGCAGGCGTGTCAGCGGGCTGGGTGGCCGCCGCCGAGGTACGAACGACTGCCTCCTGGGGGCGGCAGAGACCCTAGCGAAAGCAGCAGCGGCGACGTTCGGTACAGCGTGACTGTGGACCCCACAGCAGGGAAATCATCAGGAAGAAAGAAAGGCGGCGGCAGCGGGGGTGCGCCTCAGCGGAGAACTTTCGTGGCTCCAGAGACGGACGACGGGTGGGCGCGCATCGAGGACGCACAGCACGCGGTCGCCACGCTGGCGCTGCTGAGCGTGTGCGGGGGGGAGCAGCCCGAGCTGTGGCGGCAGCTGCCTCCGCCATTCAACGAGCTGTGGCTGCAGTGGGAGGAGGAGGGCGAGGGCCAGGCGGCGGAGGAGGGGGAAGGGGTTGCTGCGGCGAGAGCGGCGTTTGCGCGGGAGCTGGTGCAGGAGAAGCTGCAGGGCGAGGAAGGCGTGGAGGTTGGCGAAAGTGTGGAAGACGAGGCAGCAAATGAGGCTGCGTGGGTGGAGCGGCTGCGTGGGGAGCTGGCAGCCAAGCAGCGCAGCACGAGAAACACCGCTGCAGCCAGCGACCGCATGCTGAGAGCGCTGCAAACGTGGCGAGGTTCCATCGAAGGCGCTAAATGGCACAAGGCCCGCAGCAGCCTCCCTGTGTACGCGTTGCGGGAGGAGCTGCGCCAGGTGCTAGCTTCCCATGACGTGGTGGTAGTTTCTGGAGAGACTGGCAGCGGGAAAACCACCCAGGTGCCTCAATTTTTGCTGGAATATGACGTTGAGGCCGGCAGAGGTGGGGAGAGCAGCGTGATATGCACGCAGCCGCGCAGAATCGCAGCGATCAGCGTGGCGGAACGCGTGGCGCAGGAACGAGGTGACCCGGCCCCTGGGGAGCCTGGGGGAGCTGTGGGGTACTCGGTGCGCCTGGACTCTGCCACCACCCATGACACCCGGCTGCTGTTTTGCACCACCGGTAAGTAGCACAAAGGAATTATTCTAGAAATTTACTAGTTAATTAAATTATTTTATAGGCTATTTTTTAAAGCCTAATTTGGCTAGTTTTCCATGGGAGTCTGTTCTATATATGACTGTTTTCAGCAAATGAAAACTGACAGACTTCTTCTTCTTTTCTGTAGGTATCTTGCTGCGGCGGATGGCTTCCGACCACGCCCTAGCCAGCGTGAGCCACGTGGTGGTCGATGAGGTGCACGAGCGCACCCTGCAGGGCGACTTCATCATCGCAATTCTCAGAGACCTCGTTGCTGCCCGAGCCGCGGCTGGCTGCCCTCTGAAGCTGATTTTGATGTCTGCCACGCTGGACGCGGGCATGATTTCAGAGTACTTTGGCGGGTGCCCAGCGCTGCATGCAGCGGGCCGCACCTTCCCGGTCACTCACTTATTTTTGGAGGACGCAATAGAGGCGACTGGCTACGTGCTGGCTGCGGACGCGCCCGCGGCTGCCCGGCCCAGCGGAGCGCGTGGCGCGCGGCAAAAAAAACTGACTGCTGCTGCGGGGAACCGCCACAGGGCGACCGTTCGGTCTGGATGGGGGGACGACGAAGGAGACGAAGTTTTGAACCCCAATTACAGGTACGAGTAATTTTGCTTGAAAAGTATTGAAATATATTGAAAAAATTCATTAAAATATACGTTATATATTTATTTAATTTTTGGGCGGGGTCGATGTATTTATAAGCCGTATTTTGACTATGTTTCCAACTGAATTTGACGCTTTAAGCTACATTATATTGTTTGGCAGGGAGGAGTACGAGAATTTCAGCGCTGGCACGCGGCGCAGTCTGGCGCGGCTGGACGAGGACCGCATCGACTTTGAGCTGCTGGAGGAGCTGGTGGGGTGGATTCACGACACTCACGACCCAGGAGCGGTGTTAGTTTTCTTGCCTGGCATGGCGGAGATTTCCAACCTGGCCACGCGGCTGGCCGCCAGCCGCAGGTTTGCCGACTGCTGGGTGGTGCCGCTGCACAGCACAGTCAGCCCAGCAGACCAGAGAAAGGCATGTGAACGAAGTGCCCCACAAAAATCTCAACTGTTTTTTCGAAGCATTTTTCTCCTCTTTTAAATGGATTTTTAAGTTTCAAAATTAATTCGATATTTTTCTTGAATTTTATATAAAAAAATACTGCGATTTAACCTTTTTTACTACAATATTTTTTTGCAGGCTTTCAAAATTCCGCCGGCCGGGGTTCGCAAGATCGTCATCGCCACCAACATCGCGGAAACCTCCCTCACAATTGAGGACGTGGTAGTGGTCGTGGACTCTGGCAAGCTCAAGGAGCGACGCCACGACCCTCAGCGCTCAATGTCCCTCCTTGTTGAAGATTGGGTCTCAGTGGCATCCGCCAAGCAGAGGAAGGGGCGGGCGGGCCGTGTGCGAGAGGGTGTGTGCTACGGGATGTACACGCGCTACAGGTTCGAAAATCGCATGAAACAGTACCAGGTGAGACAGAAGAACAAAAGCATTTTTCGGAAGGAAAAACACATGAACGAAATTCCCCCCTTCATTCCCCCTATCCTATACAAAAATAATTTCATTAATATCTTTTGCAGACTCCGGAAATGGCGCGCGTCCCTCTGGAGGAGTTTGTCCTGCAAGTCCACCTCTTGAAAGTCTCAACCTCCGCTGCTGGTTTCGCAGCCCGCACGCTGCAGCCACCGCCCGCCAAAGCGGTGGACGGCGCACTGCGCGTGCTGCGCGACGTGGGAGCTCTCACTGACGGCGAGCGTCTCACCCCTCTGGGCCATCACCTAGCGCAACTCCCGGTTGATGCCAGAGTCGGAAAATTGCTGTTGCTAGCCTCATGCCTGGGGTGCCTCTCCCCCGCGCTGTCCATCGCCGCATGCCTATCCCACAAGCCCCCGTTCGCGACGGGGCTGGCTGCGGAGGAGGGCACGGCGAGGGCGAGAGCAGCGCTGGCAGCGGCCGACAGCGGCACGCTGGCCGCAGGGCAGCAGTCGGACCACTTGGTGATGGGCGCGGCGGTGGACGGGTGGATGGCGGCACGGCGACAGGGCGGGGTCAAGGCTGCGCGCGAGTTTGCCAGAAAGCACGCTTTGAGCGAACAGACGTTAGAAATGCTGGCAGACATGCGGTCGCAGTTCGCGTCTATGATGGGAGACATCGGATTTTTAACCTCAGGTGGAGGCAGAGGCGGCGGACGCAAGAGCAGCAGCGGCAGCGGGTTTAAAGGGCCGTGGTTTGATGACCCAAAACTGCCGACAAATCGCTACACCCAGCACCCCGCGGTGCTTAAATCGGCGTTGCTGGCTGCGCTGTACCCTAGCATTGCTGTCATGGACGACTCCGAGGCTGGACCGGGAAGAAAACCGGCATGGCACGACGGTACGGGCGCAGTGGCAATACACCCGGGGTCAATGTGCTCTGGCATGGATGCTGGAAAGTTTCAGCGGCCGTTTTTGACGTACCTGGAGAAGGTGCGCACCAGCCAGGTGTTTCTGCGGGACTGTACCGTAGTGTCCCCCGCGGCGGTGCTGCTGTTTGGTGGCAGCTTAGAGGTGGACCACGCGGCTGGCAGGGTGACGGTTGACGGTTGGTTGCGTGTGAGGGCGCCGGCGCGCGCGGCGGCGCTGGTGGGGAAGCTGCGTGGCGCGTTTGAGGCTCTGCTGCGGCGAAAGGCAGCGGCGCCGAGGTCACAATTTGGCGAAGGAGGAGGGGATCGCGTGGTGGGCGCCATTGTGGAGCTGTTGAACTATGAAGAAGCTGTCCAAGGGTGGAACAAGTAGTTACCAATAGATCACAGAGTGAAAATTTTATCAAAGAAATAATATTGCTGAAGAAAAACAACCTTTAAGGAAGGACAGCAGCAAGTGTTAGTCTTGCAGTGGTCATAAGTAATAAAGTAAGCCACCACCACCAAATAGCGAGTCTCTTGTTATTTTCAAAGGTCTGTCATAGTCAAATATTGTACGAGTGCTGCGTGGTATCGGCAACAGCAGCGGCGGCAGCTCACAAGTCAGTCATGTCGCCAACCCTGTAGGAGAAGGGGAAAAAAGGGGAAATAATGAAACGATGGAGCAATAACATTTTTTTTTTTTTGAGTGAAGGAATTCTCTCTTCAATAGAAAATCAAGTCGGAAAACTGTAAACTCACTGCAGCGGTTCAGGAATGACGTTTCGAGTGCTCCACAGCACGTGCCCCACGTGCACCCTCTCCATGTGGGCCTTGAAGCACAGGATGTCGGTGTGGCCCTCTCTGCGAGGGCAAAACCACAGCTGGATGGGCAGCGTCACCAGCAGCTGGGTGGGATCACGGCCAGGGAACTCAGAGTCATGGTGGACGATGATGTAGGGCCGGGCAGCGCGGGAGTCGTCGTCGTCGTCTGCTGCTGCTGCTGCCGGGGTAAAGGCCCCACCGTTGGCTGTGGATGGCAGCTCGCTTGAGGGCCCCAGAATGAGCTCTGCCTCCTCCAAGGTGCGCACCCAGACCTGCATAACCATAATCAAGTAATGGTGTTATTAAAACGGGGTTAAATTAAAAGGGATTTAAGCTAAATAATAACAATTCATATATTTGAAGTGACCATATTAATAATTAATGAAAAAATTTTCTTTCTCACTCACCGCAAAGCTCCCTCCGTGCTCCTCGCTGTACTTGGCCGTCTTCAGCACCGAGCTGGGCAGCAGCAGGAACCAGTCTCGGTCGACCACGGTGGTCAGCCGCATCAGCTTCCCATGCTCTGCAATCTGCGGGCAGGCCGCCAAGCAGCGGTCCACAAACGCGTGGTAGATGCGGTCTACCACGAAGTCCCACGTTCTCCGTACCTCCTCACCGTTGCTGCACATGTAGCGAGTGCGCATCCAGTTCAGCAGGCGCCAGGGGTCGGCGCTGAGGTGCAAGTCCACTGGGAACATCCTCAAATTCTCGTAGTCAAAGTAGAACTGCAGATATTGAGACGCAATTCATTAACTGCTTTTCAAGTATCGTTCCCCGCCCGAAATTGCTTTATAAAAAATGGCATAATTTCCAATTTATACGAAAAAAAATTGGCGTGGACTGCTCTTCCTTGCGTTTTTCACTCCACACTGGGTAAAATAGCCCAGCTGCCAATTAATATTTTGCCTTCCTCACCTTGAACGAGTACTCTGCCCCCGACTGCTCCTCCGGATCGGCCCAAATGTGCGGAACCAGCCGCACTTTCCGAATGATAGTTGCAGGCCGCACCAGGTCTTTGTATTTGGACAGCGCAAGCTCGCGCTGTCCCAGCTTCCCCGCGATCTCCCCTGCGCCCGGGAATCCCAGCGCTGTGATCTCATCTGCCGTCCACAGCCGCACGCCGTAGGCCACAGCAAAAGTGCCGTGGAAGGAGCGAGGGTCCACGATCTCGGTGCACAGCACGAAGTAAGAGGAGTCCACATCGTTCATCTGCACGGGAAAATAAAATTGAAGTGAATAATGGGCAGGCAATCGCAAAATATTTAAATTTAATTTAATTTTTTGTGAGGGAAAAAAAAAACAATTCAAGCAAGAAGAAGACGGCCTGAAAAAGCTGAAACCTAGGGGATTTGAAACATAAGAACGTCTCTGTTTACCTCCAGCACGTCTCCCACGTGCACGATGAGGGGCTGGCAATGGGGGTCAGTGTCATAAGGAGGCGGCGCTATCGGCATGGACGCCCAGATGCGGGGGACGGCATTGCCTGAGGGAATGAGGGACTCGTAATACCTGAAAAAATCGACGGAAGACGCCCGAAACGAGAGCCGCTTGGCAATGGCTCTGATGGGTTTGTTGCCCATGGCGTCGGCTTTCTGAAACAGCTCCACTTTCTTCGCGACAGCAGGCACCACGCTGCGCATGTATGTGATAAATTCCGACAGCTTGGTGACGGTGGCCGAACCCAGGTCAGGCAGGCCCAGGCCGTGGGCAAAATGCGGGCCGGCCAAGAGTGAGTTGAGAAACCACGACTGCAGCTGGTTCTGGTGGAGCGGGGCGGTGCTGATGTCTTCCGCGCCGAAAGGGTCAAACTCTGGCTCCATTGGTGTCGAATTGGTTTTCAAAAAAGTTATTTAAAATGATGGATTTTTTTCAGTTGAAATTTAATTCGATTGCATGTGGCTGCTGCTGCATGATCAGTCGCAATACATACACACACTGTAAAATTAATATTAAGCTATGCTGCCGTTACGCCGGGGCGGTGCGATTTTCAAAAAAAAAAAAAAAAAGGGAGGGAAAGGCAGGGATAAAAATCTTCCCTTTGCAAACAAAACAGTTTTATTTGAAGTAATTAACGAATGGATCAACAACAATACGTACTTGCACAGGTGCCATCTGCACCAGGCGCCCGGCTGCATTTTAGCTGGGGACTGGGCAATGAGATCTTTTGCTGCGGCACGGCACCATCTGCTAATGACACCTCGTCTGTCAGCTGTGTTCAATGGTGCGTTGCGAGATCATCAACAGCATGCGCGCAACCATCTCATGTTTTAATCTACATTGCCCCATCAAATTTATGTCGTTGCAGGGGCGTGCTGCCGGCTCTCCAGCGCCGCATCTCCTACGACATCGCCGCAAAGTTCGTCGAGCTGCAGCGAGAGCTCGCACAGACCTCTCGCGGGGGGCTGGTTCAGCCGCAGCACCACTGGGCGGCAATTCTCGCATTCAGCAAGGCAGTAAGCGCCATTCTCGACGCCACAGGCGGCAGCACGGAAGGGGGCGCTTTTGAGCCCGATCAGGAAGGGCTGGACGTCGCAAAGGAGCGCGCTTTATGGGATTTAGCCTGCCTTTTCGCGTTGGAAGCCTCCGCCTCCATTCCTGACCTCCCTTGCTGGCTGCGCGCCAATGCGGTGGCTCTCTCTGACGGCGCCGCAGCGTCTCCCCTCCCGCGCGCCTTCCTCGCCGAAATGCAGCAGGCAGCGCTGCCTGAAGCCCACCCTGCTTACTTTTCAACGCTCTGCCGCCTGGTTGCGCTCGGCTGGCTTGCTGAGGCGCTGGAGCTGCTGGGAATGCACTCCGCGTGGCTGCAATGGGACGGTCACGGGGCGGATCTCGAGGTGGACGCTCAGGTGGCTGTGCTGGAAGCTGCCACACTGCTGCTGCGGAGAATGCCATCGGTAAAAGGCCGAGGGGCGTCGGCTGGGGCAACCGCGCGCGAATTCGACTCCCTGCAGGAGTGTCTAGCCTACAGGTACGATATTTACAGTTTTTTAGGGGGTGGCATCGTGGAAACCAGATCATTTCGCTCCCCATGCAATCCAATTTAAAATATTTGTCGATCGAAACATATTTTTTGATATTTACACAATTAAATAGTCAGCTTCATTTATTTTTAATAATTCGTTTTGTAGTTGTATGCGTTGATTTGTTTCCGGCGGTTATTCTGCACGCAGGGTGGCGTGGCAGGGGCAGTGCCGGACTTTGCTGGCCGACACCTCTCTGTGGTATCACTGCGCCACCGTCTCCCCTGAAACCTCCTCCGCCATCAAACAAATCGTGCAGATACTGTCTGGAGACGAAGCCACGGTGGTCTCCACCGCCGCCAACTGGGCAGAGCTCCTCGTGGCCCGCCTTTTACACGTCCGACCGGAGGCTTCTTCGTTAGCAGAGCTGCGGCAGCTGCTGCACGACTGCCTGCAAGCCGCGCCCCCTCCCAACCAGTACCACGACGTGCTGGCCGCGGTTATAGAATCCGCGTGCGACGCGGACCTGCAGACGGCTATGCGCGCGTGCAGCGAGCTCACCTCCGACCGTTTTTTAGCTCACGCCCCGCTGGTCATGGCAGCGCACCCTGCAGGCGAAGGCACGCTGCGGCGGGAGCTGCCGCACCTGGGGGCCACCCAGGGGGAGTTTTACCTGCTGGATTATGCGGCAGCGCTGGCTCCACACGCCCCGACATGGGCCCTGGCTGCCGCTTACTTAGCGTGGTGCCCTACGCACGGCAGAGCCGCGTTCCAATCGCTGGTGGAGCGGCTGCCGCTGGAAGCGGCGGACGGGGGAACCGCGCTGCGCGCGGCGGAGCTGTGCGAGGAGCAGGGCTTGCCGGGGCTGTCCGCTGATGTGGCGAGGATGCAGGGCGTGGTGAGCTGGCAAAGCGGGCTTTTGAGCGCAGCACTGACGTGGCTGGTGCGGATCACCGACTTGGAGCGCATTGATGTGGCGCTGCAGCCCCTGGTTCGGGCTGCATGGAGCGGAGGGAGCGGCGATGAGAGTGGCTACAATAGCGCAGCGGCGGCGGCGGCTCTGGAGGCGCTCGAAGCCTCCCCGCCTGGCAGCGCGCACCACGCCATGCTACGTGTGCATGAGCTCTTGTCTGGCACTGGCGGAGCAGCAGCAACAGCGGGTAAGGCTAGCAAGTTGGATTCGGCGGTGGAAATATTGGCGGCGCTGCCAAGGAAGCAACGGCAGCACTGCCTAGGGGCCGTGTGGGGCGTGATAGGCACCGCAGATGCGTCCCAAGTGTCCGAGGGCGCGGTGATGCAGCTGCTGGAGTGGCTGGAAGAGGAGAACGCATCAGAGGGACAGGATGCTGCGCAGGCGGCTGTGGCCAGGCTGGCCCTGGTGAGGCTGCTGGTGAGGAGGGTGAGGGATGCGCCGGCAGGGGCAGCTGCTGCTTCTGGATTGTAGTGTGAATGACGGGGGAACGGGATGAGAACGTTCTACCGCCCCAGACTGAATTATCACTGGAGGGCTATAGCACGGGGAGTGCCCTCCAGGGCGGTAGTGCCGGATTCAGTACTCCCTCCAACCGCCCCAAAACATGAAGAAAGCAGGAGCTCGTAAATTGAGTAAATGTAGGTATTTGAAAATATAGGTGATGCCTTGGGTATGTAGGTATTTGAAAATATAGGTGTTGCCTTGGGTGCGACAACCATCATGGGGTGAACACAATACACCGTTTCGAAAAGTGATTGCGTTCTTTACTGCGTGCTTTAATTAAAAATGCGTGTTTTAAGGTTTCAAAATAAGCTTGGGCAGCATAGAACAGTCGACAAACAGCGGCGCAGCAGGAGGAGAGACGTTATTGCTGATATGCCGTTGCAGACATGTTTCGTATTCTTTATTAGTTTCCTTAGTAAACTTCAAGACAAGCGAGAGCTGCAGTCAGAGTCCCATGCGTCGCAGACGTTACTTTTCTGCATGGCAGCGTGCGCTGCCACCTTCACCGCCTCGGGGACACCCTGCTCGGCCAGCGCTGCGTGCAAACCTCCTTTGGCCTTCACCCAGCCCTGCGTGTTTGGAAATTAGAAGTAAGCCGTCGTAAACTATGAAAACAAATGCACCCAATAATGTGCTGTTTAATTTTTATTCAAGGCTCCCCACAGCAATCAAATAAACGAGAGAGCAACAATGCATTTCAGATTCTAAAAAAAAAATAAAGTAACTTTGGAGGAGCGGTTTTTGAAAGAAAAAAGGAGACTGACATTCTTGTCGTCAGCCTGAGGCGACCACGTGACCCCAGCACGCAAAGAAAGAAAATTATTCTCACCACGAGCGCAACGTCTTTCCACCACTCCAGCTCCCGCTCGCTGACCTTTTCCTCAGCCCCAAACACGTTCCACCACTTGTCCGCCAGCCGCTCGTTCGAATGGTACCACGAGCTTCTGTGTTCCATCAATGCCCTCATCTTCAATGCATTCCCTTCGGAGTATACTTTCCCTTCCGCTGCCGTCTTTTTACGAAGTCGCGCTCGCTGCCGGCGAAGAAGTCTCTCGGAAGCTGCACAAGGCCTGTTTCCGCAAGCGGACCTCCCACCCACGGAAGCTACGAAGAAGTAGCCGCTCACATGCCCACCCTGCCTGCCCCCCGCCTGTTTGCCTACATCGCCTTGCCAAAAAGAAAAGGCTTTGGTGAGGTAAAGGTCTGAGGAGCGCGATGGCGAATGTGCCGCTGGGAACTCTCATTCAAGAATTAATGACGATAATTTCGCTGCCCGATTTCACTCGGGGCAGTTTTAATTAGATAAAGTCACGTTTTTTTCACAATTCTTTTGGCATATTTCTTAGAAATATGAAAGAACTATGAAAGAAGGCATATTTCTTTCATATTTTCTTAGAAAATATGCTTGAAATATTAATAATTGTCGATAATGACGTAATTCCACTTTTATCCATTAATCTATATCCGCAAACCGGCGAATAACAGGGAGGTGGCGGCGGCGGCAGAGGCAGGGGAAGGGGCGGCAGGGGTGGTTAGCGGCACAAGACGCCGGTATGTGGAAAGCTTTCACCGCCAATCATTTTGTTTTTGCTTTTGAATGAAACTTTTCAAAAATTCCTGCTTGCAATTGCATCCTAGAACAGCTTTTAGATATTTTAATTTGCGCTTGCCCCTTATGTTCGCGTTACAGTGTGCAATACAATGTACAAGAACAAATCAGGGCAGTGCAGGTCGCGGTGCAGGTCCGCCAGCAGCGCATCAGGCGGTGGCGTCACCCCTGCCACCCACGCATGCCGCACCGACTGCCCCCACGCATCAACCAACTCAACCTCCTTTTCTTTCTCTTTTTCTTGTTCAACTGCCGCAACTGCCGCAACTGTCGCTGCCGATTTCTTCTTCTTCTTCTTCTTCTTCTTTTTCGCCGCCTTTGAGCCAGCCGCATCGCCGTTGCTGTCCTCCTCTCTTTCTGTTTCTCCATCCTCTTCTGCCGATTCCGCCACCGCCGATGGTGCATTCCCTTCATCGCCGTCTTCCGCCCCTGCAGGAGCAGCAGCGGGAGCGCCCCCCGCCGCCCGCGACCGTGCGTCCAGCCAGTCGGTAAGCAGCGGCAACAGCGCGGCGCGCAGCGTGACTGGCTTGCCATCGCCGCCTGCAGCAGCCACAGGCCGCGAAGTCCGCAAAATGCCCTCGTAGCTGCTCAAATACCCGCCAGAGTCGCCTCTGACATACAACCGCACAGGCACAGACCCTCTTGGCTTGGTTTTAAGGTCCAGCGACAGCAGAATTTCGTCATACTTAGCGTATCTGCAGCTGGACACCGCTGCCCACAGCTCTTGCCGCGCTGCTGGCACCATTTTCATCACGGAACCGGCCGTGCCCGACACGATGAACGCCGCTTCCTTCAGAGAGTTGATGTACGCGGCCTCCAGCGAGGAGTTGCCAACAAACGCAGGCAGCGTTTCTGTCGGAAAGCCGCGGAAATGCAGGGTCAATGGCCAGGGCTCCTGGTCGTGCCCTGGGACCAGCAAATCGTAGAGCACACCAACAGGGGTATTCCTGCAAAAAAAGGTTAAAATGGTTAGTTTTGGGGGTATTTTTGAAAATTTTATTATTTATTTTTCACCATTTCAATGGGAGGGCCTTGTGGGAGAACCATGGGGTGTGCTCGCCAGGAGGCAATAGGTGCTGCCATATGGGCTTGGCCTGCGCCACGAGGGTGTGGAGGTAGCTCTGCCGAGGGGCCTGCAGGTACAGCGGGGCCGGGGCGTCGAGAGAGGACACGTCGCTCTCTGCCAGCGTCAGCTTGATCGTTATCTGCGTGAAATTGGGGCAGCAAAACTGTTCTCGGTGAGGTTGCTGCGCTGAAAAGGACCTTGGCAAGCCGAATTTTGTTTGAATTTAATTTCGCTTGCCTTGATTTTCCACAACAAAGCCGCATCGCTGAGGCTGTGGCCCGCATCCAACGTGTCTCCAGTCATTGTGAGACTGCACAATAATGAAATTAGAAAAAGAGGAGGTCCAAGTCGACAGGTCCTCCGAAAGACTTTTGTCCTCAGAAGATAATCCCCAGATCAGTTTGAATTATTATTAATTCATTGCATATTCACCGTATGAACACGATGGTAGCTGCCGTTTCTCTCGCAGTGCAAGTCTCTTCCACAAGCAAATCTTAAAATCTTTATTATTCTGATCCCAAACCCGTCTGCTTTTCGGGACAATTCGGCCATGCAAACCATGAATCGCATCATGCACTATACCCTTAATCCCGCGCCGCCCATGGGGCAGAGCCTCATCCGTCCTCGGCCCTTCACCGCTGGCCAAAGATATGAGCGCCGCTTGCGCGCCATGGCCACCCAGCCACGCTCAGCCCTCTCCGAGCTGACCACCGCAGTCCCCAGCCCCTCAGCAAGCAGCAATACCAGCAGCAGCAGTAACGTCCCTAATAACCCCCCACCCAGTAATACCGCCGCCGCCGCACTAAAGCTTCGTCGGCCGTGCCGCCGCCCCACAGACGCCCCTCGCACCGTGCCTTCAGTCCCAGGCTCCCCAGCGGACCCCCGACTCGTCTCTCTGACCCGCGACCTGCTGCAGGCCACCACCGACGAGCAGGTGGACGCCGTTTTGAAGTCCGGTGGCGTCACTCTTGAGGATTTCCGCCGCCTTTTATCCTACCTGGACCGCCAGGGCGCGGTCGAAACCGCAGCGGCGGCGTGCCGGTGCATGTTGCGCCGCGATCTGCGCCCTCAGGACCACTATGCAGCCGTCCTTCTATGGACTAAAGTGATGAAAATGAATGCCCGGCGGCCCGGCGGCGCTGCGGCCGCTTTGAGGGTGTACGACGACGCGCTGGCGAGCGGGGTGCGCCCAGATCGGGTGGCGTTCAACATCGCTATTGGTGTGGCGGGCAGCTGCGGCGACTGGGCCAAGCTCAAGACTGTGAGGGATGACATGCGGCGGGCGCAGTGCGCCCCCGATGCCTTCACCTTTAGCTCCCTGCTGACGGCGTGCCAGCGGTCGGGCTCCTGGCGGCGCGCGCTGCGGCTGTTTGACGAGATGAAATGGGCGGGGGTGATGCCCAATGTTGTGCACTACACCACGCTTATGTCAACATTACAGCGGTCGGGGCGGTGGGAAGAATCCATCGCAGCATTTAGGGGCATGGAGGCAGCGGGGGTGGCGGCGGACGTGGTGTGCTACAATGCAGCCATCGCAGCGTGCGCAAAGGGCGGCGATTGGGAGCGCGCGTGGGCGGTTTTTGCTGCGATGCGCCGGGCGGGCGTTGAGCCCACCGTTGTGAGCTACAACGCCCTCATCTCCGCCTGCGAACGCTGCTCCCAGCCCGACCGCGCCTTAGAGGTGTTCCAAACCATGCGAAAGAGGGGGCAGCAACCCCCCAACGCCGTGACTTTCAACACTTTGATCTCCGCTTGCGCCAAGGCAGGCCGAGTCGAAGAGGCTCTGGCCCTGCACGACAGCATGCTGGAGGCAGGCCTCCCTGAAGACGTCTTCACGCTAACCGCGTTGATTACGGCCTGCGAGCGGGCGGGGCGGTGGCGCGACGCGGTAGACTTTTTCCAAGCGTTTCAGACGCGAGGCGTCAGACCAAACACCATTGCTTTCAACCACCTCATAGCGGCGCTGGGCTCGTGCGGGCAGTGGCGCCCGGCGCTGGAGGTGGCGGACCTGATGGCGGGACTGGGCGTGCAGCGCGATATTGTGACCTACGGCGCGCTCATCTCAGCGCTGGAGCGCGGCGGCAAATGGGAAGAGGCGCTGGACGCGTATGACGAGATGCTGAAGGAGGGGATGCGCCCCAACGCGTACATATTTGCGTCGGTGTTGAACGTGTGCGAGCGTGGGCGGCGGTGGGACCGTGCCACCGAGCTGTTCCAGCAGATGATGGCGGCAGAAGAGGATGCGCTGCCGATGAGCACGCTGGGGGTGCTGGCGCGCAAGGCGTTGTACTCTGCCCCCCCCGCGCTACTCAGGCGCATGCCTGCGCCACTGGTGACGGCCGCGCAGGCGGCGGTGGAGACGGGCAGAGCTGCGAGAAGGTGGATTAACGGCGCCACGACCGAGTAAATAAAATAAAAACTTGCCTTTTTCTCTGGCTTTGGTAATTTTTTTCATAAAGTAATTGTACTTGTTTAATATTTAGTTACTACCACTTGAGTAAGACTTTGCAGTGCGTGAATCTAGTTTATCAGTATAACTGTCAGACGAAAAGGGGGCAAAGGAAAACATTTCGTGAAAAATCGTCATTTTTTTCTCCCTCTTCAGCTCCTCTCAAAGTATTTTTCTCCCTCAAAACGAGCTCTCCATCCACCCGGTAATGACGTACAACAGCGTCCAGTACAGCGTGATGAGGCCCAGGCCTGAGGGGGCCTGGTTCCACAGCAAAACGGCCATGCTCCACACCGTGAGCACACTGCCGACGTACTGAGGGTGGCGGACCACGTTGAAGGGGAATCCGTCGACCCAGGGGATGGTGTGGCCCAACTTGAAGCCGTAGTAGACGCCGGCGTGGCCGATGGCGCGGAAGATGCTGATGTTCAAGGTCTGGCCGGCGATGGCGAGGGTCAGGAAGGCCAGCCACTGCAGGGGGGAGACCAGGAGGAGGTCGATGCCGTCCTGATGTCTCAACATGTACCAGTAGAAGAAGGTGGAGAACTGCATGCCTGCGCAGCGGCAAAGAATGGGGTTGGTTTTGGTTTGGTGATGAGAAAAAGATGAAAGTGGTTAAAAATGATAGCGTGCCTTTCAGGAGCCAGGCGACGCCCTCGAAAATCTCCACAGGCTCCTTATTGAATTGCTTCTGCCACAGGTTAGGGAAGAACCAGATGAAGCAATAGAGGAGATGGGGGGCAGCCAGAGCCGCGACAAGTCCCCAGTTGGAGACGACCAGTGGATCCATGTTGCTGATTTATAAATATTAATTGAACAACAGCTCAAGAAAGCAATTGCAGATTACGCAAAAAACGAAAAAGCCCCATCAAAGAAAAAAATGAAATGAAGTCATTGAATTTCGAGCATGCACTCAATTGTAAAATTGAATTGAATTACTTCTGACACATTTGAAGCAGAGAAGGCGCCAAAGAGAGTTCTTCCGTTAAATTATTTAAATTTCGAATCTCTTCGATTTTTCAATTTCAAACAATCAAAGAAGCAAGGAAACATTCAGCCCAATCAGAATGCTGAGGAGGGAATTATACGATCCTTCACCTTCTATGCCGCCGGCACTCTACTCTTCCGACACCCCTTCCCATGAACCTCCACCCATTCTTTTCATTCTTCTGCCGACAACCACTTTCCTCTAATCCTCGTGCTGTGACAACAGCAGCTCCTTTGCTCGTGCTGCCTACGACTCACAAATTTCGCTTATTCGTAAAATCGCCTAAGTGCACCAAACTTTGCCTCACCCGCTGCTCCCCCCCCTTTGAAGAGTCAACTCTGTGCCTCTCCAGCCTGGCAGCATCGTTTCAGGCCTGCACGCGTGCAGCGCGTCCTTCGTCCCCAGCTTCACGATGCGCACCGTCGTTTGTCCGCCCGACAAAGCAACGATTGTCACCGCTTCATCAATTTTAGCTTGCACGCCTCCGGTGGTGTCGTGCTCCAGCGTAGAGGTCACGATGTCGGCTATTTCTGCCCCGTTGACATCGTACGCTATCCAGGGGCTCGATGGCGTCAGTGTAGCGCCGTTTTCAGCCCCACCGCCAGCTGCAGAATCTGATGCGTGGTTCACGACAATCCTCTGCAGCAGCCTTGCCCCTGCCAATTCAGGCGGCCGGTCGAATATCCCCGATACGTTGGTCTACGCATTAATAAAATGGGGAAACCTATTTTCGTTGAATAATATCGATTTAAATTTAAATTTGAAAGAAGTGAACAGGGGGGCATTTACCACAAAGATCGCTGTTCTTGGCCGGAAGACGTGGCAGAGGCACGATATGATGGGGTCGCCGCCTAAAACGGTGAATCCCAGGACCTCATCCAATACGGAATCACCGTGCAGCACCGGAACAAGGCCTTTGGTCAATAACGCCTCAATGTGCGCGCATCCGTCTGTAATGACGGCCCTGTTTCTAGTGGACCAAGGGCCCAAAGGGGAAACGCCTACAGCAGGGACCCCTGCGCTTACAAGGGCGTGCACTAAGAGGTTGTTGAGCTTCGTTACCGATGCTCTCACTTTCGCAAACCCGAGAGAAATTTCTCGGGGGGACAAGTCCTGTCGGCCGCCGCGGGCGATGCCGGAGTCCGCCGCCTGGAAGTGGCCGAAGCTGCCGGCGCCGTGGACGACGATGAGGGAGGGGGAGGAGGAGGAGGTGGTGATGTCTTGAATGAGGCGGACGGCCGAAGCGACGGCAGCAAAGTTGAGGGTCTCGAGCTCTTGCTTGTGGGTAAGGGCTCCGCCCCCCAGCTTTAAAACCACACAATTAAGCATTTGCGTCCTTTCAATAGATTGAACAATACGAGTTTTGAATATAAACCAGATGAGATATTTTTTCAAGATTTCGGAACGTAGCGGCGCATTATTTATTTATTAGAATGATCACGCTCACAAAAAAAAAATACAAGGTTTATTCGGAGGAGAAATGAAGCAAGAACGAGTTCCCAAGAGAAAAAAAATCGAAATATTCCCGTCGCCCTCAAAGATACATTTAAAAAAATAAAATAAAAATCGAATACAATAATGCACTGGCTATGGTATCAATTTATCTCCCAAACGGCCCTCTCGCGCAATTATCAAACTTGAGTTTTTTTTTGGCAGCAGTTTTTGGCGACGTGCTCCTCATCCGCCTGTTTCTCACGCTCGCCTACGTCTTCTTGCTCACTTCCGCCGCTCTGGGCATCCCGCGATGGCCCGCAGTCAACAGCACTGGCGGTTTAGCCCTTGATACAGCCATTTGGGCGGCCGCCTCCGGCACCCTGCACTTCATAGCGCTCTTCCGCCTCCTCGCAGACGAGCGTGGCATTAAGTTTCTTATAGACGATGAAGAACAGCTCTGGCGCTTTTTTTATCGCCGCAGCGGCATGGGGCGTCTAGAGATGCGGCAGGTATATGCTAATCCTCATTGACATTTCTCCTTGTTTTTCGACGTTGCTTACTAAAATGAACCCCCAAATATCTCATCTCCCCCTCTGAGTACACAGTATGTATATTAATCATACATTGAACTGTGTTTGCGGCAGGTGCTGCGCTACGGCCGGTGGCGGCGAGTGAAGGCAGGCGCCGTAATTTTAAGCCCTCTGGCTGCGTGTCACCACCTCTGTTTGATGGTGGAAGGTGTTGCGGAGTTTTTCGCCACCACAGAGGATCCTGAGTCTATACATAACAGCCCCACGCATGCTGCGGTGTCCTCTAGCAAAATGCTCAGCGGCACTTTCTTCGACATGCGGCTGCTCAACGTGTTTGGACTCTTCATCGGCTTTGAACGCTCGGGTGGGTTTGTTTCCACTCCCTACCCTTAACACCGCGTTATTACATCCCCATTATTGCACTGCACTTTGTTTAATTTTAAGGATAAAAATTCAGAATTTTCTTTGTTGTTTAGCAGGGCGTGAGAAGTGGTTTGCAGCTGTGGCCAAGACCGACTGCTTGGTGTACGAGTGGACCATAGAGGAGCTCAACACCATGGCCACCGGCTGCTCGCCTGCCGTCTCTCACTACTGGCGCAACATGCTGGCCACGCAGGTTGGGCTGAATTTCGCGTGGCGGGAGACGCCAGCCGTGCTGCCCACCTGTGGCACGGGAGAACCCGAAAGCCCTGCGGTGCTGATGGGCGCTCGCTCGCGAGATTTCGTAGACCCATTGCGGGGCTACGAAGGCTCAAACGGCCCGAAGAGCGCGGAAAGGTTGCTGCGGTGGCTGTGGCGGAGCGTGCACCCGCTGATGCCGCCAGGTGTGCGGCACAACGACCTTCCAGTCCACGGCGTCCTGGCCAGGAACAGAATCGTCGCGCTGAAAGAGGCGCAGCTGCGGTCGGCCGCGCGACAACAAGAGAGGGCGGCGGGAGACAGTCTGTGGCTGGTGGGGGAGGAGGAGGAGGTGGCGGCGATGCGCACGCTGCGACAGCTGCAGTCTCTGCGGCAGATTGAACAGACCGACATGGTGTCGCTGGCGAGGGATATCAGCATCAGGCGTCGGCGGTTGAGGGGCAGGGGAGACTCCAGCGTAATGAGCGAACCGTGAAGGGCCTGCAACTGTCTGTTTTTTTTTTCTGTTTTTTTTCTTTGGTTAACTTTGTTGTAATTTGCTAGCTAGGCCCCTGTGTTGAGGAGGATGGCAGTGGGCGTTTGGCGGCAGCGGAAAAAGACAGTCTCAGGAAATCTAATGCCCCCTGGGGGTACAATTATTATACGAAAAAAAAAGAAATAAATTGCAAGGGCACGATGTAGAATGAGACCCCAGGCGCAGTATAACAAATTAATATTGGTGGATTTATTGTGATCTTTACGTAGGGGTGAGAATACGGATGCTGGAAGTGCCTTTTGCGTAACAATCTTGTTTTTGCGGCTAGCAGATCTTCGATTTATATTGCAAAATTGCTCGATATAGCCTCCTAAACCATTGTATTCTTGCACAATACAACCTGCAGAAATGAGCTTCTTCAAGATTGCGGCCGTGCTGCTGCTTGGGGCCCTGCTGGTGCAGGCCAAGGACGACAAGAAGAAGGTGCAGACGCTGAAGATTATCAGCACCTATCCCACCTTCACAAAGCTGCCGCCCAAGGGACCCACCGGATACGCCCCTGACGCGTTCACCAAGGAGCACGCTGTGACCAAGTCTGTCACGTACTCCGGCATAGGCACCGGCACAATTTCCCTTGCCGCTAACTGCAAGGACGACCCGCTGACCATCCGTTACGACCCGGCCTTCCGTTCCGTGACCTCCAGTGAGTTGTACTAACCTATCATCGTTCTCGGCGGCTAAAATGTTGCTGTGGTGACTGATTATACATTGTATTGGCTGCTAGCTGCCTGCTTGTGGCAACCAGGACATGAATCAGCTGCATATAGCCCCATTCTCATTTATCTTATTTCTCGCGCTCACTCTCGATTTCCTTACTCCACCTGCAGCTGGAGCGCCTGGCACCGTCACGTTCACCGAATACATCCAGCTGCGGTCCGGAGGGAAATTCAAATCCTCGGCCGCAAAATGCGAAGTCCTGATTAAGCTGAACGGGAAATTGGTGGAGGACAGCAAATTGGAGCAGGAAATCCTTTTCGTCCGCCCGGGCGCGCCTTCTGGGCCTAAATATGATTCTGACGATGACGACGACGACGAGGATGACCGCCGCCGCTAAAGCGGTTGATCCCTGCAGATCTGAAGCCCACTGTGGAGGCGCATCGAAAAACATAAACATGAATTATTAATGATGAAATTTAAATTATTAAATACTGAAATGCCAAACCGTCATCAACAAATTTCTCAAATCTTCTTTTCTTTTTCACAACTAACTGAATGTTGATGGTGTTGTGCAGGGTGCACACGTACTTAATGTTCAAACCTACTTTTATTCCCTTTTCGAATAAACATCATGCCTGATATTGATGCCTTTGAGTTTTTCTTCGTGTTTTTTCATAAATATTTTTCATAAATCTGTGTTCGTGGTGCTCATAAGAGTAATTTATTGCGAAGGCATCCACCCCCCCCCCCCTTTATATTACGTTGTTTTCAAACTACGCTTTTGTAACTCAAAACCGGCTTGGCTGAAAAAAATGGTTGTCCATGCGAGGCCATGGATGGGAGGCATAAATAATAAATCATGCAATTTGCTACCCTGGCGCACGTGTTAAGTGCGAGGAGAATGGCAGTTGGTCCTGGGCCCTCTCCTCCATTGCGGGGGCGGTGAGGAGGTGGTGCCCAACATGGACTCGGAAGCGCCATGGCAAGCAGCAGCCTGGACGCCCATGAAAATGGCTGCGTCTACGGCTGTCTGACATGGAATGGTTCTAAAACCTCCTGGATCGAAAGAAAATTGCGCGCGCTATCGCGCGAGCTATTGCGAGAGTTTTTTTCCCTTATTTTTGACCCCCTCTTTGGGTTGCAGAATGAGACCCCAGTCATAAAATCACATCAATAGGGGTGGGTTTTCCGTGTTCTTTACATTAGAGGTGAGAGGACGGCCGCTAAATGTGCTTTGCGTTGCTAGTCTTGTTTGTGATGCTGGCAGACTTTTGATTATATTGCAAAATTGCTCGATATAGCCTCCTAAACCATTGTATTCTTGCACAATACAACCTGCAGAAATGAGCTTCTTCAAGATTGCGGCCGTGCTGCTGCTTGGGGCCCTGCTGGTGCAGGCCAAGGACGACAAGAAGAAGGTGCAGACGCTGAAGATTATCAGCACCTATCCCACCTTCACAAAGCTGCCGCCCAAGGGACCCACCGGATACGCCCCTGACGCGTTCACCAAGGAGCACGCTGTGACCAAGTCTGTCACGTACTCCGGCATAGGCACCGGCACAATTTCCCTTGCCGCTAACTGCAAGGACGACCCGCTGACCATCCGTTACGACCCGGCCTTCCGTTCCGTGACCTCCAGTGAGTTGTACTAACCTATCATCGTTCTCGGCGGCTAAAATGTTGCTGTGGTGACTGATTATACATTGTATTGGCTGCTAGCTGCCTGCTTGTGGCAACCAGGACATGAATCAGCTGCATATAGCCCCATTCTCATTTATCTTATTTCTCGCGCTCACTCTCGATTTCCTTACTCCACCTGCAGCTGGAGCGCCTGGCACCGTCACGTTCACCGAATACATCCAGCTGCGGTCCGGAGGGAAATTCAAATCCTCGGCCGCAAAATGCGAAGTCCTGATTAAGCTGAACGGGAAATTGGTGGAGGACAGCAAATTGGAGCAGGAAATCCTTTTCGTCCGCCCGGGCGCGCCTTCTGGGCCTAAATATGATTCTGACGATGACGACGACGACGAGGATGACCGCCGCCGCTAAAGCGGTTGATCCCTGCAGATCTGAAGCCCACTGTGGAGGCGCATCGAAAAACATAAACATGAATTATTAATGATGAAATTTAAATTATTAAATACTGAAATGCCAAACCGTCATCAACAAATTTCTCAAATCTTCTTTTCTTTTTCATAACTGAATGTTGATGGTGTTATGCAGGTTACACACGTACGTGGTGTTTGAATCTACTCCCCCCCTCCCCACCCCCCCTTCTCATCATTTCCATGCCTGACATTGATGTGTTGAGTTTTATTCGTCTGTTTTTCATAAATCTTTTTCATATATTTTTATCATAAATCTGTTTCATTCATTTTTTTTCATGTTGCTCATAAGAGACATTTATTGCTTAGGCATCAACCCCCCCCCCCCCTCTATGTTACGTTGTTTATATATGTACAGCGCTTTTGTAACTACAGGCTTGGTCAAGAAAAATGATTGTCCATGCGAGGCCATGGATGAGAGGCATAAATAATAAATCATGCAATTTGCTACCCTGGCGCACGTGTTAAGTGCGAGGAGAATGGCAGTTGGTCCTGGGCCCTCTCCTCCATTGCGGGGGCGGTGAGGAGGTGGTGCCCAACATGGACTCGGAAGCGCCATGGCAAGCAGCAGCCTGGACGCCCATGAAAATGGCTGCGTCTACGGCTGTCTGACATGGAATGGTTCTAAAACCTCCTGGATCGAAAGAAAATTGCGCGCGCATGGATGGGAGGCCATTCAATAGCTGTTGCTAGACACAAGTCTATGATTAAAGACTAGTTATGTGGAGAACGAGGAGAATCTGCCTGAGTACCCCTACTCGTGGCACGATTGCAAGTCTGCCAGTTCAGCAGAGCCCCGGGCTCAGCCCGCCTGGAAACCTCGTGAATGAAAGCACCACGACCGCAATGCGCGATTTCTCACCATTAAGCTTTATCTTACTGTTCCTTAGCGCGAATACCGAGTCCGCCAGCCAAAACAGTTGAGATTATTAATTAACGACAAATCTTTGGCCGAAGTATTCGGCCATTTCCAACATCATTTGCTTTTATTTGGATTTAAAAATGCATAATTTGAGTTTGAAAATTGTATAAATGAAAGCGCTGGGCTGCGAGTCTTCCGTGGCGGCTGTGTGCACAGCTGAGAGTCACATCGGCACGGCTTCTTGGCGAATTCGTCAATGCGGTGGTGGTTCCATCGATGGGGAACGGGGTGGAGTCCTGGGGGCCGGCGCAGGTGGCTGCAGTGGTTGCACAATATTGAGTTTATCAATCCTCCGTCTCCCCTTTTGTTTACTACTATTAAATCCAATTTCTGTTGCACATGCAAATCTCTGTTGTTCGTTGCATTTTATTATTATTATTATTCAAGTTTTCCTTTTCGAAGTTACGAGCGAAGGATGCCCTGGTCTGCTCTTGCCAGAGGGCTGGCATGCTGCAATGAGCAGCAGGGCTATTATTATCATTTCCCAACGAGAATTTCCCTGCCGTGCAATTCGTATTGTGCAGCGCGTTAAATATAACATCTGAACTTAATTATATGCAAAAAAAATCCCCCGCAAAACGCATGTCCTAGAATAAATGTAAACAAACACACTAACGAAGAAAAGCGTTACATTGAATCAACTTTCGCTCCACTCCTGCTCGCCGTCCACGTACAGCCACCGCCCGCTGCGTCCCTCCCGCAAAAACCGGCTGTGCTCCACAAAGGTCTGCGTGTGGAAACCCTGCGCCCGCTGCCCCTTCTGCCCCTTCACTTTGAAGTACGTCTGGAAAGAAACAAACGCCTCGTCAGGGGTGGCCCCGTCCCTGGTCTCCAGAATCTTCAGCTTGTCCCAGGAGATCTTTTCGCACGTGGCGCGCACGTCCTTTTCAAGCGTGGACCCCTCATCTCCGCCGCCTTCCCCTTTTGCCAGAGGGTTTTCTGGGTGAGTGGTGTCCACGACGTACTGCACTAAGCCCTTAGAGTAGGCAGAGTAGCGGGAGCGCATGAGCGCTTCGGCGGTGGGGGGCAGTGCGTCGCCATTGTGGTAAGGGCGGCAGCACTCGTTGTAAGAAAGGCCTGCGCCGCATGGACACGCAGCTTGCTTGGACAGAGACTGCTTCTTGGTGGTGGACGCAGGGGCGCCGAAGCCCTTGGATGCGCAAGGAACCAGGTGGATGGCGCCCCGTGAATTTCGTTGCGCTGTGGTTTGTGGGCTGCCTTGATGGTGAAGATGTCGCGATGGAGAAGTTGGGAGAAAGCGATGGCACGACACGCGAGTCCCTGCTGGGAGCGAAAGGTGCGTCTGATTCATATGACAAAGAGTGCGTCTTTCCCTCAAAACGAAAAAGGGATGCCTATATATTCTATGATATATTTTTTTATTTGAAAAATTGAGCAGCCGGGCTGGCCAATGTCGGATGAAGGGATATGATCCAACGAATTTCTGCACGACAACGAAATTTTAATAAAGATGTACGTTCGCGTTCGCGGCGGTTTTGATTATTCTACAAGTTTTCAATTTTTCGTACATTTTTTTTTTACGAAGGAACGAAAACTAAGCACAATTGGTGTGTTCGTTAAAATATATATAAAGTAGAAACACTTTCAGTTTTGGCGAGGTACGAACAATCAACACAAATCTTTTCGAGGGAGCAAACGCGGTTCACCCACACCTGGTCAGCGTTTAAAACACGGTTAACGCTTTGTTTTCCAACAGAGCTCCTGGGAATTGAATCTCACTTGCTTACTCACTTGAACATGAATTTCCGTTTCGTCTCTTGTTTTTTCGAGCAGTATATATGTGTTCACCTCCTCTTCACATGCTCTGAATAAATCACTTCTAAATCCCACGCAGAGGATCGGCACATGCGGCATTTTTTCCAGCCTTCGATGGAAATGAGCTGAACTTTTTTTTTGTGAAAAAATGCAAGGTTTACCTTACAACGGGGGGGACTCAATGGGCAGCAGCGCCCGCGTGGCCAGCGCCACGGCGGCGCTGGTGCAGTCCTGCCGCGTGGAGCTGGCGCGGCTGGACACCAAGGTGAAGGCTTCCCGCTCTCACCGCCAGCGCGCCGAGAGCCTGTATTCTTCCGCCAGCGACGCCGTGGCGGGGCTAGAAGCCACCCTAATGGTTCCCAACGCCACTAAGGAGCAGCTCATAGCCTTACAAGACCTGGCTGTGCGGCTGCGCAACGCAATCGACACCGCCAGCGACACAGTGACAACGCATGGCCACACCAGCGCCCTAGACAAGCTGTGCAGCTGCGGAGGGGGATCAGAAGCGGTCGATAAGTTCGACGCCAGCGCGACGGAGCTGCGCACCCTCGCTGCGACCTCCAGGGCCCTCCCGCTGTCCGCCGCCATCGCCTCCACGCGAACAGCAGCCCAGCCGGCTCCCTCTACCCCGCGAGCGCTCTCCGACCAAATGATGTCCGAGAACTCGGGCACCTCCTCCATGCAGCTCCCTTCGCAGGGCCGGTTGGACTCTTGGGCCACCTCTGAGGGTGCTTCTGTCGGGTGGGCTGCCGGCAGCCAAGTCGGCCTTTCCTCCACTTCAGAGTGGCGCCTGCGCAAGCCGTCGCGCCAGGAGGAGGTTTCGGGGGTGGCGTTTGTGCCCGTGGACTCGGGGGGCCGGGTGTGGATGTATGTCAGCCGGTTGTTTGGCGCTGACAAGTTCTCAGTGTGCGATCTGACGACCAAGGTTGAGCAGCCCGTGAAGGGCATCAAGACGGAGGGAGGGGTGACGACCATGTACCTGGACTACCAGGGCATTCTGTGGACGGGCCACAAATCGGGCGCCGTCATGTAAGCACCCTTCTCTCTCAGCTTGTTGTTTAAAGCGTTGTTGCATTTATTTTTCATAGAATGGGTTTTCGACAGGCTGGAAGGCCCTTTCTGGTCCACTCTAGAACATTGCATTTTCTTTACCATTTTTTTTAAATACCTTTTTTCTGATAATTTCTTCATCATTTCCTTCCTCTAAAATGTTTGCAGCGCGTGGCGGGAGGCCGAGAAGACCACCCTCTGCGCCGGCGTGCGTCCCTTTTCGACATCGGTGCGCTGCATCACCACTGACGAGAATGGCATGGTTTGGGTGGGCTCAGACCGGGGCGACGTGCGCAGGATAGCATTGGCCGGAAGGACAGCTGCCAGCGGGGAAGTGCTGGAGTACGAACTGCACATGCAAGGGTTCCTCAGACACACGGGGTCGGGCGGGCCGGAGCGTTCAGCCACCACAGATCTCGGTAAGGAAACAAATTAGATAAAACGGGTTAAAAAGGAAAAGGCTCGATAGTTTGCCGGCGTTGAGAGATGTGTGTGTGTTTTTTTTTTTTTTTTTTTTTTTTATTTGGCTCATTATTTCTTGCGTAGATGCGGAGACGGATATGGTGCGCAATCTGCGCGCCAAGGAGCGCGCGCACGAGGGCCACGTGTCGTGCCTGGCTGCTGCAGTGGGTCGGGTGTGGACCTGCGGTGGCTCATCGGCGTTTGTCTGCCTGCGGGAGTGGACGCGGCAGGGGGAATTCATCAGGAAGACCGACCTTAAGTCCATCGGTACGTACCCCTCAAATTTCCTCCTTTCTATCATTATAATCGTCCTATTTCGCCCATTTCCCGTTCTTTCTATAAAGTAATGCATTCTCCCGTCGCAGGTGGCGCCACCGCGATGCTGTTCGTGGCCCCGGTCGTGCGCGTCTCCATTCCAGCCGACCCCGTATCGTCCCTTAGCTCCTCCATCATCTCTTCAGTCGTCCCTTCCCCGAAGCCCGCTGCAGAGCTGCCCCAGGCGTGGCAGCTGCTCACAGGGCACGGCAACGGGGTGGTGCAGGTTTGGGGTGACTACCGCGGCACCCTGTCCCCGCTGCTGCGCATTGGCGGGGAATCTTCGCCCATCACCGGTCTGTCTGTGTTTGCGCCGCTGGGCATGGTGTGCACCGCCCACCTGGACGGCAGGCTCATGCTGCACGGCATACCCGCCATTTCTTCGCCGGGGGCGCTGTCCGTGCGCGTCATCGAGGGGTCTGTGTCGTCGGTGAAGCTGCCGCACGGCGAGGTCAAGGTGGCAGAGTGAGTTTCGCTATTCTATTTTCTTTTCTTGCTTGATATGCTTAATCGTGTTTTTTTTTTGTGCTTTACACTGCATTTTGATGTTTTAATTTGGCTGTTTGGAACAATAATGAGCCTGAAAGTGCCCCGACTCGGTAATCAACTTACGCCGCTGTATTTGCAGTTCTGGCATTTCGGGGGTGATCGCAGGCAACAGCGGCCTGGTGACGGTGGCCTACGACGCCAGCGTATCCTTTTGGTCGACCGCGGTAGTGCTAGCGGCCGCCCGCACCGCCGGCATTGAGACCACCGACCCCACGGCCCCGCCCGACCAGTGGACCCCCCGCCAGCTCAACGCCGCCGAGGTCCAGGCCGCGGCGTTCGCGCCCTCCCCCTCCTCCTCCCAGCAAATGACGCCGCCGCCCACCGCCGGCGCCGCCGCCGCGCTGCAGTTCTCCGAGAACGCCGCGCGCTGGCAGATCGACTACGAGGACCTGCAGATGAACCGCGTGGTGGGCGAGGGCGCGTTCGGCCGCGTCTACTTGGGGCGATGGCATGAAACCGACGTTGCCATCAAAGTTTTGACCTCTCTGGCGGCGCTGGGGCTGTCGATTTCCGCCGACGACCTGGCTACAGCCAGTCCTGAGGCGCGGGAAGCACTGCGCACGCTAGAGCGGGAGGTGGGGCTGCTGGTGGGCATGCGTCACCCTAATGTCATATTATTCATGGGGCTGTGCCCCAACCCGCCCTGCGTGGTGACGGAGTACTGCTCCAGAGGCTCACTGTACGACCTGCTACAGGAGGCGCGCACCGACGACGACCTCGCGGCGCTGCTGAACTGGCCACGCCGTCTGGGGCTGGCGCTGGATGCCGCCAAGGGGATGCTCTACCTGCACTCCCACAAGCCTCCCATCATCCACAGGTGCGAAACAACAGTATAATTTACGCATTATTCTCCGTTTTCTGCTCTTTTTGAAGTTCTTTAGAGGGAAAATGCACAAGAAGTACTGAAATTCAATTCAACGTGCGTGTTTTAAATATCGATTCGCAGGGACTTGAAGAGCCCCAACCTGCTGGTGGACGGCAACTGGCGCGTCAAAGTGGCGGACCTGAACCTCTCCAAGGCGCCCGAGAAGGCGGCAGCCTCCGTGCTGTCTTCGGTCGTGGCCAATAATCCTCGGTGGCACGCCCCCGAAATCATCAAAAGCCACACCTTCTCCGGCGCAGGAGACGTCTACGCCTTCGGTCTGATCATGTGGGAGCTGGCTACGTGGGACCTGCCCTACGAGAGCCTCACTCCCTATCAAATTATGCTGAATGTGGCGGAGCGGGGGTCTCGGCCACCGATACCCTCAGAAGACTCCCCAGAGCTGCGTGGCGGCGGGTTCCCGGGGTACCCCGCGTATGTAGAACTGATGAAGGCGTGCTGGGCGCAGAATCCGCGCGATCGCCCCGGTTTCGACCAGATCATCGTCAGTTTGAGGGCAATTGTGGCGTCGCTGGCCGCAGCAGGCCCAGCAGCGGCGGCGGCGGTGAGGGTGATGGTGGAACCGCGGGAGTCGGTGACCGTGGATACTGTACCAGCGGTGGAGCGCGTGGAGGAAATGGCAGCAGCTCCTGGTCCTGCTGTTGCTCCTCCCCCGGCAGCGCTGGGGGTGGCCGCGCCAGCGCCGCCCAGTCCATTCGACATGGCGGGTCCCTTTGGAGGAGGAGGCGGCGCTGTTCCCAGTCCGTTTGACGGGCCGGCGGCGGCCGCTCCGGCTCCAGCTGCAGCTTCCGCTGCCCCACCCCACCCTTTTGACATGGGAGGGCCCTTCGGGGGAGGTGGGGGCGCTCCGCCTAGCCCATTTGATGCCCCTTCCTCAGCAGCGCCAGCCCAGGCGATGCCGAGCCCGTTTGATTCCGCTGCGCTGGCAGCAGCGGCAGCCACAACTGGGCCGCCAGCAGGTGGCCTGCGGAGTCCGTTTGATGCCCCACCAGCGGGGCAGCAAAAGGGTGGGTTTGGGCAGAAGCGCTCCGACAGCGCCGCGGAGGAGCACAGCGCGGCGTCAGCTGGGTCCAATGGGAAAATGAGAGTGATCGACAGCGTGAAAGAAAGCGCCGAAGGGAAGATGAGCAGCGGCGAAGATAGGTGAACTATCCATCAGAAATATGTGTTACATGGTGTGAGATTGTGGTAGACGATGAAGAAGAAGACCAGCATTGCATGGTTTGAGCGTCACGTTTTGGACATTGCAGTTGAATTTTTTATTTGATATCTGTCTTTCTCTCTTGAGATTTCCTGCATTCCTTTGTATTTTACCATGCATTTATGTCTCTATCCTTCTTTGTGTGGTCTCGTAATTATATAAGATAATCAATGATGAAAACGGCGAGAGAGCGTTCCATCAGATGCAGGCTGTCTTCATCAGGATGCCGGACACGTGGGCAGCCGCCGCGCGAGACTGAAGAAAGCGCAGGGCCACTAGGAAAGGGACCTGCCAGGCTCCTCTTGATTACCACAGCTGCAGTGGGAGGAAAGAATTAGCTGCCGCCTGGATTGGCGATTTCCCTTCCGAGCTTACATTCATTTTTATGTTTTGTTAATTGTGGCATGATCCCACTTTTTGGGAGCCTCGCATGCCCATTTGTCGTCCCTTTCTCTTTAAAAAAAAATCAAATCGGATGAAATGATCCCCAAATTCTTCATTTGTCAAGAAAAGAACATTCTTATGTTTTCTGAGATCGAGTGATCGATATGCCCCCCACATGCGCAACGTTTGGTGTGGCGGCACTGAAAGGCAGCTCTAGGTTGGTTACCAACAGTGGCAACCGAGAATTTTCTGATGAAAAGCCTGCAAGTTTGTTGCAACGCGTAAAGGCACAGTTCTCTTCTCAGTCTCTCAACCTTGCCCAATCCAGGGAGCTGCTGTTCGTGTTTGTCCTCAAAGTTTTCGCCAGCTATGAATTTTTCTCACTGTCCCGCATTATGGCGCTTTATCTCAGCGAAGAGTTCGGACTCACCGACGTTCAGAGCGGCACAGCCTATGGACTGTGGGGCTCCTTGCTCACGGTCTACGGCCTGTTTTTGGGCGGCGCCATAGACGCTCTGGGCATAAAAATCAGCCTTGCGATATGCTTTTTCGTCAGCTTCTTTAGCCGCCTCGTTATGGCGTGCACCACCACGCCGTGGCTCATGCTCTTCATGACCTTAGGCCCCAACGCCATCGCCGGCGCCCTGGGTGTGCCAGTCCTTACCATTGCAGTGAAGCGCTTCACCACAGGTTCGTCACGTTACAGGGTATAAATTACACACAAAAAGGCAACTAAGGCCCCGTATCAGACTTTAGTCCAGCGTTAATTTTTTTTAATTTTTTTCCTGTCCTACATACATTGCGCTACCAACAATAAAATCCTCCCTTTTTTTCTTTTTTTTTCTTCCAGAACACAACCGTGGTTTCGCTTTTAGCGTTTTTTATTCACTCATGAACGTGGCAGCGCTGCTGCAGGCAAGTAGAAGATAATTTGTGTTTTACTTGAAACTCTCCTTATGTGTATATATATATATATATATATAATATTAGAATACTATACTAAATCCTGCCTAATCTGTTGTTTTCAGGGCCTGCTTTTGGATCTTTTTCGCATTACTTTCAAGGATGGCTTCAACGTTTCTTTTTTCACCAGCCACAGCGTCCTTAACAACGGCACCCGGCTCTTCGTCCTCACCGGCTGCCTCACCTCAGCAATTGGACTCGTCATCACGCTCGCCATTAAGGAGCCAGCGATCCACAAACACGGCAATGGCAGCAGCGGAGCACTAGAAGGCGGAGTGGAGGAGAGAGCGGAAACTGCGGCGCTGATGGGTGACAGCAGGCCTTCTGGGTCTCGGGAACAGCGTCAGAAACAACCGAAGCTCACCCTGGGGCAGCGCATGGCCGAATTTGCGCGCTCTGTAAAAGAAATTTATGTGTCCCGTGGCTTTGTGAAATTTCTTTTTTTTTGCTTTTTTACTGTCAACCTCAAGAGTCTGTTTCGGCACCTCGACGCCACCCTTCCGAAGTTCCAGGTGCGGGGCCTTTCCATTCTATATTATATTCTTCTCCAGAAGATCCAATAGATATTCCCAGTCGCTCCTCAGTCGCCATTTTTCTAACAGCTTCCTTATTTTACGCGATTTTCACTCTCCAGTTGCGCGCTTATGGCTGCAACACCCCCATTGGTGCCATCTACTCCATCAATCCCGCCATGATCATCGGCCTGGTGCCCATCGTAGGTGCTCTCACCACCAGGCTTGCCCACTTTGACATGTACGCAATTGTTTCTGCTTTTACTGCCTTTTATTTACGCTAAATGGCCGAAATTTGTCTCTTAGCCAGCTTAAAGTACCTTCTGGATGGACTGAAAATATATATAGTTTGTTTTTTAACCGAGGTACTCTCGCTGCGTTTCCTTGCAGGATTCACTATGGAGGCTGGGTGAGCGCCGTCAGCCCGCTCTGGATCGTGGCAGTACCCTCCCTGTGGGCCACAGCTGCTTTTGTGGCGACGCTGTCGCTGGGAGAAGCCGTGTGGAGCCCTCGATGGTGCGGAAAGAAAAAACAATAGCTATGAATTGATTAAAAATAAACTCAAGAATGACTGGCATGCAGGTACGACTACTCGATGTCGGTGGCTCCTGATGGCAAAGAGGGTCTGTTCACGGCACTGACGTCTGCTCCGCTTTTTCTGGCGATGCTGCCCACTGGCATGATTTCAGGGGCGCTGCTGCAGCAGTACTGCCCTGCAGCGGAAGGACAGGAGTGTGCAAAGGTCGAGTACTGCGATGGGCGGTCGCTGTGGGGGTGGGTGGCCGGAATTTCGATTTCATCGCCGCTGCTGATTATGCTGACGCAGCAGTGGGTCCGCCCCGCTGCTGGCGACTTTCCAACCCTGGACCTGGAGCGGGTGGACGCGGTGGAGAGGGTGCGTGAGCCAGAGGTGGACGTGAATGAGGCTGGTCCAACAGCAGTGCTGGAGCACGTCAGCCAGGCAAGGCGGAGCAGCAGAGACCGATGAACGAAGAGGGAAACAGAACCGTGTATATGTTTTTTTTGTAATTCAATCCTGTAGTTTTGTATTTCTTTCCATTTTTTTGCATGAATGATTTCTTTCTTCCCATGCGTATTGCTTTGAGTAAATTCTATCCCAGTAAAAGAGTGGCTACCAAATATATCTTTGATATGGCCGCAATTGCGCTGCCTGTAAGAGGGAAACGAGGGGCAATTGCCAACCTTTTCAGCTGCAATAAGCGTCATTTTAACATGGTCAAATATTCTGGACTGCTATGTTGACCGGCAAAATATTCGCCGATTTTGCACGCACTCGTTGTTTTAGTAGATTCTAATAATAAAAGGATTAATACGCAATATGCAGACAGGCTTTGCGTCTCTCAGGGAGAGTCCTAGGTGCGCTTTTATGCTTGAAACAATAGCAGCTCATGTTAAATTTCCTACCTCGAAAACTGGTGCGATCCTGTTTTGCAGAGATCTATGGCTGATTTTCATTCTAAAGATTCTGGAGGCGTACCAGTATTTCAGCATGTCACGAATATTGACGCTTTATCTCAGCGAAGAGTTTAATATCGACGACATCAAAGCAGGCAGCATCTTCGGGGTTTGGGGCTCCATCTTGACTCTATATGGCCTCATTTTAGGCGGCGCCATTGATTTCCTGGGCATCAAGCGCAGCTTGTTGCTTTGTTTCTCGATCAATTTTTGCTCGAGGATAGTGATGGCATGTACGACATCGTCCTGGATGTTCCTGGGCATGCTGCTGGGCCCAAATGCACTTGCAGGCGCACTCGGCGTGCCAGTTATGACGATTGCGGTGAAAAGATTCACAACAACACACAATCGTGGGTTTGCGTTCAGTCTCTTCTACACTCTGATGAATATAGCTGCCCTTGCGATGGTAAGATGGTGTATTTTCAACGCGTTTTGATTATTTATCAAATACCATCCTACTAGCGTGTGACTTCTTAGTTGCTGTGCGTAGGGACTTCTCCTCGACGTTTTCCGCATTTCCTTCAAGGACGGCTTTAATATTGCAATTCTGCACCGTAGCCATGTGTTCAACAGCGGCACGCGTCTCTTTGTGCTGTCGGGCTGCGTCACTTCTTTCGCTGGACTGATTTTGACAGCTTTCCTCCGCGAGCCCATGGTGAGCCTGTTCACAGTCGAAACCAGCGACGTTGATGAAGAGGAAGAGCTCTACGCGCCGTTGACATCCGAGCATAAGCGTAAAGAGTCTATAATCCACCGTAGAGAGGAGTTTTGGAGCTCGTTGAAGGTCATTTTTATGTCGCCGGGCTTCAAGAAATTCCTTTGCATGTGCTTGCTGACAGTAAATCTTAAAAGCCTGTTCAAGCACCTTGATGCAACTCTACCCAAGATGTAGGTGAAGAGTGCCCCTGAATGCTCATGTATACGTGCATGGACTCCCCCCCTCCAACCCCACCCTTTGCTATTGAACCATGCAGCTGCGCGCGTTCGGCTGTGATGTACCGATCGGGGCAATCTACGCCATCAACCCAGCAATGATCATTGTGCTGGTGCCCATAGTGGGGGCAGTGACATCTCGCTTTGCCCCGTTTGACGCTATTCACTACGGTGGGTGGATCAGCGCGCTGTCGCCGCTCTGGATCGTGGCTGTGCCCTCCCTGTGGCCCACCGCTGCATTCGTAGCCACGCTGTCCCTCGGGGAAGCTGTGTGGAGTCCTCGATGGTGCGACAGAAAAGTAGAAAACAAATCCCCCCTTTGCTCCCTGTACTTAAAAAAAAACTCTACAAAAGCCCCCCATGAAAAAAATGGAATTCAACTAGAATTGTGCTTTAAAGCGCAGGTATGACTACGCCATGTCTGTAGCACCTGACGGCAGGGAAGGCTTGTTCGTCGCATTGACATCAGCTCCGCTATTCCTCGCAATGCTGCCCACTGGCGTGATCTCAGGGGCGCTGCTGCAGCGCTACTGCCCCGGAGAAGGCAGCTGCACAGCCGACGAAGCGGCAACCTGCGACGGAAGATCACTATGGGCTGTGATTGCCGCCATCGCCATTTCCTCGCCGCTGCTGATCACCCTGACGCAGCGCTGGATTCGGCCTGCTGAAGGGGACTTTGCTGCCCTGGAGAGGGTTCACCACATCCATGTAGCAGTCCCTATGTCACCGCCAGAGGTCAACGTCAACGAAGCAGACCCAGCAGCGCTGCTGGAGCACGTTTCCCAAGCCATGGATTGACTGAACATCCACGTTGCTTTATATTTGATTGGCTGTTGTTCCCTTTAGAATCCCTCTTTGAACATTTCAGAAATTTTAAGACTGGTGGGGAAAGGCTTGCATATTTCCTTTATTTCGTGTCGTAGATAGTTTAAATAATGTAGTGAGTATCTTATAAAGCTGATTTTAATTGATTTATTGAACAACGAGTCGCATATTTTAAAAAGGGCGGCCAAGGACTAAAGCGAGGAACGTGAAGTGCTCCTGCTTTATTCACCCGCATACGAATTTAATTTTCAATGCAACTGGATTTCTTCTCCGAATGGTGTAAAGCACGCGCGCGAATTGCCACAACCGGCGCTTAGGTCTAATTTAAATATAATGTCTTTGCCCAATGGGGCAGGGGAGCGGGAGCCCAGCGTCGGTTCCATTCGCACGGGCAGGGGGATGGACATCCCCGGCTCATCCGTCAGCCACACTTACCTCTTTGAGAGCGCTTCCACGCCGGGCGATGTCGGGGATTCTCCCACCGCTGATATTAACTTCAGCCCCCACATGTCGCTCAGCTACGGCACATCGCCTGGCCATGGACTCGGGTACCTCATGCGCTCCAGGAGACGACCCCAGCAGCTCGCCCACCAGGTCCGCTGCACCCCCTTGATCATCTCCCTTGACCATATTTTGACGCACACTTTTTCCCGGCAATTCCTCTCCGTTTTTACCCTAATTTACATGCACTGGCTGCTCTGTTAAGGCTTATTTTGATTTTAATCTTTCCACCCCTCCTCAGGTTTCAAGGGAGCTCTCAGGGACGCTGCATTCTTACGACGAGGAGGCGGTTTTCGATGCCGAGGGGGGCGATGATGCTGCAGAGAAGGGCGCCGGCGTGATGTCCCCCCTCACCGACGACCCCAGCATGGCGTTTTCCCCGCATGACGAGCTGTCGGTGCCGCTCCTACGGCGGCTGATGGCGAAACGCAACGACAATGACCCCGCCGTTTCGGTCGAAGGCCCTCAATCCAGCAGCTCAGTGGTGAAAGGGGTGGTGTTCGGGGTTATTAATGCCACCGCGGGCATCCCTGCGCTGGTGGCGTTCGCTGCCATTGTGTTTAGAGACCCCCTCTACTCGCCCTACGTCGATTTGATGTGCAAATTTTTCTTCCTGTCATCGGCGCTGCACCAGGCCATTTTTTGCATGGTCAGCTCGCTGCCCTTCGCCGTGGGGCAGGTGCAGGACGTTGGTGCGTTCAATTTGTCAATTCACGCTGCACATTATATTCTGCAGATAATAATAATAATAACAATAATTCAGCACGAATGTCGCATTATATATTACAATGTCTTTGTTTGCAGGCATCATTTTTCTGTCGGCCATGGCCTCTTCTGTGGCCATGCTGACTCTAGAAGCTGGGTACGGCGCTGCCACCGCGCTGGGCACTTCCCTGCTGACGATGACGCTCAGCACCTTCTTCGTTGGGGTGGGCACAATGATAGTAGGCAAGTCTTCCCTTTAAATTCTTTCTTTTTTTGATTATCCTTAGGCCGCATTTTGTGGTGCTTTAAATCGTGATAAACGGCTTGTTTTCTCTCAATTTTCGTCCTGTTGCCAAAATTAAGAAAATTCTTCCTCGTTTCCTCCTTCTTCCTCCATTTTTTTTCTCCTGCAGCCAAGATGTCGTGGGCGGAGTTTGTCCAGTTTATCCCTCTCCCAGTCATGGGCGGCTACCTGGCCTACGTCGGCTACTTTTGCATCGCCTCCGGCGCCGGACTTGGCGTCAGCGTCGAAATCGGGTCAATTACGTCCTGGATCGGGCTGTTCCACCGCCTGCCGCTCCTCAAGTTCATTCCCACCGTGCTTTCATGCGCAGCGATGATGCTGACGCTAGAGCACGCTAGAAGCCCTCTGGCACTGCCTTCGGTCCTCATTGGCTTGGTGGCCCTCTTCCACGTCGTGCTCATGCTGTCGGGGGTCTCTCTGGCGCAGGCACAGGCCACCGGATGGGTGCTGCCCCCTGCAGTACGTCGAATGAAGAAAACGACCATCTTTAGTCACTGCGTGTCATTTGTTTTAATGGTGTGCTCTTTTTTTAATTTATTCTCCTGGTACTATTATCTATTATTCGCAGGCTGAAAATGTCCAGTTTTGGAAGCTCTGGAGCCTGTACCACTTTAAAGACTGGAAGATGTCTGGAATCTACTTCCCCGCCATCTGGCGCCAGGCTGGAAAGGCCCTGGGGCTGCTGATGGTGGTCATTTTCGGCTCGTGCATGGACATCGCCGCCATTCAACAGGACCTGCCCTACAAGCTTGACTTCAACCGAGAGCTGACCACAGTTGGTATGAATTTTGCTTCCACGCGTTGCATGGAGCCCAATTGCTTTAGTTTTTTCTATAATTCACCGCGAAGTGTGACAGCTGATGCAAAATCATGCTGCATTTTCTATTTCTTCACTTTATTTATGCAATAATGAGAGGTTTTATTGATTCATTCAGATCTTTTCAAGCCTCTCTCCCCTCCAACTATCGCTTACTTCATTTCACCCCTTTTTTTTTGCAGCTTTCTCAAACATGGCCACTGGACTGTGCGGCGTCGGCTACACCGGTTCCTACATCTTTTCCCAGACCATCTTCTCCATGAGGGCTGGCGTTCAGTCTCGGGTCAACGGCTGGATTATTGTTGCAGCTGAGGTGCTGGTGTTTGCGGTGCCCTTCTCCGTCACCAACTACCTCCCCAACTTCTTCCTGGGGGCGCTGCTGCTGTGGTTTGGCGTGGAGATCGCAAGGGACTGGCTGTTTCTTTCCGCATTCAAACTCACAAAAGTCGGTGAGTAGGAGTGAACTACGGAATGGAAATCTAAATAAATTTGCAGTGGGTTTCTACAGCCGTTTAAAGCAAGCTCTGAGATTTTATTACTTCACTTTTTTTACATACCATTTTTTTCAACTTCATATTTACATTGACATTTTGCATTTTTTAAGTCTATGATATGACCCCCCCCCTTTCCTTTTCCCTTCATTTAAAACCCTGCAGAGTACGCGCTGCTGTGGATGACGTTTGGTAGCATCATGCAGTGGGGTCTGGAGGGCGGCATTGCTGCTGGCATCGTTTTCGCCACCCTGTTCTTTGCCTACGCTTACGCCCGCAGCCAGGTCAACACCTTCAAGGCGGGGCGGGAGCGCTCCTCGGTGGTGCGCACCGTGGAGCACCGCGCCGCGTTGGACCTGCTGTGGGACTCCCACGTCGCCACCGCCCAGCTGCAAGGTTTTGTGTTCTTCGGATCGGCACACCATATTGGGGCCAAACTGAACGAAGCGGCCGCCCGGCTGGGCGGGCAGGGGCACTCCGAGGGGCAGGAGCAGCAGCGGCTGGAGGAGGCCATTCAGCACAGCATACAGAGCACGGGCGAGGATTACGCTGGACACAAACAGGAGCAGGCGCTGGCGGCGCTGGCGGTGGCGCCCAAATTCATGGTGGTCGATTTTTCAAAGGTCTCGGGCATGGATTCGTCAGGGGCGCGCACCGTGGCGGACAGCATGCGCGAAATGGAGGCGCTGGGGGTCACTCCAGTGATCACTGGTACACAAGGCGACGGCATCGCCAACCTGCTGAACGTGAATGACGTGAGGCTGCGGGCGATGCGGTGGCCGCCGGAGCTGCAGCCCCCGCCCCCTCCCGTCCCTTCCGCCGCCTCCCTGGACGCGCAGGCGGACGAATGGCCGCCGGCGATGGGCGATGACGCTCAATTCGAGGTGCTGCCGCCCACAGATGATCTGGAACCCGAAGCTTTCAGTTTTCCGACGCTGGAGGAGGGGCTGCGGTACTGCGAGGATGCCATGCTGGAGGTTGCGGTGCAGTTTGGGCTGTGCACGCCGCCCGGCGCCGGCACTTCGCTGAAAGACCTCC
This sequence comes from Marvania coccoides, assembly GCA_963854735.1. Taxonomy (NCBI): domain Eukaryota; kingdom Viridiplantae; phylum Chlorophyta; class Trebouxiophyceae; order Chlorellales; family Chlorellaceae; genus Marvania; species Marvania coccoides. Next base: position 1,290,369 of record OY978099.1, on the reverse strand, counting down.
TGGTGTCGCACCTGGAGAAGATGCCGCTGACGGCGCCATCCAACGCCGACGCCATGGCCGCCACGCTGCGGCGGTACCTCGGGCGGCGCTCCGTGCGGCGTGGGGAGGCGCTGTGGCAGCCGGGCGACCCCGCGAACGAGCTGTTCTTGGTGGAAAGGGGGGTGGTGCGGGTGGACCAGTTTGTGACGCATAGGGAAGGAGAGTACGGGCAGCAGGACGGGTCCACGCAGCGGGTGCGCAGCGTGAGGGTGCGGTCGTATGAATTGGGGCCCGGCTGCGTGGCAGGCAGCACTGATTTCTACCTGGCGCGGCCGCACGGCACGCGCGCGGTGTGCGCCAGCGTGGCGTGCAGGGTGCTGCGGCTGTCGAGGACGGCGATGGCGAGAATGGCGGTGGAGGCGCCGGCGGCGTTGAATGTGCTGCAGATGGCGGTAATGCGGGCCAACACCTCGGATCTCAGCGCTGCCGCAGAGTGGCCGGTGGCGGTGATGTGAAATAGGCAGCCCTGCAATTTTGTTTGTTAGGACTAACAGGCCGCTGCAATATATAATTTGTTTTGTTTCTTTTTATTTCAAGCTTATAATTTTGTTGTGCTGCCTGTAGGCTAGTTAGCTCCTGAATATGTTTTTTTCTCTTTCTATCCACATATAATCCTTCGGGCATATGAAAAATTTCGAAGGGGAAGTCAACATATCGTTGTCAAGACTTTAATTTGTAAGCAAAACGTTGTTTAAGGGACACGTATTGCTGCGGGGCTGAAGATCAGAATGCAGGCTTAACTATGCATTGAAAGTGTTGTTTCCTCTCAGTAGTTTTGGGGCTGCTCCGTTAATACAACAACAATCACTGAATCGTGCAGCTGTCTTGGCCCTGAGGTCGGTACCCTTGCTGCTGCCCCGGGGGAGGCGCGTAATACATCGGTGGGCCTTGCCCCTGATAGTTTTGATTTGGCGGATACCCCGGCTGGCCGTAAGGCTGCGGCGGCTGCGGCTGACCACCGTAATACGGAGGTGGTGGGGCGCCATACGGCTGCTGCTGCCCTCCATACGGCTGCTGCTGCCCGTAAAGATCGCCTACGGGGTAAGGCTGCTGCGGCGGCGGGCCTCCATAGGGCATGCCTCCTCCTCCGTAAGGATAAACTGTCGGCGCCGGACCTTGGCCATATGCCCCAGGAGGCGGCCCACCTGGACCACCAGGGTACCCTGCAGGAGGCAGCGCTCCGTACGGGCCAGGCGGAGGCCCGCCAGGCATGCCGCCACCGTAGGTCTGCGGAGGCGGACCTGCGCCCATTGGGGGCTGCTGCGGCAGCGGCGGTGGGATGCCGTACTCGATGCCAGGAGCACCTTCATGTTGTTGCTCCAAGGGAGGTGGAGCAGCGGCAGCGGGGGGAGGGTTTGAAGTAGGGGGCGGCGCGTCCATGGCCGGGTAGGAGACAACAGTCGTGGGACCGTTAGAAGCAACAGCGGCGGCGGTGGTGGCAACAGCAGCATTGGCGGCGGGTGAAAACGTGTCTCCTCCGCCAGAGAAGCTTTGAAAGGGAGCAGACGCCTCCTGAAGATCACCGCTAGTAACGCGGGGCGGAGGTGGCGGTGCAGAGACGGCTTCAGCGCCGGCGGCGGCGGGAGGTGCAGGGGGTGGGGTTTTCAGGGCTTTCAATGCATTTCTAATTTTGCGAATTTGCAGGCGGGTGGCGTGGAGAGAGCTTGTCCAGTCGTCGTCGGAAAGATCAAGTAAGTCTTGGCCAGAAACTACAGGAAGGGAGAACCCGTGTCAGTGATGACAGAAGAGCAGATCCCAGTGGGAATGATGTAGAAGAGGGGGAGATAAGGAGAGAGAAACAAACCAGCGTTTTCTTGAACAGCAGGCACGAGAGCTTTCAACCCCAGGGACTCCACCCAGGCTGCCACCTCCTCGATGCTCCAATCCTTGACGGGTTTATCAGACATTTTGATACCGTCTAGAGCTGGTATTGTCGAAAATGCTTGAATTTAAAATTTTAAATCTAAAAATATATAATAGAGTTCGTTCTTCTCGAGAAAATGAAGTTTAGGTCATATAATTTTTTTAATTGTTTGTTGTCTGTGCCTGTGAAGCAAGCCTGGCAGGTTTTAGTTTTTCTAAAATAAATAAAATTTCAAAACTCAAAATTATGGTCAAGCTGTCAGCTTTTATACATAAATTCGCAGTTTTTGAGACAATTGTAATGATGGGTTGACGCCAGTGCAGCTCAAATACCTCAATTCTCGGCTGAGACTTGGATGTCTGAATTCAATGCCAAGCAAGCCCTCTCGAACGTGCGAAAGGCGAGTCCCCCTCCCTCTGATGCACCCCAAAGGATGCATTATATTTACTATGTCAACTAATTTATCTTTATTCATCTCCTCTGCAGTCATGCGGCAGCAACCGCCGTCTCCGCTCTGCTGCTTGGGCACTTCTCGGCGACATTACAGCATTGGCCTGCGGCCTGCGACCAGGAGTCCTGGTTGATTACGTCGTTGTGGATCCCAACCAACTCGCAACCGTCGTGGCTGCCTGCTTAGAGCAGCTTCCCGCTGGCTTTCGATCACCGCCGCTTTGTGTTGCAGTGTTGAGCGATTGCTGCCTCGTGGTGGACCCCAAAGCGGCTCAAACCCTGAACCCTCGCTTTGTAGAGTTCTCCGCTCGTCCTGGCGGAGGATTTTTCTCCAGATGGGCCACTGAAGCAGAGGAAACGGCGCTCTCAAAAAAAATAGCTACGGTGCAGAATGCCCTGCTTGCGACATGCGCAAACGCTGGTGAAGCGGTGAATATTGTGTCGTTGGATGAGTTGCACGACGCGCCAGTCATGCCTACGCTGAATGGCTGTTTATTGGGCTATCCCGTGGTGTATGCTGTTCACGACATGCCAGGCGCTACAGCTGCCAGCCGCTGCCTTTCTACCTCAACACTGCGGCTGTGCAGCGTGGCGACTCGACTTATGGACGCACCGGAAGGGGAGCTGAGCAAGGAAGCACTCCCGCTGCTCGCCTTTTCGCTCCCTACAGAGCTTGAAGGCAGCGGCGAGTGGGCAGAGAGGCGGCAGCGCTGGGAAGAGGAGCTGAGGCGGCGCCACGCGGCGGCGGTGAGGGCGGGGGTGCCTTGGTCGCCTCTGGCTGTGGCGGAGACCTCTTGCATGCGAGGGGTTGCGCTCTGAGAGCTGGATTGAAGAAATAGCAGCACGACCCAAAGCATGGCGGCGCAATCGATGCGTATAAAGCTGTGCGCAGTGTTCGCATACACAAATTTTAAAATCCGATTTACTTTTTAAATAGCATTAAGGAGGCTGCAGACGAGAGAGACGGCGGTTTTGGGAGGGCGGCCTAAATCGAAAAATCTAGTGATAGCACGCCTCTGGCGCAACCTGCGAATTATTTATATATAGAAAATAAACTTGCAACAAGAGTGAGTTTGCAAGAGCCAGCTTTCACTCACGTTTTTGCTCGTGCTTGCATTCGAAAGAAATTGTTATTAAACGAAGTTAACGCCTTCTTCTTAAAACTATGACCATATGCAGTGCGTCTTGAAAAGTGCTGGTTCTGTTCCAGTACCGTGTACCCTGGGCATGGCATCACTTTTGTGCGCAACGATGCCACCATCTTCCGATTTTGCCGCTCCAAGTGCCACAAGAACTTCAAGATGAAGCGCAACCCGCGCAAGGTCAAGTGGACCAAGGCCTACCGCAAGCTGGCGGGCAAGGAGCTCGCGGAGGACGCCACTTTCGAGATGGAACGCCGCCGCAACCGCCCCGAGAAGTACGACAGGGAGCTGGTGGTGAAGACTGTCAAGGCAATGAAGCGCATCAAGGAGATCCGGGTGGCGCGCCAGGACCGGTTCTATGAGCAGCGTATGGTGTCGGCCAAAGAGGAGCAGCGGGCGGCCGACCGCAAGCAGCTGGAGCAAGAGATCCACCTCGTCAAGGCGCCAGGGGCCCTGGCGAAGGAGCGGGCAGCCAAGCTCAAGGTGCTCAACCAAGAGCAGGAGACACAACAAATGCAGGAATGAGAAATTTAGAGCTGTGGCGGCGACGGCGTCTTCTCATTTTCTTCCGCGAGTGCAGCGAAGTGAAATGCGGTTTATTCTGCTTCCATTCCCCCTTTTTCACGCAATACTGACTGACTGACTGACTAACTGACTGACTGCCACTCTAGTTGAAGCCAACTGTGGCCCTAGTACGAAATGTATCCCATTTGTTTTTACTCAACTTTTTTGTTCTTTGTCACCTAATTGTAAAGCTTTAGATAATAAATGAGACATCTTAAAGAATGATGGGGATACTTGTTGAATAAGGGATGCTAAAGAAAGACTGCGTTGCTAGATTTCACGAGGAAAACCGAAGGAAACGCCGAAGAAAGTTTACAAGATAAATATGGTGATTTTATTTTAGTATATTTTATTTATTATGCTTGCACATGCGGTGGTTCGCGCTCCCTACTAGCTAGCTCATTGTAGCTGCCAGTGCGTAAACTTTGGTTGTTTACTGCGCTGCGACGTCGGATGCATCACTTCCCTGAGGTATCGTAGTCTCTATCGGACGGGTACAAATGGCGGGTGCCACATTTCCAGTGAGCACACCGGGTAGTACACCATAAACCCTTAAGCCAGGGGTTGAGTGACCGCTGTAGATGGGAGGGGTGCTGGGCGGGCCAGCATTGCCCAAGCGCGAACCCCAAACCGGACGGGCCGTTTGCCGTCCGGAGATTCCTGTTTCCCCCTCTGTTTTCATGTCGGTCGCGCCGCTGGGGGACTCAGGAGGGCAGGGGCCAGAGTCTTACATTGTGGGGCGACGGTGCAGTATCGGCGTAATGCTGTATCCGTACGCCCCCAGTACCTGAGGTTGATCCCACCGGTGGAAGGGGTACTCCGACTTACTGTGGCGGGGTGAGTGGCACGTCGGCTTGCACCAACCTTGGTAGTAGACGTTACAACACTTTTAACTATACTTGTCGAGCACCCGCGGCAAAAGCTTGGGGAACCCACAAGTTGCGGCGTATATTACTTAAATGGGTGGTGGGGTCCGAACAATTGTGGCTCCTTCGAAGAAGCCACCAAACCTTGCAGAGAAAGCCGAGGCTTTCTGAGCGGCAGTCTTCTGGCGAAATCACCGCTCTAGAAGTTATTTTGTGCGTTCTTAGTGAATTTGCCCTTTATTTTAACAGTATATCTTCGGAGTTGTTTATAGTTTGTACCAGATTGTAAGTATATGGGAGGGGATGGTGTCTGTGCCTCCCCGAACGCCCTTCAAGCCGAGGACGTTAGAGAAGAAAGGGCTTCGAATTGAATGGGAAAGAAGAATGTTGATTTGTATTTAAATAAATTTGATGATTTGATATATCTTGTGCAATACCATGACCCCGTATCGAGACAATAATTTATTTAAAAAAACAATAAATCCGCGGGGAGCGACGACCTGGACGACCCCAGGCTGGCAGAGGCGGCCATGCGCCAACGCTACATGGATTTTTACCGTCAACAATCGGGGACGAAAACTGACTTTTACAAGGCAACAATACGAGGCGGTGATACCACAATGAGTTCTTATATTTTGCAGCCGTACCTTTCTTCTGTCCTTTCGGTTCCGCGGCGGGTCTCTTTGGCAAGATTCCGCTGCAGCTCTCATCATCTTGGGGTGGAGACGGGGCGCTACATTGGGCGGCCGCATTCGCATCGGACATGCCGCTTGTGTGCTTCTGGTTCTTGCGAGGACGAAGAGCACATGGTTTTTCATTGCACATGCCCTTCGTTGGTAGCAATGCGGGCATCCTACCCATCTTTATTCCCTGACGCGCCATCTTCTTCTTCGTCTTCCCCTTATTCTCCTTTGAATCTTTTTCAGTTTCTACAGCAAGCTCCGAAGCAGGTTGCTTCTTTCATTAAAGCCAGCCATGACGCTGGCGAGTACGAGAAGCTGCGTGGTTGGATATAAGCTTTTCTTTTCTTTTCCTTTGTTATTCTTTTCTCTTTTTCTTTTAGCGGTTGGTTTTTCTTTGGTCTTTCTTTATTCTCATTTTCATTCATCAATTTATTATTATTATTTCTGCTTGCACTTCGGTGCCAGTCTGCTATGTTGCCTTAGCTGCTTCTTTGTGCGGACTTTAAACCTGTAATGTATGTATGTATGTATGTATGTAATTCCTCATTTTCATTATTTTTATTTTCTGCTTGCACTTCGGTGCCAGTCTGCTACGGGGCCTCAGTTCCCCTTTTGTGCGGACTTTAAACCCTGTAATGTATGTATGTATGTATGTATGTATGTATATATTTATTCTACAGAGACGGTGCGGCGTCAAATCCCCAGTAGTCTGGGATGCTGCACGCATTGCCTTCGAACTTGAAGTTCAAGTTTTCGCACAGCGGCTCTAACCGGGTGATAAGTCGCTTGCAGGGCCCTTGAAAGTGCAAGCCAGGCACCCGCTGCCCGCTGCTCACTGTGTGCGGAAAAACAATAAAATCGTCGACGTAGCGCCACGACAACGCGCCCAGCATCATGTTGATTACTGGTGACGAGCAATCTACGCCTGGAATCTGAGAAACAGGGAGCACGAAGTGCCGAATTTCTTCCTCGCAGGCCTGCAGCACCATGCACTGCGAAGAAATAATGCCATGCTCGAAAATGAACGAAAAAAGCATGTGCATGTCAGAGAACAAGTACAGTTCGGTGTTGCCTGGCCACCATAATCTCATCAGCTCGGTGTGCTTCAGCGTCCCTTCATCCACTGTATGGAAACGCTGCCCGTATTTAACGATGTCCGCCACGATTGCGCCGTTTGGCCGACTATAAAATTGCATGATGTGCTCGCAAAACAAATCCAGGCTTGGCCGGGTCCAATGCGTTGCGAACGTGGAGTGAGGGTAAAACGTAGTGTTGGGAGGTAAAATTTCAAAAATGTCGCCAAAAAGGACGATATCGATGTCTAGTAACACAGCACTGGGCAAATTGTGCGCGTGCAGGAAGTACTGCAGCGAAAAATAACGCGCCAAGCACGCAAATTCGTACTCTAAGTCATTGGAGCTAGCGTGCCGGTAAATCTTTCTCAATTCCCGTCGAGCTGAGTTGTGTTTGGCGTCAAAAGTAAACACCTGCAGGGAAATAGAGGAGGAGTGGGTGGAACTGTGAGCAGTCTTTTCTTTTTTTTCTTCATTTTCTTTCCTTACATTGATGTAAGCGTCTTGAAGGATAGACCAAGTCCCATTACTCATGTCCGCCTCTTCATCCCGTAAGACTGTGATGGAATCATGAGGGTGAGTCCTTCTCGCGTGCAACAAGCTCATAAGTTGGTATAGCTCAAGTGTACCGAATTGTAATAATACTAAATTATTCTGCCGCCGTGGAGCGTTGATGAAAGCTCCGTTGTCACTACTGAAAGGCTGCAGCGAGGCGGCCCGCTTCCATTCGTCGCCCCACGCCTGAAAGGGTTTAGAATTCAGATCTGAGCGAGAAACGAGCGAGCCAAACAAAAATATTCCCACCGAATTTGCAAATATAAGCAGCGCTAGAGCTGACACTGGCTTTTGAGGTGAGTAATTCCACATCATGACGCTCTAAACAGACGTCAAGCCTGTCAGAAAATGCATTCAAAGCCAAAAAAACAGACTTTTTGCATCAAGATTTCGTGAGATGCCAGACAAGAAAAGCGACATTTGAAGGCTGTGTTGTGACTGGTTGTATACTTTGAATGCGTATATATAGTGGATATGGGAAAATAAAATAAATGGGGGTTTTGCACATAGTCAAATATGCACGAGAGGGGACACAATCTCTTTGTCTTGCCTCCCTCAGGTTTTGCACGCACCCATCACGGGATTCTCGGAACTAAAGTCTCGTTTTCAAAATAAACCCTTTTGACTCCATTGTCGCCATTATTGCGATTGCGAGCCGTGACTTCACTTGGAATTAAGATCTGTAAGTCATCTTGATTATTCGTGGCGTGCCTCTTCCATGGAATCAAGCCCTGTTGAGATTTTGAACCGTCTCAATCACACAATAAATTTGCTGGGAGAGATTCCTCCGGATTTTGTTTGTGCTAAAATGAAAATCAATGACAAAACTAGATATCCTGGGCGGATTTCAGCTCGGTTACATTCAATACATTTTCTATCTATAAATAGGTGTAGGTATAAATAAATACCACAAGTTCCGCAGCTGTCACAGCTGTTTGGACAACAAATTAAAATATTTTTGAAAAAGAAAACCCTTGTATCTGGCTGCAAAAGGGGGATTAGGAGAATGTAATGCCAAAAGACGTTGCCACATTCTTCAAAACAGTGAAATGTACATTTTACTTTAATATCGCGCACTCCGGTTCGCGTATTTATTTATAAAAAAAGAAAAAAATGAAAAAAAACTCAGACATCTCTCACTGAAAAAAAAAATAGTACGCCTTATTTGTTGATTTTAAACCAATTGGTCGAATAATAAATAAAAAGATGCGATCCGACCTGGAGCGGGCAGGCCCTCCTGAGGAGTCGAATGAAGATGACATCAGCCTTGGCCACCTCTCGAACTTTTGGATGGGTGATCAGCGGCCAGAGCTCGGTCCTCTGGCGCATGACGCATTTCAAGCGGCTGCCGCGCAGTACCCCGACCGCCGCTGCCTGTTTTTCGAAGGAAAGTGGCTGAAATATCGCGACGTCGATCTTCGCAGCTCAGCTCTGGCCCAGCGCTTGACCGCAATGGGGGTGGGCCCGGGCGTGGCGGTGGGCGTCATGCTAGACCCTTCGTTTGACCTAGTTGTATCCATTTTGAGCGTTTTACTGGCTGGTGGGTGCTACCTTCCCTGCGATCCTTCGTATCCCGACGAGAGGCTGGCCATCTACTTGCAAGACGGCGACGCGACGGTGGTACTGACCCAGACCGTGCATGAGGCGCGCGCCCAGCGTTTGGCCAAGTTTGGCGCCCAAGTAGCCGTTGTGGACGCGGAAGCGGCAGCGGAAGCGGCGACAGCACCGCCAACAGACACATCAGACACAAAACCGCGGAGGGCGGGGCCAGAAGACCCTGCCTACGTCATTTTCACGTCTGGGTCGACGGGGCGCCCCAAAGGCGTGGTTGTGCCGCACAGAGGGCTCCAGGATTTGGTGCCATGGCTGGTAGAAAGATTCTCGCTCGGTGAGTCACTTGATTATGTTACTTGCAGCGTATAGTTTTTTTTTTTAATGTTCTTTAGCAAAAGTTTTTAATAATTTTGTGTGCTGTACTGTGCAGGTCTCGATGACGTTGTTATGTTTACCAATACCATCAATTTCGATGTCCACATCAATCAGTTGTTCCCGCCGCTGGCTGTGGGCGCTGCGCTGGTGATCGCCAAGCCGGGGGGCAACCTGGACGCGCGCTACGTTGTGGACCTCATGCTGGCACACGAGGTCACTGCGTTCATGTTCACAGTGCCCACGCTGGTGAGAGATAACGAGGGAAAAAGTTCGAGGAGGCGGAGATTTTGGTTTTTTTACTTCATCGCGTTCTTATATTCTCTTAATTTTCGTTTAGAAAGTAATTATAAAAACCAATCCAGTTTGCGCTGCTTTTTATCAGACAGAGTTCGTTTTAAATTTATTTTGCTTTTCTTTCCTGCAGGCCAGAGAGTACGTGCAGGAGCTGAAGCGCCGGCGCAAGTCCAAGTACACTGCAATGCGGGCTTGGGGGGTGGGCGGAGAAGCCGTGCCCGCGGACGTGGTGCGACAAATGCAGGAGGTGAGCAGACCAAATTTTCACGCGCCTCTTCGTTGCAGAGAGAACCCCCCCTTTATTTCCCCTGCAATTGTCAATTTTACTAATAATATAAACCCTTCCACACACATTTCTTGTATTATCAGGTGTTTCCCAACCTCACGCCCATTAACAGCTACGGTCCGACAGAGGCCTCGGTTGTCACAATCCACCACCCCTTCCCACGCAATTTTGACTCGGTAGTCATCGGCAAACCCGACCCCAACGTGCACGCCTACATTGTGGACTCCGCGCTGCACCCTGTGGGCGTGGGGGTGCCCGGAGAGCTGCTGCTGAGCGGCCCTCGGTTGGCGCTCGGTTACGTCAACAAACCAGACCTCACTGCGGCCGCGTTCGTGCCCAACCCCTGCCTGGACCTTGTGGACACCCATATCCCTGCGCAGATGAAGCCGTGGTACGAGATTGCGTACCGCACAGGCGATTTGGTGCGGTGGCGGGCTGACGGCACAATCGACTACCTGGGGCGCATTGATCGGCAAGTCAAGGTGTCGGGGGTGCGCATTGAGCTGGGGGAGGTAGAGGTGGCGCTGTCGGGCGCGCCTGGCTGCACGCAGGGCGTGGCAACTGCGGTGAAGGCGCCTTCTGGCGTGGCGAGGCTGGTGGGCTACGTTACGCCTGCTTCTGCTGTACCTACCGAAATTTTAGCGCACTGCACTGCACGGCTGCTGCGCGCTATGGTGCCCAGCGTGGTGGTGGCCCTGGATTCCTTTCCGCTGCTGCCAAATGGGAAAGTTGACGTGGCAGCATTGCCAGACCCCTTTGAAGCGGCGCGCCCGCGCTCCAGGTCGGTGAGCCCGCGCAAAAAGGGGTACCGGGAGGAGGATGAGCAGCCCGCGGACGCGATTGAGGCGGTGGTGGAGGCGGCGTGGCGGCGGGCGCTGCATGCGGAGAAGCGGCTGAAACTGGATTCGGATTTCTTCGCAGAGGGCGGCACGTCGCTGGCGGCGCTGCGCGCCAACGCAGAGCTGCAACAGGCGCTGCAGCTGTCCACTCCACCGCCTATCAACCTGGTGTACGAGGCTCGGACGGTGCGGGCGGCAGCGGTGGCACTGCGGCACCAGCAGGCCGCAGACTCTCCCGCCTCCGGGATGGCGTTCCGCCCCAAGCGTGAGTGGGACGGCAACACCCGCCCTCTGAGCACCGCACAGGAGCAGATGTGGGCGGTTTCTTCCATGATCAGCGCTGAGTACGCTGCGGCCTACGCTGTGCCTGCTGCGTTTCGCATCCAAGGCCCCCTGGACGTGGGATTGCTGCACGCCGCGCTGCAAGCGGTCGTCGCCCGCCACGAGTCGCTGCGCTTTCGCTACGTTGTGCATCCAGACAGCTCACTGAGGGGCACCGTGGCCCCCGCTGGGTCATTCAGGCTCCCGCTGCGCGAGCTGGCGGTGCGGGACGAAGGCGCCTCCATGGCGGCAGCTCTCAAAGCGGAAGCGGCCGCCCCATTCGACCTGGGGGCTGGCCCTTTAGTGCGAGCAGCACTTCTCCGCCCCAGCGCTCCGACCGACGTTGCAGTGCTCTGCATCACCGCGCACCACGCCGTGATCGACGGGTGGTCCATTGGGGTCATTTGCAAGGACCTGTCCGCGGCGTACAAGGCTGCAGCGAAGGGAGAGGCCCCCGACGCTCATTTTCCGCCGCTCTATGCTCAGTACGCAGATTTTGCGGTCTGGCAGCGCGACGCCGCGAAGAAGACCGCGCGCACGTGCTTGAACTACTGGACGGAGGCACTGCGCGGGGCGCCGGAGGTGCTGACGCTGCAGAGCGACCGCCCACGGCCAGCTGTGCCCTCCTACGCCGGCAGTGTGGTGCAGGGGCCGCAGCTGTCGCCGGAGCTCATCGCCAAGCTGCGCGGCATCGCGGTGCGCCTGTCTGTGTCTCCCACGGCGCTGTTTTTGGCGGCGTTTCACGCGCTTTTGGCGCGAATGGCAGCGCAGGATGACGTCGTGGTCGGCGTTCCCGTTTCTGAGCGAAAGCTGGCAGAGCTGCAGCCTCTGGTGGGTTGCTTTGTGACTTCGGTGGCGGTGCGCGCCAGCGTGGACCCTACTGACACATTTGAGTCGCTGGCTCGCAGCGTGCACGATGCGCTGGCTGGCGCCCAAGCCCACTCGACTGTGTCTTTCCCGGACCTCGTCAAGGCGCTGGGCGCGGGCGGCGGCTCTGCAAACCCGCTGTTTCAGGTCAGAAAGAACGACACTTTCTCCAACTTCAAAAGAAGTGAAAATCCCTTGAAGAAAAGGTGGTTAAAAAACAGTTTTTAAACTAAATTTATCTGTATTTTTACGTTAAACAGGTGATGTTTGACTTCCTGGACGAAGAGGAGCCCACGCTGGCGCTGCCTGCGCCGCTGACGGCCACCCCGCTGCCCGTCCGCGACCTGGGGGCCTCCCAAATGGATTTGACCCTGGAAGTCTCCGGCGTCGACGGCACCCTCACCGCCGAGTTCTCCACCTTGCTGTTCGACGCAGACACCGTACTCCGGTTGCTGGAGAGCTACGCTGTGCTGCTGGAAGCTGCGGCAGCTTCCCCTCAGGTCCCCACCGCCGCCCTCGAAGTGCTCACCCCCGACCGCCGTACCGAGCTCGCAAAGCTCGGCTGCGGACCAGAAAACGCCCGCCACCTCAACGGCGCGCTGGTGCACCAGCAATTTTTCGCACAGGCAGCTGAGGCGCCAGACGCCCCCTGCCTGCTGTACAAGGACGCCACCATGACCTACGCGGAGGTGGCTGACGCCGCGAAAGCTCTGGCGGTGCGGCTGCGCGCGCAGGGCGTGCGCAGGGGCTCGCAGGTTGGCGTCATGCTGGAGCGCTCTTTGTCCCTGGTAATCACCATCGTGGCGGTATTTGAATCGGGCGGGGCGTACCTCCCGCTGGACCCTGGGTACCCTCCCTCCCGCCTCATCAAGTACATCGAAGACGGGGGACCTTCGGTGATAATTGCCGACGCTGCCGAGGCATCAGCGGCCACTGCCGCTCACCCCAACGTGGCTGCCACCTTCGAGGCTCTGACGGCCACCGTTCGTAAGCCCACGCTGCTGCTGCTCACCGCCGAGGACCTCAAGTCAACAGAGCCCCCCACAGCCAACGGCCACAGCGGTGGCGCAAAGATCGCTGCCGTGGCGGCGGGCGACGTGGCAGCCGTGCTGTTCACCTCGGGCAGTACGGGGCGGCCCAAGGGCGTGAAGCTCACGCACGCGGGTCTGCGCGCCAGCATCAATGGCTCTTACATTGAGATGTTCAACTCCAAGCCAGGCGATGTTTATGCTCTGGCCACGACCATCAACTTTGATCCTCACCTGGGCAACACCCTGGGGGCGCTGTGCTCAGGCGCGGCGCTGGCCATCTTGCCGCAGGGGCTGGAGGTGGAGGGCCAGGCGATGGCGCAGTACTGCGTGGAGAAGAGGGTCACGATCGCAGAGCAGGCGCCCAGCGTGGTGGCGCTGTGGGAGCCGGCGCTGAGCGCCGTGGCAGACAGCCTGTCGCTGCGTCTTATCAACATGGGGGGTGAGGCGCTGCCGTCTGCGCTGGTTTCCAAGCTGGAGCGCGGCATTCCCGGCCTGGCCAACAGCCTCTACAACACGTGAGAGAATTGCTAATATTTTGATTGCTTTGATTTCTTTCTTCCTGTCTTTCGAATTAATAAAATACAGTCCCTCCTTTTCTGTTTTTGCATATCTCATATTTTCTTTTCTTGCTTTCTTGCTTTCGTTTATTGTGGCTATAGGTACGGCCCCACCGAGTTTACGATCTGCTCCAACACGCTGCTCATCAACTCCGGCTCCACCGACATCCACCTGGGCCCCCCCGACCCCAACGTCAGGGCCTACGTCGTCGACCCCACCGACCTCTCCCGCCTGCAGCCAGTCGGCGCCCCAGGGGAGCTGCTGTTGAGCGGCGCCCGCCTCGCAGCCGGCTACATCGGCCAGCCCGAGCTCACCGCCGAGCGCTTCGTCGCCAACCCCTTTTACAAGAAGGGCGAGCTGCGGGGAGAGTGGTACACCAAAGTGTACCGTACTGGCGACCTAGTAGCATGGACGGCGGGCGGGACACTGCGATTTCTGGGACGAATAGATCGACAGGTGAAGGTGGAAGGGGTGCGCATTGAGCTGGGGGAGGTGGAGACGGCGCTTTCCAGCGCACCAGGGGTGTCGTACGCGGCTGTAGCCATGGCTGAGCTGGGCCACGGGCGCAAAGCTCTGGTGGGAGTAGTGACCCCTGCTGATGTGGACACACAGGCCGCGCTGGTGCACTGCCGGCAGTATGTGCTGCCCGCGGCGGTGCCCGTGGGTCTCGCGGCCCTACAAACGCTGCCGCTGCACCCCAACGGCAAGATTGACACCCAAAAAATTATCGTCGAGGGCGTGGCGGCTATGACTACGAGTTTCAAGGCGCCAGGCGCCAGCGGCTTCGAAGAGTACATCCCTCCCGCCACCGACCTGGAGGCCGCCATCCAGCGCGCGTGGATGGAGGTCCTGGGCCTCTCTGACGAGGTTTCTGTGGGGCTGGACTTCTTCCGGGCCGGCGGCTCCTCACTGCTGGCCGGCATCCTCACTGCGCGGCTCCGTTCGGAGCTGGCGCTGCCCCTGCTCCCCGCCACCATGATTTACACTGCCAAAACCATCCGCGCGATGGCGGCAGTGGCCCAGGAGATGCTGGACAAGGCGGCATCGGCTGCCAAAGATGGCAGCGGCGGAGTAAACGGCGGGGCAGGTGGCGCAGGCGGCGCGCACCTCAGCGCCGACGACATCGTGCTGGAGATGCTGGCGTCCCAGCGTATAGTGCCCACGAAACTGCCGTACTGGGCGTACCTCGTCATCCAATACGTCATGCTGGCTTTGACCCTGGTGCTGCTGCCGGTGGTGTGGGGCGCCCTGCTGAGCGCGGTGCTCACGTTGCAGCCCAAGGTGGGGTGGTGGTGGCTGGTGCCGCTGTGGCCAGCCCTGCAGGTGGGCGCCATTTTTGCGTACATCGCACTGCTGGTGATCCTGAAGTGGACGCTGGTGCAGCGGCTGAAACCGGGGGTATACCCGCTGTACGGCTGGATGTACGCGCGGTGGATCACCATGCGCGCGCTGCAGCAGCAGGCGGGAATCATTTTTCTGCCCCCGCTGCGCCGCACGCCGCTGTTCCCTATGCTGCTCAAGGCCATGGGCGCAAAGGTCGAGAACGTGTGGGACACCATCGTGGACTCCACCCAGGTGTTTGACCACGATCTCATCACCATTGGCGCTGGCGCCTGCATCTACCACCAAGCTTTGGTGACTGGTAAGATATTTCGAATGCTAGTAGTAGTTAGTTTTTTGTGTCGCAACTCGTATGTTCCAACGCCATATTATAAACTCTGGTATCCGATCTGCCCTCGGGGGAGTGCCCCTGGGAGATCGAGCGGCGGCAGGTCGGCTCTGGGATTCCCAGGTTGTAATGAAGAAGAAGAACGAATATGTCTCTTAATAAACCCTAACATTCTTCTTTTTTTCTCGAAATGTCAATTTTCACAGGCGCCTTCGTCGTGCCTGCGGGCTATTTCGGGCCATCTCCCGTGCTGGTGATGAGCAACACAGTCATCGGCAAAAAGTGCCACTTGGGCTACAAAGCGGCGGTTACCGCGGGCTCCGTCATTCCAGACTTCCACAATCTCAAGCCCCACGCCTCCAGGACCCACCCAGGCGACGCCCCCGTGGCTGGCCCCCTCTCAGACCACCCGCACTTCACGCCCGAGGAGCACCTCCCGCTGGCGCTGTCAGCGCTGGGCGGGCTGTTCAACCAGGCGCTGACCTCCCTCAAAGAGATCCCTTCCCTGGCGCTGTCCATGTTCCTCATCACACGCATCCTGGGCTCTACGCCGGTGCTGTTTGGCGGCGACGCCTCCATGCGCGAGGTCGTCATTTTTTCGGTGCTGTTCACGGTTTTCTTCAGCTGGCTCAACCCCAATGTCTCCATGTGGCTGCACGCCGGCATCGTGGTGGCTTGGAAGTGGTGCGCGGTGGGAAGAATGCGGCCGGGGCGGGACCTCACAGCCACCAAGCGGGGCCTCCTGGCCTACGCTATCCTGCGCCGAATGGTGGAAGACCCGGTCATGATCGCGCTGCAAGACCTGCTCTCGGGCACCGTGGCAATGGCGGCCATCTACCGCGCTCTGGGCGCGAAAATCGGCAAGCAGGTGTTCTTGGGCGGCGTCACCGTCGTTGAATTCGACGCCCTGGACCTGGAGGACTACGTGTCGTTCGGGTCCGACTCGCACATGTTTGCGGCAGACGCCACCGGCGTCGTTCTACCCATCAAAGTGCGGAAGGAGGCCACCGCCGGGAACAGCGCCGTATTGTTTTGCGGGGCGGAGGTGCAGCAGCGATCGGTGATCGGCAATGACACCATCGTGTGCGCGCACCGCGTGGTGCCCCCCGATGTGCGCCTGCAGGGAGGCATCCAGTATCGTGTGGAGAAGGCCGGCGGCGGAAAATCGTTGGATGACGCCGAGGAGGGGCTGGGCCTGCCGCAGGTGGTGACGGAATCGGCGCGGGGGGTGGTTCCTGCCAACCTGCCGTGGTACCACAGCGTGAAAATCGCGGTGGTGCTGATGGTGGTGGGCCCCATCACCCAGATCGCGATGTGGGTCCCGCTGTCCACCGCTGCGTCGGCCGCTGCGGAGGTGGGCTGGTGGCTGGTGCCGTTTGTGTACGTTCCGGTGGTGGGGCTGGGGGCGCTGTGCGCAGTGGGGTGGCTGCGGCTGCTGCTGGAGGCCACCGGCATGCCGAAGCTGTGGGAGCAGGGCTCAGCCTCAGTCTACGACCTCAGGGTGCAGGTTAGCTAGTTTAATAATTATTAGTGTTTTTTTGGAGTTTTTTCTTCTTCTATATTATAGAGTGCGAAAAAACATTTCGTTTCAGTCAGTTTGAGTTGCAAAAATAAGGCTGTGGCTCCCGTTGCCCCCCCCCTACTTTGGTGTCTCTTCTCAGCTCGAGCGTTTTATCCCCCCACTGGGACACGCATGCTCCCAAATCTTTGATACCTTCCGTTTTTTTTTTTTTACTTTCTTCTTTTGGCCAAGTCTTCTGTAGTTTATTTTAATAAGATCACCCCCCTCCTCCTCCTTTTTTCCCTCCCCAGATCATTCACGCCTATTTCTACGGCAACAAGGCCGGCCTGGACGTGTTCAAGGGCACCCCCTTCTCGGTGCTCATCCACCGCCTGCTGGGCTTCAACATCGGCCGGGGGGTGGTGCTGCTGGGTACCGACACTCCAGAGTCCAAGCTCATCACCGTGGGCGCCAACTCCGTGGTGGAGTGTGGCGCCATGCTGGACGGGCACTATCTCGAGTTCCAGCGCTTTATTTACCACAAAATGACGCTGGAGGAGCGGTGCTGGGTGCAGGAGGGCACGCGGCTGATGCCGGCCGCGATGATGAAGAAAGACTCGCGCGTGCTGCCAGCGTCCATGGTGCTGCCGGGGGATGTGCTGGAAGAAAGGATGGTGTGGAGCGGCATGCCGGCGGAGCCGGTGGCGCAGCGGCCGGACCCCGAGGGGGGCAACAAAGCGAGAAGGCGGCTGACGCGGTCCTCGCGGCTGTCGTCGAAAGCGCGGCGGTCTGCGGCGCTGGTCACAGGCGCGACCGGCTTTTTAGGAAGGCTGGACAACACAGGAAAATGGTCGTGAATAAACCTCGTTATTTTTTTTTTTTTTTTTTTCAACAGTGCTTCTTGTTTTATCACATCCCTATTTATAGTTGATTTGTTTACAGTGTTTTGCTGCTCTTGTCGTTGAATCATAACTTGGACTTTCTTTGGGGGAAAACCTGACTGATACTTTTAGCGGTTCCACCATCGAACTGTAGATTCTCAGCGATGCTAACGGCAGAAGAACTCAAACTTTAGGGGTAATGGCATTGCGTCTTTCCTCGGAAAATGTCCGTTTTCAAACGGACAATTGTTGTATAAAAAAGAGGTTTAAAATAAAATTTTCAAATACTAGTATTCACAACGAACAGCAATAAAAAAACAGAGCTGCCCGCTATTATAGGGGGTTTCATTTTTTTTTTTGAAACCAACAATATCTATTTAATAGTAGTTGTCAGATTGGATGGAGAAAGAAAAAAATATAATCTTTTTATCAGCAGCAAGAGTGGGTAATGCTGCATAGACGAGACAAGACAGAAAAAAGAGGGAAAAGAGAGAAAGTACGCCCACATGGCGGAGAAAAGAAAAGAAATTTGTGGTTTGATATTTTGTGACGAAAAAGAAACGAAGGTCAAGTGTTAACATTATTGAGAGAGAAAGAGAAAAGGAAGAGACAATATATTTTCACCGCCAAAGGCATTTATCAATTGTGCCTTTACACGTTGTTGGGTGAGTTGGTTTCCTCCGTTCCTGCGCTGTCATCGCGGTCGTCGACGTGTCTGGTGACTGCCGCCTCCATGCGGCCCAGCGCCAGCTCCTGCGTCCGCCGGATCTCCGCCAGCTGGTCCAGGACAAACGTCTCGAACGCAGCGGCGTGGCGCAGGGAGCCAGGGGAGCCTGCCATCTGGGCGGAGCGGCGCTCGGCCGCGGTGTCAGAGCGGCGCAGCGACGCCGCCTGACGGGGCGCGCTTGCCGCCCTTACGGCAGCCGCTTCGGCTGCATAATGCGCCTCAACGTCGCGCACGTCTGAGCTACCGTCGAGGTATCCCCGCCCTGCCCCATCGTAGCGATCGTCCCAAAGTTCATCGTCGTCTTTTTCGTGGCCAAACACTTGAGCATTCGCAGCGGGCTTCGTACGAGGCTGTGTGCTGCCGCGGCCGACTTTGACCAGGTGGGTGTAAGAGCGAGACAGGGCGTTGTTGCTGTGGCAGCACCCTGCACGCGCCCAGCCCTTCTTCTCGATCTTGGGGATGCACCACTTGAACAGCCAGTAGCAGCCCACCATGAGCACGCCCAAGCAAACGGCGCCGCCGATCATGATCCATAGACTGCAGGGAGAAACAGAAATTAATATAAATTATGAAAAAAACCCGTGTAATTTCTTTATTTATGAAAGGCAATTTCTACTTGCCCGTACACCTCGCCCCACTGCACTTTGGAGACGCTGTCAGAGGAAACGGAGCTCGTTTTACAGCTGGCCTGGGGCACCTTGATGAACCTGTTTTGCAGCTCTTCAAGCGCGCCGTCCATCAGCAGCTGCTGCAGCGCCTGGTCGTATTCAAGAATGAGGGTTGGAGAATTCGCAATTGTGGCAGCTGTAAAGGCATGGGCCTCGTCTGTGTATGCGAACTGGTTCCCCACGATCATGGTGCCACAATCGACAGCATCGCGAAGGGACAGAGTCTGATCGGGCATCACCAGCGCGGAGATGAAACCTGTTGATGGAATCGGCATCAGGTGTGATCAACTAATCCAGGTGGTTGTTATATTGGTAAAGCAAAATAAAGATATAAACTCACCGCTCTTCAGCGCATCAATCATCTTCAACTCGTCCTCGGCATTGTCCCAGGGGAATCCAACGATAGCCAGATTGTACTTGCGCATGTCTGCGGCGTAGTCTGACCAGCTGCCCACCGCCTTGCCGGGGAGATCCTTCAAGCCGTGGATGTCGTTCTTGATTTGGGTCAGGGTCAGGTTGGCAGTGAGATTTGCGGTGTACATGGCCACTGCAAAATAAAAAATGATTTATGTTTTAAAAAAGTAAAGTTGAGCTCGAAATAAAAAATAAAATAAAACTTTCAACGCACTGAGGATGTAGACTGCAAAACTCCAAGTCAGGGCCAGAGTGTTGGCGGGCATGGATGACAGGCGGTAGTCGCGCATTTGTACCTGATGGTTTAATGAGGAAGAAATAAATAAATAAAGAAAGTTTGTGAGAAAAAACATTCTTTACGCCGGGCGATCATTAAAAATGATGGGGGGAAGAGCAGCATGCAAATAAAAACGATTTCTGGACGCACAAATCTGCCCAAAGTGTCCCACATAACGTTGCTCATCCACTTGGTGTCATTATTAAGCGCCTGTACACCGACTTCAAACAGCCACACGATGAAACCCGCCGCAAAACCCGTCACGATGATGATGGCCCAAACCTGGCCCGACATGGCGCTCAAGAAGTACCAAGGGCCTGCATATGCAAAGCAATGCGTTATTTAATGCAGCAACAGCACGCCAGCACCTTCCAAAGTATTATTGAAAGTTTCGGGGGAAAAACCCGACGAATTTTATTCATACCTGGCGACTGTTCCACGCGCGACACCATGATGGAAAACCCACTGCGCAGGGAGGTTGTGGAGAAGCGCAGCCCCAGGTCTTGGCGCTCCACCGAGGGGGTCATTCCAGTGGGCGCCAGATCACACGATGTGCCGTTGAACAAATCCTCCATCATTTCATCCCACCCCAAGCACTTCCACTCCATCATGTCTTCCGTCCACCCCATGTACGGCATGATCTTTCTGAAGAGCTCCACTTCAAAGCCAGTGTAATCGCTAGAGTCGGTGGCGTTTTTGCAGTAGACGGCAGGCGTCCAGTCGGACACGCACACGGTGATTTTCGTTTTGTTCGGAAAGTACGGGATGACGGGCTGTTGAAAGAAAGAAAGAAAGAAGAAGTGGGAAGCATGGTGAGTGGGTCAACAGAGAACTGTGTGTGCGGGGGCGGGGAGAGGAGCAAAAAAAAAAAAAAAAAAAAACTTGCCAACACCTCCGCTGGCGTTGCCGGCGCTGTTGGGGCAAGCGCATTGGCTGCCTCGGTTACCTGCGAAGGAAAAGGAGCACAATGGTTGTGAGAGGGAGGTACAGCAGGCGCCACCACACAAAAAGAAGAATAAGTGAACTTGCCAGATCAGTAGCTGGCGCGGGAGCCGTCACAGTTTGGGCAGCGATAAGGTTCGTGCAGCAGAGCGCCACCCCCAGCAGCCCCACGAAGGCCGAAGCACGAGTCATTTCTCTCGATTTAAATCGAAAGTTGAAAGGCACCAAGCAGCGATCTTTTTAACCCCGCGCTCTCAAAAACCGCAGTCCAAATCTTAACTGAGAGTATGCCGGTGTAATATGCTCACGTCGGCAATTTTGGAAGGGGGATTCAGCGAGATGTGACAGGCTTTCTGAAAAATTGCAGGGCGAGACCTCCCCAAACCGTAAAAAGACAGAGTTATAATTAACTGACTATATCTGCGTCTTTATCCCGCGGGACGCGTCCCTTCTTGGCTTGCTGCCTGCAGTACTTTTTACCTTTCTTTTCTTCTTCTTTTTCTTCTGCAGGGCATGTCATGCAGGGCATTCATTGCCTGGGAGGTCCCGCAGAGTGCAAGGCCATTTTGGCATTTCACGAGGAGCTGCACATGTTGCCGTCTGCAACAACTCTTGACTGGCCTTGTGCCGCTTGCTCAAGGGGGAGCACATGACCCCCGCTGCAGCCAAGCTGGCCAGCGTCTGGCAAAGCATCGTGGCGGCCGCCAGGGCTTCGCCCGTCTCCTTGGTGACCATATGGCCACAACAAACTCGGCCGCTTGCTGAAATATTCTCCATGCTTGCATTAGATATAGATTAAGATCTGTATTAGGGTCGTCGCTCCGTCCTAAGGGCATATTGCCGCAATATCTCGCTATCCTACAAACGGGACATTGGCCCTAGCAGTTTTTCTGCTCGTGTATAGTGGGGACTGCTATAGTGAGGTGTTTTCATGCTAGGGACTGGTAGGGCAGCTTTACAATGCGAGGGGTTGGGGATCCAATTCGAGCCATCCCATGTGCGGCGGCAGGCTCCTGGCTTAATTGTTAGGACCCAGTCTGCATCGCTGTGTGGCCTTTGTTGCCGTCTCTGTGCGGAGTCCAAACACTCAAATTAGTATTTGTATTTGTTTGCATTTCAAAAGCGTGAAATTAATTTGCTTCGGGACGTATACATACATACATTGTGATATTTTGAATAATTGTGATTGGAAACGCTCCTGAAGACCAAAGGTAGCTGTGCGTGAGGAAGGAGGAGAACGTGAAATCGCAGATGGGCACCGCCCTGCTGTGCTTCACCCGCCGCCTGCCGCTGTTGCGAGGAGAAGCTGCAGCTATGAAGATCCTGGCAGCAACTCTGTCTACGTAGACCTAGTAGGACCTAAGACATAAATACATACATACATACATACATTACAGGGTTGAAAGTCCACACAAAAAGGCAACTGAGGCCCCGTAGCAGACTGGCACGCTATCTGTCAATACACTCAAAATTTGTTTTGTTTGTTTGTAGTGAAAGCCGTGCGTGTAGGAATACTACTACTACTAATAATAAAAATGCCATGCACCAGAAAAAACGACCAGCATTTATTTCCAGCCCATAAAACTGGCGAGTGGAGACCTGCAAATTTTCATCACGGCGAGCAAAATAAAACAACTGCTGCACTTTTTTCAGGTACTCAGCTCTTTGTGCAAACGCTCAAACTAACGATTTCTTTTTTCTAGTTAAATGCAAGGCAAGAAAAATCATTAATTGGTCATCGATACGTAAAAGCAAAACGCAGCAAGCAAGTAGGAAGTCAAGGTCTCGTCAGTCGAGTGAAATAAGAAAACAAAATTTACTCCGGAGGTGTGGCAGGCAGGTCTAAATTTCCATTTCATTCGTCCACCTCCATTCCATCCGCGTCCTCCTCCATGCCATCGGCAGCGGCCTGCTCTTCTCCCCCGCCGCCCCCCGCCGCTTCTCCCCCATCATCGCCCTCGTGCACCGTCTCTGGCAGCGCCGGCCTTGCCGCCTTGCCGCGGGCCTGCGCCTCCGCTGCCGCCACCTTGCGCTCCTCCGCCTGCAGGAACTCGATGGCGTCGGCCCTCTCCACCAGCACCACCCGCGAGATGCGGTTGCGGTGTGACACACCGTAGATGTTGTCCGCCACAGACACGATCTGGGGGTGGAACGTGGTGACGATGAACTGCGCGGGGTTGCGGTCGTCGTGCGCCGCTTGGCGCAACATTTGGGCCACCGTGGTGCGGTACTGCGGGTCCAGCGCGGCGTCGATCTCGTCGAAAAGGTAGAAAGGTGCGGGGTCGCAGCGCTGGATGGCGAAGATGAGGGTCAGCGCCACCAGCGTCTTTTGCCCGCCGCTCAGCTGCTTCATCACCAGCACCTCCCCGGTGCCGAAGGACACCTTGACTTTAACGCCAGAGTACTTTTCAAGGGCTCCCGCCTCTTTGGCGCCGCCGCCCTCCTCGGGGTCTTCGTTCTCTTCGCCCGGGGGGGGCGCCAGCGCCTTCTGCATGACCAGCTCGCCGCGGCCGCCGGGCACCAGCTGGGCAAAGATCTGCCGGAAGTTCAGCGCCACCTGAAAAAGAAAGGAGGAGAAAGAAAGAAAGAAAGGATGAAAGGGGGGAGGGGCTTGGAGAACACAACAAACTAAAAGATTATCAATTCATTTCCCCGAAAATAAATAAGATCAATGAAGAGGCCCCAGGGGGAAGACGCCTGCAGCAGGTGCCCTTTCCTGCTCGCAGGTTGCACCGCCTTCGCAATAATGGCCCCCCTTTCGAATTTAAGCGCTTGGCTTCCTCGTAAATTTAGAAATCCCCTTTCCCGCTAAACCCCCTCTGGAAAAGAAAAAAAACTACCATACCTGCTTGAAGGTGCGCTCGATGGCCTCGTCCTTGCGCAGGTCCAGCGTGGCAATGAGCTGCCTGATCTTGGCCTCCGCCGCGTCGTTCTCCAACTTGCGCCGCACCAGCTCGTCCCGCTGCTCGGCGAACGACACGTACTGGTCCAGCGCCTTCTTGTTGACGTGCGCAAACTTCTTGAGCTCGGCGGTGGCCGCCTGCAGCCGCGCCTTCAGGTCTTTGCTCTGGCGCGAGCGGTGGGCCTCGTAGGCATCGGCAGGCAGGGTGCCCAGCTCCCGCACGCGGCGCTCCAGGTCGGCGCGCTTCTGCTGCAGCTGGGTGCGCTTCTGCACCAGGCTCTCCACGCTGCGGGAGTGGTCGGCAGCGGCGCGGCCATCGGCAGCCACCGCCTCCCCCAGTCGATCCTTCTCCGCCTCCAGCTCCGCCGCGCGCTTGGCCGCCGCCGCCGCGCCCTTTTCGGCCTCGCGCTCCCCCTGCAGCGTCTCCTCGCACTCCCGCACCGCGGCCTCGAGCTCGGCGCGGCGGGCGGTCAGCGCAGCGGCATCTGCGCGACACTGGTCTACTGAAGCCGTGTCCCGCAGGTCTTCCGCGCGCTGCCGCAGATTGGTGGACAGCAGCGCGTCCAGCGCGTCCACCGCTGCCTGCGCCTCCATGCGGGCGTTGCGCGCAGCCGCGAGCTCATCTTGCGCCACCGCCACTGCCGGCTGCAGCCGCGCCAGCTCCGCGCGCTCCCCCACCGTCAGGTCGCTGCACAGCGGGGTGCCCAGCCGCGCCTGCCGGGCGGCGATCTCCGCCTCCAGCCCAGCTGCGCTGGCCTCCAGCTCCGACGCCTGTCGACGGTAGGCAGCGGCCGAGCGCCGCAGCCCCTCCGCGCGCTCCTGCTGCGTGCGCAGCGCCGCGCGGGCAGGGCCCACGCCCTCCTGCAGGTGCTGCTGCCGCGCCGCCACCTGCGTGAGCTCCGCGGTGGCTGTCGTCACGCCCTGCCCCACCTCGGCCAGCCCCGCTTCCGTCTCCGCCAGTTCGCGCTCCACCTCCGCAACCTTGGCGGTCAGCGTCTTGTACTCCCGCATCGCCTCGATGCGAGACTTGCGCGTGTCCACAAACCCGCCACGCAGCGCCCCCCTCCGCTCCACCTGGTCGCCCTCCATCGTCACGCAGTTCACATTGCCGTGCTCCACCGCCACCTCCGCCGCCAGCGTCAGCGTGCGGCACACCACCACCTTGCCGAAGACCTGCTGCAGCGCGGGCGCGAACTTGGGCGCAAACTTGAGTTTCCGGATGAGCGCCACCACGTCGGTGCCGTACTTGCTGGGGAACGACACCTCGCTGGGGCGCAGGCGGTTGAGCGGCATGAACGTCGCGCGCCCGCTCTTCTCCTTGATCAGCAGCTCCGTCAGCCGCGTGGCCACCACGTCATCCTCAACCACAATGTGAAACAGCGAGTTGCCGGCAACGGTCTCCACCGCCGTGTTCAGCGCGGGCGGGCAGTCGAACAGCTCCATCAGCGTGCCGTGCACCCCCTCGATGCGGTGCTGCGCCACCAGGCGTTTCACAGAGTTCAGGCCGCGGGTGACGTCGCGCGGGGCAGCGGCCTCCATGATCTTATCCCGCTGCCGCAGCTCCTCCCGCAGCGCTGCCTGCTCGCGCTTCAGCTCGTCCTCGCGCCGCCACAGCGCCTTCTGCCGGTTCTGCAGCTCGTCGCGACGCTCGTGCAGCGCCGCAGTCTCCTTTTGCACCGCCTCCCCGCCGCGCTGGCTCTCCCCAAGCGCCGCTTGCGCCTCAGCGACGGCGCGGACGGCGGCGGTGGCGGCGGCCTCGGCCACCTCCGCCTGCTGCTCCGCCAACCGCTGGCTTTCGTGTTTGGTGGTCACCGCTTCTTGCAGCCGAGAAATTTCAGATTTGAGGGCCGCGTCCCGCGCCTTCACGCTGGTGTACTGCCCCTCCCCGCCCTGCTTGGCGTACAGCGCCTGCAGGGCGGCGTTGTCGGCGGCCAGCGTGGCCGCCTGCGCGGTTTCCCGCTGCTCAGCCTCCAGCAGCGCCGCCGTCGCCGCCGCCAGCTCCTGCTCTTTGGCGGCGATCTCCCGGGTGACCTTCGCGAGCTTGTGCGCCGCAGAGCTCTGCACGCCGCTGTCTGCGGCCACGCGAGCCTCCAGCTCGGCGACCTCGAGCTCCAGCGCCGCCCGCCGCCCCAACGCCGCCTCCAGCTCCTCCGCTAGCTCCTGGCGCTGCGTCTGCAGCCGCTTGCGCTCCACCAGCGCGGCCTTCAGCTCCTTGTCCGCAGCTTTGGCGCGCTGCGCCGCCTCGCGGTGCTCGTCTGCCTTTTCGCCAGCCGACTTTGCCGCCGTCTCCCGCTGCTGGTCCACCGCCTCCAGCTTCTCCTTCACCGCGGAGATCTCGCGGTCCAGGATGGTGTACTCTAGGCTGCGACGCTCGCGGTCTGCGGCCTGATACGCGACCAGCTCCTCCCGCTCCTCCTGGAGCCCCGCCAGCCGGGAATTCAGCTGGTCCACCAGGTCCTGGATGCTGCGGCGCTTGCCATCGCAGTCGCGCATCACCGAAAGCGAGTCTTGCCGCCGCTGCTCGTACACTTTGGTGCCTCCAATCTCTTTCAGTAGCTCCAGGCGCTTGGCGTCGGTCATGTGCGCCATCTCCACGATCTTGCCCTGCTGCACGATGTAATAGGGGTTGGAGCGGCTGAAGCCCGCGCTCTCCAGGAAATTCATCACCTCCGTCTTGCCCATGTGCTTTTTGTCAACAAAAAACTCGTCTTTTTTCAGCCCAATGGCTCTGCGCAGGCGGACCTCATCGCGGTCGACGGGGAGGCGGCCGTCAGAGTTATCGATGACCAGCTCCACGTACGCAGACATGACCGCGTGCCCAGCGCCCTCCTGGACAATAGCAAAAAAATGGTTTTTGAAGGGGGGGATGCGGTGAGATCTTGATTCATTCATTTTGAGCAGTGAGCGCGATCTTGAAAGAAATGTTTTTGGGTGTGGCGGGGGGGAGAAAAGGAAGAGCTGCAGCCAGGCACGTGGCTGGCATAGGCACGTTAGCGCTATGTATGATGCACAGTAGTTGTAAAATTAGAGGGAATTAGTGCTAATTGCTGGCCAAATTGTGAGCTCACATGGAGGAGGTGCTGGCGGTCTTGCTGGCTGGAGGTGGCAGCATCGTTGAGGACGAAGCGGATGGCGTGGAAAAAGTTGGACTTTCCCGAACCGTTGGCACCGACTGAAAAGTAGCGAAACAGAGGGTGGTTGAGCGCTGAGACTCAAGAAATAAATCGAGATGCAAGCAGGTGCACGCGGGCAATGTCAAGGTTTCAGGCCAATATTTCGCTAGATACCCACCTACGACGTTAATCTTGCTGCTGAATGGCTCCGCTGCCGTCTGGTCCTTGTAGGATTTGAATCCCTCGATAATCACCTGATCACATCGAGCGGGTGAGTTGCCAGGATGCGCTTGAAGGCTGCAATGCAGATGGTCTACTCACCTGTTTAATGTGCATGTTGATATGCTATTCCGCCACACGAGAACGCGCATGCACAGAAAGAGGCCTCGCGGTATTAATTCAAAAATTGAGGCCTGCGCCAGTGCGAGTGCAGCATTCTTACAGCGCGATGAAATGTTTTTCGCTGCTCTATATAATCCAATTAAAATAAAAAATGAAACCTAGACACGAGAATTTGGCAGAAATATTTTTCAAATTGCAGTGCATGTTTGGACGGCATTCTTGAAGGCCATCTCTCGGTAGTCTGCATCGTGTTGGCCACGTGTTAATGCTAATCTAAGCTGCACATGCTTGCTGTCGCCGCCCAGCAGCCTCTTGAAAACTATTTAGAAGAAAAAGGCTTGGCGCCAACCATCGCCCTGTCCAGCCCGCTGGTGCCATTGACGACGGAGAAAAATTGGAGAAATTTTAATCATACCAATTAAAATAAAAATAAAAAATGCCTATGTTTTTTAAACCAACCATTGCATGAATGGTCTACTTAATGACAAGGAGCAAGCTAAGTGAAACGATGGAATACATTAACGCGCAGCATTTTTATAGATAAATTTCCAGTTTCAACGTTGACGCCGCCGCCTGGCCACATCGCTCACTCGGATGACAGTCTCCTCACGGATGGCGATGGTGGTGCCGTTGCTGCGTGTCCCCAGGGTGCGCCGCCCCAGCCCCCCAGCCCCTTCGACAGTGGTCGTGTGCCATCGGCCAAAAAAGTGGCCATGCTGCCGGCCAAGCTACTGGCCTGAATGCCGCCCTCGCCCAGCAGCGCAATCTCTCCCACCTGCCACACCACGTAAGGCGTTCCAGGCTCAGCGTCGGCGATGATGAGGGCGCGCAGGGAGGCAAGCTGGTGCTGGACTTCTGCAGCAGAGCCATTGCCAGAGAACAGCGTCTGCACCCAGTTTGTCAAGTGCACCTTCTGCATGTTCGTGGTGGTGGCTACCGCGCCGGCACCGCCCCCTCGCACCGCTAACGCGCCCGTCTGGGGGTCTACCGCAATCTCAGAGGACTGGGCTTGCAGGGGTTGGCCTGTGGACTTGTCCACCAGCACGTAGGTGTTGGTCACTTTGGTGTCTTTTGAGGGCTACCATCGCGTAGGTGAGCCCCGTGGAGGCAGCTACAGCCAGCACTGCAATGACGCCCGCCAAAATGGCCCCCCACTTGAAAAACTTGCGCTGGCGCTCAGCTTCAAGCAGCTGGGTGACGGAATCGACGATTTCATCGGCGTCAAGTTAGCCATCGCCGTTTCTGCGAGGAAAATAAGGTTCGAGATTTAAAAAATGTGGGGAAGGAATTGGAAGCCCGGCCGATGTGGAGAATTAAAAAAAGGCGCGGAAGCTGCATGATTTCTTCCACATATGCCGTTTAGTCATGTAAAACAGGACAATGGGCTCTCGTACGCACTTGTCCAGTCGCTGCAAGCGGCTTTTCTACCGAGCATATTGGGTCATGGTTCCGCTCATCTTGAGCGCCGCAGGGGCCGTCATCTCATCAGCCACTGTGATTTGTTTTAAAATAACAGCTGCGGAAGGAAATTCTTCTCTCTCTTACATTTTTAAAATGCCAAACGATCCTGGACAAGAAGTACAAAATATCACGAAGCTCTCGATCGGTGGTATAACAACCTCTAATTCTATTTAGTTGAGACGGTGTTAATACTCGAGCGTACGCCGAAACTTCTGGCAGTGCGCGCAGCCATGACTGCAAGCTCGGGGGGCATTCTTGTGAAGGATTTAAATCGCACAAACACCCTTGTCAATCGCCTGGACAAGTAAGCTGGATCCATTACAAATTACGAATACTCCCACGTTTGCAATTGGGGTGCCTGCGGCTCCAGCATAAAATTTTTACTTGTACCTATCGACGATTTGGAATTATTTTATTTTGCAGAAACGGGGATGGCCGCGTTACCATCGACGAGGTATGCAACGTCATCGATGAAATCGTTGCGCAGGAGCGCCAAACTGCAATCTTCAAGCGTGTCGCCTTTGTGGGTGTGCTCATAAGTTTGTTGGCGGTGGCGGCCACGGCCGGCCTCACGTACGCCGTGGTGAAGGGCAGCAAGGACACCGAGATCACCAATGGGGTGTTGGTGGCCAAAGGAGGAGATCCGGTGATGCTGGAAGCGGCCGACATGACAGTTGACGCCGATGGCGTGCTGGTCGGTCGGCAGGAAACCGCTGGAACCGTAGGTTAGTTATTTCGGCCATAAAAACACACAATAATGTGGTTTTTCAGTAGCTCAAGCACCGCTCGCACTATTATTGCAGGCACGTCTTCGCTACTGCTGGAGCAAACCGTTGAGAGCTTGGTGCAGAGCCTCCAAAGCGCCACCTCCTACGACGAGGCCCAGCGCCTGCTTACCTCAGTGCGTCAAGTGGTGGTGCCCGGGCCCGTCGCTGGGGCGCCGTACGCCATTTGGCAGGTGGCGGAGGCCGCTGTGCTATACGGTGGCGAGCTCCTAGTAAGAAATTATATTTGTGACAAAGTCGGAAAGTTGGAAGCGAGAACCTGAAAAGGCTGATGACCACGGGTCTGTTTGATTGGAAAAATGAATATTGACAAAATGGGCGTTTTATTGCGTGCAGATCAAGAGCGCTGCCGGACACAATCTCACGATTTCTGCCAACGGTACTGCCGCCATTAATAACAGTGGGCCTGGCGGGCGACGCCGCTTGCTTGCCACCTGGGACGGAGTCACGTTCAGCTACCAACCCCTTTCATTGGCCGGATGGGTGGTCATCGAGCACAAGATTCATGGGCGCTTTGTTGGAGAGTCCTGCTTCTCGGACGTTGAGTGCATAGGCTACTTGTCCCCTGGAGTGGGCGATCCGGCCGCGCCTGTGGGAGCAGCACAGTCTCAAAATAATGGCCAATACGGAGTCGTATGCGTGAAAACGTTTGATTGGAAAAATCCCGAGTCTACAGGAATATGCTCTCGGGTGAGTACGCCATTTGTTATTTTACGATAAGTTATTGCCCTTGAGACCGCTCACGACTGATCAACAACTGATCAATACTTTCTTTCAACTCCTGCAGTGCGTCTTTCCCGAATTCTGGAACAAGGGGTACTACTCTAACAACGGAAAATGCGATCGTTGCACAAAACCCCAGCCCCAGTGCGCACCCGCCTTTGTCCACCCCAACAAGTGCGCATACGACGGCAACTACCAGTACTACGCCGGCTGTGCCACGGGGGGGTGCTGTGCTGGGAACACCGGCGACCCAAAAAACCGTTTATGCAAGGATAGCTGTAATTGGAAAGAAGTGAGTGGCCTACGCACCCAAGTTTTACGGGTTCTCCTCATGGGGCTCATCTCATTACGTAACCCAACCACCAAATTTTATTCTTCGATTTCTCAGGAGTGCTGGAAAAACTGCGCTCCAGGCAAGTGTACGACGTTCCAAAATCCGCTGACATGCACAGAGTGCGCTTTCAACCACAAATTTGTGCTGTCCGTCGTTGAGACAGTGTATGGTCTGGAGACGACAAAAGTTTGTGCTCCGGTGAGTTATAAGGCTGATCATCATCAACCTGCGCTCTGCTGACTTCATTGCTATTCTCTCATCACTGTATTTTTTTTTCTTCTCATCATTGTATTTTCTTTTTTCAATATATTCTCTTCTGCAGTGCCCAGAGTGTGGAGGCTCGACTTACATGAAGGCGCCGTGCACGGAAGACAAGCCAACCGTCTGCGCTCCGGTGAGTACTACTTTGTACTAGTAGTTTAAAGTGTATTTTTCATATCGTTTTCATCATTTTTATGTTTGCATGCCGGCAAGGTTTTGATTGATGTTTTTGTTCACAGAAAGTGGAGACTGGAGGTGCGTGTGGGACCGCACTCAATTTTCAAGACGATGCGTGCACGAATTATGGCGTTAAAACGGCCAGCTCCCCTTGGGGCGATGTTTGCATCCGCGGGCGCTGCCGGCCGGTGAGAATCTACAATATAATCCTTTTTTACTGCCCGAAAATCGCAAAATCTACATTTTCTCAACCTGACACCTGGTTTCTTCTTAAATCTATTTTCAGTGCGACTTCCGCGAGCTCGCCATGCCTGCCGATTTCTGGCTCACCCCCGAGTTTGCGGGCTACAGCATATCATACAAACGAGCGTTCTGGGAGATGGGACTGCACTCCGACAGTCAAGGAGTGTGTCGTCGTTGCACGGCCACCCAACCTCAGTGTTTGAAAAACTCCGAACCCCGCCAGCATGCTGGTGGCCGCGACATTTCATGCGCCCAAGATAACACCTACCAGTACTATAGGGCGTGCGATGAGTGTTCCGCAAGCTACCTTTCTTGTGGCGCAGTGTCTTTGGTGGGAAATTACGTCACTTCTCCACAAACCGGAAGCCTTTGCCGAGCCACCTGTCCCCCGGATGAAGATTTTTTCGACTCCGTCGCGTCAGCTTTCACTAGTATTGGAGACGGGATTGTCGATTTTGGCAATGACTTAAAACGCATTGAAGATCTTGTTTCCGTAATAAATAACGCAGGGAACTTCCTTGTGGACATCGGGGACGAGATTGGCAACGCGATGGTCGCAGCGTGGCAAGTTTTTGGACCTTTGGGAGAGGCGCTCTTCAATCTTCTCAAGAACTGCGCCTTTAATGTGGCGACCGGGGATTTGGCGCGCGGCGTTGAGTCGTGCAAGGCGCTTATTCCATGCCTCGATCTTCGAAATGACGTCGTCGCGCTTGCGACCGAATTTACGTTTTCGACAAAATTCTTTGAGTCGGCAAAAGTAGGGTTTTGTCCTTTCCCCTTCCCCTCCCTCATCTCACAATATCAAATCCCCCGATATCAGCTAACCTGGGTTCATTCATGGTTTGTCAGGAATGCGGGCAAGTCCCGCCGACGGTGCTTTCGATGAGGAAGTGCGGCAAGTTTGCTTCATGCGCCATGAAGTTTGCACCCAAATATGGCTCAACCCTTAACCCAACCACTAAGACCGAGACGGTGGCCCGGACCACAGTAACAACTATAAACAACAAGGGCGTATGAATTGTCAGCACCTCGAAACCTTAATTTGATAGAAATCTGTTAAAGAACAAAAAAGCAAAGAAGAAGGTAAAGCAAAGATAACAATTGAATCATAAGATCTTACTTGAGTGCTGCAGTGGTGTAATGATTAATTATTTAAGTCTCAATTTGTGCGCCGCCGTATGTTTTTCCCTTCTTCTTCTTCTTCGCAGGAGGTGAATGCCATGTTTGGTCAGTGGTTTTATTTGCTGGCATTCTATCACACAAAGATTCAAGAATTGTATATTTTTTAATATTATAAAGATTCAAGAATTATAATTTTTTTTCATATTTTTTCATATTATAATATATTACACAATACATCTTTTGCTCGTCTTATTTCGTAGTAAGTAATTTTCATCAAGATTCGCCAAGATACTATAAATTATAGCCATTATTTCATATGCCCAATACACTCCATGTATACTCTTCGAAGGAGCCACAATTGTTCGGACCCCACCATCCATTTAAGTAGTATACGCCGCAACTCGTGGGTTCCCCAAGCTTTTGCCGCGGGTGCTCAACGAGAATAGTTAAATACACTCGACGGCAACGCCACAATCTACAGAAGAATTGGAATCGGTCTTTGATTGTGGTACACTCGATAATTGACTGGACGAGGGAAACCTTTGAGTAGGAACTGTGCACCTACTATAGGGCGTCCTCCCCCTGGGGTCTCTTTAAATCTTATTTTTGTTGAGAAATAAGACCAAGCTTAATTATCCTCGGTGCTTATCGGGCATATTAAAAAACTCGAGGATAATTAAGCTCGTCCTATTTCTAAACAAAAATAGGATTTAAGAGTCCCCAGGGGTATTGACTGCAGTAGGTGGTTCCTACTCAAAAGTTTCCATTAGAAGAACATGCTCAATGGGATGGTGGGGAAGCCTTGCAGCTTCATGGACTAGAAAATCCCAGAAGTGCCGACCAGGATGGCCTGCAGTGGACGGCTCCTCTGAAAGAGCCCCAAGCATACCTCCAGCATGCCAGAGAATGCAGCAATGTAGGCCATGATGCTTGGCAAGACTACACCACCGTCTTCAATTACACCCGTCGCTATATCGCCCAGCAGCGTCAGTCCCACTACAGCAAGATTCGTCAGCAGCGTTGGGTAAGTATCCTTCATACTGTAGCCCGCCAGCGTTGGAAAGTGGATTTGAGAGGGGAGCCGCACGAGCTGCGCAATGTGAGCTTGCTCTTCCGGTTTACACAATTTTCTCCAGCTGGAATGGTGGCTGTATGCTAGAATTTTGAGGTACTGCCGAGACAATTACTATAATCGATAGGAGAGCTTTCTCCAAATTACGAATTCGTAATTTGGAGACACCCCTTCGAAGGGGTTGAAAAAAAACTGCTATACAATGCATACATTCCCTACATGTGGTTGAAACAATGAGAGACCAGTCGGGCGCTCTGTCTCTCACAGTTGGCCACCATTTGAAGTATTTTCAATAAATTTAGCAAGCTGAATGATCAAACTACATGTATTCTGGGAAGGGGTTAAGATCCATCTAAATGTATCGAATAAATTCGAGAAATACTGTCGCCAATGAATGCATGGACTGCAACTAGATTTAAGGTTGAAATTATATTTGAGCACGCAATGACTTAATTTCAAACGCATGCGAATGCAATCATATTATAGAAATAAAAAAATCAAATTGCAGTGCAATTGTACGAAACACTGTCATTCTGACCGAAAATGTGGTTCAAAAACCGATAATTCTGTTGATACTTCCTACTTTCAGGATGATTCGTTATGATGAATTTATTTTGCGATGCAAAGGCTGCCAAAACAGGATAAGAGCTGACTCCTTGAATAAGAATATCGTTCGACATGTAATGCAACAAATCGGTGAAATCGTCTCCAGTATCAATGATTGTGTAATTGAAAGTAAATGTCCCACTTTCAATTGTGGGACTGCCTTTTATATATATATATGTTTCACTGCATTTGCAGTTTAGAAACACGATGTTCGACATTGCAACATTAATTTCACTCGCATTTAAAGTGCGAACATCAAATTTAGTACCACGATGGATTGATCTCGACTTTGCCAAGTCGCCCCAACGAATGTGAACTCCAACCTTAACACAGTCGCTTTTACTTATCGAGAATAATTTTTGCGTGCTTATCTTTGTCAAAGTTTTCCTATACCAACCAGCCATGCAATCATTATAATTTTCCAATGTTTCCTTGGATACTAAATGACGTACGACCTTGCACCCATCAATGTTCAAGAGCCTAAGAGTGCTAGTTTTGTTTATTTGGCCTGAACATATTCCAGGAAGGATAGAGAGCAGAGCACGTGGAGATACAGTGCACAAGTCGCTTGGATTTTTGCAGGTTCGAAAATTGAACTGCTGGGAGAGATCGTACCCATGCGTCGATGTCGAGATACCACGGACATCTAAATCTCCGCCTAAAAGTTCGGCAAGAATAATACTAGATTTTATGTGCTGTAAAAATGATCCCATTCCTTCATGGCTCTTAATGCCGCCTTCACGTACTATACAAACAGTGTCTACTTTAGAAGATGAAAAATAGACTTGGCTATATTGGTGCATGGAAAACAGCCCGAGTACTTGGAGTGCCAATATACAACACAAGGCTTGCAATTTTTTTCTCTTCAATGGCCGACCCATCACATGATTTCCGCGTCCACAAAATAAGATGGCCTTGTTGAGTTATTTTATCATACGTATGAATAGCGCACAGGTAAAATTGCTAAATCTAAAGCCTCCAAAATGAAATTTCCTTCGCAAGTTCTAATGATTTGATACTTGGGCCAAAAACATAAGACACGAAAGACGAAGAAGAGATAGTTTTAGGGCAACGGGCAAGATAAAGACATTAATAAAAGTCGAATAAACGATGTCACGATTGGTTTATAAGCCGGAAGAGTGTTCTTTGAACGCTATAGGATGTAATAGAGAGAGAAAGATAAATCGGTTATGAAATAAACCAATTCATCTTTGCCCATGGTTCTATATATGCGTTTTCCTCGCGAGGAAAATGCGAGGAAAATCATTTGGGAACGGTTACCAAGAGAGAGATATGACGGTTATCACTCAACTCGGCCATATATATATTTATTTATATTTATATATCATCAAAATGATGTTGCTACCGGGTGGCGCCGCTCCGCGGCCCAATCTAAAAATCAATTTGCCTCAGCGAACAATTCCAACGTGCTCGCCGTATCGCAAGCACCGCCAACGCGGCATGAAGCTCGCAGCTCTCCCTGACTTCTTGCCAGCAGCGCAGGTCCAAGAAATCGAGGAGCCAGCGGCAAGGGACATGCTGGCAGCGATGCGGCGCGAGGAGGTCCAGGTGCCCGGCCTGGGCGCCGTGCAGACCACGTACGCATTCTACCCCGCAGAGACGCCCTCCCCAGCAGCCGACATCCCCGCATTCGTCCTCCTGCACGGCTTTGACTCTTCCCTCCTCGAGTTCCGACGATTCGCTCCTCTTTTAGCAGAAGTAGGCGACGTGTACGTCGTGGATTTGGCTGGCTGGGGCTTCACCGACTGCGGGTTCGGCGCCTCCCCCGAACTCGCACTCGGCCCCGCCCAAAAGCGGGCTCACCTCGCCGCGTTTTGCGCGAAAATGATCGGCCGGCCTGCCGTGGTGCTGGGAACCAGCCTGGGGGGCGCAATTTCTCTGGATTTTGCGCTCAACCACGCCGAGCTGGTGGACAAGCTCGTTCTCTGTGACGCGCAGGGCTTTATTGATGGCATCGGCCCTCTTGCAAAGATGCCGCGGTGGTTGAGCGCGCTAGGCGTTCAGGTGCGTAGCAGATAGCTTCGGAAGTTCAATTCGATTTGGGGGTTGAAAAGCTGCTTTCTCCTCCTTCGTATTTACAGAAATTTACACACATTTTAACTGATTTTTGTCGTTTCAACTGTTAGGTGCTGAGATCGGTGCCTCTGCGACAGATGGCCAACCAAATGGCGTACTTTGACAAGGAGAAGCACGCGACAGATGACGCCATGCGAGTTGGAAGGTAGGAGATCACATGAACACCTCCCCTTGATTCACTAGACAATAATTTCTGAGTCCCCGACGAAACTTATGTTATTGTTCAGACTGCACACATACATGCCTGGCTGGCAGGACGCCAACGTGGCCTTCATGCGGAGCGGTGGGTACTCCATCAGCACTCGGCTGGGGGAGGTGCAGCGGCCTGCGCTGGTTGTGTGGGGGCGCAACGATGAAATTCTGAGCCCAGAGTACGCCGACAAGTTCATTGAAGAGCTGCCTGACGCCAAACTGGTGTGGGTGGAGGAGTGCGGGCACATCCCTGCCTTGGAGCAGCCTAGGCAGCTGCTGAAGGCCGTGGCAGAGTTCGTGGGCAGCAGGAACGAAGCCAGCAGAGAGACGGCAGAGGTGGCGTCGGCTTGATTCTTTTCTTCTTTTGAAGTCTTCCTTCAATGGCGGTGTTTTAATTCCTTTAATGCCAAAACTGCACTTATTGTATTATTGAGTACGTAATTGACGAAAAAAAGCGGTAAAAGTGACTAAAGAGTATGCTTGCACTTCGGTGCCAGTCTGCTACGGGGCCTTAGTTGCCCTTTTGTGCGGACTTTAAACCCTGTAATGTATGTATGTATGTATGAGGTTTGCAAAAAAATGAAAAGAGCAAAAATTGAACGTTACGAAAGAAGAAACATTCGTTAGTTGGTTAGTCTAATATACGTATTTATGTATTTCATTCGGCTCAGATCTGTGTTCCAGGAGGCAGCCGGTCCAGCGCACTCTGTTTGATTTCGCCCAGCTTCCGGACGAGAACCTCCCGCTGCTCCCCCTCAGGCTGCAGCCCCACGTCCCTCGTAAAATTTTCCAACAGCGTCCAGAAGTACTTGTCGTTCATCACCAGCACCTCCCCCGCAAGCTTGGTGTTCAACACCTGCTTGCGCTGCAGCTCGGTCTCCGCCGCAAGCAGGCCGTTGAGCAGCTGGATCTCCGGTCGCAGCGTGGCCTGCTTCGCCGCCATCGCCGCCTTCAGCGCCCGCTCCAGCCGCTCTGACACCGCGTCGTCGCCCTCCTTTTTCGCCATTTGCAAGTAGGCGCCGCCGATCTGAAAAAATTCTTCATTAAGGGAGTCCACGTAGTCCTCAGCCACCGCTGCCGCTCCGCCTTTCGAAGCCTCCTCCGCCGCCACCAGCTTCGCGATGATGTCAGTTGCGGCCAGCTGTATGGAGCGCTGGGTTTTCACTTCGTCTTGGTAGCGTTCGCGCTGCTGGGCCGCCTCGCTGCTCTTCCCAAACCCCTTGCCGGCAGCGAGACAGGGGTGGTGGCGGTGGACTGGGAGCCGCTGCGCTTTAAACACATGGGTTGCGTGTATGCGTGATGAAACTGCGTTGAACACTGACGATGGTGCGCTGGCTAGGTGAGAATTAATGGCCAACATTTTATTTTATTTTTTGGCGATTGAAAATGGGGTGATCGTCGCTGCAGTTGCAGGGGTCTCTGCAGCAGCAACTTCAATGTATTTTAGTATTTTTATTTTTGAAATCGCAGCAGAGGAGAGAAAAAATGGCGGGAACAATGGCAGCTCCGCAACAAGGGGGCCCGTGGGAGGCTAGTTTTCTCTGGCCTCACTGCAGTGCTCGCTAAAATTCAAAAAAATCAAGCTGTTTTCGTCCGCTTTGCCGGCGAGCGGCCCGTCCGCTTTGGCGAGCATTCGCCATTCCGGGTTTCCCGCGACAAACCACAATATAAAATGGACAACTCGCAAACGAGGTCCCTGGGCTATATCACTGACATCACAGTCTACGAAGCAGGTGCAGGGTGGATCTACGTGGTGGGCAAGACCGCAGGCGGCTGGAGAATTCTCAAGTTCGCAAGGGCACAAGATCCTGAAGAGCGAGACCAGGGGCTGGAGGTCCACGAGGACCCCGCCATTTACACCCCGCAGGAGCTCGATGCGACCCTGAAGGCGCTGCACTCCGGCAATCAGCGCACGGGCGGGCTCCGCCCCGTTGCTGAAAAATGCCCCGCCCTCATTGCCTGCTTCCGTTGGAACGGCCCCTACTACCTCCTCCTGGCCACCCGCACCCGCGTCATCGGCAATCTATTCGGCGCAGACGTCTACGGCATCGCTTCCACCGCACTGGTCCCGCTGGGGTCCACCAGGCGCCTACTGCCTGAAGTCCTAGCCGACGAGCAGCGCAAGCAGCGGCTGCTGGGCCTGGTGATGAAATTCAGCGAATTTTTCTTCAGTTTCGCGTGGCCGGTGTGGACCACGCTGCAGCGCACCGTCACTGCGCCCTCCGAGGACGCATTTGACAGCGACCGAGTGTGGAACCAGCACCTCACGTCGGCGCTGCGGCAGGCGCTGGGCCACGCGCGGTGGACCGTGCCGCTGTGCCACGGCTTCTGGAAGCAGCGCCACCTGTCGCTGCTGGGGCGCCCGCTCACGGTGACGCTGATTGCGCGGCGGTCGAGGCGCTTTGCGGGAACGCGTTACCGCAAGCGTGGCTGCAACGACGATGGCTTCGTGGCCAACGATGTGGAGGTGGAGCAGCTGGTGGAGTTACGCGACAGCCTCAGCACCCGCAGGGGCGGCGCTGCGGCGCGCAGCCGCTGGCGCCGCAGGGGCGGTGAAGGCAGCACCACCCAGCAAGAAGAAGAAGAAGAGGGCCACGTCGTGCCCGTGTCCAGCGTCGTGCAGGCAAGCACACAAGTCAATGGTTATTTCCCTTAATTTCCTGAAATCCATTTTCTTGTTCCAAAAATAAAGTCCATTGACGCCTTTTAAAGTATTTTCTTATTGTAAGTTATAACCCTTCCGTTTCCCCTCCCAACTCCAATTTGTTGTTTTGCAGGTCCGGGGCAGCGTGCCGCTGTTCTGGAGCCAGGCCTGGGACCCCGCAGCGCTGCGCCCCACCCTGCGCATGCTCAACCACCTCGACCCACTCCACGTAGCCACTGCCCGGCACTTTGAAGACCTGCGGCGGCGTTACGGCGACCCCATCGTCTGCCTGGACCTGCTGCGCCAGACAGATAGCCTCGCGCAGGAGAGCGGCCTCTCCGCGGCTTACTCTCAGGGCGTGCGCTTCCTCAACCGCCGCACCCCTCCGGCGAAACGGCTGCACTACGTCAACTGGGACCTGCGGCACCACTCCCGGACCCATGGCAACACGCTGCTGGCCGACCTTCAGCGCGTGCAGGCGCCGCTGCTGGCAAAGACCGGCGTTTTCGCGAGCAGCGGCAGCGGCGGTGGGGTTGCAGGGTGTCCGCTGTCACTGCGGCTGCAGCACGGCGTGCTGCGCACCAACTGTATCGACTGTCTGGACCGCACCAACGTTGCACAGTTCAGCTTCGGGCTGTTGGCGCTGGGGGCGCAGTTGCACGCGCTGGGCGTGTCTCCTTCGCCGCTGCTGGATCCGCAGTCGTCGATGGCTGCGGAGCTGATGGAGCTGTTTGAGACCATGGGTCACGCGCTGGCGCACCAGTACGGCGGCAGCGAGGCCCACAGCACTTTCTTCCAACGCTGGCGAGGCGACTGGTGAGCTCATGTTTTTTAATGTTCATTTTTTCATTATTGTTGACAACGCTGAAATTTTAGCAAAAATTGCACTAATTTCCCCATTTAAATAACTTCATATATGCTTTAACTACTCCCTATTAACCAAACCTTGCTGTAATTTCTCATTGCAGGGCGGTGGGCCGCGAGCTGCTGACCTCCCTGCGGCGTTTCTACTCCAACGCCGTCACCGACGAGGACAAACAAGCGGCCATCAACCTCTTCCTGGGCTCCTACCAGTCCGCAGGCTCTCCCACCGCCGCCGCAGCCGGTGCCCGCAGCACCAGCCCCATCGAGCCACCAGGCATCGTAGAACGCAGCACCAGCCCCACCGCCGTGGAAGAAATGGAGCTCCCGCCCGAGTTGCAAGCCAGCTTGAGCTCAGTGTCCCTGGACTTCGCGGCAGGCGGCCCTGGCGGCGCCCACCGCAATCCCTCTCTGGCGGAGATGTTGGCCACCTCCGCAGAGACCCCCTGCGAGGCGGTTTCTTCCGAAATCATCCCCCCCCTGCCCCTCGCGGAGACGCCCCCCGCGGAGGCTGCTGAGGCAGCCGCAACGTGGCGGTGGTGGAAGCCTGCGCCCCCGCCGGCGTCTCCGCCGCACCGAGCAGCGGCGCTTGAGTCTCTGGACGACCTCCTGCCGCCTGATGTGGGGCATGTGCGCCTCGTGGCACCCCCTAAGCGCTACGCCCCCTCCTCCTGGCTGTCCCTGTCGAAGCCTAAGCCTCAAACCGCGGTGAGAGGGGGAGCCGCCGCGGGGCATCAGCCGGCGGTGCCCCCGCTGAAGCTGCCGCCCCCGGTGCGGACCACCAGCTACTCCACGCTCCCCTCCCCGCCGCGCTCTGGGCGCCTCGTGCGCAGCAGCAGCGCCAGCGTGGCAGAGCTCGCTTCTGCGGCCTTTGGCGGCACTGGCAGCGGCGGCAGTGGACCGGCGGCCGCTGCTGCCACTGCTGCTGCAGCAACGTCTGCAGGGCGGTGGGGGCCCGCCATCCAGGCGCACCGCAGCTCCCGCGACCTGCGCGGCGACCTGGTGGTGCGTGTGAAAGCCCCACAGCGCTCACGATCCTCCGCTGAATTCGGCGGCACCTCTGCCGCCGCCGCTGCTGCTGCCGCTTTTGACGACGCCGGGGCTGGGGATCCCCCCAGCCCCGTGCTGCCCGAGGGCACGGGCTGGTACCACACCATCGCTGGGCTAAATCTCGAGGGCGCGGAAATGCCGCAGAAGCCGGCGCCTAAAGCCGCCGAGCCCGGCCACCCGAGCGCCAGTCCGCTGGCAGCGGCCCGCCGGCTATCGTTCGCGAGCTTCGCCGCCGTCAAGCACCTCGTATGGAGGGGCAACAACAGCGGCTCTATGCCCCCCACTACGCCCACCATGGCCACTGGTGGTGGGTCTGCCGCCCCCTCCCGCCGGCCCAGCTCTGCCAACCTCCACGACTCGCTGGCGGGTGGCAGGCAGCACCACGGCATGTTACACGCTCGCGCATCCTACAGCGGCCACGGCACACCGCGGGACGCGGCGGGAGGCGCCATGGGCGGCCCCCCGCCGGCACTGCACCGACGCTCTGCCCCTGCGCCTGTGACTGACATGGCGTGGATGTTGTCGCAGCACCAGGCGGTGGTGCACGGGTTGGATGACCTGGGACTGTCCCGAGAGGTGGCACCGCTGTGGCGGCCTGGCTGCAACGTGGTTGAATCATTTGCCGAGGCGGAGCGGCGGTCGGCGGAGGAGCAGGTGGCGGCGCTGCGGCGGGTGTCTGCGCCCATGGGCCGCGCTGAAAGGGCGGCGGCTGAGCGGTCGGTGGCGGCGGCGCTGCGGCCGACGATGCTGGTAGGCATGCCCCAAGGTTTGGTGGCTTGATTAAAAAGATATGTGTGCGACTATTTTTTGTTTTTAGATGTATTAGATTGATTCGCTGGCTGTGGAGATGTTTTGAGGTCTGCCACAGAAAAATAAGATAGGTAGCATACCAATAACACTCACATAACAATAAGGAATATATATATATATATATATATATATGATGGTTCATAAAAAAAAATAGACACGAATGTGTTTTCATTTCTTCTTCTTTTTCAGTCCCCCGTTTCTTTATACAATTTCTTCCAAGGAGTAGCAGAGCTCGTTTTCTTTTGCCTGCGTACTAATAACGCATATACCAACGTAAGCTGTATGAATCCCCTAACCTTTGTTCAAATCTTTTATCATCCTGTATTGGATTTCATCGGGTCTTGTTGCATTTGATACATTATTTGCTTTCTTCCTCCTCTTTCCGTCTTTTAGCGTTAATATTCCCCCCTTTACTTCCCCTCTAGCGCTATATACGTACATGTTTTTTTATCCCTTCTTTTCTTTTTTCCTTTTTGTCATCCTTTCGTCATCGTCCCATCAATCAATCCCACCAGGTTTCATTGTCACATTTGAATCATCCAGTGATGAAGCGTTTGTCATCACACATCATCCCCTTTTCTCCCTTTAGTGAATTTTGCGCATCCCTTTTTTTGTGTAAGCCCCTTCTCTTCACAAAGCAACCAACGGTGTATAAGCCCTTTATTTGGGTTTATGAGGCGATGCTCGCAACAAGATCGATGCCCTCAAGGAGGCCCCATCTTCTGTACAGCCAGTTACATGGGTGAAGAGATAATTGAAAGATAAACCGCTGCCCTTGCCACATCAGCAAGAACAAAATACACGTCAGCAGCGCATAATAAAATTCCCGACGCCTTCACGCGTTACTCATTCAATTTAAATATAATCGCGATCTGATCATTATCAAGCTATGAACGGACATCATCGTACCGCTGAGAAGATTT
This sequence comes from Marvania coccoides, assembly GCA_963854735.1. NCBI lineage: Eukaryota > Viridiplantae > Chlorophyta > Trebouxiophyceae > Chlorellales > Chlorellaceae > Marvania > Marvania coccoides. The sequence continues at coordinate 1,248,211 of OY978099.1, read as the reverse complement.
TGATTTTGGGGGCTGCTGGTAAGAGCGAGTATTCAATCTTGCTTTCGGAAGTCGTTCCTTCCTCACCAATGAATGCTTCCTTCACGCAGGCCGGGACTTCCACAACTTCAACCTGCTGTATCGCGACTGCGAGCCAGAGTATGAAGTCGTGGGTTTCACGGCAACGCAGGTGAGGAGATATTTTTGTCGGATGACTAATTAAATATCATCCATTGCGTTTAAAGAAGGCGTTGATACCCTCTTTCATCCCCTCGCGCTTTCGGGGGAGGGAAGCACGTCGTTTCAGCTGCCGGAATCGCAACCCTCGTCCAGAATATTCACGCTTCCAGTTCACCGTCATTTCTTCCTTTTCCCCCTTCTCAAGATCCCCAACATCTCAGGGCGTCGCTACCCGCCCGAACTCGCAGGTCCCCGCTACCCCAACGGCCTCCCCATCTGGCCAGAGGACGATCTCGAGAAAATAATCAAGGAGCACAATGTCGATCGCTGCGTGTTGAGTTACTCTGACCTGCACGACACCAAGGTGATGGAGATCGCGAGCAGGTGCCTGGTAGCGGGCGCCGAGTTCTTCCTGGTGCCCCCCCACCGCACCATGCTGCCCAGCTGCAAGCCGGTGGTGGCGGTGTGCGCTGTGAGGACCGGCTGCGGCAAGAGCCAGACCAGCCGCTACGTCATCGAAGTGCTCAAGAAGCACGGCCTCAAGTGAGCCGTCTTGTTTGAACCTAATTACTCGCCTCGCTTCCCACTTTTCTCAGCCCATAATCTGAACCTGGACCTGGTATTCTGCCCGTAGTTACTCAATTTGTTATGTTTCATTCCCTTTTCGTTACTAAAACTGTGATTTCTTCTCTAACGCTTTGTAGGTGCGTGGTGGTGCGGCATCCCATGCCCTACGGCGACCTTGCCGAGCAGGCGGTGCAGCGCTTTGAGGTGTACGACGACCTGGCGAAGCACAAGGTCACCGTGGAAGAAAGAGAGGAGTACGAGCAACACATCAAGGTCGGCACCGTGGTCTATGCAGGGGTCGACTACGAGGCCATTCTGCGCAAGGCGGAGGCGGAGGTAAGAAGGGTGGCAATTTTCGTTCAAACAAACAAGCAAACAAGTGTTTTTGGGTGCAAATTACACAGTTTTATTGTTCTCTTTCGCTTTTCAGGCGGACGTCGTGATTTGGGACGGCGGCAATAACGATACCCCGTTTTACAAGCCCGACCTGTGGCTGACCATCACCGACCCCCACCGCGCCGGAAACGAGCTCACCTACTTCCCCGGGGACGTCAACTTCCGGTGCAGCGACGCCATCGTGGTGAACAAGGCCAACACCGCCCCTCCCGGCAAAATTGAGGCCATTCTGCGCAACGCAGCTGCCATCAACCCCAGGGCTCGCGTGTACGTCACCAACTCTGAGGTGCAGGTGGACGTGCCTGCGCTCGTGGAGGGCAAAAGGGTGCTGCTGGTTGAGGATGGGCCCACGCTGACGCACGGGGAGATGTCTTACGGCGCCGGGCGCTTCGCTGCTGAGAAGTACGGCGCTGCCGAGATTGTGGACCCTCGTCCCTACCTGGTTGGCAGCCTGGCGCTGGTCTTCCGCAAGTACCCGCACCTGGGGAAGTTGGTTCCCGCCATGGGATACTGGCCCGAGCAGATCGCTGACCTGGAGGCCACGATCAACGCTGTGCCCTGCGACTCCGTCATCATCGCCACCCCCATGCAAGTGGTGATTGCTTAGCATGTTGAATAAGAAATAAACATTTACCAAAATTTTATTTATTTACACTTTTTTCCTTTCGACAGGGACCTGCGCAAAGTTGTCAAGGTGGAAAAGCCGGCGGCTGTGGTGACTTACGGAGTGGAAGACAGGGAGAAGCCATTTCTGTCGGAGGAGGTCGAGCGGTTTGTGAAGGAGGTGGTCAATGCCCGCAAGTGAGGTGGGAATGAGAGAGTTGAGGGCGGCTGGCTTGGCTAACGTATTAAAAAAAAACAATTTTGGAATATCTCGATGCAAAAAAACAATTTTGGAAACAATTTTGAGGCCTTTCCTTCGATGTCGAAGCCCTTCATGTTTATATATACATACTTCAATTTTGATATTTCGTTTTTTCATTTTTTCAATTTATCCCGTTGTGCGCGCTTCCTGGAAGCAGTTTCCACGACATTTTGGGGGACGAACTTTTCATCTTTCATGCATGCAATACCTCGCAAAATAAATTACGATTCCACAGTCGTCGCTGGTTCTCATGGACGGAGCCCTGTGCTTTTTGCCGCAGGGAATTCAGCGTTGGCCCTTTTCCCTTAATTTACATTTCAAATATGCAACAAAATAATGGAAGAACCAAAATGAGCGGTAGATCATAGTCAAAAGACGCACTCCAGTGTATCTGCGTGTGTGGGCGAGAGATGATGCAATCACCGCTGCCGTGCCTGAGCGCTGCGCAATCAGCTCCAGAAGGAGCAGCGATCTCATTTTCCAACCCTGCAAGAATAAAAAAGAGGGAGAAAAATGGGTTCAATATGTGCTTTCTTGCATTCTCAACCTTCAGCGCCACCGCTCTCATCACCCCGCCCCTCTAACTCACCAGCCTAAGATTGAAAAGCACTCTAACAACCCAATGAAGACCTCGATGAGAATGAGATAGATCACTGCGGAGATAAGTCGCGCGGTATTTTATTAGAAAGGAAGATACGCTAGAACGAAGCTGACCATGAACAGAAAGTGGTAAGTAGAACAGTTTCAATGGATTTTCAGCGCCTCAAAACAAAATTGCAGCATAAAAAAACCGAGAAACTCATTTTCTCGTTTTCTCTCAGCTAGTAAACAGCAATAGGTGCTTTTTCTTGTACTCTTCTGCTTACCGATCCACTCCAGTCGCACGTTGTGAGTGTTGTTGTTGTGATCCCTCAGCATGTCCAGCATCTCCTGCAGCACCTGGAACCGACTGTTGAGCACCTCCACCCGGTTCTCGTACTCCAGGTACTCGCAGCAGCGCTTGTACAGGGCCTGCATCGAGTCGGGGGCGCTCCAAAAAAACTCCGGCGTGTCCAGCACCGTGGACAGCAGGTTCACGGCGGAGCGCTGCAGGAAGACGCGCCCAATGAGCTGCGCAATCTCCTTGCGCGTCATGGTGACCTGGCCTGAGGAAGCCAAGATCTCCGGCAGATCTTTGGTTTCTTCCACGATTTCCATCACCCGCTCCTCGTACACGCTCAGCTTGGTGGACTGCGCCAGTGCGTGGCTGATGGAGACCTTGAGCTTGTGGTCGCCCGCCAGCCGGTAGTTGACTGCAAACAAAAGCACATTCAACAGTTACTAATACATAAATTAAGTAATTAAGTTTGAATGCTAGAAACTGGATAAATGGCTGGAGCTTACTCGTGAATGTGTCGTTCTGGATGTGGGGCTTCTCGCTGGCGGTGTAGTGGAACCCGAACTCGTCTTTTTCGATCTCGTTGGGCGGCAGCGGGTCAATCAACGCTGGGGCCACCCCCCTCAGCACGGCGTACTCGTCCTCTGGCGACAGATTCCACAGCACGATCACGCCGTAGTCGAAGTAAAACACGTCGCCGCTCAAAGTCTCCCCGGTGGGCTGCACAAGCCAAAACAAAAAGAACGGAAAAAAACAAGAAGTTATATTTTCAATGCTTGCCTAGCTCAAAATTACAAAAAAAACATGGGAAACGTCGAACAATTGGCGCTGATTTCAGTAAACGCACTCTGATGGTCTCATATCTGCCGTACAGCACGTCGGGGAAGGAATGCAGGGGGGCGGTAGAATCCCGCTCTCGCAGCCGAAGCTCCAGCTCCTTGCGGTCGATCCTTTCCGACACGCAGTAGGTGGTAATGCGCCCCCGCGCGCCCGCGGTATCGCCCTCCGCCAGGTCCTCAAAGATCGTGGGAACCCCTGCAGCGGTCTCCTCAACGGCGGGCGGAGCGGCGTGGAATTCATCAGGCAGGGAGATGAACCTGTCGCGCGCACGGCTGGGGACTGCAGGCTGCTTGTCAAGGAGAGGGTAAACGGTGTTAAAAATGGCATTTTAAGCTAGATAATGGGCTAAAAGTGAATAAGAACTGACCTGCCCCGCAGCAACAGGCTTGCCAGTGGGCCCGGTGCGTGGCCCACGGAGCCTGGGGTCCGCCGGAGGGGCGCTGACCCTGCGGCCTATCAAACCGCCCAGACTGCCCGCCCGTGCCGACTGCTGAGCCACCTCATTAGACATGCTTGCCATGCCTCGCTCGAGCCTGTCGAGAGGGGACACGGCCCGGGCCGCGGGCAAGGGTTGATACCCCAAATTCTTTGGTTTTTTCATCAGGCAGCGGCAATGTGTGTGATGCCCGCGTTTGAATATAATAAAAGCAAAAACGATTGAATTAAATATTCCAAGTCGGTGTTCGTGTGTGAATGCGGTGCGATGAACGTGACCACGAGCTGGTTGCCTTTGATATGCAAATGAAAATTGCGGTCTAGCCCATCATTTTGAGAGCCAGTTTGCTCCGGTTTGGTCGCCCCTGGGCCCGCGAAATAATTCGTTTTAGTTTTGCCTGGCGCTTCAATAATGGCATAAATTGTAGTTTTGCGAAACGAAAAACTATTGAATAGTGCGAATTAATTCATCGCTGCCATGCAGCGACTGATGGTGTGAAAACGCAACCAACCGAAATAATTAAATCAACAAACATGGCTACCGGGGGCACAAAGGAGGGCATCGACCCCAATGTCGTGCCAAACTCGGTAAGTACTTGAGATATTGCCGCGCGTGACCTCCAAGTCGCAGCTCAAAATATTGATAATTCGATAACGACCTTCAGGCGATGCGAAAACGGGCCACCCCTGGCAGCTCCTCGCCCGCCAAGCGCCTGCAAAAGCGGAGGATGAGCATGCGCAACCGAAGGGTCAGCTTTGCGCCGGACCCGGAGCTCACCATGGTGCACACTTTTGAGAAGGTGAGAGGGATCGAGGATGTTTGTTGGCGAGAGGGAACAAAACAACGCTGCTGTTTATTCCAACCAACCACTTTGAACCTTAACTATTGCAGGAGGACTACCACCCAGGGGGGATGCAGTCCCCGCAGCTCCCCATCGTTCAGGAGGCTCCTTCCTCGTTCTACGCTCCTGATCAGCCCATCCAGCAGCAGCAGCAGCCCCCCAGCCCCACGCTGGTTGACATGGAGATGGCCACCGTGCCGCTGTCGGCGCTGCCCGCGGTCCAGGAGGAGCCTGATGCGGTGGCAGCGGGAGACTCCATTTTTGCTGCCGCTATGCCTGGGGACATCACTATGGCCGTCCCCAGCCTCGCGGCGCTCGCTGAAGCCGATGAGCTGGCAGAGCTGGAGCTGCAGCCCCCCTCTGCGGCTCTGGAGGCTCTGCAGTCGGCTTACCACGATCAGGACAACATCACCGCTGCCGTGCCCCGCCTGGGGGCCCTTCTGGAGGAGGACGAAGCTGAGGAGCAGCTGGGACACCGCACAGACATCTACGACGTGGATGGTGCCAATATGGAGCTTACCATGGTTGTAGGCGGCGCCCTGAAGGCTGCAGCAGCGGCAGAGCAGGCTCCAGCTGAATTCTCATTCGCTCCGGCGGCTGCTGTCGCTCCTAGCCCTCGACCTGAGGTGCACTACGAGCAGCTGCAGCAGCATCAGCAGCAGAAGAGCCCCTCCCTCTCTCCGGAGGTGGCGCCAAAGAGCGGCGTCGCCAGCGGTGGCGGGGCGCTGCCTGGGCTGAGCCCCGTGGGCGGCGATGGGGAGGAGAACGAGGACATCTCTCCCACCGACCCCACGGGCGTGCGCCAGGAGGGGCAGGCCAACAAGTGGGGTTTTGTCCCTGGAGATGATGACACCATGGAGCTCGACCTGGAGGAGCATGGTGAGTGTTGGATTTCGATATATGAAGTTGGTGTTAGGTATTGGTGGAGTGTTCTAGTTAATCATATTCCCTTCTCATGGGAGAGTTTCAAGCTTTCGATATCAATATGTGGTGAAGAGCCCTTGAAATTTGAGAGCCCTTTTAAGAGCCCTTGAATTTTGCATGGTTAAAACCAACTCCTAAATATATACACGTTTCTTTCCACAATTGCTCCCATCACCTGCAGGGCGCATGATCATGGGCGACCACACCTACAACCGCATGTACGGCGACGCCGTGACGGGGCGCACCACCGCCGGCGGCGAGTTCCTTGCCGCCGACGACACCGCCGACACCTTGGCCGCAGGAGGCGTCCCTAAAGTAGTGGTGGCAGAGGAAGAAGACGACGCCAACGTGGAGGTGGCTGCTGCAGGCAACGAAGACAATGCTGACGGGTTCCTGGGCGCTGGAGCGGACGGTGGCAACGAGGGCGGTGCCCTGCCTGCGGCTGAAAACGGAGAGCAGCAGCAGCCCAATTGGACGCTGCCGGCCTTCATGCCACCCTACTTGGCAGAGGAGGAGCAGCACCCTGCGCTGCGCCACTCTCCCGACCTCACCAACAGCAGCATGAACACCCGCAGCACGCGGCAAATCACCGTCGATGCTCGGCGCTCCAGCGTGAACTCCCGGGGGCCCTTCGGCCTGCTGGCTTCCCCCGCCGTGCTGGCGGAGGTGGTGGAAGAGGAGGGAGAAGGCGCGCCCAATGCTGGCACCGGGAATCTGCTGCAGGAAGACACTGGAGGGGCGGCGGAAGGGGGTGTTTCCCCCGGCACCGGCGGCGGCGGCGGCGGCACCGCTTCCCTGCTCATGCAGGAGGACAACAACGCTGGCGACATGGTGGTGGTTGCGCCTTCGCCTGAGGTCGAGCTGCAGCACCGCCCTGCGGACGATGAGGACATGACTGGGGACCTGTTGGCTGATGATGAGGACATCAATGCCGCCGGCGGAGGCGGCGACCCTGGCAACCTGCTGGCTGGCCTGCAGCAGCAGGTGCGCATGCTGAGCAACAGCGGGGTGCCATCCCCCGGGATGCAGCAGCAGTTTGAGACCGCGCCGGTGCGTGCCAACGCCCTCCATGTGGCGGCAAAGACCCCCTTCTCTGTGGGCTACGCCGACAGCTCCTACAACCCCACCGCCGCGCTGCTGCGCACGGGAGGCACCACGAACATGTTAAAGGACGACACTGGCGTCCCTGCAGACGGCACCACCCGCCAGCATGACGCCGGGCATACCGGATTTGTGACCAACGCCACCCACGGTGAGATAAAGAAACAAAATATCAGAAATACTGGTTTCCAACATGTTTCAAGCCCCATTATTTCATCGTATTCATTGCCTTCCACTTTATAATATATAATTGAACGCCACTGTGCTGCGTTACTGTTTGCAGGCACCACCCGTCTGCTGGCCATGGATGCCACCGCCTCGTCGGCCATCGCCGCCGGCGCCAAGGCCCTGCTGGCGGAGCACGCCTCCCCTGCACCGCACCTCCTGGGCCACGGCCGGATGACCACCTCCCCTCCCGCCTCTGCCCTCAGCGCTGGCAACCACAGCCACTCTGTCGGCCGGGGCGGGTTCGCCCACGCCTTTGGTGCGACAGGGCCCGCTGGCTATGCCGCCAACCACATCCACACCTCCCAGCACCACCAGGCTGCGTCCCTGCGGGGGTCTCCCGCCCCTGCGCACAGCGCACGCAGCGCCTCGGTGCTGGGCGTTACTCCTGGCGTCGGCCACCGCCTGGCGCGCACCCCCGGCTCCATTGCCGCCTCCGCTGCGGCGGGCGGCGCCGCACAAGGCTGGACGGGGCCCTATCCGCCCCCTCCCGGCTCTGCCATCGCCGCCAGGTACCCTGGTAGCGCGGTGGCCACGGGGCGCCTCAGCCAGGGCTTCACCCCCTCGGCGCTGCCCCCCATCACCTTCCAGGACTTCGCCAAGGTCGTGGAGGTTCAATTCCTGGACAACCTGCGCCGTGGTTCGTCCATCAACTACGCGGATCTGGCCCCCAACACAGTTCCTGCGAGTTTGAACGATGCCTACACCCTGCTGTGCGTGACCTCCCCCACGCTGGCGGAGCTGGAGACCGCCGTGCACACCCTGCGCAGCGAGGCCTCGCGTCTGCGCACCAGCGCCTCCGAAATGGAGGTAGTTCTGGGGCAGGCCAACCCCCCCATCTTCCGCCACGTCCAGATGGCGTCGACAGAGCAGCTGGAAGCGTTCCGCGGGCACGTGGGGCTGCTGAAGAAGGTGTGCCGCGCCAAAGCGGTGGTGCTGCTGAAGGACGTGCGGTGCCAGATGGAACAGAGCAAGGCTGGGCGGTTGGCGCGGGCGGCAGAGGGGCTCCATCTGGATCTGGCTCACGTGGAGGAGTGCGCCTCCCACACCCGCGGGGTGGCGGCAGCGGCGCAAAAGTACGCGGACGCCACCCGGGAGCGGCTGGCGCGCGAGGCGGATGAGAGAACCGTAGAGGCGGAGCGGCGCAAGCGCGTGGCTGCTGCGAGAGAAGCCCTGGCTAAAGCGCGCGCCGCGAACGCGGCGCGGCGGGAGCGGCTGGAGGCGGCTGCTGCGCGTGCGGAGGAGCTGGGCCGCGAGCGGGACGCCGCGGTGGGAGCGCGCCAGGAGGCGGTGGCAGCGTCAGGCGAGGCTCGCGCAGCGCTGGTCGCTCTGGCGGCTGTGGAGGCGAGTTCCGCCGCCGGGGTGGAGCCCCGCGCGGTGCTGCAGACCCTGCGCGCCGTTTCCCGCCTGGAGGCGTGTCTGGGCGTGAAAATGGAGCAAGCCACTGCTGGCAGCGTTGCTCTCCGGGTGGGGCCTTATTTCAGTCTGCGTCTGGCGCCCTCTGGCGCTGAAATCCGCGGGTCTGTGGAGCTGGTGACCGGATCCGGCCGTGATGCGGCTGGATGTACTGCCAGGAGCCATGCAGAGCGCGCTCTGGCAGCTGCTGTTTCTGGATTTGGCCCCGCCGGCGGTGGCGAGCTGTTTTGCTGCGACAGGGCGGGCGCCCCAGCCGCCGTGCAGGCGGCTGTGGCGCGGCTGCAACGGTGCACTGACCTGGCATCGGAGCTGCGGGGCGTGCGGGCTGCCTGCAGGCACTTGGTGGAGGTTGACGGGGAGGGCGGCAGCGTGCGGCTGCTGTTTGCCGGGCTGCACTCAGAAGTACGCTTCGCGGTGACGCTGGCCCCCGGGCCCGCGTACCCGCTGGGAGATTTGCGCGCCGAGACGAAGATTTGGTTTGACGGCGGGCGCCAGGTGACCTCTGCTGACGTGGCGGCAGCGGTGGCCAGGGCGGCGGTGGGACCCGGCCGCATCCGCGCCGCCTGCATGGAGCTGTCGGACCTAGTGGATGCCACCGCTCCAAATCCTGCTGGCGCCGTGGAGGTGCCCTTCCACTCTTCTTTTGTCAACCCTCTGGTGCACGCTTGAAATGAAAACAAGCACTGTAGTATTGGAGCATATTTCCCTCTTTCCTTTTAATTTTCCCTTGCTTGTGTGATGTCTAGATCTACTGCTTGATTGACGACTTGTGACCCCAAAGACCAGCCCTTGATTGAAGGCGCTGTTGTAACTTTTTGAATTTGAGAAGCGGGGGAAGGTTTGCTGCTGTCTGGTGGAAGGTGTTGTAGTAGTACGGAGATGTGGATAGCGCGACTCTCACTAACGCTGGCTCGCCTGCACTCCATAAATGGCAGAAGAGAGTGGGATGGCAGATGGGCTGCAGTTGAAGACCAACCCGAAAGAAATTTTGACTTGGCCTGCACCGTGTTGTCTGTGTTGTAGTCCCAGACGCGTTCAAACACTTTATACTTATTTACCACTCGTAACTTGAAGCATCTTTGCATTCACGCCCTCTTTCTCGCAATTATTATTAGAATAGAATTTACAAAATCTTGCAATCTAGAAGCACAATTTTCGCGATTAATGGTTCCATTTTGGAATGGGCAGCGCATGGAATTGGATGAAGAAACGCAGCTGGCGCTAGCGCTGAGCATTTCCAGCGCCGAAGCCAAGGAACAGCACTGCCCATCGAGGCATTCCCGAGGCCGGCAACCCACCACCACCACCGACGCCGAGCTGGCGCGGGAGCTGCAGCGCAAGTTCGACGCCGAACAGCAGCGCCAGCAGCAACAAAGAGAGGGAGGTGGCAATGGCCTCAGCAGCAGCGCTCCTTCAACCGCACACCCTGCCCAGCAGCAGAAGAAAGAAAAAGAAAGCGGACGAAATTCTCACCACCAGCACCAGCACCATCATTCTCATGACCAAGCGCCCTCTGTTCCCGCCTCCTCCTCCACACGCTGCGCTGGCTGCGGCAAATCGCTGTTCGGAAGCCTCCTTCTGGGGGGCTTGGCTGGCCCTGGGCGGTGCGTAACGGCGCTGGGGCGCAGCTGGCACGCAGATTGTTTGAAGTGCACTGGCTGTGGGCAGCCTTTGGGCTCTACATTTACCGTTTCGGAGTGTGGCGAGCCCTACCATGCAGCTTGCCATAAGCAGGCGTTTCACCCGCGCTGCGCTGTCTGCTGCGACTTCCTTCCCCGTCAAGAAGACGGCCGCATCACTGCACACCTGGCGCCGGTCTGGGGCGACAAAAGCTGTCCCAAGCATGCCACTGACGGCACAAGGCGGTGCACCGCTTGCACGCGGCTGAAACCCACAGGTAAGAGTGATATATTTGTGGTAATATAGTAGTAAATATACACAGAATATTGAACCCCAGCTTAAAATATAGTGGAAAATCCAATTTTTTTTCACGATGAAAATGGTGATTGAGTCATATTCTGACGATGCATAAATTCCGTAAATTTCGCAACTCTTTTTTTTTAGCAGGGGAGCAGTGGGCTGATCTGGACGACGGTCGCGTGCTGTGCCTTTCCTGCCTGGGTACCGTTGTCCCCGACACCGCCGCAGCGCAGCCCCTCTACGACGAAATTCTCGTTTTCTTCTTGGGGATGAACATGCGGCTGCCGGTGAGGCCGCCGCTCATGTTGGTGGACGACTCCGCCCTCAACGCAGCCTCGGCAAAGGAGGGACCCCGCGCGGACGGCCCCGTGTTCCACACCAGGTGAGAAAACCACTCAGCACACCTGATTTGTTATTTTCCCGGCCGTCTTCCCCCACACAAAATCTCATTTTTTCTCTTTTCTGTTTCTCTTGCTGCACAGAGGGCTGTGCCTGACGGAGGTGAGGCACAAGGTGGTGCGCACGGTGGTGCCTGGCGTGCGCATTCCTTTCTTCTCTGCGCCAAGTCCCATGCATGAACAGCAGGTCGGTCCTTCGTGGTGTGAGGTCACAGCGATCCTGGTGCTTCAGGGGCTGCCGCGGCTGCTGACGGGGTGCATTCTGGCGCATGAGAGCATGCACGCGTGGCTGCGGCTCAGCGGGTACCACAACCTACCGCTGGAAGTGGAAGAAGGTCAGAAAAGAAAAATGCATTTTTCTTAATTTTACTCCCATTTTTCCTCCGTAGCTTTTCTAACACTTGTTTCTATTCCAAAAAATAAAATGGAAATTTTATCAGGTTTGTGCCAGTTGATGGCGCTGCTGTGGCTGGAGGGCCACGCGATGAACGGCAGGCGGGCTGGGCAGGGAGGAGGCAGCGACAAAGACGCGTCAGCTTACGAAGAGAAGCTGGCTGCGTTTCTGGGCAACCAAATCCGCACCGACCCTTCGCTGGTCTACGGTGAAGGCTTGCGAGCTGCGCTGGAGGCGTTTCAGGTGCACGGACTGGCCACCATTTTGGCGCAAATTCGGCACACGGGGAAGCTGCCCGGAGTGGGCTAAAAAGCGGACGAATGAGAGTTGTATTTAGCAACCATTTTGGACTCTCCCTCCCTTTCAGTTTCTCGCTTTTCAATGACAGTCCAAACACCGTTTTTTCCTTCTATACCGTCTTCTTTTACGTTATCAATTAACTGTACATCGTTTTTACCCTACATTCATGTCTATTCTTTCCACTACAGTGATTATTATATATGCGGTGCTGGGAGGGCGTAAAATCTGCCTTCCTTCCGTCATTTCTTTAAGCAATTTTTGCCCATATCACCAGCCCAATGGCTCCCAGCAGCAGCGCAATCACCCCCCACATTAAGGCTTTGTTCTGGGTGATTCGCCGAGACATCACCGCCAGAACTTCTCGGGCTCGCCCCACGTTGGCATCCACAGTGGAGAGGGTGTCACGAGAGTGGAGGATGGACTCGCGCTGGCGCTGCAGGTCCGAGAGGATAGACACGCCCAGCTCCTGCATTGGAAAGAGGAAAAACACCGTCTTAAACGGAATGCAATGGAGAATATAGCACGAATGCTGCCGATCTCCACCCAACCAACAAAAGGAACGACTATGAAGGTTGACAGTACCATTTCCAATCAGAAACGCCAAACTGTGATATGACTGGGGGGATAATCAACTGCTTCTTCTCAAAGAGACGTGTGGGCTGCTGCTACTTGAAAACGTGACGAGAGTTGTTTAAAGCCTCCACCACTGCGACATGCGCTTGAGAACGCCTTCCGACTTTTTCACCGACTCGTCAGTGGCTGCCACCTGCTGCCGAGAGCGCTGCAGCGTTTCGCGCTGGCGCTGCAGCTCTTCAAGAATTGCTGCCCCCGTTGCCTGCTTTCCCACAAAGAGGGAGGCGGAGAAGAAGGAATAAACACACATGCATATGTCGAAATAGAAGAAACAAGTAGGACGAGTCCAATACAACAATTATTCGACTAAAATTTTCCAAAATGGCCCAGCCTCCCCTTTCCCTACCAGGTATTATGTTTTAACGCACCTCGGTTTCCACCAGCTGCTGCCGCCCCTGCTGGATGCGGCCCGACGTCTTGCCCAGTCGTTCTGTAGCCGTCAACAGGCGATCCCGCTGCCCAGTTGACGTCTGATAATAGTCATCAGAAAGACCCAATTCAGCCCTGCGAAACAACCGCAAACGACACCCAAACACTAGCATAAGAAACAGCGCAACGTTTGGTGTATTTTGACAAAAACACGAGTCTAAATTACTTGCCTTTCGAGCGCTGCGCCAGCGCCGCCGCCGCGCCCCGCCGCCACCCTCTTCACGTCCTCCTTGAGCTTCTTCAGGTCTGCCCGGTAGTCTTTGACCTTTTGCAGCATCGGCCGTGACTGCTCTGCTGGAATGCTGCGGGCTGCCATGTCCAGCCGTTGGAGCTGCACAAGTGTAAAGAGGGAAGGGGAAGTGTCAGACCGAAAAAACAACAGATGGAGGTTTGATCAGTCTGCACGCACTATCTGCTCGGCATCCTTGACTTCTTTATCCAACTGTTTTGCCTTGGCCTGTCTCTGGTCTGCAAGAACCGATAAATTGATTTAAACAAAATAGGGGTACAAGAGGTTTGCGTTTGAGCCGCGAACACCTCGCTTGCATCCCTCACCAAGTGGAAGCGCCGACAGGCTCTCTAATGAATTCGACACAGAGGTCGCTGCAGCGCAGTAGGACGTCTCATAAGATTGAAAAAGTTCCCCTCCTTGCGACATTGCTCCTAGGCTTCTGCTGCTGGCTGAGAAGGTTCAGAATTTGAGAGATAACCCCTATATAAATTTTATTGATTTATTCTGACCAACACGGAGGAGAAAATGGCCCTGCTGACCTTGCCCAAAACCAACAAAAAATGCATGCCCAAGAGCTCAGACGCGAGTTCTAATTGTATAAATTATACACTCGGAACATTCTGAAAGCCCAAGGGTGGCATTAAAACCATCCTTCCGAATCCACCTTGATCACTCACATGGCACACAGGTGAGCTCGGCCAGTCTCTTCTAACTTTCATAGCTCAACTGTTCACTCGATGTATATCGCCTCTGCAGACTCCTGTTTTGGTCCTCAGATCGAGGGGCCGCCTCGCCGTCTGCCTTTGCCGCACTCGAAGACGCCACCGCCGCTGTGGGCGGTGCTCAGCCAGAGCCGTGGACGGCCCAGGTTGCAGCGCAGCGCGCAACCACAGAAAACCAGGCGCAGGGGCATCGAGCAGGGAGGAGCGCAAGCGCAGCGGAAAGGGACCTCCATGTCGTCTCTTTCAGTGCATCTCAAACCCTCTATCTAGTCCACAAGTGAGTCGATTCTAGCATTTTTTTAATAAATAAAATGAACTACCAATAACTTGGCTCCCTATGACTGTAAAATTCAGGCCAAACAAGCAAGTATTGGAAGCAGGAGCAGACGCAAAGTCGTTGCTCGACAGCTACTTGAAATATAAGACAAGAGCGTCGCTGCAGCTGGAAGGGGTGACCTACACAGCGGGGGACTTCGCCATTGGGCTGCTCCGCACCACGCAACGGCCCAGCAACCGATTCGCAGGGCTCGTGATTGATATCTCGTATTCACCGCTGCTGAATGCGGGGGCTGCTGCCGCTGTGCTAGACGAAATGGCGCTGATGTTTAAAGAGGCGGCAGAGGCAGCAGTGCCTGGGGCGTTGGTGGAGCAAGTCCCTGACTTATTTGCAGAGTATGGGCTGCAGAATGAAGCCTTCAGTCGACAGCATTTGGCTGTTCAGCTGGTGGCAACTCATGCGTTGATCGGTTAAATTTGCAAAAAAGTAATTTGAGAGAAACTGATGCTGTAACTAGATACTTTTTTCGGATCATTGCGGCCTTATTCGCGGTTTTCAAAGAGCACAAAGATCGAGCGACCGAATTTTTTTGCTTGGGAATCGATGGCTGCAACCAGCGCACCAAAAAATGTTAAAAATCATCATGATCTGGAGCGCCTATCTGAGCCAACCGTATTTCCTGGTGCGTTGCAAACACAAAACCTGTTGTTTTTTCAAAGCTCGCCGCTCTCTCGTCTCCATGCAGCCCTACCTTCCTCTTTCTGCAGGCAAAGTAACGGATTGGCTGGCGATGCGGCTATGGAGGGGAGTCTCCGGGCTGCAGCGGCTGGCAGACCTCGCTGGCGCTGCCCATGTCCAAGTGATGCTGGGCCCCACCGCTGGCAATTTCGTGGGAGACATGGAGTCGCTGCGGCTGTTGGCGGCCACCTTTAGCGAATTTCTGGACGGCTCGCTGCAGCGCAACCTCCAGCAATCCCGGGCAACCGCTGTGAATGCTGTCAATGACTTTTCTTCTTCCTTTCTACCTGAAAGCCTGGGTCTTTACATGGCGCAGTGCCCCATAGCTAGTAGAAATTCTCCTGCCAGTGGTGATAATAGCGACAGCGTAGAAATGTCCCCTGGCCCTCTGCACGCCCTCATGGCGGACATTCAAATTCCCGATGAGCTGTCGTCAGCGTCGCTCTCCCAGATCAACTTCTGGGCCACCGCAGACTTCCTGCGGTCTTCGCTGCACTACGACCCCTACTGCAATGTGCTGTGCGTTGTGGCGGGGCGCAAGCGCGTGCTTTGCCTGCCGCCGGCGACCACCCCGCTCATCGCAGCACGCCCAGCGTACCATGAGTCAGCCAACCACGCCAGCTTCGACCTCTGGAGTTTGAAAAGCAGCGATCAAGATGAGGGGTGGAGACACGACAGCCACGCTGCTGGGCTGGATGCACACAGACGATCAAAATTAAAACAGCATCTTTTTGAGGCTGAGTTAGGCCCTGGAGACGCGCTCTTCATCCCCGAGGGATGGTGGCACAGCGTGGAGAGCGCAGCAGGCACGCTGGCGGTGAATTTCTGGTGGGACAGCACGGTGGCGAGGGGCTTCGGCGGCGAAGAAGACGGGTTCTACCTGCGGCGGCTGGCGCAGAGGTTGACAGAGAAACAAAAAGAAAGAATGATGGATGAGGCAGTCGCCATGGCCGCTGGGACATTTAAAGATGCCCGGGCTGCGAAAGAAGCGCTGATTAGGGGCTCGTTGGAGTCGGAGGACGGGGAGGCCAAGTTGGCGGCCACCGCTGAGACAGCGGTGCTTTCTTTGCTGTCCTTTGGCGCCGAGGCCTTCATGCACGCGCTGACGGAGCTGGCGGAGCAGCATCCACACCGCACGGCGGTGCTGCTGACGTCAGACGAGAGAGCGGGATTGACACCGATGGCGTGGGAGGCACTGACCTCTGGGCTGGAGCGGCTGGTGAACGCGGATGAGGAGCGACTGGCTGAGTTCTATGACGCGGTGTTTGCGTGCGTGGAGGACCGACATGAGCTGACGACAGTCATGCTTGCGGCAAAAGAGGCGATGGGGCGAAAAGCTATGCTCGAGGTTTTAGCTGCCGAGCTGGGTGTGTGAGGGTCTGCGTGCCATGAACCCGTGGTCCTTCTCGGTATCCTGAAAGAATTGAATAAAGCCGACGACTTTTTGAAAATTTTCACGCTTTCTACCATTTCTATGACACGAGAGTTTGGACACACTTTTACCTTGAGTTCCCTGCCCCACACACAATTAATTTTCAATATTATTTGTAGCATTAACCCAAACGAATACATCTGAACTGCGAGAATTGCACATTTACCATACCTTCCGCCAATCCTCAATTTTCGACTTCCTTGCTGAATAACTCGAAGAGGTGAGTGGTTTCGTTGGGGTTCTAAATGGGATTTCGGAGGGGGGGGGGGGGGAGGGGCTGTAATGTGCAGGGGCGGCAGCGCTCTCGGCACCGCCACCTTGGGTCTGTTGTGGCAGACAAGCGACGAGCCTCTTTGTGACGCCGTATGCGAGCAGTTTAGCGGCTGCGGGGCGCCTTCGGCTGCAGCGGCAGCTTTTTGGGGTCCCTTTAAACCCAAAACGAACCCGGGGAGGGCGCAACGCGAGCAGCTTTGCGACCTGATTTTACTAATCACAATCGTTCGGGCCCCTCCAACCAACCGCGTTCCCGCGTGTCGGCGCCGGGTTCCGGGCTGCGCACTCTGCTTCACTACTCCAGAAACCGCATATTTCGGGGGGCTTTTTCAACACGTTTTCCCAAGAACCTTCTCCCCTCGTCACCACATTCCCTCCCTTTCACCCCGCAGGTCTGCCTGAGGTTCTCAGACATCACTACTACCAGCATTTTCCCACCTCCCAGCCTCCCCCTCCCCCTTCTCGAGGGCATGCAGGCTGTCACCTTGGGCCTTGCCAACTTTTCAGACCTTTCCGGCAACATGGCTGCCGCCAGCAACTCTGGAGGCCAGCTGGCCATGGACCCCGCGCAGCTGCAGCACCTGATGCAGCTGCTCAGCGGCAAGGCGCCGCCGCAGGTTCTGGTCCCCCCGCCCCCGGCGGGGGCTACCTACCCCGGTTCCGCCGCCGCGGCCGCCGCCGCCGCCGCCGCCCCCAAACAGACCGCCGTCGTCGAGTGCCCCAAGTCCATGGTGGGGCGCGTCATCGGCAAGGGCGGAGAGACCATCAAGGCGCTGCAGCAGTACACTGGCGCCATGATTCAGATCGATCAGTCCACCGACCCGACCCGCGTCACCGTGGCCGGCTCAGCCCAGAGTCTGCAGCTGGCTGTGTCCATGGTGGGAGACATCGTGCGCGGCACCTTCAAGGGCTTCGCCATGCTGCGCCAGATCGCGATGAACGCCGCGATGGGCCCCTTCGGCCAGCCTCAGCCGGTGTACGTTCAAGGCTACGGCTTTGTGCCCCCCTCCCAGGTGTTTGCGCCCGAAGACCCGGCGGCAGCGGCTGCCGCCGTCGCCGCGGGGCTGGTACCGCCCCCCGCCATGATGCGCAGCCCCCCCAACGGCCCGCTGACGCCGCCGATGACACCGCTGCGGCCGCCGGCAACCGGAGACCCCCTGCTGGGCACGCTCACTCCCGAGGCGCTGGCGTCGCTGATGGCGGTGCATCAGGGCGGCATGCAGGCGCCGCGCCAGGCGCAGATGGCCCCCTCCGCCGCCTCGTCCCAGGACGCCCTCATCTCGCATCTGCTCAGCCAGCTGGCGGTGCAGCAGGCGCCCACGCCCTCCATGCAGCAGCAGCAGGTGCAGCAGCAGCAGCAGCAGCAGATGGAGGCTGCTGGCCTGCCGCCCCGCATGGGCCAGGCTGGACTTGACCAGGGCGCCATCCAGACGATTCTGGCGCAGGCGGGGCTGATGGGCGCTGGACAAGCGGCCGCCGCCGCCAACGCCGCCCCCGGCATTGCGCAGCTGCTGTCGCCCACTACCGCGGCCCCGATGGCCACCAACCTGATGCTGTCAGCCCAGGGCACGCCCGCCGTGTTGGGCAACGCCGGCCAGCCGGTATTCCAGCCCTCCGCCGGCCAGCAGCAGCTGGTCTCGTCCGCCCCGCCCTCCGCTGGCTCGGTGTCCCCGCCCCACAGCGGCCCGCCCTCCTTCCTGGGCTCGCCCCCGCCCTCCCTGGGCGGCACCACCTCCCCCGCCGCCGGCATCACCAGCCTGACGGCGGCCGCCCAGCCCTCGCTGGCGGCGCGTCGCCCGGGGTCTGGCGAGAGCTCCCCGCTGGGGCGCTACGGCGCCATCGGTTCTAGCGTTGCCCGCGGCGGCAGCATTGAGGGCGGCACCAGCCCCCGCCCCGAGTCCCCCGTCTTTGGCGGGGCCCTCACTGGGCCCTCCCTGTGGACCGACTGAGCGCGCGCGAGCGCTCAACTTGCTATCAAAATATGAAAAAGGTCGTTTTATCCTCAAGAGCGTGCGCATTTTCTTCGTGTAGTGAGAGTTTTTTTTTATTTTCTTTTTTTTTAATTACCGGTACCTAAATTTTCCTCTCCTCCTAATCTGATCCCAATCCAATCATTTGAATGAAGCAGATATTTGTCATAATGCGCAGTGAGGAGGGCGTTTGATGATTTTTGTGTCCATACAATCAATACTAACACCACTACACTTTTGATCGCAACACACAACGCCCCTTAAAAAAAAATTGACAAGCATTCCCCCCCCCCCTCTTTTTTATCTTTTCTTATTTTTATCTTTGTTTTTTCTTTTCGCGTATTCGTCTCGTCGCTATAGTTCCCCTCTGATTAAATAATACGAGTACCTACCCCACCCCCGCGTTTTGTTCCTTCTTTTTGTTGTTCAGTGGGGTTCCCCTCTCCCAATCTTTTCGGGACCCACACTTTGTCGCATTTACTTCCTCGGCCCCCCAGAACTCTCCCTTCAATTCAAAATGATGGTTGTTTTGGATATATTGCATATTCTTACAGATACCTGGATTTCTTTCTTGATTCTTCCTGTCTTCTATACTCATATAATTCAAGCACCGTTTCTTTGTTTTATAGCCCGGCCCCCAAAGTATGGCTGGCCTTTTAACATTTAGTTCCCCCCCCTTCCTGTTTTTATACGATGTACGATTTGCCGCTCTATCATCCCTGGCGTGAAATGAGTTAAACTATAGTCGGTTTTGATTGCCCACGCGTGGGCAGCCAAGTCTGTTTGGTTGTTGACCTGCACTTGGCATCGGCGCTCTTAATTTGCTACTCCATTCGTTCTTCAAGATTTCTCTACTACCAGCTACATTCATTCCAGTTTACCTCGTCTCAGGCATCGCTCCCAGCGGTTCCCCAGCGGATTTATGGGGCCGCCAGCTGCTCTCGCATGCAGACACCCGAATAATTCAATATACTCATACTCGCTTCATTTTAATCCCCTAAAAGACTTGATTGCATGGGAGAAACGCAGCAGTTGTTGTCCCCTCCTCCTCCATTTTTCTTCTTCTTCTTCCCCTAAATATCCTTGTTTGTCTTTCCCGCGTTTTGTTTCTTGTTCATGCACTCACTGCGTTTGAAACTGCTGGCCTATAGCCCCCATCTCGTGTACTTCCCCTATTCCTTATGTTTCGTTTCTAGTGGCAGGCACATGCCTTTGGCTCCACAGGCACCTCTGCGGGTCTTTTCATCCCCAAAGCAACCCACTGCCGTTTTCCCTTGAATAAAGGAGCCCTTTTGCCGTGCCTCGACCCCATGTGCAAGATAAAACATACAAGGTCAATCATTTCGAGAGCTGGCCAATCATTTCGTGCACAGATTATTACATTTTGCATTCCCTAAAAACTAACCCTGAAAGCAATTATCCTCATCAATTTGGACAAAAAATTCTTTTTCTTTCTCTCCTTTGCCCAGTTCTGCCCTTGTGAATATGACTCGCAATGCCACACACATGAAACTTTCGCTGATTCATCCATAAACATTTTGCTTTGTTTTTTCCCCTCCCATTTAGCTGTGTAATCTAGTTTCTTTTCTCAAGATCTGCATTTTTCTCTCCCTTGCTGCGTAAAAAAAATATATATATAAATAAATGCAGCATTCAGTATCAATAGGAGAGAAAAGATTCGAGGGGATGAACGAGCGAGGGGGGGACTTCTTGATGCATTAGGCTGTGGGAAGAGAAAGGTATCAAAACCAGATCCCAAGACTTCACAAAAGCCAAATATCTAATGTTTCTAATAGTTTTAGCGAGTGTTGGAACGCCCGACGCATCAAAATCACCGCATGCATGCTCTGGCCAATAGCGACACATTATTCCTTGAAGAGCTCTATCTTCATCTTGGTGAGGCTCCCCGCCCTGGCTGCTTGTTGTGTTTTTCTTCTCTTTTTGTCAAAGCAGCGAATGAAAATTGCAAAACTTTACATCTCTTTAGAAGAAGAAAAAAAAAATTCCACGGGCTCTTCTCACTGCAGGTTCTTTCGTAATAAAAGCGAAAAAACGGTCATCAAAGAAGGAAAAAACGAGGCGGGCGCGCCGGCCCTCGCAATGTTTCCATCAGTCGAGGGGCGCCCGAAGTGGCTCGCCTCTCTCGCTCCCCCCCTTCACGCCGGCTGCAGCGCTTAATCGTCGTAGACGCGGCACTCACTGCGAATAGAAACAGGCGGGCGCACGTTAGATGAAGAAGAGGATTAAAAACAGTGGAGCGGGATGACAGGAAAATACAGTTTTGAGTCAAATTATCAACGTACTCGGCATCGGGGTTGCCCTCGCAGTACTCCTCAAGGGGATCGATGGGGCCAGTGGCCTTGGCATGAGAAGCAGCGGCGTTGAGCTCCTCAACGGTGTCCCATGCAGCGGCGCTGCAGTAAAAAATATATATAGATATAACAAGAGGGGGGTGAGCGGGTGAGCGTGGTATCAGACAGATGTTTCCAGGGCGAAAGAGAGCAACCGGTCCCCCAGCGATCGCGAGGCTAGGGGAGTACTCTTCCCCTAAAAAAGCTTATCCACCACCCAAGAGACTCTGAGACCCATCGATGTCCACAGGCAGCCCCCAAACCTTGCCAGAATGTGCAATTGATGAATTGGTGGGACCAGGCAAGGTTTCCAGTGCATTTTATTGAGACACCATTCCCCCCTCAAATCACATTCACTCACCACTCTCCCTTGTCGCCACCCGCGCACGCCTCCTCGGCCTCCTTCAGGGCCGCGTCGATCTGAGCCTTCTCGGGGGCGCTGCGGACAACCATGGAGCGGCGGGCCTGAACAGCAGGGCGCACAGCGACCATAGGCCTGGCGACGTTCACGCGGATGGAAGCGGTCTGCATACTGGCCAACTGTTTGAGTAGACGTATAAAGTAAAAATTGAATTTAGTATTGGGTCGAGCGCGTGGTTCCACGGGAAACTGGTTATCTTTTTGCAGGCGGATCCCCGCGTAAATTGTGCGTCTCTTCTGCTGCTCCTCGCTCACATTCGGCTGTTAAACTGGATTGTTGAAACCTGAGGTGCTCCACAAACACGCTCAACCCCTCCATCCAAGCTCGCCAGCACTCTTGATCTCTCCCTTTTTCATCTTTCATATCTCGCCGAACCGAGAAGCAATTGCAGCGATGAGGGCGCAGCTGTGCAACCCCGCCGCGCGGACCCACATCTCCAACGCCCAACGCCCCTTCACAGCAGCAGCAGCAGCGCCAGGACGCCCTTCTTTGAGGCCTTTCCTCGCCGTCTCCTCCGCCGCCAAGCCTGGCCTCCGCCGCCGCAGCCCAGCCACAGCCAAGGCCCCCCTCAACTCAAATCCCACCCCCTCGACCCCTTCCCCCGCAGCCCAGGCCATCGCAGCGCTGTCTCTGGCCTCCGCAGCGGCGCTCCCCCTCCCCGCTTTTGCTGCCGCTTCGCTCGTCGCCGACCTCGCCGACGGGCTGGAGACCCCCGTGCAGCTCATCTACCTCACCGCGCTGCTGGGCTTCTTGGTTGTGGGCGCGTTCCTGGTTGTGCGGCAGGTTTTGATTCGGAGGGAGCTGGAGGAGGCGGCAAAGGTGCTGGGCGACCGCGCCCGCAGCGGGGATGCGACCTCCGAGGACAGCTTCGAGCTGGGCGTGATTCTGCTGCGCAAGAAGCTGTTCACGCAGGCCACCAAGAACCTGGAAAAGGCGAAGAAGAATTGGGACGGGGAAGAGGAAGAGCTGGCGCAGGTGCACAACGCGCTGGGGTACGCCTACTTCAACATGGAGCAGGTGAGGAAACGAGCGATTCTGTGGGCAAATACTCTATGTGGTAAATTTGGGCGCTCTCTCAAACTTCATTTTTTCCCCCTCATTCATCATTTCATGGTTTTGCTATAAAATAAAACTTTGGCCCTACTCTTTCACCATGTCTTTTTTGTTTTGTATGTTTATTGGCGGCAGTAACCCTGCTCTGTGCCTATTTATCGACGTTCTCCCCTCTGTTTTCCCCGACAGGTGCAAAAGGCGGTGGCTGAGTATAAGGCGGCGGTGGCGCTGCAGCCTGGGTACGTGACGGCGTGGAACAATCTGGGAGACGCGTACGAGCAGCTGAAGCAGTACGGTCCTGCGCTGGATGCGTACCGCGAGGCCCTTTCTTATTCCCCCGACAACAAGGTGGCCATCGCCAGAGCGGACTTCTGCAAGACAAAGCTGGAGCGCACAGGAGGGCTGTCGATGTGATGTGAAAACAATAATTGAAAGAAAGAAAGAAAAAAACCCGCTGCTTTAATGCCTTTTCTTTTTCATTTTTATCACCTGCCTGCCCTACTGATTCCCTTTTTTTGCAGCTAGGACCATAATGCGTTTTATTCGGATATACTAGTATACTATTTACACGGTTTAACAAACTTGAGGAAAAACAACGCGTGCATGCAAGAGAGAAAATACGTCAAACAGGGGTTGGGAGAAATGTGAAGGGAACGGTGGAGTAGAAATGCTGCCTCGTGTTTGTAGTCTCTCGAAGCTGCATTTGTCTGTCAAATTTGGATGGACTGAACAGAAAAGAGGTGTGCAGTAGGGATAAAAGGAGGGGGGGACGTTTCTTTAGCAGAAACCGTGTAAAAACAAAAATTCGCATTTTTTTCATATGCCCGCCAAGCACCGAGGATATTAAGTCTCACATTTGCATTAAGCCGGACACCACAATCCTAGTGGGCTTAGCGAGCGGCCACCGCCCTCCCGGCTGGATCTCCACACCGTCGGTCATCGTGGACCCGGCGGTTGCCCGAGGTGGCTCCCCCACGCTGCCGGCAGTCACAGCGCTGAGGCCAGCGGAAGAAACTGAAGACCTCGCGGAAGAAGGAGTCCCACAAACGTCAGGAATGCCGGTGGAAGACAGCTGCACGCTGCCCATAGGAGCGGTGGGCGGCAGCTGCTGCCCGAGTGGCGCTCCGCCTCCGCCTTGCTCGCTGTCATAGAAGCGCTCAAACCGATTGGCCCGAGACTTGACGGAGCCGTACGCCAGCGCTGCGATGGTGGTTGCAGCCAGAACGCTGCCCAACACGCCAATCACCAGGACGCCGATCCAGAAAGCGGAGCTTGAGGAGGCAGAATCGGCGGCGCTTTTTGCCACGGCTTCTACGCCGCCTACCAGCCCTCCTCCTTCAACCGAGCCTGATTTGTAGGCAGAGTACAGCGCGGAAACCGCGTAGGCGGGGAGGGGTGCGTCGAACAGCATCAGGTGCGCCACTGAACCGTCGAAGAAAGAGGCAGCAGCGGCAGCGGAACCGTTGCTGCTGTTGCTGCTGAATGGTGGGGGTGCACAGAGCAGAATGCTGTCCAGAGCTTGTGCAACAGCAGCTCCAGCAGCACCAGCAGGGTTTGACGCGTCTTCCTGGGCTACAGCAGCGTCAGGGATCGTTTGCAAGCTGCCGATGAGCGCTCCATCAACAAACAGCGCATAGCCCTCAGGAAAAGAGGTCAGAGTGAGCATGCGCCAGGCGCCATCGTTGACATCGACTGGAGGCACAGCTACAGTTGGCTCGGTGGTGTTTGAGCCCTGCGGGGGGGAGGAAGAAAGACTCCATGCACCGGTGGCGTCCTGCACTGCCGCACGCACAGCTGAATAAGACTGGTTTTCAGTCGAGGAGATTTCAGAGTCGAGGAGATGAATTGAGGCGTAGGTGATCGCAGGAGAGGTGGTTGAGGCCACGGTGTGGCTGAAAATGGATTCAAGTTCAGTTGCAGTGCTGAGCGCTGCAGGATGCGTGCCAAAGGCGGTGCGACGCACCCAAAGATTGACTGCACTGGAGCTCTGGGAGGTGTATGGAGCACCATTCAGATGCAGTGCGCTCTTAGTGGCCTACATAATAAATAAACAGACTTATCATAAAAACTCAATTCAAATAATAACAAAAATAGAAACTGGAGGGGATTTGATGTCGCTTACCGCGCTGCATGAGGGCACAGAACCAAAGAGCGCGTCGTCCACCCAGAGCAAAGGCGCCCCCTCTCCCGCAGCGCTGCCGTACAGGGCTCCAGAGTAGCGAGGCAGCGTGAGACTCTCCAGTCTGCCACCGGTGAGTGGAAAGAAAGACAGAGGCTGGGGCGCACCCACGCTGTCCAGCGCTGCAAAAGCCACAACCTCGGGGCCTGAGGGGCTGAGGGAGCAAAATCCAGCGCCTTTGAGGGGGTGGCTGGCATTGTCGGAGTTCGTTCCAGCGAGGAGTTCAAAAGAGGAGTTCCAGGTGAGAGAAGAGAGAGGCACGCAGGTCAGGCCATCTTTGCAGCCTTGGGGGGTAAACTGAGGGTTCAGAGCGCACAGGTGGCCGCTTCCGCCGGGGGCAGACCTCGCAGACAGCGTTTCGGCGGGACTGCAATGAAGGCCAAACACACGTTCGCATTAATACCTTATCTCGGTGTTGATTTGAATACGAACAAGGTTGGTAAATCAAGCATGACTATTTTAATGTTTTAATAGACCTGAAGGCTTTGGTAGTGAAGCTGCTTTCAGAGCCGGGCGCTGAGGTGGGAGCGCAAATTTCCCAAGAGCCTTTTGAAGAGGGGCAGGTCTGCTGCTGCGCCTCCTCTCCAGTCTCTGATGAGGCGATAGAGGCAGACGCGTCCACCGGGACGCAGTCAAACCACAGATGGCCTCTGCACGAGCGAAATTTTAATCTCAGTATGTCAGGAGAGCAAAACAGCAATTGTAAACGATAAACAACAGGTTTGGACGCATAGTACCTGGAAACAGCGGGTAGAATGCATGGACCTGCGTCCACCGTCGCTCTCTCAGCCACGAAAAGGGAACCACCAGCTGCAGGCGCTGCCCTCTCCTTCTCGTCGGCCGTTTCGCACTCTGCCCACTCCCCGCTGCTCGCGCTCCTGCAGGAAGCGACCCCGACCACCTCCACGCAGTCTTCCATCACCTCCCCTGTCTGCTCGTCCACTGAGGGCAGGCTGCACGCCTCCCCATGCACCGTCAGCCGTGCCACCTTCGGGACCTGCAAAATCGTCACAGAGGAAGGCAAGGGCGGGGAGAGGGAAAGGGAAGCGCCGCTGGCGCCCCCTACCAGAGCGTTTGCACCAGTTTCAGACTCCCCCATCAGCGCCTCTTCGGCACAAGGCGCCCACTCTCCTCGCTGCAAAAGGTCTCCCGCCCAACAAAAGCGATTTCCGCTGATCCCCACGCAGGTGCCCACCTGCACGCCGCGGTAGGAGAGAGGCAGCATACAGGCGCGGCCGTCTGCCGCAAACAGAGGACTGCTGTAGTCCAGCCCGTTCTCTGTTTCCTGCTGTTCTGTTGAGTAGCCATAATCGCCGGCGGCGTCAGCAGGCTGCTGGTCCTGCCCTTGGGGGGTGATTTGAGGCCGAGGAGGAGCGGACGAGACGGGGAATTCAGAACCAGGCCCCTCAGCGCGCTGTTCCGCCCCCACAGCCGCAGCTTTTGCCCCAAATTCAGCGTAAACGGCTGCGACCTCCTCCGGCCGCAGCGCCACGTCCCATAGCTTCAGCTGCGCCAGGTCGCCGTCAAAGTGGCGCACAGAGGTGGCATCATCCGCGCGGGAGCACAGCACAATATTGCTAGTCAGTATCAGCTGGTCACTGCCGTCAGCATGCAGGGGAGTGCCGTCCAGGTCGCTCAGCACGCCTGGGGATATCTCCCCGGCCAGAGCGCCGTCGGTATAGAGCCTGTACCCAGGTCCACCGTCCGGCTGAGAGGTGAGCGTGAGCATATGCCAGCGGCCGTCCATCAGCGGGAAGGGCCCCGCTCTAGGCTCCCAAGAGGCATCGCCCACGCTGCCGTCGGAGTCGATGAAGCCCTGGGAGCTGGCGCCGCGGTAAAAGTCGTCGCTGTCGCGCACGTAGGCCCGGGCCACGCCATACCTGAAACGTTAACGAAAGAAAAGAAAAAAACGAAAGATCGGTGTTATTTAATAACAAATCGTAATATGTTTCAGCTAATACGTACCCTGGGTTGTCGGCCTGTGGAAAATAGATCTGAACTTGGTTTGGCTCCCATCCCACCGCCGCTGCTGCGATGTCAGGAGAGACGGCAGTGCCAGAGGGCAGATTGGTCGCATTAGCGACGCTCGTGTTTCCGGAGTGGGAAAACACGTACAGCGGGGCCTCAGCGTCAAAATCATCGCCGGGGCGCACCCACAGATTCACAGAAAACGCGCCAGTGGAGGCTCCGTAGGGCACCGAGTCCAGGGCCACGTCATCTCGATCTTTAGCCCGGCACCGCAGCGCGCCGCCAAATACGGGGTCCTCCGCGATGCTGGCGCCGCTGGGCATCACCGACTTGTACTTCCCCAGCGGTAAAGACTCCAGCGTAGGGGACGAAAGAGGAAAGAACGCCATCGGCTGCGGGACTTGCACAGCTGAAAAGGGAGTGCTGCTGGTCTCGGCGGTCGCTGCAGGGTCTTCTACGGCAGAGGAGACGTCATTAATAGCATTTGTAGTAGCAGTGTTCCAGGGGCCAGCAGCGGGGACTGCGTTTTCGGCATCAGCGTCGTAAAGTGCTTTCACCTCTTCCCCGCTCAACGCCGAGTCGAAAATCCGTAGGTTTGCGAGTCTGCCGGAGAAGAAGCGCTCGGGGTCCAAGTCAGCCCTGGCGCAGAGCGTAAAATTGCCATTAAGCGAGATGGAAGCGCCTCCAGTGGCGGTGTGGCGGTTGCCGGCAAAATCGACAAAAACCCCGCTCACAGTCATGTCCCCTATCAGTTGCGCGTCGTGGTACATCTGGAAGCCTTTTCCTCCTTCTGGGTGGGTAGTTATCGTCACCATATGCCAATCTCCGTTCACCGGAGGAGCCATCGCCACCGCCGGTGTCACCGCTGCCTCACAGCTCCCAGACACGCAGCCTTCGGAGTCTAGGTAGGTGGGGGGACCCCCTGCATTCAGGGTTTCGTCAGCGGTGTCTTCGCCGTCGCGCAGGATGGCGCGCAAGGTGCCAGCGTTGGCGTGATTGTTTTGTGGCGCGTATATGTGCACAACATTGGGAGAGGTAGAAAGATTCTGGGCTGTGGCTGATGCGTGGCTGAAGGCGTACTCCAGCCCTTGTCCGTCGCCCAGCTGGGCCTTGATCCAGAGAGAAACAGCAAAAGGACCGGAGGAGCCGTAGGCAAGCCCAGGAATGACTAAACTATCCTCCCGCTGGCGGTTGCACTCCAGGGCCATGCCGAAAGACGTGTCTGGCAGCCATTGAACGCCCGGGGAGGGGATGGCTTGCAGGGTTTGGGCGAGGCCGGCGGTGGAAGAGGTTGACATGAGCGGGAGGTCATTGCCTGCAGACGTAACGAGTGAAAAAAGAAAGTTTAGGTCAGGAAAAACACTGTACTGTGTGGGGTTTGGTATGGAAGCGTAAACTAAAAATTTAAAGGCGTTGTGATGCTTGCCTGTGAGAGGAAAAAAGTAGGCAGGCGTCGGCGGCAATGCGCTCTGGTGGAGGGAGCGTCCGGGCGTCCAGGCCGCAGCGGTTGGGCCACATGCAAGCGATGATAATGCTGCCAGCAGAAGGAAACTCTCCACTGCCCTGCTGCCCATAGCGATTGTTTAAAAATGGGCGTCTCTTAAATTTTCGGAGGGCGTCTACTGTGCTGGGGAGAAACGGCCCTCCAAACTCTTTGTTGATTTAAAATTTGAAGGGGGAATTTCATCAAGCCATTCCATCAAGGCCGCGGTACAATGAAGTTGTTTATTGGACGAAGCACACACACACACACACACACACACACACACACACACACACACACACACACACACACACACACACACACACACACACACACACACACACAAATGCAAATGGCAATTTACCGCTTTAAAATGTACATTGATTACGCCAGTACGCCATGCTTCTGTTGCATGGCGGCGCCGTGCAATGATTGTTGCATTCGGTGGATCGCTCTTATTATAATGGAAGGCTGATTCTGGCCGGCAGCCTTGTCCCAGCAACATCGAGCCAGCGAAGCCGGTGCCAGTGCTGGCGTGGCGCAGCGAACTTTGCAACGCACCTGCTGGACGCCACTGCTGCCGGGCAGCCGTGCCCCCGGCGGGGACCAGCCGCTGCACCGCTGCAACATGCAAGCCTTCTTGAGCAAGCGTTGCGGTCTCGCTGGAATAAAGACCACGCAAATGCAGGTGTGCAGAGTTGCCAATTGAAATGGACTTACAACTGTCTTGGCACGCCTGCCAGTCCGCCTCCTGATGCTGATTGCGGGGCTGGTGGCCAAGGTGAAGGGATGCAAGGTCATTGATTCTCAGGTGGCAGCTATATGGAGGAGCTTGCAGAATAAGAAAAAGGCAGATGATAATGTAATGGTGGATAGGAAAAAATGATGGAATATCAGCTGCAATACATACATACATTACAGGGTTTAAAGTCCGCACAAAAGGGCAATTAAGGCCCCGTAGCACACTGGCACCGAAGTGCAAGCAGAAAATAAAAATAAAAATAATGAAAAATAATGAAAAATAAGTTTGAGATGATAACAAAAGAAAGAAAAACCAACCGCCAAAAGAAACAACGAATATTAAGAAAAGAAAAACATAGAGAAAACGAGAAATTCAAAGTATTATGCCCAGACACGGAGCGTTTCGTAACCTCCAGCGTCATGGCTAGCCTTAATGAAAGAAGCAACCTGCTTCGGGGCTTGCTGTAAAAACTCGAAAAGATTCGAAGGAGAAGAAGAAGAAGAAGAAGATGACGTATCAGGAAACAAAGATGAGTAAGAGTCACGAACTGCAACCAAAGAAGGGCATGTATTTGTATTGTATTGTGTATGTGCAGTGAAAGACCGTGTGCTCTTCGTCCTCGCAAGACCCAGATGCACACAAACGGCATGTCCGCTGGGCGTGCAGCCGACCAATGAAGCGCCCCGTCTCCACCCCAAGATGATGCGAGCTGCAGCGGAACCTCGCCAAAGAAACCCGCCAATTCGTATTTTTAACAACAAAGTTCATGTCTCTTTACGGACACGTGCCTTTTACTATTTACTTTTCGATGCCATGTGGCCCATCTAGACTTGCCTCCGCATCGATGAGAGAGCGAACCCAGTAGGTAACGTAAACGGGGAAATGTAATAGCTAATAATAATTGTGGTATCCCTCTTAGAGAAATAAATAAAATAAAATAAAATAATATAAAATCATGCAACATGTCGCTGTCGTCGTATAATAAATGTCCCTGAATAAATTTGAAATGCAAGAATGTTTCGAAGAGGGTGCATTAAACATTTCACAAGCTGCTCATGGATTTACCGCAATATTTGCGTATCACACTAATTTAATCATTTCTCGGCAATCACGTGATAGAACATCGATACACATGCCAACATAAATCAGGAAGCTGCAGCTCAGCGCGAGCCAAATATTTTGAGTTCATCGCAATCAAACACAAGTTGAGCAGCAAAGTTTGACGATCTAGAAGAAGGCGGCAAGTTATATCTCTTGTTTATATATAAATCAATATAATTATCGCGATGCAATCGAGAAAATAGCTGAAATTTACTGTCAATTCCCTGCTAAATCTTGAAATTCTTGCACTGACATGTCAAATTATACAATTGCAACGCTAGGGCATACTCGCGACCCGTGCGAGATGAGTCCATACAACTTATTGGACGGTAGAAATTGTATCAAAGCCGCGATAATTGGCCCCGGGGGGATTTTGTGACCGAACCCAGCCGAACAAACGCGCAACTACGGACGCAACGATCCCGCGCTTTTTGTTGTACAAACGTAGTAAGGCAAATGAGCCGCGGAAGCGGCTACACGAGCTCCCTCTGAGGGTGGTGATGTCTTACGAAATGTAGTGTGACACGCACCGATCGGAGCGATATCGCAAGAACTGGCTAAAACAGCTGGATTCATCGGCATTGAATTACTCTAGAGCGCCCCGAGCGCAACGCGCCGTCTTTTATATGCTCCAAATTTTACTAACATAGGCGATTTGACTTTCGACATGGCGGGCGTGACAGGGCCAATTTATGAAATGCACCCTCAAGAGGTAGTACGCCCCTCTTGTGGTAGTACGTTGTGGAAAGAAGCTGAAACAAGCTTTATCTACTTGCAAATCCATGTATTTTTCATTTTCTATACAGGGGTTTCCAGCTCTTTGCCCTGCTTTTCTGTTACATACGGCGATCACTCATCATGTCTAAACACTTGGCAATTTCGGCGATCATCGTCGCCCTCCTGGCCGTCTCGGCCCACGGCGTTGTTCTCCGCCAGGGGCTCGCCTCGTCCAGCTTCCCTCCCACCTTCAAGAATAAGGGCGGGCCGCCCGACAGCTCGGGCTCTTGGGTGGGCGAGGCAGACGGCGAGTGGACTACCGGCATTGAAAGTGAGTGAAATTAATAAAAAAAATGCTGTACAACAACTTTATTCCATAATGTATATACTGATGTATACGTCTGCAACCAAATCATCCTCGCGTGCGTTCTCATCAGCGTCCATAAATACCATTTTTATTTTTTATTTTTATATGCTGTATAGCATTTTTTTAACTGGTATATCAATTTGTGTGCGTGTGTGTGTGTGTGTGTGTGTGTGTGTGTGTGTGTGTGTGTGTGTGTGTGTGTGTGTGTGTGTGTGTTGCTTTCCCATGCTGTTTCATGTGCCCAGTGTACTCCAGTGAGGATACTTGAGCTCACATTTTGGTTTTTGTGTGCAGCCAAGGATGGCTACGCCTACAGCTTTGCTCCCTTCGACGGCAGCGCGCAGTCCGCCTCTTTCGCCAAATACAAGAGCTGGCAGTGAGTAAGCAGTCACTTGTGCAGCTTTCTGTACGAATACCTCGATGAAAAATCTCCGGTTGTTCTCTCGTCCAGGTGCACTGGCAAGGGCAGCTACAAGGCCTATTTGAAAGAGACGGTTATCATGCCCAATGGCTCCAAGGAGGTCACCTTCTACTGCGAGATTGGCAAGATCGACCTGACTACCGGCATCTACCGCTGGGCCGCCAGTGATAAGGCGTGCCCCACCCGCTACACCAACACCCTCACCCGCGCTGGCTCCTTCGCCACCCCCTGCAGCTACACCTGCAAGTAAACAAAAGCTGAATCAATCTATTCACTGCAGCAAAACTTTATATTTCCCGTGACCCCTCCCTCTGCCAATGTCTTCCCTCCTGCATTAAATAGCATGCCTTTTCACTTATTGATATTTTGGATGAGCTGATAATCTTTCTTTCTCTTTTTAATGAATGGGTTTTGCCGGGATGGTAGTTTAGAATCCTAATTAATAATAACACCGCACTATGCCACGCAGTAAATTTCGAGAGTTTTGCAGAAGCAATTTTGTACACTTCTCAGAATCTTTCTTTTTCACTGTTGCTTACTTTGAAATGCCTTTCGGTGTGCTCGTCATGGAAAATTTGACGCTGCTCAGTTTCTCCCAGAGCATTTAGTTTTTCTCAAATCAAGTTGCGGGACTCACATGCATTGAATGAAATCATAATTAGTCTTAAGTTATACTGCAGGGTGTAAACATATTTCAAGAATACGGGCAATGAATTAAAACAAAAATATGGCAGTGATGACGCAAGGGAGCATATGAAAAAAAAGGGAGGTATTAATTTTACAGGGTTGAGCATTAATGCGCAGGCTGCCTCGTGTCCACTCTTCCACTTCCGGCCGTTGCAAATCCAGCCGAAAACTCTTCAATGGATCCTGTCCAGGATCTCCAGAGCGGTGTCCAGCGTTGCATTGTCAATACAAATTGTCATTTTATTTTATTCTCACTGCTGGTGAAGGTAAATCGCATCCACAATACAACCGTCACCACGGCCACCAATAGAACTGATCATCTGAACTGATAGCCAGAACAAAACCCAAAATCCGCCATGCCAAGACCCCAGGATCCCGTCCCGCCACAGTAAGACCAAGGGTCACCTCAGCCGCAGAATCACCCTCAGTTACTGGGGACGTACGGGCAGAAAGGCAGCCCAGCCGTCGCCCACAGCGCAAGGCTTTGAACCTGCCAAACACACAACAACTCTAGCTCTCAAAAAGCATTACCGGCACTTAGATCCAGCCGGCTGGCGTCAAGATCAATGATAGCTAGCATATACTTTCACAGTTCTTAAAAAATTTGAACTTCATCGCAGCCGGCGGGAAACTATGGCGCTTGAAGCGAGAAGAAGTCCATCCGGGCGTGTAAAGAGGGCGCAGTGCAGCGAGCGAGCGCGGGACTGGGTATAATAAGTATGCAATATTATATTGGAATTAAGTGTCAGCAAGACATCTCCCGCACCTCTCCCAGAAAGCTTCGTCATCGCTCCGAATGCCGCACCTTTCCAGTCCTGCCCGCGCCCGCCAGCGCCCCATCCAGCGCCCGCTTTCCCAGCTCCTCCACTTGCTTGCGCGTCAGGTCTTTGCCATAGCGAGCCTTCACTGCCGCAGTCATCAGTCGCTTTGCCTGCTCCATCGACACAATGGGCACAGAAGAAGACCCAGGAGGTCCTACCTCTGCAGCCCCCCGGCCCCCCCCGCCATTTGCATGCGAAGCGGCGGCTGTGGCGGCGCCTACAGGCTGTTTTTTGGTGCGCTGCAGCTCCTTGGTAACCTCCGGCACAACCAAGTTGGAGAGAATGGCCGCCATGCCGACGTGGGTCACGCTGCCGGGGGCAGTGGCAGCTTCTATGCCGATGTTGCGCTCCATGAAGGCCAACACGCGGTTGCTCAGATGCTCCACCCCCAGCGCCAGCGTCTCCTCCATTCGGAAAGCTTCAAACGCGGAAGCGCGGCACCACGCCAGCGCCTGGCCCTCCACCCCCACCAGCTTTAGCGCGCGCTCCATCACCACGATCTGCTTCTGCAGTGGACCCCACAGCTCCTGGAACTTCATGATGTCGGTTTTCCGCCGCGCCTCTCGGTATTCGGTATTCAGCGAGCTGCCCTCGCACGTCAGCTCGTGCAGGTGCGTGACGGTGTCGCCCACTAGCCTCGGCAGCGCCTCTTCGGTCTTGCACCGCGCGCACTCGCAGTGAAGCCCGAAATCTGACTTGAGTTTGTTCCGACGAGCGGTGACCGGCAAAGAAAGCGGGATGAAGGCCATGAGCAGCTCTTCGCCAGCTTCCATGGTGCGGGAGGCGCGCACCACGACCGTGGCGTTGGCTGGAACCACGCACACGTTGGGCGCACAGCCGTGGTTGATGAGGGAGAGCAGCGGCCACATGCACCCGCAGGCGCGGTCAGAATCCACCAAAATGGGGTCCCTGGGGAGCTGCTGACTCGTGACCTCGTCGCCGTTGAACACAAAGCGCTTGATCACGCTGCGCACGCGGTCCATGGAGAAGGTTTTGACGGCAGTGGAATCGGTGGCCTTCAGCCGCTGATACAGCTCTTCTTCAGACGTAAACGGCGCAAACGTTTGCGTGTCGACGTGCGCCGGCGCTGTGCCTTCAGACTTGGGCGAGTTTGCGGCGTCCAGAGCCACCAGACGGGCCCGGTCCAACCTGGAAGCGTCTGCTCGATTGAACACCTCCTGCTCCAACTGTTTCTCAGGCCCCACCTCCTGCAGCTCCGCTATCCTCAGCGCGCTCGTGTTCTCGGTGTCGCTGGGCACGATGATGCACCCCACAGCGCTCTCCACGATCAACAGCTCCCCCGCCTCCACAGGCCGCGTTATGCGCAGGCCCCTGCCCCCTAGAGGCGATGCAAACAGCTCCACTGGACCCAAATAGTCCGCCAGGTGCGGCATCCGGCAGCCGGAAGGGTACAGCTGGTCGGACGAGTAGTTTCCAGCAGCCTGCTCCGCCAGGAATCGAGCTTCTTTCAAAGCGTACATCACTTGCTTCTTGTCCCCAGAGAGCCCCGTGGCGGCCTCCAGAACAGGAACAGCCCCGGCGTAGCACCGGAGCTTCAGCAGCGCGAGGCCTCGGCGGTAGGCGGCCTTCATGTTTGTGGGGTCTAATTCATGGGACCGTCGAGCCGCCAGGTAGGCGTCGTCCCACCGCTCCAGCGCCACGTACGCCGCGGCGGCGTTGCTCCACACCGCTCCGTTGTCTGGCTGCATCTCCAGGATGCTGGTGTAGTACTCCAGGGCCTCGGTGAATCTACCGGCTCGGAACAAGGCATTGCCCTTCTCCCGCAGCGCTGCCGCGTCGTGGCCGGCGGCGACGTCGTTGGCGGCGCAGTCAGGCGGCATCTCCAGGACGGCAAAGTCGTTGGGGGAGTCGATGTAGACAGCAGTGGTACCATCAGAAAATGCCTTCAGATGCCTGCATATGAAAAAAATACTGTTAGTTTTATTATGATACAAATTGTTTGAGAATTTTTGCGAGTATTATTTTGAGCTTTGGTGTTATTTGCAGCTGAAAGTGCAAGTAGAAATCATCAATAAGATGGACAGGGAGAAATAATATTACTTACGGCTCCATGATGGCCACCTTGGCGCCAATGGGGAAGAGTTGATTGATCTGGGCCTGGGTGGCACCGGGAGGCAGCATTTTGTAGACATTGACCTACAGTTAAAGAAGACGAAGAAGAGTTTTAAAGAGGCTGTCCGGGAATATATAAAAATGCATATTGAAAAAATAATAATAATAATAATAATAATAAATCTCGCCTTGACCGCGCTGGTGGGGAGCTTGAGGTCTTGCAGCACCAGCGTCACGCCGGGGTAGATGTTCAGCAGCTGCTTAGTTTTCAATTTGACGGGAAACGCTGCCAGCGTCCCCTCCAGCTGACAGTCGTGCTGAGTCACCCCCAGCTCCAGCTGATGCACACCGATGGGGCGGAGGTCGCGCACCCGCGCGACGTTGTCTACCGCTTCGGCCTCGGTGCCCATTTGCCTGAAGAATGCTGCCTCAATGTCGGGATCGGCGAATGCATCCTCCAAGCCCTCCCTGACCCGCGTCTGGTGCGCCAGCAGCCGCTCGGTGTCGAAACATGAATAAATATCGTCGGTGGCTGGTGTTTCCGTCATTGCCCCGGACTGCGAAATTTCACCGCCGAATTTTCGAGAGATGAGATAAAAATTGGATGGAAAGGTCCTTATCGAGGGCCAATTAAAACTAAAATAGCGATACGTGGCAAATTATAAGAAAAAAGCTTGATTCTGATAGTATTCTACGTCAATTGTCTCTCAAAATCTTTGAATTGGAAGTTGAAATCACTTCCAATTGCGGTTACCCAAAATCCTGCGTGTTCATCTCTCCATGCATAGCACAATTGAAGTTAAAAATGCGAACTATTTCCACCCCCCAAAACCATCGACGAAACAATAGGGAAGAAAGACTCTTTCAAAGACCACATTTAACTAATGTAACAATAACTAATTGGAATTTTTTGAAGCTAAACGAAAACTTCCACTAAAAAATTGCCTGAAATTTGCTACTGAAGGGTGGTTGTATGCATGGTGGGTGCATGCATTCTTACAGATAGAGGTGAAATCAAATGCACAAACATTAAATTGAAACGCACACATGTGTTGTACAATCTTTTATGCTTTCTTTATGCATCTCGCCCATGCAAAGCCACTGCCAGTGCACCTCCTTTCTACGTGCCTGCGTGAGTGTACCGCTCAGACACCCGCCTGGCCAGCTCTTCTACCTGCTTCTTGGTCAGGTCATTGCCGTACCGAGTGCGCATCGCCACAGCCAGCACCTTCTTCGCCTGATCCAAGCTCACCTCAGTTTCCTTCGCCGGCACTTTCTTCTTTGAGCGCAGCTCCTCGGCGACCCTGGGCACCGCAATCTTCGCCAAAATGGCCGCCCTTTCGGCGTGGTAGCCGCTCCCTGGCGCGGTGGCAGCTTCAATCCCGATGTTGCGCTCCATTAAAGCTGGCAGGCTGTCAGCCACCCATGCAGGGGAACCAAGCCATTGCCTCAGCTCCAACCGCCGCCGCATGGTCACTTTTCAAAGAACTCGTGGGGAGGTAGCGTCAAGCTGCAGAGAGGTTTGCCATCGCACGCAACAAGCTTCAACCAACACCACTACGTCCTCCATTTGTCGGCCATCCCTTTAATTGACACTTGCTCATGCCGCCGCCTTTTACAAACTTGTGGCAATTCAAATTCAAATATACACATTAAACAATATTTTCGTAAACATTCATGGAAACAAATACGCTGCTACCGATCCAGGAACGAGTGCGGGCGCTGAAGGAAGGCCCAGAACAATTCTTTGCGCACACTGACAAACAATCGATCAAACCTGAAGAGTTGAAAAAAGCGAGGTGAGGAGCTGTCTATTGCAAAGTAGACGCCACGTTTGAATGCCATGCAACTTACTTATGATTTGCGTTTCTATAGGGACAATGAGGCTCTTCTAGAGGCGCTACGGGTCGGCAAGCAAATGGAATTGAAAACCGAGGATGCTCGCAACCTGGTGGTGGGGATGACCACCTCCCAGCTGCCTCAGATCCCTGGCTGCCCCCTCCCCGTCCCTAAATCAGCCTCCCTGTGGGGCCTTTTTCAGAATAACACCGGCGCCGTCGGCGGCAACGCAGCGCTCACTGCGCTAGGCTCCCGCTTCAACGGACTCTCCGGCGACGGCTATGTGGACCTGGGTCCTAACGTGGGCCTGGATTACAGCGCATCCGTCGCCCCTGGGGGCGCTATTTCCGGCGAAATTGAATTGGAGGGAACTGTCCTGACTGGAGGCCCCTTTCAGGCGCCTTTAACCGTAACCCACCGGCTGATGGTGCAACAGGAGGCAGGCAAAGCGTCTGCGCGGCACGCTGCGAGCTTGAGCAGTCCTGTGTGGGGCGGCAGTGGCCGAGCGAGGCTACGGGTCTGGCAGCACTCAAACCAAGAACAGCGCCCCCCAGCGGCGTGCCTGGAGCTCACGAGGAAGAACAAGACAAGAACGGAGCTCAAAGCAGCGACGGCACCGCGAGGAAACGATAAAAACAGCAATAACGGCTCTGAGAGCGAGCCTGAGGACATGCCGTCGTCGCCGCCGCTGCCAGGAGCGCAAAACGGGCTGAGAATGCCGCTGATGAAGCTGGAGGTGGCACCACAGTCCTACAGCAGCGGTCTGCACGAGTCCCTGGCGCTGCGATGGCAGCAAGGCTGGGGGAAGTCTTTATGCTCCACAGCCTCCTACCAAGGCAGCTCAAAGCGGCTGCAAATGAACGCCAGGGCGGGGGTGTGGCCCGGTGTGCGGCTAGGCACGAGCGTGGCGTGGGATGGCAAGGATCAGGAGGTGCGGCAGGCTTCGGTGCGGCTGCAGTGGCGGCCGCAGCCGGCGTGGCCTGGGTCGTCGGCGAGTCGCTCGCTGGTGCTGGAATCCAGAGTCAACAGGGGCGCAGGGGGTGTTGCAGGGGTGACACACGCTGTGAAGGTGCGGAGGCGGCCTTGGCAGCGGGGTGGGGGGGTGGAGGCGAGTGCTTCTGTGCAGCACCGCCAAGGCAGCGGCAGAGTTTCTTTCAAGTTTGATGTGTATCTACCGCTTTAAGAAAGAAGCACGTCTAGGACTGGGTTTGAGTGAGGGGACGCAGCTGCTGGGTTGATGGGATGGTGTGAGGACACACAGGGTGGCGGTTGCAGAATTTTGAAAAGAAAAAAAATGCTGCACTATCGATAAAATTCGTCCTCTAAATTATAAGTGAAAATTTTATTAAAATCAGCGTTTCATTGCTCGTCTGCCACGATGAGCGCTGCAGCAGCGAGCTTGATCAATTTCAACTATGCTTTGCTGCTAACTGATACGCAGACGGTCGTCCAGGGGCTCGCAAACAGCAGCTATGGATGGATCATCTGCTCGATCGCCCTTCTGTACACCGCTCTGGTTCTGGCAAAGGCAGCTTTTGGCGTGATTCACTTCATCTTCGTCTACTTCCTGCGACCTGCCAAGAATCTCAAGTTCTATGGCTCGTGGGCCATGGTCACTGGCGCCACTGATGGTATCGGCAAGGCCTACTGCGTAGAGCTCGCCAAGAAAGGCAAGTTTGTGGAGCCTCAAGCATGTGATCAAAACCGGCAATTCCAACAGCAATTATCTCAGATTTCAACTCGATAACCCTGCCTTCGATGGCCACTATCTATCCACAACCCCGAAACTCCTCCAAACCACCCCACCCCCTCCATTTCAGGCCTCAACATTATCGCTGTCTCTCGCACCCAATCCCGCCTCGACGAGCTCGCCCAGCAGCTCACCGCCGCCCACAGCGTCGACGTCCGCACCTTTGCCGCCGACCTCTCCGCCCTGGACGCCCCCACCCTCGCCCGCCTGCGCACCTCGCTGCAGGGTTTGGACGTTGGCATGTTGGTAAACAATGCCGGCCTTTCTTACGACCACCCCGAATTCCTTGAGCAGACCGACCCAGA
The DNA here is from genome assembly GCA_963854735.1 of Marvania coccoides. Lineage (NCBI taxonomy): Eukaryota > Viridiplantae > Chlorophyta > Trebouxiophyceae > Chlorellales > Chlorellaceae > Marvania > Marvania coccoides. Next base: position 1,209,568 of record OY978099.1, on the reverse strand, counting down.
GATGAACACCGCGCTCATTGCCATCAACACCGCCGCCCCCATGCTGCTGTCCCACATGGTGCTCCCAGGAATGAAGGTGCGGTCGCTAATTCTATTTTTTTTTATTAATGTTTAATTTATCCCCCTAACCCAAAAGTATTGCAATTCATACTCCTGGATCCATAATAATACCCTCTTCTAGAGTACTGTCTTCAAACAACCCAAATTAACGGCGGTTCTCGTCAATTAACTGTAATTTTAGGAGCGCGGGCGTGGCGTCATCGTCAACATCGGTTCAGCCAACGGCTCCCTCCCCGCCGTGCCCCTCCTCTCCACCTACGCCGGCTCCAAGGCCTTCATCAGCCAGTTCACGCGCTCCCTGGACGTAGAGGCGCGCCCTTTTGGCGTGAGAGTGCAAGACCAGTGCCCTATGTTTGTCGCCACCAAAATGTCGAAAATAAGGAAACCGAAGCTGGACGCGCCCTCCCCCGAGGTTTGGGCCAAGGCGGCGGTGCGGCAGGTGGGGTACGAGACCGTGAGGACGCCCTACTGGGTGCACGGCGTGATGACTGCTGCGGTGGGCGCGGCGCCGACGGCGGCGGTGGTTCGGTACGTGCACAAGCTGCACCTGGGCTTCAGAGTCAAGTTCTACAAGCGGCAGGCGCGGGACGCTGCAGCTGCTGCTGCGGGCGGTGAGCCCAAGAAAGCTCGATGAATACTCATTCAGGTTTCTTACACTATCGCCCGAATCGGGCGCCGAAAAAATACTCAGTAGTTTTTTCCTTCAAATTACCCATTCCCGGTTTATATCGATTGCTGAATAAAAGAGAGAGTTTGTTTGTTTGTTTTAAGCTGTTGAAAAAAGAACTGCTTAAATTTCGTTTTCTGAAATATAGATTGTACTTTATTTATATTATTGTATAAAATAGATGATGGAAGCTTTTTTTCATCTTTTCTCTTGTTTTTTCGTCAATCCATCCAAAACCAAAACAAAACCAAACAAACCACACCTGGGTTTGTTTTGGATGGATTGAAAAAACAAACAAAGCCAAAACCAAAACCACTTCTACACAACTGTCGTTGCCGAAGTCCAGACCTCTCTGCACAGCCCTCCAGCAGCTCTCACTGCGCGTTTGTTATCGTCCGTGGCGGCAATCGCCGCCCGCAGCACCTCCCGCTTGTACTGATGCAGCGACGAGTAAGGCAGCTGCGTCAGCAGCGCCAGGCAGCGCAGCGCCGCCTCTCGCACCGCCAAGGCAGGGCGATACGCGGTCAGCCCCGTCAGCGCGGGAATCAGCCGCTGCAGCGCCGCCTGTGCCTCTTTCTTCCCTGGATCGGAAGAAAGCGCGTCGACGACCACCGCGATCAGCGCCTGCAGCACCGCGGCGTGCTCCGCCTGCTGCTGCAGCGCGGCCAGGCAGTGGACCACCCACTGGAAGCTCTTTCCGGGGTCTACTCGCAGCACAGCAGGGGGCGCAGAGGCAAGCAGCCCTGCCATGGCTAGCACCGGATAAGAAACGCTGATAGGCTCCGAAGGGCTGCTGGGCGGTGGTGCTGCTGTAGCCGGCGGCCTCTGCTGGATGGCCCCAGCCAGCGCCGCTGAAGCCAGGCTGTAGGCACGCTGCTGCCACAGCGGCCTGATGACAGCATGCGCAGCACGGCACAGAGCCGGCGCAGCGGCGCTCTCAGGCTCTGGCTCGCTCAGCAGGCCCCCGAAAAAGAGCGCAGCTGAGCGCGCAGCGGCCTGGTTCTCAGCACCGCCGTCAGGCAGGCTCTCTACTGCCCTGTTGACAATTCTTTCTACCAGACGATCTCCCCGCATAGACAGCCCCCGCGATATTTCAGCAATTGCGGCCCATGCAGACGCTGTCGCGCGCTCCCCGCTAGCAGCACCCAATATCAGCACCAAGTCTACGATTTGGGCGGCTGGGGAGCCGCTGCTGTCTATTTTGTTGAGGAAAGATGCCACGGCGGTGGAAAGGTACAGCGGGGGAGGATTCGAAAGGGCTGCAGCTGTCAGCTTCTGCAAGAAATCAGGCGGGGACGCCGTGATGACAGCTGCGGCTGCGCCACGCCGCAACGCCACCATTGTAGCGCTGCACACGCCGAGTTGAAGGGCGCCAACGTTGCCGCTAGTTTTATCGTCGCTCTCGCTGCTGGTTGCAAACTGCAGGGCTGCTTTTGCCGCTGCTGACCCGAACTCCACCTGCGCCGCCTCTGCGGCGCCCCTGCTGCCCAGGTACACCACTTCTGCTGCTCGTCGTGTCACCTCTTCTAGACCTCTTGCAAGCTCTTCATCTTCTCCCTCTCCCTCTTTGGCGGGAGCTTCAGAGGAGGATGGAAGGAGAAGGACTGCGTCCAGCGTGTGCCGAGCCAGCTCAAAAAATGCGGCTGTGCACTGCGGCGAGACGGCTGAATCTTGCGATGATGCAAAAATTTCCGATGCTGTGCGCAAAACGTCTGCTACCAACGCGACGTGCGCCGAGGACGCGTTTACGACCGCCGCCTCCAGGTTCAGCTGCACGGCTTGATCCAGAGCCACCACAGTATCTATAAGAACCGCCGAGTTGGCAGAGCACAGCGTGGACAGCACGCCCAGCGCAGCTTCTCTGCTGGTGGACAGCCGCGTGGCGGCACGCACCAGCGCCGGTAGCGCCACTTCCGCGAGAGGCTCTGCGCTGGCGGGGCTGAGAGCGGCGGAGCGGAGGACGCTGCCGCCCGCCCACTGCTGTTGGCCCTCACAGGCAGCGCTGACCACCGCCTCGAGCACCTCTTCGACCTTTGGCATCTGTTTCCCACCCTGGGCGTCAAACATGCATCCCAAGCTGCGCAGCGCCAGCCAGGCCACCCGGTCAGGGTCCGCCACTGCAAAATCGCTGCTGCCGGCCCCGTCAAGAAGGAAACCCCACGCGTCGTTCGACTCAAACCGCTCGTCTGTAGACGCGTGCATGCTCAATACACCCTCGCGCACAGCATATAGGCACAGCTCCACGAGGTTGTTGGCCATCGGTTGCCCCAAAACATCGATAAAATTGCTGCCAGGCGCTGCTGCAATGGCGTTCAACAGCGACGCAACGGCAGCCCATGCCATCACTCCTGCAAGCGCGGTCTCTGGGGCCGGTGAAGGGCCTTCACTGCCCTTTTGTATTGCGGTTAAAAGGGTGGGAAAGATGGCAGCAGCCATCGTCGACGCTGGCTCCCCTCCAGCGCCGCCCAGCGCGCCCAGCGCAGCGCTGGCAGCCTCGACACACGCCACGCTGCGCGTTTGAGCACTCTCGGACGCTCCAGGCGCCGCCACGCACCGCAGGAAGTCGCTGGTGCAGTTATCTTGCAAGATAAGCGATGCAAATGTTTGGAGGTCTCCTGCCTCAGCAAATGCGCGAGTGCACGCGCGCAGACACTCTGCTGCCGCCACCGCCAGCTCTTTCTTCCCAGCAGTTGCCGGATCTTGAGGATCTTCCCCAGAGGGCGCCATAATTTCGGCCTTGAGCGCTGACCACACCGCAGGGGCCTGCTCTCGCAGCGCAGCCGGGCCGTAGGCCGCCGCGCACGCACGCAGCAGGCTCAGCGCGTCCCCTTTCGCCTGCTTCAGAGAGGAGCTCAGCTTTTCAGCTACCAGCTGCACCATTTGGGGCGCAAATACGGGGCACGCTGCCAGCGCTGCCTCCAGCTCACCCGCAATGAGGTCGCGCGTGATGCCGTGAGGATCGTTGGGTGGTGGGGTGAACGAAACGGGGAAATAACATGATAACACGTCAAACATCTCCTCTGCTGTGTCCTCCAAGTCTTGTTTTGCCACCGCTGTCTCTGGCTGCCGCACGTAAAGCCCCAGCAGCTCCCGCGCCGCTTTGAACGCCTGAAGCAGGCAGCGCGGGTCTTTTTCGCCGTCTATCGAGGCGATGCAGTACTCCAAGAGATCGACCCCGGCGTCTAAGGCCGCCTGACCGCAACGCGACACAGCGTGGCGTAGCACGCTCAGCGCGGTGGCCCGATCCGGGGCGGACAGGGAGCGCACGTAAACGCCTTTGATGAGCGCTTCGAAGATGGCGGAAACGTCAGAATCGGTGATTTGGGGGAGGGCAAGGCTCCTCTCCATCAGCGCCTCACAGCCTTGCAGAGCCCCTCTAATGGCCGGCCTGCGTCGATTGAAAATTATGGAAAATTATCCATTTGTGTGAAGTTGACAGGGTGTGATTTTGAGAGGAAAAAGAGTTGTGGCATGGCTGTTTTTTCATATACTTGCCAGTCGCGTAGCCGAGCAGTGAAGAATTCTGCGAGGTGGTGGACATCACTGGGGGTGCGCACCGTCTCAGGCACATCATGCACGATCTGATCGTAGGCAAAGGGGGAAGTGAGATGAAGGGGGACTGGAACTACTTTTGGCTTGATCGCATCCCACCTTGGCAAGCAAGACCACGGCCTTGGAGCGAGGCGTATCACTCTCTGTGGTGAGGTAATGCCCTAATGGGCGCAAGATCTGTAGAATCGACTCGCCACTGGCCCTGATTTCGCTCACGAGGGCGGCCTCCTTTTCAATAAAATCGTTCTGTGAAAGTTCGGGCCCGGCGATTAATTGTGCAAGTGCCACGACCCATTGGGGCTCTGCATCCTCCTCCATTTTTTTAATATGAAATGAGCGTCTGTAGAGAGAGAGCTAAAGAGCATGCTATGGTTGGTCGAGAGCGCAGCATTTCAACAGTTTCGGCGGCTCTTTCGGCCTCTTCAAAGAAGTTCACACATTCTGTAAGTGTTCACAAGCTTGACCGCCGCTTATGCACGCATCCACGCTGCTGCTTCACTATTTTCATCCCAAAATTCAGTAGAATCTGACACATTGACACATTTCCCCTTGCCTTAAATGGTGTGGGTTTCCAGAGTGAGCAAATCAATTATCGACTTTCTATCGGGATTCCTGCCCAAAAGAGGTCTTTGCGACGCATGCAGCCTCACTTTGTGGACATGAAAAGATGACATGATCTCAACCCTCTCTTCGGTTTTTTTCTCTCAATGTTCAGGTCCTCCAGATCGTCAAAAAAACTACGGGCGGCAAGGCGTGGCACAAGCCCTGGGGCCACCACGGTCTCACCAAGACACAGAAGGCCAACCGTTCGAAGCAGATAGGCGACGAGCGCCAAGTGCAGAACGCACTGCGGGAGGCAGCCAAACGCGAGCCCACCCCTGCAGCGCACCACACACCCTCTCCCGCCCAATAAAGCGCACCTTTTCCTCAAGAACCGCCCCTTCGAATCAATATCATCCACGGAAAACCCCATAATTTATAAACAATACAATGTGCCCTCCCCCATCATCGGTCCCGGCCTCGGCGCTGGCCAGGCACTCACAGCTGCGCGGCCGGTCACGCAGCCCCGCCCCCCGAGGGATCCGCGCGCTCGGCGTTCCTGAATCCGTGCTGTCGCCGCTGGGCCGCCCCGCGGAGCCGCCTGTGAAGCCGGAAGACGACGTTGTGATCCCGGAATTTGACTCCAGCAACGGCAACGGAGCAGGGCAGCCCCCAGAAGACCACGGAGACGGCAGATGGGACGGTGAAGGCAATGGCGGGGACTCATGGCCTCTTCCGTCGTTTCTGACGCTCCCTATAGGATTTTTTGTGCGGGGGCTGAGGGGCAGGCTGGCTGCGGATCCGTATTTTTCCCGGAAACTGATGGTGGAGTGTTGCCTGGATGCGATCATCATCATCGGAGTTAATTTCAAGGCGAGGAAAGACCGGTTCCTGCCGGAGATAGAGTTCACGCTCTGCCAGCTGGCCATCTCGCTGCTAAGCGACTTTGCGGTAAGAGAGCAGCGTTCGAAATTTCGCAATTGATTAGTTGTTCATGCAGTTTAATTTTTTTTCTCTTTTTTGGGGGGGGTCTTAATTTCATTTTTTTTCTCCCTCCACCGCATGCAGCTCGTCTATCTGCTTGCCCCTTCGACGGTGAGGTCGGTCACCAAGCCTGGATCCTTCAAAGCCCGCCTGGAGGCGCTGCCAGCCCACGTTTTTCAGCTATCTCCCACTGGCGCTCCCCCTTTCACCCTCGGCCAGCGAGTGTCGACCATCGGGTTCAAGGCCCTGCAGTACGGCGGGGTGGGATGGGCCATGGGGTGCACAGGCGCAGCCAGCGTGCAGATGCTGGTGTGGTTGAGAGAGCGGCTGGACTCAACGTTTATTCCTCCAGCAACCGTGCAATCGGTTTTTGGCACTGGTAACTTTTGCTATATTTTTGTTGGAAAAATTGCGGTTCTTTGCTTTTAATTATTTCCACCTGCAAAGTGATTGATTTACTAAATTATCGCTGTGCTCCCTCTCGTAGGCTTCGCTTGGTCCTGGTTTATGGCCTCCTCGTCCAACGTGCGCTACAACATCGTCAACGGCTGCGAAGGCATGTTGTACCGGCACGGCGCGCAAATGGGGCTGCTGGGCTCCGTGGCGCTGCGGTTGCTGAACAATTGGGCGGGCGCTGTGCTGTGGTTTGATGTCGTAAACAAAATGGACATAACCAAGCCATGGATTCCAGCTTAGAATAAAATAGCGCCGGGGGCTAGGCTTGTCGAACGGGTGTTCCAGCCCTCGGAGGGTGGGGAGGTAGCGTAGGCGTAACCGAATGAGGCTGTGCCTGGCACAGGAATAGCTGGAAGGGGGGCTTTATATTAAAGGTGTGGAATCGTTACGGAAACATGTTAAATACAACCATTTTAAATTCATATTTACTTTTTTTGGAGGAGTAGACCTACAACTGAAAAAGTACAGCTTGCAAAAAATCCAGAAGAAGCTTTGTATTTTCAACTACATTTTTTTTTCTGTTCAATATTGGAAACGCTATAAAAGCTTGAAAGGATTGATAGAACCAGGGGAGCAGGCATGGAGGAAGAGCGATTTTACAAGCTTAAGCAAATTACATGGCCTCCTTGGAGTCGAGAACCCCGCACTGTTCCCATCCTGCTGCAAGATGTTAATGGTCCCTGCCCTCTGATCGCCATCATGAACGTCCTCCTGCTGCGGGGGACGCTCACCCTGCCCGCCTCTGCTGGAGAGATCGCTCAGGTGCGTGCAGAAAAAAAGGTCTTCTTCGCGCCACTCTCACCACCTACTAACCCTATATCCTTCCATTTTTCAGGCCCGCGTGGTCCAGCTCTTGGCCGAGCACTGCCTGGACACCAACTTCTCCCGCTTTGAGGGCGGCAGCTCCGAGCTGAAGGCCAACCTGCAGCACAACCTCTCCGACGCCATCTCCCTCCTCCCCAAGCTCACCACCGGCATCGACGTCAACGTCCGCTTCGACGGCATCCGCAGCATCGAGTTCACCGGCGAAACCGTAGTTTTCGACCTCCTAGGCATCGATCTCGTCCACGGTTGGCTCTACGATCCACTGGACGTGCAAACAGCCGCCGCCATCGGCGACCGCAGCTACAATGAGCTCATCCTGCAAGCCGTGTCGGTGCTGGGCGAGGCAGCCACCCCTAGGACAGTTTCCGGGCTGAGCGGCGATGCTGCTGCCGCTGCGGTGGCTGCAGAGGGGGGTGCCGCGGGCTCCAGTGCGCCGGGAGGGAAGGGGAAGATTGATGCTGCTGCTTTGTCGGCTGCGCTGCAGTCTACGCTGCGTGTGACGATTCCCGAGGGGCCCCCGGTGGCCCCAGATCTGAAATCAAAGTCAACGCCTGCCAGCTCGGTCAGCCAAGACAGTGTGTCTTCGGCCATCAACCGCATGCTGGGGGACACCGTCAAGGTGAGAGAGATTTGAAAGAGGAAACGAGGGCGAATGTGGCTTCATGATACTTATTAATTTATTTTCATCGTGTCTTTGTTTTTTTCTCCTTTTCCCCCCCACAAGTGTCTGGATTGTTTTCAATGGTGTGCAGGAGGCGTTCAAGACGCCAAACAGCGGTTCCACGGCGCCAGCCAGCTGGCGAACGAGCGGCAGCGATGAGAAAGAGGTCTCCCGGCAGTCGCCCGCAGATTTGATAGAAAGCGTAGCTGAGACAGCGGCGGGCGACGCATCGGTGGTCACCAGCCCACCGCCCCCCGTAAAAGGCGAAACCACCAGCTCGGAACCTGCAAACGCTGCAGCAACAGCAGTAGTAGCAGCGGCCGCGGCAGAAGAAGGGCAGCCATCATCAACTGGCACAGAGGAGCAGGCAGCGGTTGCAGGAGCAACAGCCGCAGCAGAAACAGCAGTGGCTGCAGCGCTAGATGCGCTCGCGAGGAGCAGCAACCCGCCGCAGGCAAGAGAAGCGGAGTCTCCCACCGAGCCACCAGCAGCAGCGGCAGCTACTCCGCCAGAGCCGCTCGCTGCCGCTACCGCTGGGCTGGACTCTCCCGCGGTTCACGACGCGCTGGTGGTGCGGGAGTTCCTGGAGACCAACCCGTCGCAGCTCACCGTCTACGGCTTGTCAGCCCTGGCCGAGGGCCTCACCGACGGCAGCCTGGCGGTGCTGTTCCGCAATAACCACTTCAACGTGGTGCTGTGCAGCGGGGACGCGCTGTACATCCTGGTGACTGACCAGGGGTACCTCTTCGAGCCGGATATTGTGTGGGAGCATCTAGTCAACGTTGACGGCGATACGCAGCTGGTCAAGTGGGATCTGCGAGGGTTTGAGCCGCACAACGGCGGTGATGAAAATTTGCCGCCCCTCCTGGAGGCGGGTCAGGCGGATGAGTCGGCGGCGGTGGCAGCGGCAGCAGCGGCGGCGGGGGGCGGGGGCGGCGTTGATTCGGACTTCGCGCTGGCGATGCAGCTGCAGCAGGAGGAGGAGGAGCGGCTGCGGGCGGCGGAGGAGCGGAGAAGAGCGTCCACCGCGGCGGCGACGGGGCAGCAGCTCCCCCCGCACGCTGGCATTGGCGCCAATGGGAAGAAGAAGAAAGAAAAGAAAAAAAAGAAAGAAACCGACTGCTGCATCATGTAGACGTAGTTTTGTTTCCTTGTATTGAACGCCCTCCTCGGAGGTCTATGGCTCTTCCTCTTCAGTGATTCCTACGTCTCATTTATTTTTATTCTTATCATTAATGTTGTTTGCGAAGGAGCAATGCTCAGAAATATTGCTCTCTAGCCAGGGCGCACCAGAGACATACAACTGTGGGCGCCTCCAGCCACAATAGTGCCACTCCCATCCGGCGCCGCAGCGACGCAAATGGCGGCCTGCGACAGCGGAATTTCCGCAGCAGATGGCGGCAGCGGAGCCGCCCTCGCCTGCTTTCCCCCTTCCCCTTCCCTTTCATTCTCATCTTTTTCAACCCCTTCTATTCGTATTCTATCGCCATCGTCCTCCATCTCTGCCCCCCACACCCCGCACCCAGCGAACCTCCCTTCTGAGAAATCCAGCATGCTCAGAGCGTCTTGACGACGGGACGGCACCAAAAACCGCCGTCCGTCCGCGCTCCAGCACGCCACTCGCCGCTCTCCGGGCGCAGCCATCTGCGTCCACATTACCAGCGCCGCTGCACCGTCCTCCGCGGTGGGCTGCTCGTCCGCCAGGGCTTGAGGCGGAGCATGCACGTGAGTTACCGTTAAACTCGTTAAATCGAGCGCTCCCGACCAGCCGCACCCCAGGTGGAACCCCACCCGCCCCGGGTTGCACGGATCCCGCGCCATAG